>OX465585.1:1143179-1785295 GCA_950022655.1 Alentia gelatinosa | reverse complement strand
CCCCCTCCTCCTCCTCCTCCCCCTCCTCCTCTCTCTCCTCCCTTCCTCAGCTCTGTTCCCCCAACACAGACGCCACTCGTCCACCCCCTTCCCTCCCCCCTCCCTCTCCACTTGTTCTGACTACTCGTCCACCCCCACACTCCAGTTGTTCCTCTCACTCTTCACTCCTTGTTGACCACTCGTCCACCTCCCCCTCCCCCTTCACTCTCCACTCATTTGTTGACCACTCGTCCTCCCCCTTCACTCCCCGCTCAATCTCCGCTCAATTGTCGACCACTTGACCGCCCCCTTCCCTCCTCACTCGTTGACTGCTCGCCCGCCCCACTCTCTGCTCCTTCATTGACCATTCCTCCCCCTCACTCTCCGCTGATTCGTTGAATGCTCGTCTGTTCCCTTACTCTCTTCTCGTCCCCCCTTACTCTCCGCTCGTTGGTTGACCACTCCTCCCCTCTCACTCTCCGCTGATTCGTTGAATGCTCGTCCCTTCCCTTACTCTCTTCTCGTCCCCTCTCAGTCTCCTCTCGTTGGTTGACCACTCCTCCCCCATCCTTACTTGTCCGCCTCTCACTCTTCACTCGTTGTCGACGACTCATCTGCCCCCCCCCCTCCCCCTCCACTCACTCTCCGGTCTACCCCCCCCCCCCCCCTCTGTCCTTTACTGACCGCTCGCCCCCCCCCCACTCTTACTGACCGCTCCTCCGCCCCCAGCCTCCTCCTCCCCCCCCCCCCCTCCCCTCTCACTGGCCGCTCCCCCCCCCCCTCCCCTCTCACTGGCCGCTCCCCCCCCCCCCCAACTCTCTCTCAGTGGCCGCTCGTCGCTCCTCCTTGGCTGTCGTCCCTCTGAGTGAACTTTTTATCGCGGGCCGCTGGCGTCATTGATCAGAGGCGGGGCGCCTATAGGAATCTTTGACTGGCGGTAATAGTCGTCATTATGGAGGCCGTATGGGGCCCGCTGGCCGGTCGGCGATACGGACACAGATCGGTCATTTTAATCAGCGCCGGGTCGCGCCCCGCTACACCGCCCCGCTCCACCCACCCACAACTGTCATATTTGCTTGACGCATGCTCGCTGTGTCACATCCGGGCTTTTGTCGGCTTCGCGGGTCAGTGCGCAGGCGCGCGGGGCATGGGCGCCGCCATATTGGTTGCTATCTGGTGGCCGGCGTGCGCTGATCGACCATTGTTGGAGATGGTGGTGCGGTGTTTTTTTTCTGTGTTGTCCGCTCGTAATTTGGGTCTAATCTGACGGCGACCAGAAACGCGACCCGTGCGGCGACCCTTTCTGGTGCGCGGGTCGCGGGTATCGGGTCCAGGCAGGGCAGGTTGTGATCTGAGGGCCGCCGACGTATATAAAAATAAGTAATGTGCGGGGATACGGCCGCCCGCCGTCTGTCATGACACAGGGGGAGGGGGCCGGGGGGGAGATCGGCATCACGGAAATGTCCGACCGCCGTGAGTCCAGCAACAGGGATCCGATACGACCCGAGGAACAGAGATCCAACATGACCTGAGACACAGAGAAAACATGACCCAATCAACAGAGAAAACATGACCCAAGCAACAGAGAAAACATGACCCAAGCAACAGAGAAAACATGACCCAAGCAACAGAGAAAACATGACCAAAGCAACAGAGAAAACATGACCCAATCAACAGAGAAAACATGACCCAAGAAACAGATTCAACATGACCTGAGAAACAGGGAACAATATGACCTGAGAAACAGAAATCTGACCAAACCTGATAAACAGAGATTAACATGACCTGAGCACCAGAGATTCAACATGACCCAAGCAACAGAGAAAACATGACCAAAGCAACAGAGAAAACATGACCCAAGCAACAGAGAAAACATGACCCAAGCAACAGAGAAAACATGACCAAAGCAACAGAGAAATCATGACCCAAGCAACAGAGAAAACAATACAATACAACCTGAGAAACAGATCTGACCCAACCCGAATAACAGAGATTCAACATGACCTGAGCAACAGAGATACAATACGACCCAATCAACAGGGAACGTTACGACCTAATCAACAGAGATCCCACACGACCCGAGAAACAGAAATCTGACCCAACCCAAGAAACAGAGATTCAACATGACCTAATTAGTAGAAACTAAACGAGAGCTAGACTTGTCAATGTTTATGCCACGACGGGAAGGTCGTGTATTACTACGCGAAGCGTTAGCTGAGCGTAGTGAGGAACAGACCTGACCCTCACCCCGCCCTCACCCCGCCCTCACCCCGCCCTCGGCCCGCCCTCGGCCCGCCCTCGGCCCGCCCTCGGCCCGCCCTCAGCCCTCCCTCACCCCCGCCGTCACCCCGCCCTCACCCTGCCCTCACCCCGCCCTCATCCCGCCCTCATCCCGCCCTCACCCTGCCCTCACCCCGCCCTCACTACTCGCCCTCACTACTCACCCTCACCCCGCCCTCATCCTCACCCCGCCCTCACCCTGCCCTCACCCCACCCTCACCCCGCCCTCACCCCGCCCTCATCCCGCCCTCACCCCGCTCCTCACCCCGCCCACACCCCGCCCTCATCCCGCCCTCACCCCGCCCTCACCCCGCCCTCACCCCGCCCTCACCCCGCCCTCACCCCGCCCTTCACCCCGCCCTCATCCCGCCCTCACCCCGCCCTCACCCCGCCCTCACCCCGCCCCATCCCCGCCCCTCACCCCGCCCTCACCCCGCCCTCACCCCGCCCTCACCCCGCCCCTCACCCCGCCCTCACCCCGCCCCTCACCCCGCCCTCACCCCGCCCTCACCCCGCCCTTCACCCCGCCCCTCACCCCGCCCTCACCCCGCTCTCACCCCGCCCCTCACCCCGCCCTTCATCCCGCCCTCACCCCGCCCCTCACCCCGCCCTCATCCCGCCCTCACCCCGCCCTCACCCCGCCCCTCACCCCGCCCCTCACCCCGCCCTCACCCCGCTCTCACCCCGCCCCTCACCCCGCCCTTCATCCCGCCTCACCCCGCTCTCACCCCGCCCCTCACCCCGCCCTTCATCCCGCTCTCACCCCGCCCCTCACCCCGCCCCTCACCCCGCCCCTCACCCCGCCCTCACCCCGCCCTCACCCCGCCCTCACCCCGCCCTCACCCCGCCCTCACCCCGCCCTCACCCCGCCCTCACCCCGCCCTTCACCCCGCCCCTCACCCCGCCCTCACCCCGCCCCTCACCCCGCCCTTCATCCCGCCCTCACCCCGCCCCTCACCCCGCCCTCATCCCGCCCTCACCCCGCCCTCACCCCGCCCTCACCCCGCCCCTCACCCTGCCCTCATCCCGCCCTCACCCCGCCCTCACCCCGCCCTCACCCCGCCCCTCACCCCGCCCTCACCCCGCCCTCACCCCGCCCTCACCCCGCCCTCACCCCGCCCCTCACCCCGCCCTCACCCCGCCCTCACCCCGCCCCTCACCCCGCCCCTCACCCCGCCCTCACCCCGCCCCTCACCCCGCCCCTCACCCCGCCCTCACCCCGCCCTCACCCCGCCCCTCACCCCGCCCTCACCCCGCCCTCACCCCGCCCCTCACCCCGCCCCTCACCCCGCCCTCACCCCGCCCCTCACCCCGCCCCTCACCCCGCCCTCACCCCGCCCCTCACCCCGCCCTCACCCCGCCCTCACCCCGCCCTCACCCCGCCCCTCACATCGCTCCAGGCCGGTCAGGCACCACTTTGTCGTGACATGCGGCGCGGTGAATGGGGAGAGGCGGGAGGCGGACGGGGGGGGAGGGAGGTGAGGTGAGGGTGTGAAGCCACTCTGTGAAGCCACTCTGTGAAGCCACTCTGTGAAGCCACTTGGTGAAGGCCGATAGCGCGCCCCGAGAAGCCCTCAACTTGTTGGGAGTGAGCGCCGTGTGCGGTGTCACCCGACCCCCCGCCCCCCGCCCCCGGTCAGCGCGCCGCCTATCGTCTTAACGCTACACTACACCCGACAATGGAGCGCGCCCCCTGGAGGCTCCTACAGGAGGCTCTCCGGGGCGGGAGAGGTCAGTCTGAGAAAGGTGTGAGATCTGTCAGCGGAACGACGATAAACCGCCGCCGGGCGGGGGGCGGGGGGCGGGCGGGGGGCGGGGGGCGGGGGACGGGGGGGGACGGGCGGGGGGCGGGGGACGGGGAATGGGCGGGGTGCGGGCGGGAGACGGGCGGGGGACGGGCGGGAGACGGGCGGGAGACGGGCGGGGGACGGGGGACGGGCGGGGGACAGGAGGAGGGGAAGGGACAAGGCAACCTCCCTCCGCAACCTCCCTCCGCTCATTTCAAAAAGTAAACAACACGCGCTGTGTGGCGGCGTCAACCACTCGGGCGCCCAGTCTCCTGTGTGTGGGCAGGGTGGTGGCTGTGTGTGTGTGTGTCGGGGCGTGGGGCGGGGGACCGGGGGACCGGGGGCGGGGGGCGGCGGCGTGGCGCGGGAGATACCGGGAGCGCATCGCGGCGGAGACGAACCTCACTCGGCCAATAATCGCCTCAGGTCGTGTCGGCAGAACACTTAATCTCGGGGGGAGAGTGTGAAGGGGGCGGGGTGGAGAGTGTGAAGGGGACAGCCGAGAAACCTTTCTTGAAAATGGATCCAATCTGTCTGCCCTCAGCGGTCACTGCGCATGCCCCGGTCAGATCACTTCCGGCGACGCAGGCGCACTGGTGTCCAATCAAACTGTGAGGAGTTAAATATCTTTACTTGAAAACCAGCGACCTCACAACATCAAGGGCGATTTATTGCGATGTTCCTGGAGAGAAAGAGGGAGAGAGAGCTAAAGAGAGAGAGAGAGAATGAGAGAGACAGAGACAGAGAGAGAGATTAAAGAAGTGTCAAAGTCGTCATTCTCCACGAGAATGCCGGGTGATATGAATTAGTTGACAGGCGAGTGAATTTCACGTAACATTCAAACGAGTTGGAGAATGACCTCCTTTACCAAAACGAGTTGCTTTCTGTATTTATTTCACCCCTGTACACAGTAAAAGAATGGACGACACACAGGTTATAGACCATGGAGAATTGACTGCGATAGATAGATAGACAGACGGACAGAAGAGGAGAAAGAAATAAAGAACAGAGGGAGAGAGTGCCAGGGACACAGACAGAGATGGAGGGAGGCAGAGAGACAGAGAAAGAGAGACAGAGAGACAGAGAGAGTGAGAGGGAGGGATGGAAAGGGAGAGAGACAGAGACAGAAAGAGAGTGAGAAAGGGATAGAGGCAGGGGAGCAGAGAGACAGACAGAGAGAGGGAGGCAGACAGACAGAGACAGACAGAGACAGAGAGACAGATACAGAGAGAGACAGAGAGGGAGGCAGACAGAGAGGGAGAGTGAGACAGAGAGACAGACAGATAGAGAGAGACAGAGACACAGAAAGAGACAGAGAGAGGCAGAGAGAGACAGAGTGTTATTTGACTGTTATTGACTGATCGGGCAACACAATCCCCAAACGACTTGATTTATACCTGTATTTGTTCTTGGTTTTGAAATAGAGTGTCCTCTTACACCTATCTATATCACCGCCCCTCCTTTACATATCACCATCTAGTTCACAGTGGCGGGGTGTCCTCTTACACCTATCTATATCATCGCCCCTCCTTTACATATCACCAACTAGTTCACAATGCATGTAGCGGGTGTCCTCTTACACCTGTCTATATCATCGCCCCTCCTTTACATATCACCATCTAGTTCACAGTGGCGGGTGTCCTCTTACACCTATCTATATCATCGCCCCTCCTTTACATATCACCATCTAGTTCACAGTGACGGGTGTCCTCTTACACCTATCTATATCATCGTCCCTCCTTTACATATCACCATCTAGTTCACAGTGGCGGGTGTCCTCTTACACCTATCTATATCATCGTCCCTCCTTTACATATCATCATCTAGTTCACAGCGCGTGTGGCGGGTGTCCGCTTACACCTATCTATCTATATCATCGTCCCTCCTTTACATATCACCATCTAGTTCACAGTGGCGGGTGTCCTCTTACACCTATCTATATCATCGCCCCTCCTTTACATATCACCATCTAGTTCACAGTGGCGGGTGTCCTCTTACACCTATCTATATCATCGTCCCTCCTTTACATATCATCATCTAGTTCACAGCGCGTGTGGCGGGGGTCCGCTTACACCTATCTATATCACCACCCCTCCTTTACATATCACCATCTAGTTCACAATGCATGTAGGGGGTGTCTTCTGACACCTATCCATATCATCGCCCCTCCTTTACATATCACCATCTAGTTCACCATGCGTGTAGCGGGTGTCCTCTTACACCTATCTATATCACCGCCCCTCCTTTACATATCACCATCTAGTTCACAATGCATGTAGCGGGTGTCTTCTGACACCTATCCATATCATCGCCCCTCCTTTACATATCACCATCTAGTTCACCATGCGTGTGGCGGGTGTCTTCTGACACCTATCCATATCATCGCCCCTCCTTTACATATCACCATCTAGTTCACCATGCGTGTGGCGGGTGTCCGCTTACACCTATCTATATCACCGCCCCTCCTTTACATATCACCATCTAGTTCACAATGCGTGTGGCGGGTGTCCGCTTACACCTATCTATATCACCGCCCCTCCTTTACATATCCCCATCTAGTTCACAGTGCATGTGGCGGGTGTCTTCTGACACCTATCCATATCATCGCCCCTCCTTTACATATCACCATCTAGTTCACAGTGGCTGGGTGTCTTCTGACACCTATCTATATCACCGCCCCTCCTTTACATATCACCATCTAGTTCACAGTGGCGGGGTGTCCTCTTACACCTATCTATATCATCGCCCCTCCTTTACATATCCCCATCTAGTTCACAGTGCGTGTGGCGGGTGTCTTCTGACACCTATCTATATCATCGCCCCTCCTTTACATATCACCATCTAGTTCACCATGCGTGTGGCGGGTGTCCTCTGACGCCGATCTATATTACCGCCCCTCCTTTACATATCACCATCTAGTTCACCATGCGTGTGGCAGGTGTCCTCTTACACCTATCTATATCACTGTCCCTCCTTTACATATCACCCTCTAGTTCACAGCGCGTGTGGCGGGTGTCTTCTGACACCTATCTATATCATCGCCCCTCCTTTACATATCCCCATCTTGTCATGAACAAACGTCCTAATCTCAATCCGTGGCTGAGTGCGCTCACACGGGTCCCGGGGCTCTACTAATCCGCACTAATCCCCGCTGAGCCGCTGACGATAATCCGCTAAATCCCCGGGCCCTGATAGCCGTGACCTGAGGGTCAGAGGGGGCGTGGCCTGTCCGTGCACCTGTCAATCGTCCCGGGCTGACCACGTGTGGGCGGGGTCTAATGGAGGTGGATTATTAATGAGTGACAGATTATCCTTATCCTAGTGTCCTGTGTGGCCGGGAGTCTGCTTATCTCACTGTCCATTATTCCTTATCTACATTTGACCGTTCTTATCTTCTGCAGCGAATGGTATCAATAAGTTTATTTTATTTGTTAATATTGTTGGAAAATATATTCTTTTCACAAAAGCGTACCAACAAAGCCGTAGAAAATTCGATATTCTGAACTACTGACCAGTGTCCTGATGGTTCCTGGCGCACACGAAATTTAATCAATGCAACAGAGATTACAGTTAAGTATTGGACGTTTAACTACCCAAACAAACAAAGATGACAGTTTTCCAGTTCATAAATTCATTGTTTAAGTTCAAAATAAAGATTATGAATTGAGCTTCATATGTACACCAGTAGAAGAGTCATACGGCCCCAATCCTTGGCACCACTGATGTTTTTCTCAAGGTTTCTCAGTCTCTGTGAAGCAGTAAATTCCACATAAAAAAACATTCCCACTTCTCTTTCCTGACCCCAACTGACATCCCTCATGCAAATAACCGATGCCTTTGTTGGGAGACATTATTAGGAGATAATCTGAGTGAAGATCCCTTCATGATATATGCCGCTGGTTTCCCTGGAGACCGCCACCCACCCCGCCGCCCCCCACATCACGTGGTCAGTCCGCCGGTCACCAGCAACCGGAAGTACTTCATTGGTCACTCACCAGGGGTCGCCCCGAGGGTTCATTTGCATAAAGACGGGTTGACAGTGAGTGACTGCGACGCCGATCTAAAAGACACTGAAATAAAAGGTGGGCGATGATAGGGGCATCTAATGATCAGCGCGTCCTTTCATCGTCAGCGTCCCTTAACGGCCACTTCCGCCGCACGCCGCGCATGCTCGGACAGCTGGCGACCTCTGGTGGGCAGAGTCGCTATAACTCTGTCCCGGCAGACGACGGGCGGAGGACGGATGTGACGTCAGAGGGTATCAAGCGGCAAATCCCGCAAAATGTCGTCTGTCTTAATCCGACAGGAAAAATAGGCCGATTTGTTTATATTTATTACAAGACATCTGTTGTTCCAGATAACGCCAACACGCCACAGCTCTGTCAAGCATTCTGGTGATTCGGTTTAATACTTACGCCACTTAAATAGTTCCCTATATGTTTTCGCGTTTTGAGCATACACAATTCTCTATAACAGTGATTTCTGATGGCCAATGAGATTATTACGACTGATTATGAAATATTGATATTGAATGAACATTCCAGAAACTAATTTGAAAGTACATGATGGTTTGACCTCATTATGGATGGGACTATTTTCCCCGGAATCTCCAGGTAGTGAACTCCAGGCGCTCTATACATAATGGAGAGAGCTTGTAATAGGTGAATGATGAATAGGAACTACATTACAGATAGCTCTCCGATATGCCTCAGATACATTTACAAACTCCTGCTGGTGATATGATCTGCCTCTTATGGACACGATGTGGAGCTCTCTACTCTCCTGACGAGGTGCGGGGAGGTGCGGGCAGATATATACGGCCAGTCAGTAGAGAGGCGGTATAACTGTAAGTAGTACACATATCACAGTTGGGCATTTTAACCAGGCACCGGCAATAGAGAGAGCGCAGACATGCTGTCTACGAACTAGCCTGGAAGCCTGGCCTAGTCACATTATAGGCCAGGTAACGGGTAGCCTGGAAGCCGGGCCTAGTCACATTATAGGCCAGGTAACGGGTAGCCTGGAAGCCTGGCCTAGTCACATTATAGGCCAGGTAACGGGTAGCCTGGAAGCCTGGCCTATAACGTGACTAGGCCAGGTAACGGGTAGCCTGGAAGCCTGGCCTAGTCACATTATAGGCCAGGTAACGGGTAGCCTGGTAACGGCAAATCCCGCAAAATGTCGTCTGTCTTAATCCGACAGGAAAAATAGGCCGATTTGTTTATATTTATTACAAGACATCTGTTGTTCCAGATAACGCCAACACGCCACAGCTCTGTCAAGCATTCTGGTGATTCGGTTTAATACTTACGCCACTTAAATAGTTCCCTATATGTTTTCGCGTTTTGAGCATACACAATTCTCTATAACAGTGATTTCTGATGGCCAATGAGATTATTACGACTGATTATGAAATATTGATATTGAATGAACATTCCAGAAACTAATTTGAAAGTACATGATGGTTTGACCTCATTATGGATGGGACTATTTTCCCCGGAATCTCCAGGTAGTGAACTCCAGGCGCTCTATACATAATGGAGAGAGCTTGTAATAGGTGAATGATGAATAGGAACTACATTACAGATAGCTCTCCGATATGCCTCAGATACATTTACAAACTCCTGCTGGTGATATGATCTGCCTCTTATGGACACGATGTGGAGCTCTCTACTCTCCTGACGAGGTGCGGGGAGGTGCGGGCAGATATATACGGCCAGTCAGTAGAGAGGCGGTATAACTGTAAGTAGTACACATATCACAGTTGGGCATTTTAACCAGGCACCGGCAATAGAGAGAGCGCAGACATGCTGTCTACGAACTAGCCTGGAAGCCTGGCCTAGTCACATTATAGGCCAGGTAACGGGTAGCCTGGAAGCCGGGCCTAGTCACATTATAGGCCAGGTAACGGGTAGCCTGGAAGCCTGGCCTAGTCACATTATAGGCCAGGTAACGGGTAGCCTGGAAGCCTGGCCTATAACGTGACTAGGCCAGGTAACGGGTAGCCTGGAAGCCTGGCCTAGTCACATTATAGGCCAGGTAACGGGTAGCCTGGAAGCCTGGCCTAGTCACATTATAGGCCAGGTAACAGGTTCCATTTTTTTTGGGTGCATTGTGGCATTGTAGTATGGCCACCATTCACCAGACGGCGTGTTCATGGATCAAGGTGGCAGACCTACAAAAGAGTAGAAATAGCCTTAGCCTGTTCTCGTGAGAACTGGCGTGACCGACAGTTCATGGTCGTGCACGAGTGTTATGTAGGAACCCGTTACCAGTCCCTTGTTTCATTTGGGCAGGGAACCAGTCTATCTACGAACATGCTCTATAGTGTCGTAAACACGCCGTATACTGTCGTAAACATGCTAAAACCCCCTCTCTGACCAACTAAATAAGAATATATGTTTCGTGTTGGCGTCGGGGGCAAAGATGGCTGCCTTCATAGCACGATAGTTCATTTTGGTACGTGTCCCCCCAAAACAGGACGAGTTTGTTTCGGGGCGAGTTCCCCAAACAGGGCGAGTTCATTTTAATACGAGTTCCCCCAAATAGAGCGAGTTCCTTTCAGACAGGATTCCCCAGCCCTCACCAGTCACAAACAGGGTGAGAGTTTTGATCCCGAGACAATAAACAGGGTGTCCCTCAAACGTTTACCGCTACGACCCCCGTGAGGGGCTCCTCCGTGAGGGGCTCCGTGAGGGGCTCGGAGCCACCCGCAACCCGGGAACCCGGCCTGCGGGCGGGGGTCCGGTACGGGGGGTCCGGTACGGGGGGTCCGGGCGGTACGGGGGGCGGGGTGTCCCGGGGGAGTGGCGGAGATTAATGGCCGTGTCCGTGTCGTGAGACGCCGCCCGCCAGACGCTGACCGCCGCTTATCGGTGACGCGCGCCCGCCCAGATAGTGACCGCCACGCGGCGCTATCAGGATCACTCTCCTCCCCGAGGATACTCACCCTCCACTCTCCACCCGAGACTACTCACTCTCCACCCGAGACTACTCACTCTCAACTCTCCACCCGAGACTCTCCACTCTCCGCCCAGATAGTGACCGCCACGCGGCGCTATCAGGATCACTCTCCTCCCCGAGGATACTCACTCTCCTCCCTCCAACCGAGACTCCCCACTGTCCTCCCCGAAACTACTCACTCTCCACCTGAGACTACTCACTCTCCACTTGATACTACTCACTCTCCTCCCCGAGACTACTCACTCTCCTCCCCGAAACTACTCACTCTTGACCTGAGACTACTCACTCTCCTCTCCAAGACTACTCACTCTCCTCCCCGAGACTACTCACTCTCCACCGAGACTCTTCACTCTCCTCCCCGAGACTCCTCACTCTCCTCCCCGAGACTACTCACTCTCCACCGAGACTCTTCACTCTCCTCCCCGAGACTCCTCACTCTCCTCCCCGAGACTACTCACTCTCCACCGAGACTCTTCACTCTCCTCCCCGAGACTACTCACTCTCCTCCCCGAGACTACTCACTCTCCACCGAGACTCTTCACTCTCCTCCCCGAGACTCCTCACTCTCCTCCCCGAGACTACTCACTCTCCACTCTCCACCCGAGACTCCTCACACTCCACTCTCCACCCGAGACTACTCACTCTCCACTCTCCACCCGAGATTACTCACTCTCCACCCGAGACAACTCACTCTCCACTCTCCACCCGAGACTCCTCACTCTCCAACCAGGACCGCTGACACGCCGAGCTGAGTGTGTTTTTTTTGTTTTTTTTTATAATTAACAAACTTCTCCAATACTGGCGGTATAACGGCTTGAAATTAATACACTGCTCCAAGTTTTCGGTATATCTTCACGTTGAATCCTGTATGATAAATATATATAAACATACATACATATATACATATAAATATACAAACACACAGTATTAATCAGTGGCCTGGATTCCTACAGCACATCGCCAATCTGAGGAATCTGGCGGCAGATAAAACATCTGTGTCATGAGAACGCTGCATGTCATCCCCGCGTCCCTCAGCGCCACCAGACGACAATCGGCGGTCACTGCCGCTTGTTCCCGCGTGTCCGCTCCCCGTCCTCCTCCACCGGCCGGCCACCAGCCGCTGACCTTGACCTTGCTAACCGGGCGTCCTTGGCGCGGGACGCTGTGATGTCACCGCGTCTGCCACCACCTGATAAAGGGGCGCATAATTCTGATACACCGCCCCGCGCAGTGCGCATGCCCGGACCGACCTGATTTATCGCCATTTGATTGGTCCGCCGGGGCTCGTCATCTGATGGTCAACTTTAAATGGCGGCGGGAGGCTGCAGTGACTCGCGCGCCCGCCGCTAGGCACCGCCACTGGTCGTATTGATCAGCAGTAATTACAAAAGCAGGACTCGGCTATTATTCTTGACCTATCTTGACGTGATAGGCGCTGTCCATACGGCGTCCACGAACGCGGGCCGGTAAGGTGGAGCGGAGACCCCGCCTCAAGGTCAAATAGAGGTCACCTATCGTTAAAGTATCAGTCAATGACCACAGTCGCCGCAATCCTCCGCAATTGGAACGCTTCGATCTGCGCTGACCTTGCGCTGACCTTGGCTAGCGTCCAGTCTATTGATCTCAAGGTCAGGCTGGACGAGGTCAGAAGGTCAAGGTCGCTTATCAACGCCCGGGAGCAGTGACTCAAGACGGGGATCCGGGGGGGAGAGTGTACCGGCGGACCCCCCGCAGACCGCCGTTTGTCATCGCCGACCGGAAACGGTTATCGGGTATTATTGGTCAGAGAGATGGCGATCGGGGGAGCGGGGGAGCGGGGGGGGGGGGAGGGGGGCGATGTGTGCGGCCTGTCATGTCACGTGATGCCATCTCCAGGGTCAGAGGTCACCGTGTGATATGTCGTCATAACATATTGTCAATCAGTGCGAGAGTGGACGCGCATTCCCGCGCACTTTGCTGCTGGTAGTTGTATGAAACTGGCCGCACATTACAAGTTATGTTACATTACAAGTCTTATTTGCACAAGTCTTGTTTTTGTGTGTATGTGGTGTGTGTGCCGTGTTGTGTGTATTGTATGTGATGTGTGTTTACACATGTAAATGTATACACATATATTTCCCGTTTCTTTAGTAAATATATGTATCGATTGGACGATCAGACTATTCAAGAATTGTCATCAGTCTTTCTGTTATCTCATTCAGAGAGACAGTATTGTGTGTATTGACATCCCATTCCAGAATAAAGGCTAATTTAGTTATTAATTATATGATTTATAATTATATCATAATTTCAATGACATGAAAATGGATAACTTTGCCATTGCTTCAGCAGTTTTATCGTGATTTTTCATGATTTTTCCTAATATTTCTTTGTATTTATTTTTAGGAGAATTAAACGTCATTTAATGTAACTTTCGTGTTTTTCACTAACTTCTCTGTATTTCTTTACAGGAGAATTAAACGTCATTTAATGTAATTTTCGTGATTTTTCCCTAATTTCTCTGTATTTATTTTTAGGGGAATTAAACGTCATTTAATGTAATTTTCGTGATTTTTCACTAATTTCTCCGTATTTCTTTGCAGGAGACGGTATGGAGGTGGACAGGGCGGCGCACACGGCGGAGGAGTTGAGTTACAAGTCGCGGGGCAGCGTGGACGCGGCGCTCAGTCAGATGAAGCACGAGCAGCTCAGTCCAGCGAGCGGACGGCGCTCCGAGGGCGACCGGAGCAGCTGCACCTCCACGCCCAAAGAGAAGCTCGCGCGCCGCCTCTCCTCCGAAGACACCTCTGAGGGGCCAGCCCCGAAGAGCGCCAAGACCGGCCACACCTTCCAGTGTCCCTTCTGCTCCTACGCCTCCGATAAGAAGATCAGTCTCAACCGCCACCTGCGCATGCACAACTCGAGCGAAGAGAGCAGCTCGCGGTCTCAGACGACCAGTCCCGACATGGAGGCAGCGGACTTCAGCAGCAGCGAAAACTTCTGTCGCGAGTGCAATATCCAGTTCTCGTCCAGGAAGACCTACTTAGGCCATAAGGAGTATTACTGTGCAACGCGTAGGAGAACTCACTCTGCTGCAAATGAGGAGGGTGCGGTGGCCCCACCGGCAGCGGTCAGTGCCACTGCGGTGGCTGCGCATGCCGAGGCGGAGTTACAGCAGCAGATGGCTTCCTTCCTGCCCACCCAAGCCGCTGCCTACGCTGTGCAGAGCTTCCTCCGCTCCCCCGGTGCATCACAGACCATGAACAGTCTTCTCGGACAACACCCAGCTATTGTCGTAGCCGCCCCCATGGTGGCACCCAGTGGCATGGGCAGCATAAGCACTCCCACTGTTATCCTCCAGCCAGTCATCGCCATGCCACCCAATATGGTTTCCCCGCCTCGAGCGAGCCAAGTTACGCCACCGAACCCAGCAAGTCAGAGTGGTCCTCCTTCAGCCATTGGCAACTCTCCTCCTGCTGCCAGTCCACACTCTGAGAAAGGGGACCTTCCACTCGACCTCAGTTGTAAGCGGGAGGGGTTATCACCCATCAGGGCACCCTCTGTTGAGCTGGAGCGGGTCCGGAGAAGCCCGAGTCGCGAGCCGCCTGACCCGCAGAAGGACACTGCTGAGCCGCAGGATCTCAGTGTGAAGAGGGAGTTTCGCACGCCGAACTCTGAGTGCTCACCTCAGGCAGCCTCACCTGCGGGAAGGGAACCCTCCATGGGGCCGAGAACCCCCGAGCAGCCACCAGAGGGGGTGACCGGCATCCCACCACCCTCTGCGGAGTTGCTGGCTGCGCAGGCCCAGGTGATGAGTATGATGAGTCAGCATGCTGCAGCGGCGGCCATGATGCTGGCCCCACCCAACATCAGCAAATGTCGCGAGTGCAATATCGTCTTCTACAAACACGAGAACTTTCTCATCCATAAAGAACATTACTGTGCAGGGCGAAGGATTTCAAAGAGAGAGAGGATGTTGGCGAAGGAGATGTCGCCCAGTGGTGCCGTGCCTGCAGCGCACCCTGAGCAGGGAGTTCGTAATGGTTCCTTGACACCAACTAGTGAAAGTAGGTCGCCCGCCCACTGCCAGTCCCTGTCACCTCGCCAGACGACCCCTCCTGTAATGACACCCCCAGCTGCCCCGGTCAGCACCAACAAAACAGACATACCTCCCATGGACCAGAGCTTCCTGCAGTTCTACTGTATTCCCTGCAAGATCAAGTTCAGCTCAATCGACACTCTCACTGCCCATCAGGAGTTCTACTGCCCGTTCAATAAGGAGAACCAGACAGAGAACGGTCCCTCCCGGCAGCACCGTACCAGTCCCCCGGGGGCACCAGAACCGGATCTGCCCGGACAGGGTTCTGGGCAGGACTCTGGTTCGGGATCCGAGACACCGGAGACTCCGGAGGGGGATGTGTATGCATGTCCCCACTGTGGCCACACCTATCCATCCTACCGGCTGCTCAAGTTGCACTTCTGTAAGGCGGCCAGTGCCCACATGCCCCTGCTGCGCTGTCCATATTGCGAGTTCATCACTCAGAGCGACAACCGCCTCGTGGATCACATCAAGGGGCATGCTCCAACGAAAGCCTATCGCTGCACCATCTGCGGCTACCGGGGCAACACTGTGCGGGGCATGCGTATGCATGGGAAGACCCACGTGGATCAGGGCCAGGCCTTCTCTGATGAGAACATGGTGGAGTACGAAGAACCTCCACTGATCCCAAGAAGACACCGCACAGCAGCCGTGGAGTCCAACCCAGTCAACATGGAAGCCGAGCTGATCCGCCTCAAGAACGAGCCCTACAAACGCCGCCGGTCCAGGAAGGGCTACGAGAAGGCGGAGAACTTCTCGCCGGTTCGTCGCCAGGCCCCACACGTGTGCATGACCTGCAGCGAGCCCTTCTCCGACACCACCAAACTCCGTCAGCACATGCGCGCGCACATGCTGGAGGCGACCTACGCCTGCCGCTCCTGCGATCTGGTAACGAACGATAAGGCGAGCCTCGTGCGACACGTGAAGCGAGTCCACGAGTCCAGTCTGCGCTCATCCGTGGACGACGGAAACGACAACAACTCCGAGTCCGCTGACGTCCTGTCGCGAAACACAGACAGCATCGACTCCACGTCGTCCGTGAAGAAGGAGACGCTGGATGTGGAGGACATTGGAGGCTCGCCTCTCAATCACAGTGACATCTCAAGGTCATCTGGGGCTGCGTCTCCTGACGCGGAAACGGAGCCGGTTGTGGAACGCCAGAACAGTCCGCCGTCAAGGTCAGAGGTCAGAGAGGTCAAGGCCGAGTGGAGCAGCAGCCAGAACAGTCCCGCAGCAATCGTCATCAAACCCGAGAAGATGGACAGTGACGTCAATCAGAACCGCTGTCCCTCGCGCACCGACGCCGCGCAGGGTCACGTGACATCCCCACCAGCTGCTGCAGAGGCCCCTTCCGATTCTGAAAATATCAATACATCCAAGATGGCCGCTCCGCCGACGCCGCCGCCGCCGCCGCCGACTCCGGCGTCCATTTTGAAGAAGCAGACGACTTCCGGCCAACTCTCGGGGTCACGTGACTCGCCGCGAGAGGCGCCATTGAGACGCCCGACGACTCCGCTGAGTCCCATCAACGGTAAAGGCGAGTTGAGCGCGGCAGAGCTGCTGCTGCAGAAAAAGGGTGATAAAACGGGGTCTAATTACTGTAAACAGTGCGACATCACGTTCGTCTACATGTCCTCCTTCATGGCGCATAAGCAATACTACTGCAGCTCCCACGCCGGAGAGCGAGACTGCGCACAAACTGAGGTCTCCTAGACGGCTCTCCCCCCACATCTTAGGTCAATTGTAAGCGTATTATTATACAACTAAGTGTACAAATCGTATCTCTTTAACTTATTCTGATGGACTTCAGTGGTTTTGTTTCCTATAGGTGTTGTGAATGACCGTTGGAGATGTAGTCTTCTCGAACTAGTATTTCCCAGGTTTGTCTTGCCATGAGATGCCCAACGCGGTCCAGAGGTGAAATCTGCCACAGCATTATTGTATAAAATAAGACACAGTACCTCCGAAGACATCTTGCCAAAGGCTGTATCGCCAATATCACTTTCCTGTAAGCCAACTGGAGTACTTTTCCCCTCTCATATTTGAATTACTGTCCTTTTTTTTGGAGGGGAGACATAGATGTGTTATTGCAACATCTTCATAATCTTTAAATTGATGTCAAAACAGGGAAGACTTGCCGAGTCGGCCTCAAATCGGAACTTGATTGTGATGTTTCTCGTGGTTGTGATGAGGTGGATGTAGAATTACGGAGTTCTGTACGTTGTTGCTGTGTATATAGAGTAAGTACTTAATTATAATGTCATCACTTCCTGCCCAATGATATACATAATGAATTGAATGATGGGATTCGCCCTGAGAACCTGCTACGATTGTTTTCTCTCGACTTGATTTTTGTGAATATTGAGTGAAATTCAAGGAAAGAAATGCGCTCAAGAGTACGGCAGACGACAATTGACCTATTTGGGAGTAGACTTAAGCTCGGACAGGCTGGCCTGTGTGTATATATGATAATTTATTCCTATGAGTCAATGGAACAACAGATCTAAGGTACTGAGAGTACCGCCACTACACCAGAGTAACCAATAAACGTTTGAAGATGAATGTAGTCCACGCCAAAGACCCGCAGACGATGACGATGTTGAGAGAAGGCTCTTTCTGATACGCAACTCGTCTGAGAAGGTCTGAGTGGGGGAGGCTTGACTAGTGTTTGTGGTGTTGTTATCCTTTGACGAGCCTTCGTTCTGATCCCGTTACGTGATTGTGATAACGACTTAAGGATGCTTTCCGTGTCTCGTAGTGTACAGTCCACGTGTTCTTATAGTAGCAGTACTTAAAGCATGCCTTAAAGCTGACGTGCTACAAGTCTGTCGTACGCCTTTATGCAGCACATAGCCTACCCTGTATGGACGTCGCCATTAAGCCTCGAGGCCGAACAAGTGTCGCCCCTATGTGGTTTGTCTCTGAACTATTTTCAATCTCTGGATCATCCTAGACTGGTGGCGCCACCACACTAGAACTCTGGGTGATCCCCCTCCTCCGACGGATGTCCAAGGAAACAGAGCAGGCTATGTGCAGTGTACTTGAAACATGACAGCTTTAAGAGTATAGAGAAACAGGGGCCTGTTGAATAACTTATGCCTACGAAAGTACAGTGTACGAGGAGACCTCGTATGAGGGTTATTGTTAATGATATTCAAGATCGTTCACTAATAGTCCCAACTGACGGAAGGTCATCCATAAGTGTTGAATATTACTATATACCTGTGAGCGAACGTCTGTGAAATACTACCCGCTGCTAGGGGTGTAGTATGAATAATGTTCGCGCCCGCCGTGACAGCGGGCCGTAGTGAATGGCATAGGCTTTGTACAGTTAATAAAACGGCATTTTAAACGAGTTGGAGGTATATAGTAATAAGAAAACGTAGTGACTGAGCCCGTACGGTGTCTGCCCTCCCGCCTACGGCGTCGGGCCGTATTTTTTCATCAAATGACCTCGAACGGTCACCCGTACGTGCTCAGTAACCACGTTTTCTCATAGAGTTGACCTACATCGTCCCTGGGTCTCGTTGGTGTACAGAATACGTTTCTCATGTACGGTCCTCGATGGTTCAGCAGGCCCCGGATGTTAGTCAGGTGTATTTAACCCGCCCGCTGGGTTCGTCCACTGAGGAGGCCGCTCAAATCATATCACGATCAATCTCCTGTCATATGCAACGATGGTACAAAGCTTTAACAGTTCACGAGGTGACGAGAGGACCAGTTTAATACAGTGGGGCTCCCTTAGAGTCTGACTACGGTGGGGCTCCGTTAGAGTCTGACTACAGTGGGGCTCTGTTAGAGTCTTACTACGGTGGGGCTCCGTTAGAGTCTGACTACAGTGGGGCTCTGTTAGAGTCTTACTACGGTGGGGCTCCGTTAGAGTCTGACTACAGTGGGGCTCTGTTAGAGTCTTATTACAGTGGGGCTCCGTTAGAGTCTGACTACAGTGGGGCTCTGTTAGAGTCTTACTACGGTGGGGCTCCGTTAGAGTCTGACTACAGTGGGGCTCCGTTAGAGTCTTATTACAGTGGGGCTCCGTTAGAGTCTGACTACAGTGGGGCTCCCTTAGGAAGTCGTCGCTCTGGGAGCTTTCTCTGCTCTCCGCTTGAGGTCAGCACCAGTTATGTCTGTGTACTGTGCTCAAGTCGCATACTTTGATTCGTAATGCTAATCCCCATACAAGTCAAAATAGCCCTTTTTATCTCACCCCTGGTATTTCCTCCCTGTAGACTTAACATTTGAAGCTTGTACTCAACGCTCATGGAGTATTGTAAACAGAAATACTCAACGGGCGATGATATCACAAAAGTTAGCAAATTAGTCAGCGATAGTTGTGAGATGAACTCGATCCGTAGCTGCTGAAAATACGGCATTTGTTTTGGTTTGCTGCGTAATCCCGCTCGGCGTGCCTCGTGAGATTACTCCACAACCCAAACTCATGGCATATTTTTAGCGGGAAGGATCTTGATGAATTTCCTCTTTAGCCTGCTTAATATACGGCACAGAGCCATTCTAGTAGATACACCGCCATTTTTCTCTCCCCCCCCCCTTCCCCTGATGCCAAACAGAAGGGGCTAATGGCTGGAATATCACGGAGGTCGGCCCTACTGGTGGCGTCCTCTCACGGGTTAACACCAGAATTCTCTGTGACCCCCCCCCCCTAGTGGATGGACAGGGAAACAGACCAGGCTCTGTGCCATATAGTAATGATGATAATAGGAATGTGATAATGATAATAATAATGATGATAATTGTAATTATGATGATGATAATAATAATAATAATAATAATAATAATAATAATAATAATAAGGGGCTCTTGTTGCCCGGTCCACAATAATACAGTCCTCAATTATCAATTATCATTATCACGGTTCTGAAATACAGTTTTAATGCTGTAGGGGACATAGCCATTGACAGCTATGGCCGCCATTAGACAACTCTCACAGCAGATCTTATGTAACATGTTTGGTCTTTGGGCTCAGAATCTCTGCTTGGAGAGTGTCCCTCGCCCGGAAACTCCTCCACTCTCCTGGCAGATCTCTTGTGCTGCTATGATTGCAAGCGCGACGAATGATCTGCTGGGAGACTGGAACTCTCCGTGATCCCCTAACGGATTAATAAGGAACTAGGGTACGCTCTGTGTCCTGGAGAGAAGCCTCCATCTTTGTTATACCTCGTAAGGAGTCTCTCTAACGAAGCCCCACTGTACTATTATTACTACAGATTCAATGTTCTAAAACCCAATGAATATTTTTCACTTCAAACAAGTAGAATGTTAATGGGTAACGATAGCCAAATAGGTTGGTAAATGTGTTAATGTCAGTGCGGTGTCAAACGGATACTTTACAGTTGTTTTTATTGTATTTTCCGTTCAAATTTATGTTGTGCCATATTTTCACTACGTTTAAGGGTAACAGTTCCTGATATGTATGACCAGTGCTTAATGATAAACCAGACTTGGAGTCACTCTTTTGACTGGGGGAGTAATTTTGTATGCACTTTATCGGCTAGGATGTTTATAATATTTGGATTCCAAATCCACATGCCATGCTAGATTAGGATTATTTATCTGATCATACATTTTGATAAAATGGACATCAGGGACTGAGTGTTCTCATAAGTGTAAACATGCCTTGTTATTTATTTCATAATAATTATTCATTGAAGTCTCAAAGTCTGGCCGATACTGTTTATTGCGATATAGAAACTCAGATTTGGCGAATTGCTCGTTTGGTTCTGGATATTATGGTTTTGAGAAGGTTTCTTTACGCCTCATGTTAACGATAGTTACGAGTCTTTTCCGTGGTCTGAAGAAGTTGAGGATTATCAACTGTTTTGCCAACCAGTGCGGTGCTATTTGTTGTTTAATGTGGATGTGTGCTCTCAAGACCAATAAAACTACGATAATACATTCCTTGTGTGTTGTTATATTCTGTACATAAAGCATCGAACCCCTTCCTTCGTCATCTTCTAGTAGTTTTTTTTTATTATATGGCAACTTTTTTTTATTCATTTAAATACGATGTACAAATATAGACATCAATGCTCATAGTAAAATCCAACCACTTAGTATCACAAAACTCTTACCCTTGGACATCTCTGATAAAGTTGCTCCTTCTTTTTTGGTTAGATTTCTGTTTTTTTCATGTATTTCCCTGACGACCCTGGTCAATCCACTAATAGGTAAGCAGATTGTTGTTTTATCCTACCCCTAATAAAAAACCGCCATAGACTTAACATAGGCAAATTTTACGTGGCAGGCCATGACATAAAGTGTTTTTTATGCCACTAGAGTAATAACAATATTGACCAATCAGAGAGCAGGATGTCAGCTACTATGAAAAAAGTTCTGTTGGTCGTTGAGTCAGTATTTATCTTTTAGTAATACAAAAGCATAGACGGGGTAGGATAAATACGAAATGGAACTCGAGTTAGACATGTCAGTGTCTATGCCACTCTGGTCAGGTCTGTTCCTCACTACACTCGGCTAAGCCTCGTGTAGTAATACACGACCTGCCCATCGTGGCATAAACATTGTCAAGTCTAACTCTCGTTCGGTTTCTACTAATTACTAATCTGAGGCCCTTGCACCCACCAACGCCGATGGTTTACCGTCCACCTCCCCATAGGCTACTCCCTAACTCCCTGCCTCATAATAATCGAGCCTTTTTATTATTATTATTATTATTATTATTATTATTATTATTATTATTATCATTATTATTATTATATAGCAACTGTGTTTATTCATTTGATATCGATATACAACAGGAATCAAACATTTAGACATCAACGATCATAGTCAAATCCAATCACTCACTAAGGTATAAATAGCCAATTCAGGCCACTCAAAAAAAACTTGTCTCTCATCACCAAGCCATGAAAAATATGACGAGGGCGCTTACACGGGGTTTTCAGATTTAAACTGGTTATACATTGAATGCATCCCTGACATCAGGAGCTTTAATTTGATACTAAATACATCTGATTTGCTGATGCGCGGTGATGAGAAACAAGGTTTTTTTGAGAGACCTAAATGATGGGTTTGGGGACAGGCGGCCGTAAACCACGAGAGGTTGACGCGTAGTAATACACGTATGACTAGCCACACCCCAAAGGGGAAGTTCGGGATCACTACATTTGTGGGAGAATCTTTAGAAACAATACAGTACGACGTCAGCCTCGTGTAGTTTACAGAGCCGCCTGTTCACATAACCATCGCTTGTTGCATTCATTATCCATGTTTTTGAAGGAATTAAACCCAGTAATTGCCATATTAAAGACTAGGTTTTTGCTCTATATGACTATTTTTAGTCAAAGGGACTATTTTCCTATTTATTATCCATCGTATACAAAGCACCCATTGAAAATGTATGGTGACTCAGTAAACCACCACCCATTATATAAAACCTGTCAGATACCATAACTGTGGTATACGGATTCAAATCTGTGGTATACGGCCTCAAAACCGTGGTATATGAGGAAAATAGTCCCTTTGTGTTATAGAGCAAAGAAAGAGTTCCTATTGTTATACCCCTTAGTATGGCAATAACTGGGTTTAATTTATTCGAAAAGATGGATGATAAATGCAACAAACGATGATTTTTTTGACAGGCAGCTCTGTAAACCACTCGCAGTTGACCTGGTAATTTACTCGGTAGCGCTCGTGTATTACTACATGTCAAATTCTCGTGGTTTACGGCCGCCTGTCCACAAAACCATCGAGTATTGCCTATATATACCATGGTTTTGAAGGCCGTATACCACAGGTTTAAATTCGTATACCATATTTTTGGTATCTGACAGGTTATATATAATGAGTCGTGGTTTATTGAGTCCCCACTTTTATACGATGTATGATGATAGAACCGTACCCCATATCAGATAAAGTTGCTCCTTTTTTTTGTTGGATTTTTTAATATACACGTACCTCCCTGATGTCCTCGGTCAAACCACTAATTGATGACCAGTTGTTACTATAGAGGAAACCCATGAAAGTTTGGGGTCTTAGCTCGTATCCCATCGAGTTTGAATCACATAGTAATTCACAAGGCAAAGCCGCATGAATTGCTATGTGATTCAAATGAGATGGGATCGAGCTCTGACCCTAAACTTGAATGGGTTTCTGAATTCATCACACCCTTAATATTGAATAATGGGCTAACATTTGTGACATTATCCCCCATTGGATATTTTTCATAAATATCTAACGGGTGTTAGATACAAGTTTCCAATGTTAAGTCTATGGAGAAAAAATATCTGGGGTGAGATAATAATCTTAACATCACATCTGTACGTCTCTGATTGCTCTAACATAAAACTTTACATAGATCAAAACAATAGATTGTGATGGCCTTTCAAGGCCTGTGTGTCTTACACCACATCAATGGAATAATCTATTATCTCACCCCTGGTATTGTTGTCCCATAAGCTTAACCTTGGCTTGATAATGTCTAAAGAATAACCAGAGCCAGAGAAAAGGTTCTTTTTAAAATCTATCGCACAAAGAGTGGAGTAGTATTGAACTGCCCATACCTACGAGGAGCTAGATTGTGGAATGATTTAACCGCTGAAGCCCACAACTGCAAAACTAAAGATGAGCTAAAGGGATATCTCTGGTGAAGGTTGTAATTGACTTTCGTATTACACATTATCATCACATTGGTTCAACTTCTTCATTTTTTTCAACTTATGTTACACTAAAACTCTTATGAATACCCTGCTTTGTAAGTGGAACAAATGTGTACCTGTACTTTACGAGTGATCTGAAAAACTCACTACGGTGAGATGACACTCTTGCCTTAATAAAAAAAACCAAAAAAAACCAAAAAAACCTTGGGAACTCGTTCTCCATGCCCCTACAAGTATTGCAGCCCGTTCTCCATGATCCATATCCTGTGTGTCGTCCGTTCTTTCAGTGGGTACAACGGTGAGATAAATACAGAAAGCAACTTGTTTCAATCAAAGAAGTCATTCACCAACTCATTTGAATGCTAGTGATATTCACTGGCTGTCGCCTTGTTCATATCACTCCGCATCAAACTCGTGGAGAACGACGACTTTGACCAAAACCTGTTGGTTTCTTCTTTAGTCTAGTGGGAAGGACTCCCTCAGATTATTTGTAGGTGCCGCTTGATCACAAGACAAGGGAGCGAATTTTACAGATGGCAGCCTCCCTTTTTTTTTAAAGTACCCACATTATTATTTCCAGTACTGTACAGTGCTTAGTGGACACCCCGCATAAGCGGACACTTTTGCTCAGAACGGAAATTGTTTCCTCTCGTAGATGTTTAATTTAACCCCGCATAAGTGAACGCCTTGCGTAAGCGGTCACCCTGCATATGCGGACAGTTGTTTTAGTACGAAAAGGTTTAAAACCCTGTGTAAGCAAACAAATCCGAACGACACCCTACGAAATAAAATAGATTAATCTGTGGTTTTACGAATGTGTGTGAGTACATGTATATATATTCTTACAAAAAATATTTAGTAATTCAAGGTTTAATAACTTCGGATCCAATTAACATATTGGAAGATGGATTTCAGATCTATCATTTCCTCTGTCTCTCCTACAAATCGATATATAACACCTGTATATTCGAACGGAGAAATCTGAAAGCCCCGCCTAAGCGGCCACCCCGCGTGAGGGGACGCTTTAGCCCAAAACGGAAGGTGTGCGCTTACCCGGAGTTTGACTGCAAATACAATTCTTTCTCCGAGTGTAAAACAAGATGATATCAATTAAGCCTCATTCATGCCAATGGAACTATGGTTTAACTCCGGTGTCCACCTACTACGATGAAAATCGAAGACCTCTAGATACACTCCGATGGAATAAGTGAAAAATCGTAGACGATCGGAAATCTCCCTATCGTACACTGCGCGAAAACCCTCACTTATCTCATATAAACGCCACCGTGTTAATGCATTTATCCTATGTGCATTGCCGTGTTTTTAAATTATATACGTCCACATTTCACGCCAGCGGATGTGGCGTATACAATACAGTTTATGCATCTATACGGAAGCGTAATGGCTGTATTTGCTGCCAAGCGTATATGAAGAGAAATATGCTGTGTGCGATATATATACACTGCTCTCATTTATATGTTATTTCTGACCACCGACCAGTTGGTATGATTTTAGAACGATTTTATAATCAAAATTGGATTTTCCACATACCAATGACTTTAAGACTAATGGCAAATGAAATTGAAACAATAGTAGCGTCCCCTAGTTGATGAGATCGGAATTATTGGAAAGTGGCATAAATACAACAGAATCAGGCGTATATATATATGTAGCGTATCCCCTAGTCGCAGAAAGTGTCTTACCACTTTCCGTGATCTACAGCCGACCGGGGGTTCCGAGACTCAGTCGCTACCCTGTACTTACCGTGCCAGTACAGGTGGGTTCGGCTTTACCCGCTGGAAAGGGCAGGGAGATGCAGAATCTACTACCTACCGCTTAACTACAAAGACGAAACCAGTCTCCGGACTGTTTCAGTGTACCAAGCTTTATTCAGGTACTTCTATTACAATATGTTGGTGCTTCGGGACACCAACTAGCGCGGGAAGAGATACTGGTCTCTTCAACGTTGAAAGGTGTTCAATGCAACCTTACCAACACATGAGGCTCAAGGCGTTCACTCTGTAGAGAGGCACCGCGAGAAGTCCTGGCAACCCGCCGTGGACTCAGCCTTATATAGTGACTGAGTTACGTAATGCGGGTGACCCCGTAGCATTTACATACCACGGGTCTACCGGCCTTACCGCACGGCAGGGATCGGCACTCGCGCCACCTAGCGTGAAGTGAAACAATGCTGCTCGACTACCCTGACCCCTACATATATATGACATATATATGACTGCAACATGGACGCTCATATACGTCTATAGATGAACTGTATACATGATGGAAAATAGTACTTACTTATTTACGCAAAATGATAGATATATACGCTTTACGTATCCATATGTAAATCACGAGTTTTCACGCTGTGGTGGACAAACATCTGGACTCCGCACATCGGCGGGCATCGTAAATGGTTTTTAGGTACAAAAAAGGTGATCAAGGTCCCGATGTACCGTATAGCATTCTTCTGCCGGGTATAAGGTGACCAGAAGCCGCCAAACTTGGTGAAAGTTATGGAAATACAAAATGTAAAACACGTTTGAAGTAGGCAGGAAATATATCAAGACTAATGTAAAATATGAATGCCGAATATAACCTTACTTCTGCCGGGTCTAAGGTGACCAGATGCCATTATAGCTAAGTGTGTTTTTAAACTCTTGTGACTGGTTAAATACATCAGAGGCCCGAGAAAGATTGAAATGATATATAAACCGCATAAAATGATAAAAACCGCATGAAATCATGAAAAATGCATGAAATAATACAAAATGCATGAAATAATATAAAAATAGCATAATGATATATAAACTACATGAAATAATAAAAACCGCATGAAATGATAAAAAATGCATGAAATAATGAAAAATGCATGCAATAATATAAAAATAGCATGAAATGATATATAAACTACATGAAATAATATAAACTACATGAAATGATATAAGCGGTATGAAATAAAATAAACCACATGAAATTAAATAAACTGCATGAAATAATAGATACCACATGAACAAATATAACTGCGTAAAACAATATAAATCGCATGAAAAGATATAAACTGCATGAAAAGAAATAAACCACATGAAATGAAATAAACCGCAGGAAATAAGATAAACCATATGAAATAATGTAAAAAAATGCATTGAATAATGTCGAAAAAATGCATGAAACAAAATAAATCGCATGATTTTACTCCACAGAATGCTCCCTGAAAAGCAGGCTTTGGCTGTAAGGAAAGGTCGCCTTAGAAACCCACCTCTCGTGACCTTTTGGCGGGAAGGAAGAATACCGTCTGCTCGCGCCTGACGTCACATCCGCCTGGCCGGATTGCGCGTCTTGATAGCGTCTCGCAACAAACATTAAATCAAGATTAAGTAAAAGTCGCCATGTTTAGGGCCGGGCTCGGGCTCCTGGACCTGACTGGCATATGTAGCGGATGATTTGCCCGCCGATCGCAGCGCCCTCTCGTGATAGGAAGCTGCGCCACCAACTGCAATTGGGCATGCGCGAGGATGCTCAACCTCAAGGTTATCTCAATGTCAAACGGAAAGGTCGGCGGTTTCTCGTTGGTCAGTCGGGGCGGTGTCAAAAGCAAACTGCCAATGTGCTGATTTAGTCTCCGGGCGCCTTTGAGAGGCGGAACAAAGGTTGAGTGTTATTGTCCGGGCTCTCCCCAACGTTGATTAAGTGTCCCTCGGGAGGAGAGAAAGGGAGCAAGACCATGGACGACATCTTGGCTTTTCAGTCCGTTGTGGTGTGGCGTATTTGAGGTTGTTTTGTGAGAGTAAACTGGATGAAATGTTGTATTCTACTCATCTGGAGTTAGAATAAATCACAACCAACTGGTTTGGACTGATAGTGGGGAGTATTTTAAAATCACCAGGTGGCGCCACTGTAATGTGTAAGATTTGCATTTAAAGGAATAATGGAGAACTCGACCCGTAATGAACTCGACCCGTGAAAAACTCGACCCGAAATGAACTCGACCCGTTTTAGGAACTCGACCCGTAACGAACCCGACCCGTTAAAATCTTCTCAACTCAAGTGTCTCAACTGTGGATAAATACTATACTGAGTAGTAAATATGTTATCTTGGCTTCAAATTTGGTCTTCTCTGGGGAAGAAAACTAACAGAAAACCATTCCCCTAAGCCTATCCCTAACCCTTTCCCTAACTTTATCCCTAACCCTAACCCTATCCCTAACCCTTTCCCTAACTCTAACCTTAACCCTGACTATAACCCCAACCCTAAGCCTAACCCTATCGCTAACCATAACCCTATCCCTATCCTTAACTCTATCCCTAACTCTAACCCCATCCCTAACCCTATTCCTAACCCTATCTCTAACCCTATCCCAAACCCTAGCCCCAACCCTATCCCTAACCCTAACCCTAACCCTATCCTTAACCTTATCCCTAACCTTATCCTAATCCTATCCGTAATCCAATCCTATCCCTAATCCTATCCCTAACCCTATCCCTAACCCTATCCCTAACCCTATCCCTAACCATATCCCTATCCCTTACCATAACCCTATCCATAACCCTATCCTAATCCTATCCGTAATCCAATCCTATCCCTAACTCTATCCCTACCCCTATCCTAATCCTATCCACAATCTAATCCTATCCCTAACCCTAACCCTATCCCTAATCGTATCCCTAATCCTAACCCTAACCCTAACCCTAACCCTATCCCTATCCCTATCCCTAATCCTAACCCTATCCCTAATCCTATCCTAACCCTATCCTAACCGTATCCCTAACCGTATCCCTAATCCTATCCCTAACCCTATCCTAACCCTATCCTAATCCTATCCATAATCTAATCCTTTCCCTAACCCTAACCCTATCCCTATCCCTAACCCTATCCCTAATCCAATCCCTAATCCTATCCCTAACCCTATCCCTATCCCTAATCCTAACCCTATCCTAATCCTATCCATAATCTAATCCTATCCCTAACCCTAACCCTAACCCTATCCCTATCCCTAATTTTTTTTTTTTAAATTTCTTTATTGTCAACATCTAGCTGATAGCCAGTTCTTCCTGTTGTACAGCGAAACACGCGAGATCCTATATACATCGAGATCAGTTGGTGAATATGAATAATGAGATGGTGTGATGATATGATATATTAATGCCATAATGTTACACTGATACTTCCTCATAATTTTGATATTTTACCATTGTGTTAGCCCCCTGTATTCCATATGTTACTATGGCTCATATGTGTCCAGGTACTACAGTGTCTGCCCTCCCCACCACAAGGCCGGGGATTGCTATGGTCCGAGATTTATCTGTTTTCCGACCCTTTCTTACTGGTATCGGTTTTGTAGTTGCCACTACCTCTAGGCCAGTGTCAAACACAATTCCGATCTACTTTAGTCTTTAGTCCTCGATTACTTTCTTTCCAGCTACTTTATCAGATTTTGGATAGTCCTTTTAAAACAAGCGATTGTATCGAGTTTTTGAGTACTTTGATCGAGAGAATCCCATGCCTTGATACCCCTATAGTTTGTAGACTTCTCATATTTTGATGTTCGGTGTCTATACCACTTAAGTTTTACTTTGTCATCACTTCGGGTATTGCGACGCCTGGTGTCTAGGTTTGCTTCTTGTTTTGATCTCTTATACATTAATTTCAGTAACTGTCTTTCACGTCTTACGGATAGGGAATCAATTCCAGTCATTTTATGCAGTTTCTCTACTGATGTTCGCGTTTGATTAAAACCTCCAAGAATGATGCGGAGTGCTCGGTTTTGTAGACGATCTAACTTTGTTAACTCAGAACTCAGAGCCCCTCCTATGACACAATTACAATACTCTAGGGTCGGCCTAATGGTTGCACAATAAATGGTCTTCGCCACTTCTTTACTAACTGAGCGCCAAAATTTTCCGAGTTTATATATTTTATGCCCAGCAGATTTTAGTGTCTTAGAAATATGTCCGTTAAAGTTCAGATATTGGTCTATCACCAGTCCCAGGTAGTTATAAGAATTTTTACATGAAATCAGTTCATCTCCACACCGTATATTGAGTTTGGGTAAGTGCTTCATTCTCGAGGGTGATGAGTACCAGACTGAGCAGGTTTTTTTTGCATTAAGTCTCAATCTATTAGTTTCGCACCAGTTGTATATCATAGTGGTCGCATTTTGTAGGGTTTTTTCAACTACGTTTGAGTTACTCCCCGAGCTATAGATGACAAGATCATCAGCAAATTGTGTCCCAGTACAGTTAATTAGTTTGTCACACATGTCGTTAATAAAACATAGAAATAGAAGAGGTCCCATCACAGACCCTTGCGGGACTCCATAGTGTGTCGGCGATATCTCTGAGGTTTGGTTATTGATCTTAACTCTTTGCGTCCTATCCATTAAATAGTGTGTTGTCCAATTCATGAAATTTTGTGGCAACAAGGCTAATTTTTCTAATTTTAAAAGTAAAAGTTTATGGGAAACTGAGTCAAATGCCTTGGAGATGTCTATATAGCAAGCTCCAGTTACATGTGAGCAGTCTCTTGATTTGTATAAGTCATTAGTGAATTCCAGTATTGCATCCTCTGTCCCTAATTTATGTCTAAAGCCAAATTGGCGAGGGGTCAAGTGATCAGTTTCATCCAGCCATGTGGTCACTCGCGCATGAAAGATCTTTTCGATCAGTTTAACTGGTAAAGGCAAGATACTTATGGGTCGCCAGTTACCCACATGTGACATATTGCCACCTTTCGGTATCGGAATTATAATTCCCAGCTTCCATGCAGTTGGAATAATTCCCATCCTAAACGAAGTATTAAACATATGAGTCACTTCCTCTATTAGTACGGTAAAGGCATCCTTTATCACTCTTGATGATACGTTATCTATTCCACTAGATTTGAAAATTGATATGTCCTTTATCAGTTTCATCACCTCTTCTTTGTCGCATGATAAATCAATGTCCCAGGGATTCGGGTTCATTTCTTCTAATTTTTTCACCTGTTTGTCAATTTTGTCTTGATCACATTGTTTGTAGAGATTGCCACCAATGTTTGCAAAATAGTCGTTTATAAATGTTGCAGTTTCTGATTGGCTAACTTCATTTCCATGTTCGTCATTAAGTGTACATTTGGTAGTTACATTTCTCCCCTTAATTAGTTCTCTAATATGTCTCCAGAAGTCTTTGGGCTTATTACGTGCATTTTCGATCATATCTAGACAGTATTCGCTTTTCGCGTTTGTAAGTGCGTTCTTTATCGCTTTGTTTAAACTTTTTGCATTTTTCAAGTTTGCCACATTCTTAGTTCGTTTGAACAACCTTATAGCCTCAGCTCTTTCGTTCAGCATTGATACAATATCATCGTTAACCCATGGGTCCCTGCGTCTTTTAAACCTCATTTCGATAATGGGACAAGCACAATCTAAATATTTATAAATATTTTTTATTAAGATCTCCCATTGCATGTTAGGATCATCGCTTGTCCAGAATGGGGACCAATCCAAGTCCACCAAAAATTCAGACATAGAATCAACAGAATATGCTTTATATGAGCGCCCTTTAAAACTTTCACTAATGTGTGGTGTTTTTTCCTTTTTTCGCAAGGCCCAAATCATTAAGTGATCACTGAGCATAATATTGCTCACTCCCGATTTGAGAATGCAATTACTGTCAGTATAGATGTGGTCTATAAGAGTGCCATTATGGGCATTAGGCCTAGTAATTGAATCTATAAGCTGGTTTAGTCCTAGGTCTTTAGCACAATCTAACAGTTTTCGTACTTACGCGTCTTCTCGATCGTAAAGATTGATGTTCATGTCACCAAGAACCCAATGTTCTGCATTTATATGCTCTGGACTTGTTAAAGCGTTTACCATAAACTCGTTGAATTGTTCTATTGAACCATTCTGCGGCCTATAACAAATCAGTAAAGACATTACTCTGTTGTTGGGCCGTGTTATCTTGAGGGCTAGACTCTCAATATTGTCATTTATTACAGAGAAGTTGTCAACCTTTTGGGTATGGTCAGCATACTTATTGGAGATGTAGCACGCTACTCCGCCCCCTACCCTATTCTCCCTGTCTTCTCTATATATTTTATATCCAGGTATATTCAACAGGTTATCATTTGTGCGAGAGTCTAACCATGATTCCGTTATTCCTATAATGTCGTATTCTCCAAGCAAAAGTTTTATTTGATCTATTTTTCCAAACATACTTCGGGCATTAAAGTGACATATATAGATACCTTTCATTAAGAATGAGTTATGGACAAGGTGAAGAAAATGAACAAGGTTGATTAGTTAATTTAATTTAAGGAAGAAAGGTAGCCCTGCGTGAGAAAACCCAGGCAGTGGCTCGATAGAAACAGGGATCGTGTCAGTCCCTGATTCTTTTGTGTGAAGGAAGTTGGTTCGTACGGTGAACTAGTGGAGAAGGTGATGGAAATCAGAAGGTCGAGTAGCCCCTACATGGAGTAAGGGGGAGTACAAAAATAAGATATTAGAAATACAGCAGATAATAGTTATATTCCCATGGTTGCATCTATGGGTAGTCTATTATAGTTGTTTGCAAACCTAACCCTAACCCTAACCCTAACCCTTACCCTATCCTAACCCTATCCTTACCCTATCCCTAACCCTATCTCTAACCTTATCCTAACCCTATCCCTAATCCTATCCCTAACCCTAGCCCTATCCTTAACCCTATCCTAATCCTATTCCTAATCCTAACCCTATTCCTAACCTTAACCTTAACCTTAACCCTATCCTGATCTAGTCAAGACCTTTCCTTCATGTGATTTTCTGCCTAAATTTCCATAAATCTGGAAATTCTTCATATAGGACTCTAATCGCAACCACACACATGACAGATGACTTATAAAATGATATTTCCTGTGTTTTGGAAGGTTAAACCTCCTCAAGAAACATTATTAGCTCCTACTAATTAAAAAATAATAATGGGAAATTCATCAAAAATGAGCGTTAATAGTCATAATGGTAATAGATCTGTTCCCATTTCACACAGGCATACACTATTTAAGCCAAGTTCTAGGTGTGCTTGCCTGTGGATAGTGAGATCGAGGGTTCAAGGCTGTCAATCCAAGATGGCCACTCCCCACATGTCGGTACAGTAGAACCCCGCCTAACGGACACCCCGCCTCAGCAGACACCCCGCGTCAGCGGACACTTTTACTCGTAACGGAAATTTTTCACTCTATTAGATGTTTAATTTAACCCCGCGTAAGCGGACACCTCGTGTAAGCAGACCACCCCACATAAGCGGCCGGTTATTTCGGTACGAAAAGGCCCTCAAAATGCTTGGGAACTGCCCCTTGAGATCCTTGTCAAAATAGTATTTTGTCACGTGGTCACGTGGTCACGTTCGGTGACCTCCCCGCGCGCCCCCTGGCGTTTCTAATTCAAACTCATATCTCCAATATATCTCCCTAAATGACCTCTGGTCATATTCAAACTCTGAACATCGGCTTGGTGGTTAATTCCGAAGGTGCACTCTCCATGCAGAGCTCCTGCGCCGCTGGGCACATCCCTGCTCCAAACCCAGTCACGTGACATACCGGAAGCAGAATAGGAGCGCACTCAGGCGGCCAATGTCAACAGCGAAACCATTCACACATTGTGAGCAGGAAAAATAAGGTCAAAAGAAATTACTTTTAGATATCTCCTTCAGATGGAAGCTCGTATAATAGAGGAAACTTTAGGGTCTGAGCCCGTATCCCATCGAGTTTGATTCACGTAGTAATTCACAAGGCGAAGCCACGTGAATTACTACGTGAATCAAAAGAGATTGGATAGAACTCTGACTATAAACTTGAATGGGCTTCTGAATTTATCTCACTCTTAACCCTGACTAATGGGCTAACACTTGTGACATAATCTCATGGGCGTTGGATACGAGTTCCCAAAGCTAAGTCTATGGAGAAAAAATACCAGGGGCAGATAAAACGTCCAACCACTGTAGCCACCCCAAAGGAACATGTGGATCTTGGTGATAAATATATGAAGGTTGTACCAGATCCTCTGCAAGATGGGTGTCATAAACAACAACAAAATATAGAATGTACAATAAATGAAATAATATACTTTTTTATGCAAACTAAATACAAAGTGCCCTTAAATTGTTCAGGTAATGAGAAGGGTGGCGCAGAGATAGGAGCAGTGGGACAGACTCTCTGCTGGGAGAGTGTTGCAGGTACTGAGAAGGGTGGCACAGAGATAGGAGCAGTGGGTCAGACTCTCTGCTGGGAGAGTGCTGTAGGTGTTGAGAAGGTTGGAGCAGAGATAGGAGCAGTGGGTCAGACTCTCTGCTGGGAGAGTGTTGCAGGTACTGAGAAGGGTGGAGCAGAGATAGGAGCAGTGGGTCAGACTCTCTGCTGGGAGAGTGTTGCAGGTACTGAGAAGGGTGGAGCAGAGATAGGAGCAGTGGGACAGACTCTCTGCTGGGAGAGTGCTGCAGGTACAGACAAGGTTGGAGCAGAGATAGGAGCAGTGGGACAGACTCTCTGCTGGGAGAGTGCTGTAGATGTTGAGAAGGTTGGAGCAGAGATAGGAGCAGTGGGACAGACTCTCTGCTGGGAGAGTGTTGCAGGTACTGAGAAGGGTGGAGCAGAGATAGGAGCAGTGGGTCAGACTCTCTGCTGGGAGAGTGCTGCAGATTTTGAGGAGGTTGGAGCAGAGATAGGAGCAGTGGGACAGACTCTCTGCTGGGAGAGTGCTGCAGTTACAGAGAAGGGTGGTACAGAGATAGGAGCAGTGGGACAGACTCTCTGCTGGGAGAGTGCTGCAGTTACAGAGAAGGGTGGTACAGAGATAGGAGCAGTGGGACAGACTCTCTGCTGGGAGAGTGCTGCAGTTACAGAGAAGGGTGGTACAGAGATAGGAGCAGTGGGACAGACTCTCTGCTGGGAGAGTGCTGCAGATGTTGAGAAGGTTGGAGCAGAGATAGGAGCAGTGGGTCAGACTCTCTGCTGGGAGAGTGCTGCAGGTACAGAGAAGGTTGGAGCAGAGATAGGAGCAGTGGGTCAGCCTCTCTGCTGGGAGAGTGCTGCAGATACTGAGAAGGGTGGAGCAGAGATAGGAGCAGTGGGACAGACTCTCTGCTGGGAGAGTGCTGCAGATACTGAGAAGGGTGGTACAGAGATAGGAGCAGTGGGACAGACTCTCTGCTGGGAGAGTGCTGCAGTTACAGAGAAGGGTGGTACAGAGATAGGAGCAGTAGGACAGACTCTCTGCTGGGAGAGTGCTGCAGATGTTGAGAAGGTTGGAGCAGAGATAGGAGCAGTGGGTCAGACTCTCTGCTGGGAGAGTGCTGCAGGTACAGAGAAGGTTGGAGCAGAGATAGGAGCAGTGGGTCAGCCTCTCTGCTGGGAGAGTGCTGCAGATACTGAGAAGGGTGGAGCAGAGATAGGAGCAGTGGGACAGACTCTCTGCTGGGAGAGTGCTGCAGGTACTGAGAAGGGTGGAGCAGAGATAGGAGCAGTGGGTCAGCCTCTCTGCTGGGAGAGTGCTGCAGATACTGAGAAGGGTGGAGCAGAGATAGGAGCAGTGGGACAGACTCTCTGCTGGGAGAGTGCTGCAGGTACAGAGAGCTGCTCACAGCAGATATTTAGTAGTCACTGAGAACTGCCTGAGTGGGTGGGAACTACATCAGCTGACAGTTACAGCTTGACCTTTTAACCTAGAATGTAACTACATGTAATACTAAAGTATCTTTATGCGACCAATTACTTAAGGGTGTGTTACACTGGGCTGTATGTGATTCTGACCCCATCGGTGTCTTCCAAACATACTAATCATAGAGGAAAGGTTTAGGATCATAGCTCCTACCCCATCGAGTTTGAATCGCGTAGTAATTTACAAGGTGAAGCTGCATGAATTACGTAGCGATTCAAACAAGTTGAGATCAAGCTCTGACTCTAAACTTGAATAGGTTACTGAATTTATCTCACCCTTCACATTGACTTATGGGCTAGCATAATCTCCTATTGTGTATTTTTTCTAAATGATCAATGGGCAATGGATATGAGTTCTCAATGTTACGTCTATGGGGAAAGGGCTGAGATAAACTGTAGAAACCCACAGGCCTGTGTCACATCCAACGTCGTACGGCGGCCATGTTGTCGCCACTGGGTCCCGTTGCTCCAGGATTATGACAGAGTTGCGGATCGCAGAATAGCGATCCGAGGGCCTAAACATTGCTCCTGAAATTTTGCGGATCGCGTCGTAATCGCATAGGCGCATCGCCGCGTAAAATACTGCTTTTAGCGATACTTTTTACGCGGACCTTCACAGCACTGCGGATCGTATCGCTGTGGGTTAAATACAGCCTTATCTGATATTTCAAATAACGATCCATGGTGGCACCACCAACCCCTGCCCCTTGTTATTCTACCTATAGGAAATAGCGATCCACGACACAAGGTGTCAGGCCAGTTTTAACTGTAATGCCATCTGTATTTAATTAAAGAACCAATGAATCTTCCCCTGTCTCATTCAATATGTGCCCCTGAATTGTTGTATCGCTATCACATCGTAAAAATTAGCGATACCATGGAAATATAGCGATACGATCCGATATTACGGGAGCAATGCTTTTTCAGTCGGATCGTTAAAGTAAACGTAAAAATAAAATTGCGATCCGATTATAACTAGCGATACCACAAAAACAACGGGGCCCTGGCGGGTAACCGGTAAAAGCTAATTTATTAGGTTTTACCGTTTCATCACTGTGTGAACACCACCGGTGAGTGTGTGGCCTGCTCCACCGCACCGACTTGTACACCTGCCTGACACATGACAGCTTATAGTGTACAAACCAACAGTCCTGCTCCATGACCGATGTGGCAAGTACTTGCACTGCTGGCGGGTAGCCGGCAATAGGTAATTTATAAGCTTTAACCATTTCATCATTGTGTAGCCGCTGCCGGTGAGCATGTGTTCTGCTCCACCAGGCCAATTTCTATAGTGTACAAACCCAAAGGCCTGTTCCATAGCTGATGTGGAAAGTGCTGGCAATGCTGGCGGGTAGCCTGCAATAGGTAATTTATTAGGTTTTACCATTTCATCATTGTGTAGCCGCTGCCGGTGAGCATGTGTTCTGCTCCACTGCACTGACTCCTATACCCGGCTGATACATGGCAGTGCATAGTGTACAAACTAGACTTGTTCAAGTCTTTGATTATGAACATTCGTTAAATGATTAATCACAATCAGAATAAAGTTCATTATGGTATGTATCCTTCTCTGACTGGCCCATGAATCAAAGACTTGTCCAGTATGAACAGAATCTCCCGTTTATGGCCACAAGCCGCTCCCCTTAACCCTACACCTCCTCCTACCCCTCCTCCTCCTCCATTTCTCTGGGTGCCTGTGTTGTCATAGCAATAAATTGTGCCTGGTCCTGATTGTGACCTGTTTAAGATCAAAGTGATAGGGTATTAATCTCCTAGCAGATATCCTTTACAATGGCCAGGATATTTGTATGGAGAGTGTTGGGAATACTAGAGTTAAACAGCACCAGAAATCCAACACCATTACCGATTGTACCAGTCCCTGTATCCCAACGAGAAGGGTAGCCATAGGATGCAGGGACTGGAGCCAGTATCCCAGTGACGAGGGTAGCCATAGGGTACAGGGACTGGAGCCAGTATCCCAGTGACGAGGGTAGCCATAGGGTACAGGGACTGGAGCCAGTATCCCAGTGACGAGGGTAGCCATAGGATGTAAGGACTGGAGCCTGTATCCCAGTGAGGAGGGTAGCCATAGGGTACAGGGACTGGAGCCAGTATCCCAGTGACGAGGGTAGCCATAGGGTACAGGGACTGGAGCCAATATCCCAGTGAGGAGGGTAGCCATAGGATGCAGGGACTGGAGCCAGTATCCCAGCGAGGAGGGTAGCCATAGGATGCAGGGACTGGAGCCTGTATCCCAGCGAGGAGGGTAGCCATAGGATGCAGGGACTGGAGCCTGTATCCCAGCGAGGAGGGTAGCCATAGGATGCAGGGACTGGAGCCTGTATCCCAGTGAGGAGAGTAGCCATAGGATGCAGGGACTGGAGCCTGTATCCCAGTGAGGAGGGTAGCCATAGGATGCAGGGACTGGAGCCTGTATCCCAGTGAGGAGGGTAGCCATAGGATGCAGGGACTGGAGCCTGTATCCCAGTGACGAGGGTAGTAAAAGGATGCAGGGACTGGAGCCTGTATCCCAGCGAGGAGGGTAGCCATAGGATGCAGGGACTGGAGCCTGTATCCCAGTGAGGAGGGTAGCCATAGGATGCAGGGACTGGAGCCTGTATCCCAGTGAGGAGGGTAGCCATAGGATGCAGGGACTGGAGCCAGTATCCCAGTGAGGAGGGTAGCCATAGGATGCAGGGACTGGAGCCAGTATCCCAGTGAGGAGAGTAGCCATAGTATACAGGGACTGGAGCCAGTATCCCAGTGAGGAGGGTAGCCATAGGATGCAGGGACTGGAGCCAGTATCCCAGTGAGGAGAGTAGCCATAGGACGCAGGGACTGGAGCCAGTATCCCAGTGAGGAGGGTAGCCATAGGATGCAGGGACTGGAGCCAGTATCCCAGTGAGGAGAGTAGCCATAGGACGCAGGGACTGGAGCCAGTATCCCTGTATCCCAGTGAGGAGGGTAGCCATAGGATGCAGGGACTGGAGCCAGTATCCCTGTATCCCAGTGAGGAGGGTAGCCATAGGATGCAGGGACTGGAGCCAGTATCCCAGTGAGGAGGGTAGCCATAGGATGCAGGGACTGGAGCCAGTCTATGTACAAACCACAGCCGATGTGGCAAGGCAGCAGTACTGGCACTACCGATGGGTACCCCGCAAAAGCTAATTAATTTGGTTTTACCGTTTCATCGTTGTGCGGCCGGCGCCAGTGATCATGTTGCCTGTTCCACGGCACCGACTTCTACATCCGGCTGGCATTCAGTGGTCATGCGTGATTGTTTGTGGCCGTGCAGTCTGCCCGGTGGAAGAAGCCTTTATTCGCTGATTAGCCGTGAATTGTAATACAGTAGAACCCCGCCTAACGGACACCACGCGTAAGCGCATACCCCACGTTAACGGTCACCTTTGCTCTGAACGGTTCCCTCTTTTATATGTTTATTTTAACCACGCGTAAGCAGACACTTTGGTCCGGAACGGAGGGTGTTTGCTTACGTGGGGTTCTACTCTATGAGAAAACGTGGTTACTGAGCCCGTACGGGTGGCCGTTCAAGGTCATTTGATGAAAAAATATGGCCCAACACTGGAGGCAGGAGGACCGTATTTTTTCATCAAATGACCAAGAACGGAGACCGTACGAGCTCAGTCACTACGTTTTCTTATTACTATATTCCTCCTACTCATTTAAAACGCCGTTTTATTAACTGTATAAAGCCTATGCCATTCACTACGGCCCGCTGTCGCAGCGGGCGCCAACATTATTAATACTACACCCCTAGCAGCGGGTAGTATTTCATAGATGTTCGCTCACAGTTATTTAGAAATATGTCAGATGAGATTCACAAAGCTATTGTGCTATGGAGGCTGCCATACTGCCCATGATTCCAGAAAAATTACGAGGTGATGGGTGTAGTTAGCGATGGATCATTTTGTTGTTTCTTTCAGCATGCCCCAAAAATGTTTTAGCCCCGGCCCATAATTATCCATGGATTATAAAAAACTGGTAACAGATACTGCTTCCATTCCACAATGGCTATGTACTATCAGGAGGGCATCTTACGATTTTCTGGCGGATATTTTTTTTGTTTATTGCGGGTAATTCACCTCGGTTGAGATGGTCTTCCATTACAGCATTTTTAGTCAGTCCGGTCTATATACACGGAACTATGGTTTATAAATCTTGCAATAATCATAGGGAAGAATACAGATACAAAATGTATATGTAGTAGTAACCCCTCGTATTACGGTTAGCAATTGGACTAGCTCCTAGTTTTATACCATAGGGTTTGCTATGTATGATATGAGATGGGTGATATGATAAATTAACATTTTTTTTTTTTTTTAGGATTTTTATTTATACTGGAGTGAAACGTTTGGGCGGACATAACCACCCATCTTCCAACGGCTCCAGTTAACATTGGTTTTCTGCCTTTACCTAACTTATAGGTTTACAGTGGCAATGGCAATGCTAGTGACAAACAAAGAAAACAAATAATAAAGTGCAACTTCAACAACAGTGGAATTCAAACATTTTGGCATGGGATTAAACCATCCCTCCTGAGGCTCATAACATATAATAAGATTTATCATATCTAAATAATATATTAGCACATATATAGGGCAACGATATTAAACATTAAACACACCCTGGTTCACTATTAAGTAAATATTACAAGCGCTGGTAGGGAATGAACATTGTACATATCATGAGTACTGAGCTCGGAGCTCATTGAGCTTGTGTTTTTGTAATAGTTTAAAATTTTCTTTGGTGCTGACCAAGCGGTGTTCAGGTTTTAAGTTGTTCCATATGATACTAGAGTTGTATTCTACAGATCTTAGATACTGGCTGGTATAAATCTGGTTTGCTGCTTTAAGGACAGGAGCGTCGAACAGTCTCGTGTTTCTATTACCATTGGTAGTGTAACAGTCCTTACGAGACCTGTCGTATGCTAGCATTGACAACTGAGCTTCCCTTCTCTCATCGAGCTTGTTTAGCTTACTGGCAACATGTAGTTGATTTACAGCAGTTCTTCTACCTTCATTGCAGCAAACTCTCAGACCTCGATTTTGGCATCTTTGGATTTTTTGGCGGGTTTTAGAGTTGCCGCAGTGATAAAGGACATTCCCGTATTCTAAATAAGGCAAAATCTTTGCTTTGTAAAGCATTATAGCTTGCTGTCTAGTGATATACTTACGGATATAGGCCAGTAAATTTATCTTATGTGATGCTCGTGAAATTGCCCGGTTTACATGTTGCTCAAAGCTTAGGGTTTGGTCAAGCCTGACTCCTAAGTAGTCATAGCTGTTAACGTTATTAAGTGCAGTATCATTCATTGTTAGATTGGGATGTATAGCTTTGTTGAGTTTGTTTCGAGGGCCGAATAGCATAGATTTGGTTTTACCAACATTGATGGATAATTTATTGTTAGCGCACCAGCCGCTTAACGCATTTAGGTCTGTTTGCATTTGTTGTTTCATTGTGTCAAGATTGTTGCCTCCTAGGAAGATTACGGTGTCGTCCGCGTATAGTTGGACTTCACATTCAGTAATTGGTTGGTTCATATCGTTTACGTAAATTAGGAACATCAGTGGGCCTAGTATTGATCCTTGCGGAACGCCGTTAGTAATGTTTAACTGTGAAGATGTGGTATTATTTGCTATTGTTTGTTGCGTTCGGTCTGTTAGGTAGTTGTTTATCCAGTCTGTTAAAGTGGGAGATATACCTAGGTTTATTATTTTGCTGAGAAGAATTTTGTGGTTAACTGTATCAAATGCCTTTGATAGATCAATAAAGGTAGCTATTGTGTATTCTGAATTATTAGTACGGTTATAGATGAAGTCTGTTAGGTCGGCTACTGTTGATATGGTGGAATGACATTTGCGGAAACCGCCTTGACGTGGGTTTAGGAGATTATTTGACTCTAGGTACATACTAATGTGGGTGTGTATAAGGCGTTCAAAGATCTTCCCTGGGAGGGGCAAGAGAGAAATAGGTCTGAGTTCGTTAACACTGTTTGAGAAGTTGGGTTTGGGTAACGGTATAACTTTGGCTTGTTTCCATGCATTTGGGAATTTCTTGGTTTGTAAAGAGAGATTAAAGATGAAGGTGAGCTGAGTAGACAAGACTTCAAAACTGTCTTTGAGTATTTGAGACGATATATTATCAATTGCTGATGATTTTTGGGTGTCAATGTTCCTACATACTTCAATAACCTCTTCCTCCAGTATCTCAAAGTCTTCCATTCTGTGTTGGCTAGGTTCTAGGTTGTTTATCCATTCCGAGTCAAATTTAGATGCTAAATTTTCTCCAATGCTCGAAAAGAACTCGTTTATATAGTTGGCGGTATCCGCCTCGTTGATCACTTGATTTGTGTCTTGGCATCTTAGTTTTATAAGTTTCTCTTTAGAGGATTTGGGTAACAATTTGTCTATTTCATCCCAGAATTTTTTAGCCCCTTTCCCAGCTTGTTGTTGGAGTAACTCCCTTTTAGCTTTGTGTATAACGGTTTTGGTGCGGTTTCTTACTGTTCTTGCATATTTCCAGTCGTCTGGCTTGTTGGTTAGTTTGGCATGCTTCCATGCTAAGTCTTTCTCCACTATACATTCTTTGACATTGTCAGTTAACCATGGTTCTTCTTTACAACGGATTTGATGTTTCCTAACAGGGCATTGCTTGTTTAATTCAGAGTTAATAATTGTAAACATTGTCTTCCATGCTTTATTGCAGTCGTCTGAGTTATAAAAATCATCCCAGTTGTGAGTTAAGATAGACTGTTGGTAGACAGGTTTGTCATAGTGTCTATAGGAGCGACCAGTAAACTGTTTGGTTACATACTCTTCTTTGGGTTTTTTCTTTGTGAAATAAATCGCTGAGTGATCACCTAAGTTATAATTTAGTGTCCCTGTATGTTCAATATGTCTGCTGTTTGTGAATGCTAGGTCAATAGTATTTCCTAGTCTGGTTGGAGTATTTATTTGTTGTGTTAGACCAAGGTCTGTGCTAAGTGCTTGTAGCTTCTTAACATCCGGGTCATGCGCATCTTCAAAATTAAGGTTATAGTCCCCTATAATTGTCAACTCTCCCTTATATGCTTGGCTGATTAATTTGGCATGTTCAGTTAACGTGCTAACAAAGTTGGTTACATTACCATGGTTCGGTCGATAAACCGTGCAGACAATTTGGTTAGTTTGATTTGGCAGTTCAGTAACTGTCCAGATTGATTCAATGTCTTGGTTAGATTCATTGTATTCACTTAGAACTGTAGTCGGAAATCTATCATTTATATATATACCCACTCAGCCACCGATCTTAATTTCGCCTTTGGCATTTAGCCAGGATCTGTCATTGCGAAAGAAGCTGTACTGATCGATATTAAATAGCTCTGTATTATAGTTGCTAGTAAGCCAGGTTTCAGAAATAGAAAAAATTTGTGCGTTTGAATGTAATACACTTTGTTTGACCATATCGAACTTATTTTTGATACTTTGAATATTGGCATGAATAATATGAAAGCCCTTTCCTAGTCCGCTATCTATATTCATTTATTACCTTGGTCATTACCATCAGTCGGGCAAGCTCCCATGCCAGCGGTTTGCTTTTCAGTGGTTTTAACATGAGTAATAAAGAAAGTGTGCGACCTGAGATCAGCCAACTCACCCGTTTGGCAGAAAAATAAAAAATAAAACTAAAAATGAAGAACGGTTTGTACTTACAGTAGGGTTGGTGTGTCTAATATTTATGTTTGATCTAGTTGTGTTTGTCAGGTATGCGTGTCGTGCTTCGTGTTTATCCACGGTGGATGTAGCAGTGACAGTGGTAAGTTATAGTTGGATATGAAGGCTGGATGGAGTTCACTATTGGCTGTTAGAAGGTAGGATACAATTTGAGCATGTATTTACAGGGTGTCAAATTAATGAGATAATCAATTTGGCCTTAAGAATCTTGATGCATTTGTTAGATTCGCTTTCGTGTGTAACCACGGTATGTAAGGTACGGTATAGTAAGGTGGGGTAAGGTGTGGTGCGGTATAATCATGTGTGGCCACGGGTAACGATGTATTAGTGTATATGACAATGTATTTGTTAGCAAGATAGCTTTCGTGCGTATCCACGGTATGTAAAGTACAATAAGATAGAGTAAAGTACGGTACGGTGCAGTCATGTGTAACCACGGATATAACGGTGAGTGTGAGTAATTAACTTTTCATAGGTGAGTGATTACTTTGGGAACGTGTGTATCCACGGTAAGTGATCTATTTACAAGTAACATTTCACCACTATTATACAATTTTAGTAACTTTTTTACTAGAAAAAGGCAGGATCAGTTTGTAGAAAATTTGACACATTTACCGTAAACTTGTCTTGTTCTTTCGTGTAAAGCAACAGTGAGGTACGGATTTCACGGAAGTTCTTCAGTAGAAAATTCAGCAGGTACAGTATTTCTGGAATTTTGAAACAATATATAATATACAAGTTTTGTACGTAATTGAGCAATAACCAGTAAAAATAGAGTTCAAGTGTGTCTTCCTGTACCGGTTGACTTGATTGTATACTAGTGGTATACAGAGATCTCCGTCTTGTAGTTTATTAGTTGATACTAATACTATTCCTAGGATATAGTCAGTCAGTCTTGGCAAAAGAGGCACGCGTGTCTCCGCGGTCTCCTAGTAATTACTTGGAATTATGATTTTTGTATGGTTCAGTTTTAATTACAGGTGGCATGGATGTTGTCTGCTACAGTGTATGCCAGATTCCTGGCAAATTTGTCCTTGGTTACAGGGGTGAAGTGTATGCCATCTGTCATAGTACCCCTATAGCGATTTCCTAGTATATGGTGGCGGACTTTGTGTACATGCTGGAACATGTGCGGGGTAGATGCGTCAGATAGGCCATTTAGTTCGTGGATGACATCGTTGATCATAGGTACCGCGTTATCTAGCTGTCGTTGTTCGTCATAGAACGGTTCCCCTCTGGTGTTATATAACGCGTACGACATTCCGATAAACTCACAGAGTACTATGAGTTTGGTATATGGGGCTAGTCGCAGTTTAGCATTGCCCATTTTGCTTGCTAGATGATCAACGAATTCCGCCTTAGTGTCAAAGGCTGGGACCACATTACGTGTGGCTAATTTAGTTGAACAATCATTGATACCACACATAAGGTAGAGTACGTCATATTGAGGCTTGTTCGATATGACTGGGATTACTCGGTCAACTACCTGTTTAGTGTTGGCGCCTGAGTAGGCCAGTACTTCAAAGTCAATGTTTGTTTTTGTTTTTTTGTTTGTTTTTTTTATTGATCAGAAGGACAGTTCTGCCCAGGGCAGATCTTCCACTGTCTCGTGGAATCACAGATAGTCGAGTTACATAGAATACAAACATGATGAGGATGATGAGTGAGCACACAAAATGATACAGGTTTCCCAACAATATGGTTTAACATTCACAATATGGACATAACCGTTCTCCTTAGCATGCACAATCTTCTAGACGATACTCATTGCTGGTTTCCAGTCGTGTTCTGACAAGGTTTGTTTGATCGAGATTTTGAAGTGTTTTTGACTGTCTGCTCTTTGTGTAGCCACTGGCAACTCATCCCAAAGACGCATGCCTCTGTTCATAGGTGATTTATAGCTCAGTTGGGTTCTGATTGGATCCTTTTTAAATTTGATTTTGTTTGAGCTGCGTGTCAGTCGGACATTTGGTTCCAGGTTACCCTCGACCTTCGATAATTTATACATTTGGCTCAGTAGCTGCATGTCCCTACGCGTGGTTAGATAGTCTACGCCTAGGTCTCCGTGTAGAGCCGCTATGGACTGTCTTCTATTATGGGATCTCGACACAGCTTTGAGTGCTCTATTCTGAACTTTCTGTGTTTTGTCGATGTTAGCGACACTAGAGCTATCTAGTAGAAAGCTACAGTACTCCAGGATGGGACGTATAACAACAGTGTAGATTCGCAAAGCTACCTCTTTGGACACTCCATTTCTTATCTTCGATAGTTTAAATATCCTGGAGTTACAATTTCTAGTTGTTTCTTTGATGTGCTTAGAGAAGTTGAGATCGTTGTCGACTGTGACCCCCAGGTACCTGTAGCTGGTCTGCTCTTTTAGTGTAGTACCACAGCAGTCTAACTCTAATTTTGGTAGGTATTGCAGGCTACGTTTAGATGCACACCAGCAGGCTTTTGTTTTGGCAGCATTGATCGTCATGCCATTTAAGCTACACCATCTTTCAACCTCCTTGAGAGAGTCTTGCGTGTTTGACCTCGCAGTGTGACCGTTTACGCTTGCCGAGTATATTACAAGGTCGTCCGCATACTGGATTGTCTTACTTGATACCACCCGTTCGCACATGTCGTTGGCGAAGATGATAAAGAGAAGAGGCCCCAGGACGGAGCCTTGGGGCACTCCGAACGATACGTCAAGTTTTGATGATACAGAGCCGTTTACCATGACACATTGTCTACTCCCATCTAGGTAATTTTTTACCCACTTATTGACATTCTCTGGGATCCTGGTTATATTACCCAACTTTGCTAACAGTAGCGCATGCGGGACTGCGTCGAACGCTTTTTTAAGGTCGACATAACAGATGGCTACTACCTCCCCCTTGTTTCTGCTTTTAAACAAATCGTCTGTGAATTCAAAGATCGCGTCGGTCGTCCCCATTTTGCTTCTGAAGCCAAACTGAGTGTCAATTAGGACGCTGTTGTTATCTAACTCGTTATCAATTATTGTATACACTAGTTTTTCCAGGACTTTTGAAGGAGAGCAGAGCAGGGTTATGGGTCTCCAGTTCGCTATTCGACTCGTATCACCGCTTTTAGGAATAGGGACAATGAGTCCTGTTTTCCATGACGTTGGGACTACTCCACAGTTAAGTGAGGTTTCGAACAAGTGCGTAAACTCGTCAAGCAAGATGATCATAGTGTCTCTGATAGCCCTACCTGAAACAAATTCGAGACCTGAGGTTTTCGTTATTCTGATCTCGTTAATTAGCTTTCTAATTTTCGTCTTATCTAATTTGATTTCATTAAATGGGGTCATGTTGTTTTGGTCCGTCAAATCCTCTACAAGTTTATTATGCTTATCTCTATTAACATCATTGAATAATTTAGGTCCAATGTAAGCAAAGTAACTGTTTATGTAACTTGCTGTTTTGTCAGAGTCAATCACGTCTCCACTATCCTCATCTATAAGAGAACATCTAGTGGTATTTCTTCTACCGTTAAGTAGTGAGTCTATCCTACGCCAGAACTCATGGGGTTTATTTTTGGAAGCTTCAATCTCCTCTAGCGTAAAGGTGTCCTTGGCTTCCTTAAGTTCCCTTCTGATTTTGCAGTTTAGAGCCTTTGCCCTATCCAAGTATATGTTGTCCCCAGTCTGCCTAAAGAGCCCTATTAGATGCCTACGCTCATTTATGTCCAAGAAGCACTCATCAGAAACCCACGGATCCCTAGTAGTAATATTTTTCATCTCTCGGATAGGACAAGTTTCATTAAGGTAGAGCTCAAGACATGATAGTATCTCGTATAGATCAAGCCAGTTAAACTCTTTTAGATGTTTTTCAAGAGACTCAAAACTGTAGTGCTTGTAGGTCCGTCCTTTAAAGCTAGCCTTTCCTTTATTTAATCTAGGTTTTTTTCTTTGTGCAAAAACTGGCAAATAGTCAGTAATCTTGTCCTCACCCACACCACTGTTCATTACAAACGGACTATTGGTAAAAATTAGGTCTATCATAGTACCTCCATCTTTGTTAGGTCTAGTTACTCCATCGAATAGTTGTTGCAGTGAGTGATCTTTGGCAAGGTAAGTTAACTTTACTACCGAGGGGCAACTTCTTTCGTATAAGTTACAATTGAAGTCCCCCATTAGCCAAATTTCTGTGTTTCTCACTTCAGCATCTTCTAGGATACTACCGATCTCGCTAATCATGACATCATAATTTGTGTTCGGGGGTTTGTAAACTGTGATCATAGTCATTTTTCGTAAACCCGGTTTATTTACTGAGATTGTGAGGATTTCTAGTTCATCGAGTGTTTTAGACAAATTTTCCTTTTTCTGACAGAAAGGAGCATAGTCGTTATTTATGAAGCATGCTACCCCGCCTCCAATGCGGTTTTCCCTATCCTGTCTAAACACGGTTTTGTTGTCAAAGGCGAGCATACCATCGCTGTATCCACTATGCAACCAGGTCTCGGTAAAACCGATGAAGTCATAATCGAAGACCAATTTGGCTTGCAGGAGATTGCAATCGTATATTATAATGAACAAATGTCAGACCCTTTAGAGGAGACGACATGATGAGGATGAGAAGATGAAGGATATGTTTAGGGTATACATTTGTTGGATTATGCGTGACTTGAATCCTAGTCCTCGCGAATCGGAAATAAGTGCTACTCTAAACATAGCTTGGGATACAGACACGAAAGGCGGGAGAATTCAAGTGACAGCAGACAGTGACAGCAGGCAGTGACAGCACGGGAGAGTGTTTCTACTTACAGTTCAGCTTTTAGCTTGGTGATAATCTGTGATGTCATGTCTCAAATCAGCAATCATATATCCGCATCCGTACTTGGTGTCTTTTGTGGCTTCGAAGAACTTGTCAACTTTCGCGTGTCGCAGCTTGTCGACAATCCAGGGGTTTTGGTCAAATTTTAACCTCACTACTTCTTCTAGTTCGGCTAGCTCACGGTCCCTCCAACGCTTTTCTTTTTTCATCTTACGGGTGATCGATTTGATGGCATACGGGTTGCTTGTTTTCTTGATTTGGTGTAGAGCTGCTGTGTCACCGTGAAAGCTGGCCATACGCATTCCAAACACATGTTCAGCCGAAGGGCCGCATGAGTCATTCACAACGTCCTTAATCTCGCACGGGAAAAAGTTTGAGAGCGGGCTCATGGGTCCTTGGAAGAAGATTCCATGGTCTGTGACTACAGTTGAGGCTCTTTCTGTGGTGATGTCATAAGGTAGTTCTTTGAAATCTTCCGGTGCGTAGCGTTTTCCGTCAATCACTGCCACATTACCTCTGACTTTAGTGTCGGAGGCGCCGCATCGCTTAGCCGCTTCGACTATCAGTTGTGTGTTTCTCCGGTCTGACATTTCGTCGTCAGTAAGGTCGGAGGTGATATATACACCGTCGTATTTTGTGTTTGACAGATTATCACGTAGGCCGAAGATTTCTGATCTTTGCTGTTTACCGATTAGTTTTACTTTGATCGGCCTGACCCACGTGCGTTTGTTTTTGTTTTGATTCGGAGCTGGTGGCTTCCCCATGCGGAAGGCCCCATGCGTCAACGCAAATGGGAATGATAATTTCATAGTTGTGAAAATATCCTGCATAACTTCATGGATTTGTTCCAAATCACGTTCAACAACACCTCTGAAGATTATGTTTAGTTGTCTAGCTTGGGTTGCAGCTGCATCGTTGGTTTTTGTTATGCTCGCGAGTGTTTGTTGTCATCGATCAGTTTATCTACTTTCCCTTGAAGAGTAGCATTATCAGATCTGATTCCAGTAAGCTGGTCTTTCATCCAGTTTACCGATTCCAATAGGCTTTGAAGCGTTGCCGCTTCTGTTTTCTTGGTGCTCATGACGTCACTGCTTTGTTTACCTTGGTTACCATCTGTATTATCGCTCTTTGCGCTAGAAGTCGACCAACATATATGATAAGTTCAGTATAACTGATAATTGTTTCTCTAGACAAGTCATACACAGATGATTACAGTAATAATTTTAGGACCGTCAAATTGTTTGACCGCTTCAGGTAGGAGATTCCAAGCTTTTTCGCCCCTGTATTTGGGTGACTTTCGCAAGAATTCGCTCCTAGGGCGGGATTGTGTAAATAGAAGTTTGTTTTTGGAGCGTAACACCATACTATTAATATGTGTATGATTTACAATAGTATTAGCCTGTACATCAATGCCATCATTCATTTTAGTATACTGCTTCCTCATAAAGGACAACAGCAACTCTTTGCGTCTACGTGCAAGGAACTTTAATAGTGTTGGTGCGCGAATGCAGCTCTTCAACAGTGTGGACCATGCAATGGTCCCTCAGACATGTCCCACGACTACAGTGGTGCTGCCTTACAATGTCCTGGCAGATGACGGCTTTTTGCCCTATAGCTGCATGAAGTTGTGCCTATGCCTTCACTGACATCATAAATACGGAATATAGCATGGATTGACCCAGCAGCCAATGACTGCATTCAGAGCAGACCATGACCTTCACCCTGACCTCCTTACATAGTGTTAATACTGCCTTGGGACGGTTCTACAGTCTACAGTGGACCTGAATTTCTTTGGCCCAAACCACCCTCAGAGGGGAGACTGATTTCATCATCCACTTAATACTGAGTGTCCATAGTAAACACGTAGGGAGTGTGTATCACCAAACCCAGAGCATAGAGATATATCCACCTAATACAAAGTGTCCATAGAAAACACATAGGGAGTGTGCATCACCATACCCGGAGCATACAGATATATCCACCTAATACAAAGTGTCCATAGTAAACACATAGGGAGTGTGTATCACCAAACTCGGAGTATACAGATATATCCACCTAATACAAAGTGTCCATAGAAAACACATAGGTAGTGTGTATCACCAAACCCGGAGCATACAGATATATCCACCTAATACTAAGTGTCCATAGTAAACATGTAGGGAGTGTGTATCACCTAATACAAAGTGTCCATAGAAAACACATAGGGAGTGTGTATGGACATACCCGGCGCATACAGATATATCCACCTGTACAAAGTGTCCATAGAAAACACATAGGGAGTGTGTATCACCATACCCGGAGCATACAGATATATCAACCTAATACAAAGTGTCCATAGAAAACACATAGGGAAAGTGTATCACCATGCCTGAAGCATACAGATATATCCACCTAATACAAAGTGTCCATAGTAAACACGTAGGGAGTGTGTATCACCATACCCGGAGTATACAGATATATCCACCTAATACAAAGTGTCCATAGAAAACACATAGGCAGTGTGTATCACCAAACCCGGAGCATACAGATATATCCACCTAATACAAAGTGTCCATAGAAAACACATAGGGAGTGTGTATGGACATACCCGGCGCATACAGATATATCCACCTGTACAAAGTGTCCATAGAAAACACATATATGGAGTGTGTATCACCATACCCGGAGCATACAGATATATCAACCTAATACAAAGTGTCCATAGAAAACACATAGGGAGTGTGTATCACCATACCCAGAGCATACAGATATTTCCACCTAATACAAAGTGTCCATAGAAAACATATAGGGAGTGTGTATCACCATACCCACAGCATACAGATATATCAACCTAATACAAAGTGTCCATAGAAAACACATAGGGAGTGTGTATGGACATACCCGGAGCATACAGATACATCCACCTAATACAAAGTGTCCATAGAAAACACATAGGGTGTGTGTATCACCATACCCGGAGCATACAGATATATCCACCTAATACAAAGTGTCCATAGAAAACACATAGGGTGTGTGTATCACCATACCGGGAGCATACAGATACATCCACCTAATACGTAGTGTCCTAGAAAACACATAGGGAGTGTGTATCACCATACCTGGAGCATACAGATATATCCACCTAATACAAAGTGTCCATGCGCATACGGATATTTTTTTTTAATTTTTTTAAAAAAAAGTTTTTATTCAGGAAAGTTCGCGTACAGATATGTTGCGGTCTACCACTTGCCCGATTTGCGCAGATTGTTAGGTATTACATATATGGTATTCATTTCTTCATTACAGTGATGTCTCTGCTAGTATAAGATCCAACAAAACGAAAAAGAAAAGTGATTGCACTTATAATATGACATAGTATTACTATCAGCAATCAAAAATACCGACAATTCAGAGATTAATGTTACATACGACATAACACATTTAGACTAACAAACACTACGAGATAATAACAAATGATGTACAATGGGTGATAAAGGTGAAAAACGTTGACACAGTCATACACAGCTACAGACTTGGGTTCATGGGTATCTAGTTTATGGAAGTAAGCATGCGCGATCTAGTTTTGGGCTTTTGATTCTCTTATTGCCTTTTTAAAGGCTGCTTTAGATGGCAGAAGCTTTGTTTGTTCAGGGAGGAGGTTCCAACTCATTCTCCCCCTATAAAGGGGCGAGCGTTTGAAGAATTCAGTTTTCGGTCGTGGTAGGGCGAAACAGGCTTTATCCGTTGATCACATATTGCGTTCATGTTGTGTCGGTTCCCGGTTTACCCGGTATTCGCCATCTCCAGTCGGAATGATTAGGTTTTTCTTATGGGCCTCCTTTCTCATATACGATAAAGTTAGCTCGTCGTGTCTATCTGTGAGCTTTTGAATCCCGGTTTTTACATGGAGTTTTTCGACAGTGTACACCATGGGACCCACCATCAGACAGACCCGTAGCCCACGGTTCTGGGTTCTTTGTAGCTTATCAAGCAATTTGGTAGTGGTACAGGGATGTAGGATACTCGCGTAATCCACTGTGGGTGTAATCATTTGCTTGTAGATCTTACAGGCAACGGTGGTGTTTAACATGTAGCGTATTTTGCTGAATAGGTAGATCTTGCTATTAAGCTTCTTTAGGACTAGTTTAGTGTTTTTCTCAAAATTCAGATTGGAGTCGATAACCGCTCCTAGGTAAGGGTATTCAGACAATCTTGCCAATTTAGACAATCCCAAGAAGAAATCAGGTAGGGGATGTTTGGCTAGTTTGGTTTTTGAGCCATACCAGACAAGTTTGGTCTTGTCGCAGTTTATAGTCAAATAGTGTATTCTCGTCCAGAACCATAAATCATCTAACCCCTGCTGTAAGTTCACTTCGAGTTCTTTGGGGTTCGACGCAGATGCATACACGACCAAGTCGTCAGCATACATCTTGTGCTGGAGACCCAAGTTCGTAAGAATCTGAGACAGCTCATCAATATAATAAATAAAGAAGAGCGGCCCCAGGACAGAGCCCTGGGGCACGCCGTATGGGACACGTTGCCATCCAGATATACTCTCACCGAGGCGACAGCGTTGCGTTCTGTCTGTTAGGTAATTCGCAACGCTGTCGCCGATATGTTGTATGCTCCGGGTGGCGCATACCGAAAAATAGTGCGTATGTAAAAATAGTGCATAATTAGAATGAACTGATATCGGTATGCCACTTGTGCAGAAAAGGTGGATAATATTCAATATAGACTGGTTTCAGATCGGTTGTATGCTCCTTGGAGTTGACTCTTTGCAATATCCCCGCATACGCTTGGATATTACTACGCATCAACTCCTCGGAGCATACGGCCGCTTGTATCTGAAACCAGTCAATACTGTGTATGTATCCCCTCGTTATGCAATCAAGCACCACCTGACGACTGTGCGCCTCACCATCACTTATTATGGAGAAACCAAACAAGAGTTAGTTGTGTTGTTGTTTATTGCAAAACGGCGAGATCACGTATTACTGCACGAGGTGAAGCCGAGAGCAGTAATACATGATCTTGCCGGAGTGCGATGAACAACAACACGACTAACTTGAGTTTGGTTTAGAATTTATCCTACCCCGCCCTCTAAATTACTTCTACATTAACAAATGACATCATTTGTCAAGTCTTGTTAAGCCTATGTAGTTTTTTTATTAGGGGTAGGATAAAACCGGGTTCATAGACTCAGTGGCGGGTCGACGATTCTCTCCGTGGTTCAGTCGTCGGGTGGAGCAGTGTGGTCATTCTGGGGTCGATCTAGACTTGCTCAAGTCTTTGATTATGAACATTCATTAAATGATTAAAGAAAATCGGAATACAATTCGTTATAGCATGTGTCCTTCTCTGACTGGCCCATGAATCGCTGTGTCACTCAGAAGGGGCGGAGGGGTAGGATACAGAGACTGAGGCCAGTCTAGGGTCGATCATGTGTCAACGCTAAATCGCGACTGGTTTTCCGTGACCTCATATTCGGGGGACATTTAGTCGTCAGTTGGAAATGTCACCTTCACTTCATGGTGAGCGAGTATTCCTCCCGATAGATAATCGGCGGGGTTTTGGTCGTCTGGTGTAAACGGGGGTTAGTATCCAAGAGGATGACCCCCCGACTATCACAGGACTACCCTTGATCCGCCCTACACCGCCCGCCCTACACCGCCCGCCCTACACCACCCGCCCTACACCGCCCGCCCTACACCGCCCGCCCTACACCGCCCGCCCTACACCGTACACCGCCCGCCCTACACCGTACACTGCCCGCCCTACACCGCCCGCCCTACACCGCCCGCCCTACACCGCCCGCGCTACACCGCCCGCCCTACACCGCCCGCCCTACACCGCCCGCGCTACACCGCCCGCCCTACACCGCCCGCCGCCCGCCCTACACCGTACACCGCCCGCCCTACACCGCCCGCCCTACACCGCCCGCCCTACACCGCCCGCCCTACACCGCCCGCCCTATACCATACACTGTACACCGTACACCGTACACCGTACACCGCCCGCCCTACACCGCCCGCCCTACAACGTACACCGCCCGTCCTACACCGCCCGCCCTACACCGTACACCGCCGTTCGCCGTTCGGGTTATCCGGGCGGCGGACGCGTCCCGGGCGTCTGACCGGCGTCCACCGGGTCCCCCACCCTCCCCCTCTCCCATCTGGGCCCGGTCCCCGGCCGCCTTCTCGTTAGGTAGAATTCCACCTTCACCATATTCATAGGTAGGCCGATGACGATTCCGATACACACCGCTGACCGGGGGCTCTATCAGATCCCACCGCGCCCCGCGCCGTGAAACACCGCCATCTGACGGCATATTTAAACGTTTCTCCAACTGATAGCCGCGCTGAGGGATGGGTTCCGCTATCGGCGGGCGGGCGGCGGGCGGGGGGCGGGCGGGGGGCCGGGTGGGACGGGGTCCGGCGCCCGCCGCAACCTGTTGCTTATCGCCCGGCGGCAGCGCTCTACTGGCCCGGCAGATAGTCGCTGGCCCGGGCCTCGGGTCGCCCACTAAATCGCCGGCCATGTCGGGACTGATTTATGACTGGGGGCGGCTAACCCCATTTGCCCCGCGCGTTTTAGGTCTCCTTATCGGGAGTGAGAAGGAATGGTCTGTGTGTGTGTGTGTGTGTGTGTGTGTCGGGGTGTGTGTCGGGGGGTGTCGGGGTGTCGGGGGGTGTCGGGGGGTGTCGGGAACATGGACGCCGCACACCGGACGCCAGCATGTAGACGCCGCGTCCCGCCTATCAGCGTCCCGGGTGCCCACCGCCGCGCCGCCTAGCGGGGATAGGACACACCAGGCGCTGATAAGCGGGATGAGATTGTACGAGATAGCGCGAGACGGGGCGAGATGACGGGGCGCAGAGGACGAGGGGACGGAAGGACCGGGGCGAACCGTCCACGACCGCCGCGAGTGCAGCTGTCACTAACTATAACCCGCCACACTACTGACATGATAATGCGCTGTAACTGACTATAACCCGCCACACCACTGACAATATGATAATACAGCTGTCACTAACTATAACCTGCCGCAACTGACATTATGATAATACAGCTGTCACTAACTGTAACCTGCCGCACCACTGACATTATGATAATACAGCTGTCACTAACTGTAACCTGCCGCACCACTGACATTATGATAATACAGCTGTCACTAACTGTAACCTGCCGCACCACTGACAATATGATAATACAGCTGTCACTAACTGTAACCTGCCGCACCACTGACATTATAATAATACAGCTGTCACTAACTATAACCTGCCGCTACTGACATGATAATGCCGCTGTCACTAACTGTAACCTGCCACCACTGACATTACGATAATCCAGCTGTCACTAACTATAACCCGCCACACCACTGACAATATGATAATACAGCTGTCACTAACTGTAACCTGCCGCTACTGACATTATAATACTACCACGGTCAACCACCTGTAACCTGTAACCTGCCGCTACTGACATTATAATACTACCACGATCACCACCTGTAACCTGTAACCTGCCGCTACTGACATTATAATACTACCACGGTCACCACCTGTAACCTGTCTGCCGCTACTGACATCATAATACTACCACGGTCACCACCTGTAACCTGTCTGCCGCTACTGACATTATAATACTACCACGGTCACCACCTGTAACCTGTAACCTGCCGCTACTGACATTATAATACTACCACGGTCACCACCTGTAACCTGCCGCTACTGACATTATATTACTACCACGGTCACCACCTGTAACCTGTAACCTGCCGCTACTGACATTATAATACTACCACCGTCACCACCTGTAACCTGCCGCTACTGACATTATAATACCACCACGGTCACCATCTGTAACCTGTAACCTGCCGCTACTGACATTATAATACTACCAAGGTCACCACCTGTAACCTCTAACCTGCCGCTACTGACATTAAAATACTACCACGGTCACCACCTGTAACCTGTAACCTGGCGCTACTGACATTATAATACTACCACGGTCACCACCTGTAACCTGTAACCTGCCGCTACTGACATTATAATACTACCACGGTCACCACCTGTAACCTGTCTGCTGCTACTGACATTATAATACTGCCACTGTCACCACCTGTAACCTCTAACCTGCCGCTACTGACATTATAATACTACCACGGTTACCACCTGTAACCTGTAACCTGCCGCTACTGACATTATCATACTACCACGGTCACCACCTGTAACCTGCCGCTACTGACATTAAAATACTACCACGGTCACCACCTGTAACCTGTAACCTGCCGCTACTGACATTATAATACTACCACGGTCACCACCTGTAACCTGTAACCTGCCGCTACTGACATTATAATACTACCACGGTCAGCACCTGTAACCTGTAACCTGCCGCTACTGACATTATAATACTACCACGGTCACCACCTGTAACCTGCCGCTACTGACATTATAATACTACCAAGGTCACCACCTGTAGCCTGCCGCTACTGACATGATAATACTACCACGGTCACCACCTGTACCCGGTCTGCCGTTACTGACATGATAATGCTGCTGTCACTGTCAGCACCATACACCTGCCGGTAGTCTACTGACATTATGATATTATTATATATGAAAATATATGATATTAAATACCTGTGGTAATATAGTCTACACATACTGCCCACTCCTACCCATGTCGTATTTATATCCGTACCACACCTAGGTGATGTACGGGGTATGTATGTGGCGTACGGGGCATGTACGCCGGCGATATCCAAAAACTCGCCCAGATGCACAGTTAAAAATTTGAAATTTTAAGGTATATAATAATACGAAAACAGGTATACTGTGTCTGTTCGTCTGTACGGTTCGTTTTTAATCGTCAATTTTACCAAGTATTATTCGCGTACAGCCACAGTAACCCTGTTTCCATATATTACAGCTGTCACTGACTATAACCTGCTAATACTGACATTATGATAACGCCGCTGTCACCACCTGTAACCTACCACACTTCATATAATATACGGAAACATGGTTACTCGGGCTGTATCTGTTAAATACACAGCAAAATTGACGATAAAACGAACCAATGCCGAAGGCAGAGGTTCTCTTTTTTCGTCAATTTTAACAAGTATTTATCACATACAGACACAGTTTTCATATTATAAATATACCTTAAAATAGCCAATTTTTAACTTTGCTTCTGGGGGAGTTTTTGGATTTCGCCGCCGTACATGCCTCGTACGCCGCATACATTCCCCGTACGTCACCTAGGTGTGGTACGGATTTAAATACGACATGGGTAGGAGCGGGAAGTATGTGAAGGATATACTGACACAGGTATATAATAATACAATATTGCCACTGTCACTGTAACCCACCACTACTGACATTATGATAATGCCGCTGTTACTATAACCTGCCACTTCTGACATTGTGATAATGCCCCTGTCACTGGCTTTAACTTACAAGCTGTGTGATGGCTGAGTGTCCTGTGCCTTCCCGACCTTCAAGCCACCTCCCACCCAGCCACCGCCCACTCCCAACCTCCCGCCCACCTACTTCCTGATTACCTCCAATCCAGCAACTACCCGCTCAGCCACCTCGACCAACCAACCACCCAGCCACCACCCACACTACCATCAACCCCCCAGCCACCACCCACACCCAACCTCCCGCCCACCTACCTCCAAATTACCTCCAATCCACCCACCTCCCATCCAGCCACCAACCACCCAGCCACCACCCACTCAGCCACCACCCACTCAGCCCGCTCCAACCCAGCCACCACTCATTAAGTTACCACCCACCTACCTCCCATCCAGGAACCTCCAATTGAACCACCATGCACCAAGCCACCACCCACCCACCACCCTCTCACCCACCTCCAGCTAAAGCCACCACCTACCCAGCAACCACCCACCTACTAACCACCCACACAGCCACCTCCCATCCACCAACCGCCCACCCAGCCACATCCCACCCAGTCACCACCCACCCACCTACCTCCCACCCACCCAGCTACCTTCCATCCAGCCACCACCCACCGAACCACCACCCATCTAGCCATATCCCACCCAGTCACCACCCATCCACCTACCTCCCATCCAGTCACCACCCACTCAGTCCCCTCCCACCCACCTACCTCCCATCCAGTCACCACCCACCGAACCACCACCCATCCAGCCACATCCTACCCAGTCGCCACCCACCTACCTACCTCCCATCCAGTCACCACCCACTCAGTCACCACCCACCCACCTACCTCCCATCCAGTCACCACCCACCGAACCACCACCCACCTACCTCCCATCCAGGAACCACCCATTGAACCACCATCCACCCAGCCACCACCCATCTAGCCACATCCCATCCAGTCACCACCCACTCAGCCCCCTCCCACCCACCTACCTCCCACCCAGTCACCACCCACCGAACCACCACCCATCTAGCCACATCCCACCCAGTCACCACCCACCCACCTACCACCCACCCACCTACCTCCCATCCAGTCACCACCCACCGAACCACCACCCATCTAGCCACATCCCACCCACCCACCACCCACCGTCCTCCCTCTCTCGTCAGGCCCTCTGCTGCACACATGGCGAGTTGAATTCTTCATAAATATTTATGGCTGATTTCTGTTTACACTGAGTTGAGTCTCACTGAGTGGGTAGAGTGCGCGGGGTTCCTATCTCTCACCCCCCCCCCTCCCCGTCCTGAGATGAGTATCACTGAGTGGGTAGAGTGCGCGGGGTTCCTATCTCTCACCCCCCCCCCTCACCCCCGCACTGATAGGGAGCCCTGGTCGAGCTATATCCTAGACAACTCGAAGACAACTACTCCTCTATAGACTATACTCTTATTTATCCTACCCCTAATAAAAACCTCCATATGCATAACATAGGCAAATTTTATGTGGCATGTCTTGACATGAAGTGCGATTTATGCCTCTAGTGGCATAAAAATATCAACCAATCAGCGACCAGATTGTGAGCTGCTCTGAAAAAAGTTTCGGTTGGACTCAAAAGTTCCGGTTGGATTTTGGTTGGTCGTTCATTCAATATTTATATTTTAGTAATCGAAAAACGTAGAGACGGGGTAGGATAAATACGAAACCGAACTTGAGTTAGACATTCTTATGGCGGCGAGCATGGTGTGAGGACGTGTATGGACCGGCTCTGGGAGAACTGTCGCTAAACTATGAAACCAAAGTGAAAACCGAGTTAGTTGACGGACTGATGATGAGTGCAAGGGTATGGAGAACCTACTGATATGACTTTGAAGGATGGATGACTTGATTTACGGTTGGTAGCCTGGATTTTCATTCTGTGAAACTACACACAGCGCCGGTGGCACTCGATCGCCATTATGAGTTAGGACACACACACCACACACTGCAGTGCGGATGATGGTGATGAGAGTCTATTGCTAAGTCAAACAGGGTTGACACAACAAAGCCAGGTAATGCTTCCACCACAAAACAATGATTCTGAACTAAAAGATACGGCAAATCTTAGTCAAAGGAGATCGAGATCGTCAGTTAGACCACAACAAACTGTGCGGGCAAAACAAACAAACACCAGGTCGGTTAGCTGTAAGCGGTCACGTACGCAGAGCCATGACAAGCCAGGGCCCCCCACTCAAACTAATGAACTCTCGCCTACTGCGCCCCCCCCCCAACAAAACAACAACATTTAGTTGCACCAGGTAGCGATGTAGGACCCAAAGATACACAAACAAACCCACAAAATGTCTCACGGGACAACTATGAGTGTCCCCCCCTCGTACATAATCCAAACTCAGAATTGGGTACGTTCTTCAACTTGATGGTCAGACATATGGATGCATTAAAGACAGAACTGAGAAAAGACATAACTTCATCTAGTGACACACTTAAACAAGAGTTGAGTAAGGATATCTCATCATCCAGTAAAATACTCAGATCAGATGTTGATGCTATTAGGGGTGACATAGAGGGACTTAAATCGACTGTACAGGATCATGTCTCCACCATAAATACTCAAATCACAACAAATGAGGCGGATATTGCCAACCTAAAACGTACCATATGCAACAAATACGATGAACATGAACACCGCTATGACACTGTTGCAGCGCAAGTTTTCAGGGCTGAGACAACACTTATCCGTAATAAAGATGAGATAACACAGATAAAGAAAAACCTCAGTGAGTCTACCTCAGAAAACACGATAAACATAAATGACACCAAACAAACAGTTAAACGCGCAGAAGAAAAGCTTGAGCAAAAATATGCAAAATGCATAAAAGAATTAGATGAACTAAAGCAAACAGTAAGTAAACTACAAAATTCATCTGTTAATGACTCAACTAACCATGCTAGTATAAAACAAGAGAGCTCAAAGTATGCATCTCCCAGACGCTTAAACTTGTACATAAACGGACTACCACAGAAACCAAATGAGGATGTGTGTCAAGAGGTTTTAAACCTACTACAGAACCTGGAGAACAGAGTCACCCTCTCCGATATCTCCTTGGCATATCGCATCACAACACACACCACTGAAGGTAGACCACCGCCAATTATCTGTTGCCTAACAACTGTCAGGTTAAGAGATCTCTTGGTTAGTAAAAAAACTGAACTCCGAAGAATCCCTATGTATGACAGAGTGTATCTAAACCCTGATGAGGATAGGGAAACCAGAGCTGCAAAAACAAGAGCTAGACTGATAGCAAAACACTGCCGTAAAAGTAACATTGAAATTAGGCTGAAAGGGGACCGCATTGTTGTGGGTGATAGTGAGTACTCTACACGGGACATGAATAACATTCCATCATATCTTAAACCCCCTGCTGAGTTGAGAATACCCTCGAGCGCGCAATCAAGCACTAAAGTCAAACAGAGAAGAGGTCCGATATTACCCACTTACAATAACAAAGAGAGTGTTTGGGCAGATCTTGGCGCACCTAGTGAACCCAACGACCCTGACCTGGGAGCCGACCTGGCTGTAGTAGAGAATAGACAACGACTTTCAAAATCTGGCCTGCTATTCAGAGGTAAAGCTACTCCTCTGAGCAATTTCTTCAATACTGAGATACGACATGATGGTATTATATACCATAGCTCAGAACAGCTTTTCCAAGCCTGGAAAGCACGCGTATGTAAGGAGCCCGAACTGGGTGGTGAAATTATGAAAAGTAATGACCCACACACAGCAAAAAAACTAGGTGATCGATGTAAAACAACCCCTGAATGGGAAAAGAGTAAGGAAGAAATTATGGCGACTGTCTGTAATTTGAAGTTTAGGCAAAACGATACAGCAAACAAACACCTGCTTGAAACTCATCCGTATAAACTAATAGAGGCTACCAGGGACCACTTTTGGGGTGGAGGATGTGAGATTAAATCTACCATCTACGACACAGGAATGCCAAATGGGAAAAATGTTCTTGGGAGAATATTAGTTAGTCTCCGAGAGAATATAAGAAGAGAAGTGCAGGCGGCCGAGCTGAATAGGGTACACGCTACAGAAATGAATGAACCACAAGCGGTGCCTGAACCAGCCCCGACGGCACCGGTCTAACCGTGTATAGCATATACTTGACGACACTTGACTTGACTGACACTCGATCTGACTAGGTGCTGTAAATAGATGTTGGCTCTTTTGCTCCCTGAGGGCAGGATGTATCTGTCGGAGTGATATACTGCTGGCTGGCCGGTTCACTCTGACCCCGACTGCCGTTGCCTAATGTTACCTGTCGCACACATATAACGTCTGCTAACCCACCGGTATTAGGTACGTTGAAATGATATATTACTAAGGAGGTATATTACCCCACCAGTAAGACGCACTCCAACTAAATGACCTCCAATCGATTTCAGTATTTATGGATCATAAATATATGATAATGGAAACAATGTTATAGTGTGAGACTTTGTGGCCCTATGACTCTTTATCGGCTGAAGCAGTTCTCTTTTTACATGAGAGAATGAAAAGTGATGCATGCCCTCAACGATAACTACATCAATCAAGCCTGAGGTTGATTACCCAAGCTTACTTATGCTATATGTGTCCTATGTGGTTAATTACCCAACTAGGCTCCTTCAACAATCGTGTTTATCTGACCAATTTGCAGTGAACGTGTCTCTCCATTGCTGTCACCAACCATGGCCAACCAAGGGCATCGATATTTGCTGTGTGGTGACTCGAGACTGCGTCACATGGACAATCATCTCCACTCCATAGGCATATATCATACCCGTGTCATTTTCTTCCCTGGTGCAGACATAAACGGGGTGTGTGACCAGTCGATTCGAACCATTGGCGTACAGAAGTGGGAAGCAATATACTTCTGTGCAGGTATAAACTCGCTGACTGTTCTGAAAAGTAACCCACGACGAATAGACCTGAGGTACGAAAACTGGGAAGATGCCAGTATCGCCCTCTTAGAGGATTATCAAAATGTTGTTGAGAAACTCCGAGTCGTTGCCGTTGAAACTCCTGTAATAATATGTACACTGTATGGGCTTAACATCGCCACGGCGAACGGTGACCAGTTTGATGGACAGGCCCAGTCGATCATCAACGAAACGATGATTAACGTAAATGAAGGAATATGTATTCTAAACGGTGAGAGAGATCTGATAACTCCATTCATGGGTTCCTTAGTACATAGACATATGGGGAGGGCCCGGGGAAAGATTCATATTTATGCACACTTACCAGACGGTGTCCATCCGAGCAGACATGCTGAATGCAAGCTGTGCAGGTTTTACCTGAAGGCTGTACTGGAAAACCGTAGAAATGGGAACCATCACTAAATGATGTGTTTGTGACGGAGTCGGACCGAATTTAGTGTGTCGGATCCTGTTGTATGGGTGTGTGGCTCAGTGCTTGTGCACTGACCGAAAGGTCTGAGTATGAGGTGATCAAAATAACACACTTTGGTGACCATCAAAAGCTAGGAGTTATAAGATATATGTAACGACAGTCTCCCGACCGGGACGACATGTTCCTAACTAAGATTTAAGATATTAACTTTTGAGTTTAGATCATGTTTAATCAGATTAATCTGGTAAATATGATTTACTATACTGTTTTCATGCTGTCTCCTGATTATATATCAATAATATGTATGAATGTATGTCTTGTTTTGTGTTCATACACTTGTAACTATGGGAATAGTATGAGCTGGCCTTGCTGCAAGCTATACCTCCCTCACCTGTACAATGATTGTACCCAGGTAATCCGGATAGCACTGGTTTCATTTGCGATGCCTGTCTTTGTCTATGTCTCCGTCCTTGTATTTGTTTTGCTATTGTCAGTAACTAGTATTAGGTCTTTATGGCTAAGACTCCAAGTTATTTCTTGTGGTGGACTTATGTTATTTGCTTTAATATACAGTGTCTGGTGGAAGAGAGGTGGTGGATATGGTTATTTGACTCATTGTGTTTGTGAATTGGTGATCACCGTTTTTGTGTTGGGACACGGGCATATGTCAGAATGTGACTATGGGGTTGATCTGTTTACTTTACACCATGAGGACGAGGTTGATTACCCGTACGCCTGGGTGGGAAGAATGTACTGTTTTAAGCCGACGGGATTTTTATCTCTGTTTTGTCGAGACAGGTTTTGGACTTCATGTTGCTGCTTTTTGTGTAGTCGATGTATGCCCTGCTACGATATAATGAAAAAGAGACATATGAACAGTGACGTCTATAATGTGGTTAATTACCCAATAAATGATGAAGCGTCCGCGCCCATCACAGTGGTTTATTACCCTGCAGCAGGAAATGACAATGGAAACATCCGGAATTACAACGACTTCCTATGTACTGAAACGAATTTGAGGTTAATTACCCGAATAAACAACGAATCACCAAGGGACCGAGTGTTGTATTGTCATGTCTTGTATGTTCATAATGAAGACTTATTATTATCTCCCAAATGAAGTTGTTGCAATGAAGGGTCTGACTTTCCTGACAATCAATACAAGAAGTTTGTACAAGAAGCTCGATCAGGTTAAGTTAATGTTCTCAGGTGTAGACTTCTTGGTGGTCACAGAATCCTGGCTTACCCAAAAGTATGATAAAGACCTTCTACATATCCAGGGTATGGCACACTTTAGACTAGATCGACCAGCGGACTTGGCAAAACAGGGAGGCGGTATAATTATGTATGTTAATACAAAACATGTCCCTTACCTGCAAGTAATTGAGGACCTGTCCTATGCTACTAGACACATTGAGGTCTTAACATGTGAATACTGTGAGCCAAATCATAAAAAAATGCTTGTTGTGTCTGTTTATAGACTCCCCCGGGGAAATCCTTTGGTTGCCTACGAAAGACTATCGGAAATACTAGGGAATCTAAAATATCAAAATTATGAATTCTGGGTGATTGGGGACTGCGCTGCGGATAAGGCCAGATATATTGCTTCAAATTGTCAATGCGGTATTCGGTACGGGACATTTCCCACCAATCTGGTGCGAGGGTGTAGTTACACCAATACCCAAAATTGGTCTCCCAAGGAGGGCTGGTGATCTTAGACCGATATCGAACCTTCCTGTCATGTCAAAGTTACTTGAATACGAACTGCATGCTCAGCTGGTACCGCAGCTGTCTCTTTTAGAGGCCTTTGACCAGAGACAGTATGGTTTTCTTCCAGGTAGGTCTACCGGACAGGCTATCTTCGACTTAGTCTCTTCTCTTTTTGAGGCGAGGGATAGGAGGTTGACCACGTTATGCCTGTTCGTGGACCTACAAAAAGCCTGCGACTGCGTCGAACACCACGTTCCTGGCTTACCCAAAAGTATGATAAAGACCTTCTACATATCCAGGGTATGGCACACTTTAGACTAGATCGACCAGCGGACTTGGCAAAACAGGGAGGCGGTATAATTATGTATGTTAATACAAAACATGTCCCTTACCTGCAAGTAATTGAGGACCTGTCCTATGCTACTAGACACATTGAGGTCTTAACATGTGAATACTGTGAGCCAAATCATAAAAAAATGCTTGTTGTGTCTGTTTATAGACTCCCCCGGGGAAATCCTTTGGTTGCCTACGAAAGACTATCGGAAATACTAGGGAATCTAAAATATCAAAATTATGAATTCTGGGTGATTGGGGACTTAAATATTAACTTAAATTTACCTAGAACAAATAAATATGGAATAATGAAACGCTTCTTGGATCAACATCAATTAACGTTTATTAAAACTAAGGATACTTATCTAACTAAATACGGTAGTTCACATATCGATCACATCTATACAAACTCAAAACATCTGGCCGCGCAGGGAAACTGTAACTGCTACATAAGTGATCATGTGCCGATATTTGCTCAGAGGAAGTTTGTTAAACCGAAGGTTACTGACCGCATGATTGAAGGGCGTTCATACAAAAACCTGGTTATAGATGATCTCAATGAGCATCTTCGTATGTTTGACCCGATGGGTGCTAACTTGATGCCACCAGAAGTCCTCTTCAACTCTTTCGAAGAACACTTAGCTGCCTACTTGGATGACTGTTGCCCAGTTTTAAAATTTAAAGTCAAACAGAGAGACGGTTTTGACCTTCCCCCACAAATACAAATCAAAATTGCCAGGCGTGCCCGCCTGATACCGAAATGTTCAAAGCCAGGTAATAATAACTTACGAATTGAATGTAGACGTTTATCTCGTGAAATCAACAAGGGCATTAGGAAAGTTAAGTCAACTTTCATTCAAGATACTTTAACGGCAAATATGGTTAACCCCAAAAGATTTTGGAAGGAAGTAAGTAATATTTGGAAGCCCAAGACTGACGATGCTGTTTATCAGATATCTGATGATGATGGTAACCCTGTGAGTGATGATAATCTGCCTGAATTTCTAAATGAGCATTATGCTACAGTTGCCGAACTATTAACGACGGCAGCGGTCCGTCTTGGCGACGCTGAGCATTACCTTAAAAAAACGGATGAAGACGTATTTGACATTGAAAATGAGAAAATTGTGCTGATCAATATAAACATTACTCGAGCACTAGAGCTTGTAAAAAAGATTAAAGTGAATAAATCTACTGGAATTATCAATATAAATGCTACTGTGTTAAAGACAGCACTGCGGATAAGGCCAGATATATTGCTTCAAATTGTCAATGCGGTATTCGGTACGGGACATTTCCCACCAATCTGGTGCGAGGGTGTAGTTACACCAATACCCAAAATTGGTCTCCCAAGGAGGGCTGGTGATCTTAGACCGATATCGAACCTTCCTGTCATGTCAAAGTTACTTGAATACGAACTGCATGCTCAGCTGGTACCGCAGCTGTCTCTTTTAGAGGCCTTTGACCAGAGACAGTATGGTTTTCTTCCAGGTAGGTCTACCGGACAGGCTATCTTCGACTTAGTCTCTTCTCTTTTTGAGGCGAGGGATAGGAGGTTGACCACGTTATGCCTGTTCGTGGACCTACAAAAAGCCTGCGACTGCGTCGAACACCACGTTCTCCTCACTAAGTTGGGTGAGCTAGGAGCAAATGCGAGAGTGATTAGTCTTTTTATTTCATACTTCCGGAATCGCCAACAGACAACCAGAGTAAGAGGGGTAAAGTCGGTGCCTAGAACAGTTACAAAGGGTGTGCCTCAGGGATCGGTCCTGGGACCGATTCTTTTTATTTTTTATCTGAATGATATCGTTAAAACACTGAAACACTCAAAAATCATCCTGTTTGCAGATGATATGGTGATGGTTGTCAGTGGAAAGAACCCCCAGGTAATCAGGGACTTAATGCAGGACGATCTCAATCGATTCTGTAGTTGGCTCACCAAAAACAAATTGCTGATAAATGTTGCAAAGTCCAAGTTGATGTGGTGTCCTCCTACAAGACAAAAAATGCTGGTCTGCCCGAGTGCTTGTACTGTAGATGGCGGTAGCTGAGTGTCGTTAGCAGCTACAAGTATCTAGGTGTTACCATCGATGGGACTCTATCGTTCAAACAGTATTTTGATGAACTTTACCAGTCTGTGTCAGAGAAAATATTCAAACTAAGAAAACTAAGATACCTTTTGGACACGAGAACGTCCATCGCCCTAACTAAATCTATGATTCTATCAAAATTGGAATACAGCGATTTCTTATCAGTTGTGTTGAGCGACTCTCAGCGCCGAAGCCTCCAGGTCTTGTTGAACAGTGCTCTGCGCTGCTGTTTCAGGATAAAACCCCAGGACCATATCAGAGTTGATGCCCTATTAGAACGTGCAGGACTGGAGAATCTAGCGCTGCGTAGGTCCCGTCATCTGTTGGCAATGATACACTGGTGGGCGACTGACTCTGACCATCTGGTAATAGAACGTAATAGGGTAACGAGGCGTGCGGATAAGATAGTAGTAAAGGTGAAGAGACCCAGAACGGACCATTTTCTCCATTCTCCATTATGCTATGGTGTTAGGTTATGGGATAAGCTCAGCAGTGAAACCCAACATAATATGAGCAGAGATGAGTTTAAAGGGGTGCTAAAGGAACTGAACCTGGCCAAAATTTTCAATGGTATATTGAGATAATTTGTTGTCCCCGACTGATCCACCATTCGCTGGCAATCTCTATGGCACAAAATGATACTGATATAGTCCACCTATTTATATGGCGTTTATATGACATACTTTGTATATATGTCATGTGTATATGTGTATACGTGTTCGATCTAGTTCATTTGATTATTCCAAAGTAACATGGAAGTTATATATCACCAACTTGAGAAATACTGGTAAAAATCTGTATAAATACCATGCAATGATGGTGGTTAAATCCAAACATAGGTTATAGTTATACCCTCATGGATTTGATGAAAACACTCTTGTATGTCTCATGTTTGTTTTTTTTTTAGTTTTTTTTTTTTAGTTGCTCTGTACGTATGTAGAGGTGTATCAAATGTATATCTCTGTATGTTCAATATCGACGGATACATTGGAAGATCGCAGATAACCTATCTGTGAATTGTATGTTCGTCAGAAATAAAAACTTTTTCAAAAAAAAAAAAAAAAGACTTGTCAGTGTTTATGCCACTCTGGTCAGGTCTGTTCCTCACTACGCGAAGCTAACGGTTCACGTAGTAATACACGACCTTCCTGTCGTGGCACAAACACTGACAAGTCTAACTCTCGCTCAGTTTCTACTAAGTATGGTTAAATAAATGCATTCGTTTACATATCATGATAATACTCTGCAGATAGGGTCATCGCTGGCTTGAATATACATGTCAGCAGTGTACCATTAGATAGGTAGGTAGTTATGAGTAGATCTATAATACGCGCCTTCCCGGTCAGCGCTCCTAGCGGGGAAATGGTTAGTCAAGGCCGTTGTGTGGTAAAAGACTGCTCACTCTAGCTTGACGTCTGTGTGATTTGGAGGTTTCACACCTACAGTTTGGATGGTGGTTTTTGTATAATATGATTGGCTGGGACTAACTAGGGTATTGTGCTAAAGAGTTTCTTTTTGATAATTGTCTCCGTTTTACGCGGGGTGTCCCTTTAATTGGGGTTGAGGGCTCATTCCCATATATATTTATTACCCACCGATTACGGAGTCTCCATAATAAGCCTATGGAGATTACAGATCGCTACTGAGGAGGATACGGAGCTCTGTACCCTCCTAGGAGGATACGGATTTTTGAGATGAAAGTAGTCCCAAACATAACTTCTGAACTACGTTGAAAAGATTAAAAACATAAGAGAAGTTACAGGAATATCCTGTAATCCACAATGGCGCCACCTGGTGATTTGTAAATATTTTCAATTATCATTCAAAACTGGATCCTTGTGATTCTATTGCCAAATGAGTAAATGTAGGCCCTAACATTTTGTTAAATTTTTCCAAACCCATTACTCAAGTCTTTGATTATGGACATTCATTAAATTATCAAACACACTCAGAATAAAGTTCATTAAAGTATGTATCCTTCTCTGACTGGCCCATGAATCAAGGACTTGTCCACTATGAACAGAATCTCCTGTTTATGGCCCCAAGCCGCTCCCTGTACCCCTATACTACCTCCTACCCCTCCCCCTCCCTGCTCCAGTTCCCTGGCCGCCTGTGTTGTCATAGCACGCCGATTATTACTAAGAGCGGGTGATAGTTGTGATAATTGATGATACCGACCATTTTGAGACCATTGCGTTCCATAGTCGAATAATCGTACTATTGGCGATAATTCTGTCCAACAAAGACTGTCTGGAGCCCTTCAGATGTTCTATAAACATAATTATCGTTGATAATCATTGCTGAAATCGTCGCCAAAATGGTCGCTATTAACGACTGGTCGTAGAGGTCTATAATTTTAGGAAAACTGCGATCGGTTCTGTGGAATACTTACCACAAATGATCTCAGTATTAGTCGTACAGTCTCTCCCACATCTTTGATAATCGCTACAAACAATAATCGCAAAAAGAAAATAACTCTCAGCATGTTCAAATTTTGTAGCACGTTGGTGTGCGTCGGTGCCAAATCAGTGCCATATCTGATAGCTCTATGACGCCAAAAAAAGTCAGGTTTCTACGATTGTGTTCCGATACGCTACGATTTGGGCATTTGCATTGGCATGCGTCAGATCTAGATAGCACATCGGCATGTGTCGTAGTAGGTGGACACCCTCTCTTAGTAATCGGCGTGCGTCGTAGTGGGTGGACACCCTCTCTTAGTAATCGGCATGCATCGTAGTGGGTGGACACCCTCTCTTAGTAATCGGCGTGCGTCGTAGTGGGTGGACACCCTCTCTTAGTAATCGGCATGTGTCGTAGTGGGTGGACACCCGCTCTTAGTAATCGGCGTGCGTCGTAGTAGGTGGACACCCTCTCTTAGTAATCGGCATGCGTCGTAGTGGGTGGACACCCTCTCTTAGTAATCGGCGTGCGTCGTAGTAGGTGGACACCCTCTCTTAGTAATCGGCATGCGTCGTAGTGGGTGGACACCCTCTCTTAGTAATCGACGTGCGTCTTAGTGGGTGGACACCCTCTCTTAGTAATCGGCATGCATCGTAGTAGGTGGACACCCTCTCTTAGTAATCGGCGTGCGTCGTAGTGGGTGGACACCCTCTCTTAGTAATCGGCGTGCGTCGTAGTAGGTGGACACCCTCTCTTAGTAATTGGCATGCCTCTTAGTGGGTGGACACCCTCTCTTAGTAATCCGCGTGCGTCGTAGTAGGTGGACACCCTCTCTTAGTAATCGGCATGCGTCGTAGTGGGTGGACACCCTCTCTTAGTAATCGGCATGCATCGTAGTGGGTGGACACCCTCTCTTAGTAATCGGCGTGCGTCGTAGTAGGTGGACACCCTCTCTTAGTAATCGGCGTGCGTCGTAGTAGGTGGACACCCGCTCTTAGTAATCGGCATGCATCGTAGTGGGTGGACACCCTCTCTTAGTAATCGGCGTGCGTCGTAGTGGGTGGACACCCTCTCTTAGTAATCGGCGTGCGTCGTAGTGGGTGGACACCCTCTCTTAGTAATCGGCGTGCGTTGTAGTGGGTGGACACCCTCTCTTAGTAATCGGCATGCATCGTAGTAGGTGGACACCCTCTCTTAGTAATCGGCGTGCGTCGTAGTGGGTGGACACCCTCTCTTAGTAATCGGCATGCATCGTAGTAGGTGGACACCCTCTCTTAGTAATCGGCGTGCGTCGTAGTAGGTGGACACCCGCTCTTAGTAATCGGCGTGCGTCGTAGTGGGTGGACACCCTCTCTTAGTAATCGGCATGCCTCTTAGTGGGTGGACACCCTCTCTTAGTAATCGGCGTGCGTCGTAGTAGGTGGACACCCTCTCTTAGTAATCGGCATGCGTCGTAGTGGGTGGACACCCTCTCTTAGTAATCGGCGTGCGTCGTAGTGGGTGGACACCCTCTCTTAGTAATCGGCATGCATCGTAGTGGGTGGACACCCTCTCTTAGTAATCGGCGTGCGTCGTAGTAGGTGGACACCCTCTCTTAGTAATCGGCATGCGTCGTAGTGGGTGGACACCCTCTCTTAGTAATCGGCATGCGTCGTAGTAGGTGGACACCCGCTCTTAGTAATCGGCGTGCGTCGTAGTAGGTGGACACCCGCTCTTAGTAATCGGCATGCATCGTAGTAGGTGGACACCCTCTCTTAGTAATCGGCATGCATCGTAGTAGGTGGACACCCTCTCTTAGTAATCGGCGTGCGTCGTAGTGGGTGGACACCCTCTCTTAGTAATCGGCGTGCGTCTTAGTGGGTGGACACCCTCTCTTAGTAATCGGCATGCCTCTTAGTGGGTGGACACCCTCTCTTAGTAATCGGCGTGCGTCGTAGTAGGTGGACACCCTCTCTTAGTAATCGGCGTGCGTCGTAGTGGGTGGACACCCTCTCTTAGTAATCGGCGTGCGTCGTAGTAGGTGGACACCCTCTCTTAGTAATCGGCATGCATCGTAGTGGGTGGACACCCTCTCTTAGTAATCGGCGTGCGTCGTAGTGGGTGGACACCCGCTCTTAGTAATCGGCGTGCGTCGTAGTAGGTGGACACCACCTCTTAGTAATCGGCGTGCGTCGTAGTAGGTGGACACCACCTCTTAGTAATCGGCGTATTTCTTTTTTTTTCATTCCACTCTTTTGTCACCTATCATACGTCAGTTTATCGTCAATATTACAGATATTAGCCGGCAGATCACGGCAGGTCGCCCGTTTTGTATTGTGCTGAGTTCATGTATTTGGATTTGCGAATGTTATTGCATGGGCCGTTTCTAATGGTGGCACCCCCTCTGTGGTGCAGTTCACCCTAAATAAACTGTCGTGTTTATAAAGTGTAGGCTATTATAATATACCTGTGGTAGTATATCCTACACATACGGCCCGCTCCTACCCATGTCGTATGTATATCCGTACGACACCTAGGTGACGTACGGGGTATGTATGTGGCGTATGGGGTATGTACGGCGGCAAAATCCAAAATCTCCCCCAGAAGCAAGGTTAGAAATCGGATATTTTAAGGTATATAATAATAGAGAAACAGGCTGACTGTCTCCGTACGGATAAAATACTTGGTAAAATCGGCGATCAGATGAACCGATGCCGGAGGCAGAGGTTCATCTGATCGCCGATTTTACCGCATATTTTATCCGTACGGAAACAGTAAGCCTGTTTCTCTATAGTATTATTTGGTGCGACACAAGTACTGCTTCTCGTAGCTTTCTCTCAGGTCAAGGAGATCGGAAAACTACAGTTCTAAATTACGGCAAGAAATAAATCCCATGGGTAGAAGTACATCTGAGTAGACAAACACAAAAAAAGAGCAGCAGGATTCAGTTGAGTACTGGCGGCCAGTGTATGGCTGGTTCCCCTGCCGCTACAGGCCTCTAGCGGATGACGGGGGAACCAGCGTAGACAGGAGTGACGCGCTAGAGACCTCTAGCGACGAGCAGACGAACTCTCCCCTGAAGGGGAATTCTCGACACACTGACGGATTTTTAACTAAATACTTAAGTCAAGTGAGTTGCCAGAGCCAGGAGGACAAGGAGCAGTATGGTGGATAATGAAGGGAGGAGAACGGAGACTATGCGAATAGGATCATTTCTTTACACTGCACGAAACCTACCGCTTTACATATGTATCCGAAACGCGTCTAACAGTAGGATTTTGCGTCTAGAAGTTCGACCTGTTATCCGTCTCGTAGACGCCTTATCTAGTGGCGTATATACATGTCCATGGTGCGGTCTTATATACGTCATATATACGCCTGATTCCGTTATGTATACACCACTCTCAAAAAGTTCCATTCTCTGCCACTTGGGGAAACTACTGGTAGCATATTTCTTTTGCCATTAACCATCCAAGTCTGTATTATATGAAAATTGCAATCTTATATTACCAATTTATTTTATAAAAACCTAATCAAGTATAAATTGATTAATTACACACAGTAAACCTTGCATTATGCTGTTTTTTTAATTGTTTTTCTAATAGATCTTAGGGTGGTGTTGGCAGGTCGGGGGTGGCGGGTCAGTGTTGGTGCATCCTCTACCAACACCCAGAGGACAGGTTTTTTTTGTATCATATATACGCCTGGCGTAAATATATTGCGCAGAGTATGTTTCATCTTAAATACGCCAGGCGTGAAATACAGCCAAGTCGCGCGCGTCTACATATGGAAACAGTCTTGTAGACGCCCCAAACACAGGCGCGGATAAGAGGCGTATATAAATATAAACAAGCCACGATACAGCCGATACGTGCGTTATAGCGATGGCGTATATATATATGTAAAATGGTGGTTTTCGTGCAGTGTAACTACCTTCAGAGACTTTCTGTTGAAGCATTCTAATTACTTTAAAGCCCGATGCCCATCTACCGATTAAGGGTTGAACGATTAGTTCGCAAATCGTATAGGAGTCGGCGAACTTGTCGCAGGCAAATTACGTAACCCAATCAAGCCCCATTTACCAACGTTCCGTTGTCGGCAACTAGATTTATCAACATATTGATAAACTTTTCGCCACTGATTTTGGAACATTGGAGTGAGAATCTCGTGGAGCGTGAAACTTAAACCTACTCTTCATTTTTGTACTTTTCTACTCAGATTTGCTTATTCTCTTATGATATTATTCTAGCCTTGCCAAAAAGAGAATTTAATGGTGTGGCTTTCTGATCTGACCTTGAGAGAAGCCTCTGAGATCAGAATTCCGCTGGTAGTCGACAAAATCTGTGACTCATGAAATAATAGGTGGGAAGTAAATGATAGTTCCCGGTATTAATAGTAGGGGGCGCCACTAATGCCCCCCCATCCTTACCACCAGGAGATTTACACAATCAGGAAACGGGGGGGGGGGGGGGGGCAGCCATTTACGACGAGACAAAGTCGCTAATTTAATACAGAGAAACTTGTATTGAAAATATTCACTATTACGTTTGTCTTACTTTTACGACTTTTGCGACATTGCCCATACACAGCAAATCCGTTGACTGCAAAATGAACCGACTTCCGGCAGCAGTTGCATCACCATGCTCGAATGGATAAGTATACACCCTCACTGGTGGCTGTTGTCTTGTCGATTATAGCCTGATATTTCAATGACTCGAACCTCAAACAAACCTAATGTACTTTGTTTGTTTGTTTGGCCAGTTAACATCCAATTTGTTCAATTAGACTTACTTTGGGTTTGACTGAATCTATGTAATGAATTCAGATAGAAATCTCACCCCTACACATTTACAGAGGTGAGAGTTATTTTACTTCCCACACCACACAGACATGGTATGAGAAGGACTGGCCTTTGATATAGCAGTAAGTCTACCACTGCTGGGGGTGAAGGAGAAAGGTTGGCTGTACACCATACCACATAGACATGGTATGAGAAGGACTGTCCTTTGATATAGCAGTAAGTCTACCACTGCTGGGGGTGAAGGAGAAAGGTGGCTGCAGTGTGACTTAAATCGACAAAGTCCAACAACCTTGGATTACAAGTCCAGTGCTCTTTACCACTGAGATAACTCCCCACCCTGGTCGCTTTTGTTATGCTTGCATGCACGCATATCCGGTCTGCACCACAAGGAGGCGAGGTGACCAAGAGGGTGAACAGATTAGTAATTGTTCACCCCAGCAGACCAGCTAATATATGATTGACCAGACTGCTCAATAGATATTGTATAATAATTCAAAGTATACAGTCTGAGGCTTCCTTAGGTACGCAAATAATTATTGGTAAAAAAAATGTGTTACATGCTACCATGAGTATTGGTTTGATTTTACTACATACATAAGTAAACCTTAACATTTCTACGTTCTTTATACGTTAAGATTTACGTAAATTCTACCAAATATATACGTTCCCGGAACATATTTGTGTTTACTGGGTTAAGACCGGTAACGCCGATACACACCGATACAAAATGACCAAATCGTAGCGTATCGGTGTGCGTCGTAAGGTGATGGGAGGATGCAAGAAAAAGGTACCGCGGTCCCGATACACTTCGATAAAGCTCACGACGCAGCCAGCATTGTCACCAATTATCACCCATATCATATGTATAATTCTTTATGATACCGGATATAATGCATTTATGGGCGGGATAACTCATTCCCATATACCCATTATTGAACTAACTAGAGTTACATACCGCTGCTGGGGGGTGCATTAAAAATAAGTTATGTGTCGAGGTTGACGTTTTCGTCCCGCTCTCATGTTTTCGTCCCGCTCTGACATTTTCGTCCCGCTCTGATCACGTGATACAATACAGCAGCGGGACGAAACAATAGCTGTTATGGTTACTCCATAAGGGTGGCCATTTGCTTCGGAAGTGTTTCAGGTAAAGAATTTTTATCGATATTTGAAGGAATATAGGAATAGGGAAACCAAGTACCGGTAAGCAAAAGTCAAAGTTACTCGGTAAGGCTTGGAAAAATTACTGCCCGCGGCTGAAGCCTTGGGCAGTAATTTTTCCAAGCCTTACCGAGTAACTTTGAACTTTTGCTCACCGGAACATAGTTTCCGTCTAAAAATTGAGTTTACCTCCTTATACATCTCCCTCACTCAGGAGAGGAGGAGCAAGTTCCATGTCGCTCGTTGGTATACGCCCTCCAGAGGTTACTCATCTCCCGATTATCGCCCAGGGTAAATACAAGTTCCGCTCTTGAGTAGTTGGGCACACTACAATCATATGAACCACAGTTTTCCCATTTATATTTGAGAAACCTGAATATAATTTTGGCTTTACATGTAGAAATAGCTGAAAATTCCATTTCTGACATCGGATTTCCTATTTGAAGACTTATAAAAACCGTTAAAAAGCAATGATTGTGGGTTACGGGTCAAGGGTCTATCATCATACAACGTCGGTAACCAGCGCACACCGGGACCTGTAAACAGACTGAATTCTGGGATACCTCAATAGGGTCTATACCAAATCAGACTCCAGGGTGACTGGTCTTCGGACTCAGTTTTCCCCTACCTTTCCAAACTTTCCAAATGGAGGACAAAGTGCGCCTGGATAAATGCTTTTCTCAGGATTTGCTCTCTTAATTCGGCCTTTTTAAGCGGTTTTGGCGGTTTTTGTAACTGTTATAACTGTTTATATACTGTTTGTCTACATATAAATATCATTCCGCCAATTCCAGCCTCGTCTCTTTTATTGCATGCCCACAGTCTTTACAGTACGTGTATATCAGTAACATAGCAACACAACCAAGTATATCATGACAAGCGATCGTGTCAATAAACTGCTTATACCTGCAGTTTTTATCAATATTAATATATGACCGACACCCACGACACCCCATTGAGGTGTCGTGCATTTGGACGATTTAAGACCATTTGGACGATGTAGGTCACCATTTAAGTACCGAGAATGGGGCCTGTCATTTTATCTTATCGTACGAAGATTGTAGATGTACGACTAAAAGTTTCATGTAACGACAATCGTCCTCAGACCATCCTAAGATTTTTTTTATAAGATCGTACGATGATCGTACACGCTTTATGTAACGATACCCAGGTATTTTATGTATCGGTGTTGGTAGCATCATCGTAGAAATCTGACCAACTGCCCCCATATGCTCTACGATATTGCTGCGATTCTGATTTTGTATCGGGAAGTCAATATCGGCGTGTATCTGGAATCAGGTGGACACCCCCACCCCCCATCTTATTGTGGCTGCTTGTCCGGGTACTGTTAGAAATGTCAGTTTTAATTAATAAATGTAATTAGTGTGGTCTCGTGGAGAAGTCCAGCGCATATTGTCTTTGTACAATTCGTTATAATTAGTTAAATCATAAAGCGTTGTTCTTCTCCTTTCACTCGCTAGGAAATCACATCGACAGTTTCATGAATAACAAAATCCTGTCACTTAAGTTCACACATCAACTCTTTCACAATCCATAATTAACAGCATTCATACATATCCGAATATCCCAAAGTGATACAGTTCACACAATCATGTGGATCAAAAATTCCAATTTATACAAGATAGCCTAAGTTGCATATCAATCTGTGAATATAACATATGTCCTGTCCATTAACACTACAATAGTCCATAACTGAAGAAAATCCATCACATGATAACTGCCAACTCATGATAACTAGGCAAGTGGCAACACAGTTGAGTAGATGTTCATTTTCTCCACAGTAAAGTCCAATATAAGTAGAACACAGAGTAATGTCTTACTTCAGGAATTTTACTCTGAGAAGAGTCCATAGAAAACACATAGGGGATGTGTATCACCATACCCGGAGCATACAGATATATCCACCTGATACAAAGTGTCCATAGAAAATAAGTGAGGAGTGTGTATCACCATACCCAGAGCATACATATATATCCACCTAATACAAAGTGGTCATAGAAAACACATAGGTGGTGTGTAGTGCCATACCCGGAGCATACAGATATATCCACCTAATACAAGGTGTCCGTAGAAAACACACAGGGAGTGTGTATCACCATACCCAGAGCATACAGGTATATCCACCTAATACAAAGTGTTCATAGAAAATACATAGGGAGTGTGTAGCACCATACCCGGAGCATACAGATATATCCACCTAATACAAAGTGTCCATAGAAAACACATAGGGAGAGTGTATCACCATACCCGGAGCATACAGATATATCCACCTAATACAAAGTGTCCGTAGAAAACACATAGGGAGAGTGTATCACCATACCCGGAGCATACAGATATATCCACCTAATACAAAGTGTCTGTAGAAAACACACTGGGAGTGTGTAGTGCCATACCCGGAGCATACAGATATATCCACCAAATACAAAGTGTCCATAGAAAACACATAGGGAGTGTGTATCACTATACCCGGAGCATATAGATATATCCACCAAATACAAAGTGTCCAAAGAAAACACATAGGGAGTGTGTATCACCATACCCGGAGCATACAGATATATCCACCTAATACAAAGTGTCTATAGAAAACACACGGGGAGTGTATATCACCATACCCGGAGCATACAGATATATCCACCTAATACAAAGTGTCCATAGAAAACACATAGGGAGTGTGTATCCCCATACCCGGAGCATACAGATATATCCACCTAATACAAAGGGTCCATAGAAAACACATAGGGAGAGTGTATCACCATACCCGGAGCATACAGATATATCCACCTAATACAAAGTGTCTATAGAAAACACATAGGGAGTGTGTATCACCATACCCGGAGCATACAGATATATCCACCTAATACAAAGTGTCCGTAGAAAACACATAGGGAGAGTGTATCACCATACCCGGAGCATACAGATATATCCACCTAATACAAAGTGTTCATAGAAAACACATAGGTAGTGTGTATCACTATACCCGGAGCATACAGATATATCCACCCAATACAAAGTGTCCATAGAAAACACATAGGGAGTGTGTACCACCATACCCAGAGCATACAGATATATCCACCTAATACAAAGTGTCCATAGAAAACACATAGGGAGTGTGTATCACCATACCCAGAGCATACAGATATATCCACCTAATACAAAGTATCCATAGCAAACACATAGGGAGTGTGTATCACCATACCCGGAGCATTCAGATATATCCACCTGATACAAAGTGTCCATAGAAAACACAAATGAAATTAAACATGAACATTTTCATATTTTACTATGTAAAAAAATATGTTATTCATACAAAAAAATCCTGATCTTTCTCTACCCTAATCAGTCCAGTCAGCGTAGCACATTGTAACACCATCAGTAATGAATACACAATATTGACTGGTTTCAGATACAAGCGGCCGTATGCTCCGAGGATGCCGTAGATGCTTGCCATGCTCAGTGACTCACCATTATACTTACCTGTACGCTTGGAGTTGCTGCCGTACATAGAGACAAAGCTTCATTCAAATATATGACACACTGCTCCCAGTAAGGAGCGGGGGGTGAATGAATAAAGGTGTTGATCCATGTTTTAGCGACTCAAAGCTTGCGGCCGGATACAATACGATACCAGCGAGTAGGTTATCAATTACATGCAAGTACACGGATAGAACCAGGCCTGTCACACCCTGCTATGTCTAAAGAAAACTTTGGAAACTTCTCACAATAGTTTTGAAAAGCTCGTGTGAGAACCCGACCATTGACTCCCTTTTAAGAGTTCAGGTGTGAGTGGTGTGGCCGCCCTACATCCACCTTACTGTGTATCCAGGGACCTGTTTCACTAGTTTTGTGACATGTCTAGATGGCGTCTAGATGGTGTGTCCGGTTTCATAAGAACTAGACATTAGACTTTGTTTTTCCTGTTCTTGCTTGCACTGTTGGTACCGCTATTCATATCTGTCTAACACTTTCATCACGAAACTAGTGAAACAGGTCCATGATGTGTAGATTTGTCTAATTCCTATGTCTTTTCCTAAGGGCAGCTACTTGTGTTGTCACAAAACCAGACAAGCCAATCTGTCTGTATGGTGTCACAGACATGTCACAAAACTAGTGAAACAGGTCCCAACAGTGCAAGCAACAGCAGAAAAAGACTAGTCAATATCTGAAGATAGAAGTGGCCAATCTTCTTCATATTTGGAATGATTATATATTATATGTATCCCCTACTCATGTTAAAGTGTCATTGTTTAATTCCTACCAGAAGTGAGTGAAACTCCGTGTGTCATCGACTGCAATCTTGTGATCTGTCCGTATGGTGTCAGAGACGCCACCTAGACATGTCACGAAACTACTGAAACAGGTCCCAGGTGTGAGTGGTGTGGCTGCCCTCCATCCACCTTACTGTCGCCTACTTCTAAAGTGAAATTCTAGAGTGGATTCATGTACCTCACCTGGCTCGAAATCTCACAAGATTCTGTGCCGTTTTAGGGGTAAATGTCGCCAACGATTGAAAGGGGGAAAATATGTCTCAAGGAAAAGGAACTCTACAATTTAGACAAAGAGATTGTGTTCAGTACAGAATCTGAACAGGATTTGTCTCAGACCAACACCCTGTGAGGTACATGAATCTCAGCAGGATCTGTCTCAGACAAACACCCTGTGAGGTACATGAATCTCAGCAGGGTTTGTCTCAGACACACACCCTGTGAGGTACCTGAATCCCAGCAGGATTTGTCTCAGACTAACACCCTGTGAGGTACATGAATCCTATCTGTGAATCCCACTTTAAGTGAGATTTACACGTAGAGACTAATGTACCTGAGACTGGTGTACTTCCCAACTTTCCCCCAGTCTAAAGCGGGATTCACACATAGATACTAATGTACCTGAGACGGGTGTACTTCACACCTTCCCCCCAGTCTAAAGTGGGATTCACACGTAGAGACTAATGTACCTGAGACGGGTGTACTTCACACCTTCCTTCTAGTCTAAAGCAGGATTCACATGTAGAGACTGATGTACCTGAGACGGGTGTACTTCACACCTTCCCCCCAGTCTAAAGTGGGATTCACACGTAGAGACTTATGTACCTGAGACGGGTGTACTTCACACCTTCCTTCTAGTCTAAAGCAGGATTCACACGTAGAGACTGATGTACCTGAGACGGGTGTACTTCACACCTTTCCCCTTGTCTAAAGTGGGATTCACACGTAGAGACTAATGTACCTGAGACGGGTGTACTTCCCAACTTCCCCCTAGTCTAAAGCGGGATTCACACGTAGAGACTGATGTACCTGGGACTGGTGTACTTCACACCTTCCCCCCAGTCTAAAGCGGGATTCACACGTAGAGACTAATGACCTTGAGATGAGTGTCCTTCACACCTCTCCCCGGGTGTCAGACAATTACCCTATAATATTCTCATAATAACTTGCTTTTTACCAGTCTCGAGGGATAATATTCGTTGGTGGAAAATTCTACAACTACCGATGTTACGGTCATTGATGTAGGCTTTCGATTAGAGCGTAGTCACACGCACTATATACGTTGCCTGACGGTTAGAGTGGTCACAGATAGATTTCCAGCGTGCTGAAAAAATGCATCCCTTCACTATCTGCGTGCTTTTCATTGGGAAAGGAGCAGGGTGCCAGTGTCTCAGGGTATTAGAGGTAAAGCCCAGTTAACCATGACCAATCACTCAAGACTGGAATACTTCAGGACCCACTGGTGTTTGAAATGTTTGGATCCTAGACTCGGGCAGTTACAGAATTGCAAGTTGACTGGGTGCAAGTGGGTTACAGAAACGATTCCTAGACTGAATGTAACCCAAACCTTTTAATTGTTAGTAATGTGGAAGACGGTACAACCTAGACTTGCTCAAGTCTTGATTATGACCATTCATTAACTGATAAATCACAATCAGAAAAAAGTTCATTTTAATATGCATCCTTCTCTGACTGGCCCATGAATCAGACTTGGTCAAGTCAAAGACTTGTAAACTATGAACAGAACCTCCTGTATATGGCCCCAGTGAGGAGGGTGGCCATCAGAGGAGGTGTGAAGCGCAGCGCCCCCTATACCGACCTGGGACCCGTTTCAATAGTCTGTAGGACGTCCGTTATTGGGTCTAGTGACACAATAACAACACTTCGCATTTCAGAAGTTAAGGGACAACCGATTCTGCAACAAAGGGTAACAGACAGGTGCAAATAGAGACATTTCCTAAGAGACATGTCCAGTCACTATTGCTGCCACTGTTGTGTCTATAATAGCAGAGGGTATATCCTCTCGCTTCTATTGTCACAAATGTGTAACTTTACTTCCTGTAGGAATTAAGCTATGAAACTTTAACCCCAGTAAGGAACACATACATATTAACATGCCAAATATGAAGGAGACCGGCTCATGCAATCTAACGATATTCACATTTGAATTCTGTCGTAGCAAATGCTGCTCTGGTGGCCAGTGTAGAATTATCCAAGCACTGTCGCTAAATTATGCAGTGACCTTCACCTTGATGGCACTTGTTCCCGGTAGGACATGAGTATGTGAGAAGGAGTACCCCACATGTTTTTCCGCTATGCTGTCCCAAACTAGGGACACATCCACAACAGTGACAAGACACACCTCCCCTACAGTGACATGCCTTATGAAATGAGACTTAAATTTTGTCACTATTCCTGTCACTATTGTTGTCACTAGTCATGTCACTAAGTGGCTTAGTGACAAATTCTATTGAAACGGGTCCCTGAAACATATATACAATCGCCACGGCCTCAGGTAGCCACTTTCAATGATTGACAAAGCATTTGCTCGTAGTTGTATAGAACCGACGTTTCAACTATTACTATATACCTGTGTGCCTGTTGAATACTGTCCGCAGTTAGGGGGTGCAGTAATGATATGGTTCGTGTCCGTCCCTCCCAAGCGGATTTGACAAAATCCTAACGTTTTATATATGGTAGGTAACCAGTCTCGAGAGAAAGCAATGAGATCACTATGCTGGTTCCCGGAAAAATACCTGTGTCACGCGAAATGCTAACCGCGAATGTCCGATTGTTCCCCGTTCACCCGCTAGGGAGCAGCACCACGGCAATTAGGAATACAGGTGTTGCCGTTCAGCGCCGCCTAACGGCCCACTCTCTAGATACGCGGCCGCTCGGACAAACCTGGCCGAGTCAGGCGGCTTGTATATAGAGACAAACAGCAATCACACCTAAAGTGTGAACGGTGGGTGTGATTACAGGAGTGTTGTTTTTTGACAGATTAGATTCTTGTAACAAACTTGGGTATTGTATCAACAAGTCTGAGATGTCTAAACTTTATAGTTGATAATCATCTTGGTTTTAACTTGGAAAAAGATAAGCATAATATAGCTAGGCCTGCCAATGTATTAGTGTGTATGCAGTTTTGGTGTCCCTGTGTTATCTAAGGTATATCTAAAGTATCATTGAGGTGATATGCATGTATGATACATCAAATTGTAGCTGGAATACCATAGAATACGATGAAATCATTGTTATTTCTCTGAAAATGAGATACATGGGTCTTATGATCGTATTAGGCTCATATACTGAGTTATCCAATGCTAAGGAATACGTTGCCAAGTGAATGTTTGGCTTCAGCCTTGGCGTAGTTAGGGAGATAAGTGCGACACCGGCCTACGGAAAAAGGCCTATTGTTAGATGAGAGTACATCATCCAGGGAGTAGAGAGATCTATTTACTCTGTGGTACATCCCAGAGCCAGGGCGCTCTGAGGTGGTAGCTGAGTACAAATCGACGAAGTCGCTAGTATGATCGTAAATCGATGTATAATGTCAAGGGAGAATTTTTATGAATAAAGAAATTGAAAATAAAGAAAAAAGAATTCGCCCTCGAACACAGCCAATCTACCAGGTTAGTGCTTTGATATGGTCAAGATGAAGAAACAAAGAACACACTCTCTAGGAACCTTGATTTGTTTATGCCCAGATCTCGTTCAAAGTAGTATCGTTCTTTGGCGATAAAAAACACAAACGCTTCGGAGCCGCATAGTGTTAGTAAAACGGGCAAATTGGTGGAGAGTTCAAACGATGCGTCGGTAAGTAGGGCCGGGACTGGCTGGATTCGGGGCCCTACATTCCCCGTTTAATTTCCGCTCGCAGGCCGCTGTTATGATACCGGCTTCATCTTGTGTGTGATCTACCAGAACTAGGCCTCACCCTTCAGGGACAGTACGACCTTGTTTGTCCTCTACGGCTTATTTAATTTCTTAAATAGACCTTTTTACGTTAGCCCGGAGGTGAGAGTGGTTCCATAAACATCCGCATAGCAGCGGGGACAGAGTGTATGATGCAGCGTAATTTATGTAGAATGACCTGACCATGCTGGGGCCCGTTTCAATAGAATGCGTCACTAAGCCACTTAGTGACATGTTTAGTGACCCCAATAGTGAATAGCAGAAAATCTTCGGTCTCGTTTCAGAAGGCATGTCACTGTAGGGGAGGTGTGTCTTGTCACTATTGTGGATGTGTCCCTAGTTTGGGACAGCGTAGCGGAAAAACATGTGGGGTACCCCATCTCACATACTCATGTCCTACCGGGAACAAGTGCCATCAAGGTGAAGGTCACTGCATAAATTAGCGACAGCCTTGAGTAATTCTACACTGGCCACCAGAGCAGCGTTTGCTATGACGAAATTCAAACGCGAATATCGCCGTTTTGGATGGGCCGATCTCCTTCATATTTGGCGTGGTTATGAGTTGTATGTGTCCCTAACTGGGGTTAAAGTTTCATAGCTTAATTCTTACGGGAAGTAAAGTTATGCGTTTGTGACAATATAAACCCTCTCGCTATTTCGGACCAAACAGTGACCCCGATAGTGACCGGTCAGGGGTCTTTTGAAACGGTGAAGTCACTATTTGCACAGACGGCCGATAAGGGTTGTCACTAAACTACTGCAACGCAACCTGTCGCTATTGTGTCACTATGCCCGTTAACGGACGTCCTACAGCCTATTGAAACGGGTCCCTGTACATGCTATAAAACGAGATGGGGAATTGTTGTTTTCTTCGGAACCTCAAACCGAGTTCTGTCAATAACATGAATTCCCATCGAGTTTTGTACCATGTACAAGCATGCTGGGTCGTATTATATTTATCATTCACTAAAGATTTATAAAATCTTACCATTTATCCTAACCCTCATATAAATCTCCATACACTTAACATGGAGTGACTGTATGCCACGGTTATGCCATTAAATATCTATATGCCACAGGTGACATATGAAGTTAAAAACATGTGAAAGGGTAGGATAAAATCTAAACGTCACTTAATTTCATACAATTGTTTACACTGCATTCGTTGTCTTCTGCTACAGATATCACTCAGCTCCACTTCCTGATATCATTCCACGAAAACAACTCATGCTATATAAACAATTGTATGAAATTTCGTGACGTTTCTTGATAATATTGGCATAGAAGACAGGTCTGTGAAAGCCCACACACTGCTGACGTTTCAACGTGTTCAATATAACAGTACACAGGGTGCAATACACAATCATATTGCACAGGGAGCAGCAGTACATACTTATCAAATATACTGCATTGGTATATAATAATCTAGAGCATTGCAGCTACTATTTGGTGAAATGTACATACGGTTAGATTAAAGCCATATCCTACACGGTGGCGCCACCTGGTGATTTTCAAATATTCCCATCCATCCATTGAAATTGGTAATTGGTGGCATATTCGAAACTAAAAAGAGCAAAATTTGAGCTTTGTCTAGTTTGACCTAACCCAATAGGTAATATAGGGCCTTTTCCATTTGCTTGATTTATATAGGAAATATACTTTCAAAAATAAGGACGGTGACCTATGATTTTTAAAACTTCGATAGGTAGTACTATACCTATACTATATTCTGTGAAAGTTTGAGTAAAATGACATGGGTTTAACTATGTGAAAAACGACTTTTTAGAATCTCTATATATTCTAATATGAAATAATCATGATATTGATCCGTAAATCAAAATCTAGCACAGTGACCCCCGATTTTTAAGTCAGATATGTGCACTACAATACATAAAGATCATGTTCAGGCCAAATTGTCCGATATGCCTTTAAGTTGAAACTAAAGGTGCTACAGGTGCTTTGGGCTTGTGACACTATCTAATTAAAGGCATATCGGACAATTTGGCTTAGAAATTAAAACCCATGTCATTTTCCTGAAAACTGAATAAGATGATCTCAAAGTGTTGTAGAACACATATCCGCCGTGAAAATTGAGGGTCACCATCCTAGTTTTTGATTTAGAGATCAATATTATGATAATTCTGTACTAGGATATATAGAAATTCTAAAAAGTTGCATTTCACATGGTAAAACCCCTTACGACGCATACCGAAAGTCACCGTTAAGCTACGATATCGGGGTAGAGTGCAGTTTATCGGTCGGTAATTGCGGGGAAAATACGTAGAAAAAATGGCGTCAGAAAAAGATTCGTTTGCACTTCACCTAACGACGGCCGCTCTCACTTCATATTTTCATTGTATCGCTAGTCTTTTTTTTTAAGACAGTGCAAGTCACAATTTTTGTCTCAATTAATCCATATTTGGTTATTGATGCATATATGTGAATGTTTCCTACAATTATAACCTCTTAATATAATTTTATACCTGACAATTCTCAGCTGCCATGATTTAGAGTTGTGTATTCATATGCCAGTCATACTAAGGATTACTTCTTTATAATAAAACAACATGTGGGTGAGGGAGAGAAGGGGGGTTTGGAGCTGTCCCTCCACCAATCTACTCACATTTCTATTCCCCCTCCAGACATTACAAAACTCCCTGTTTTTCTCCAGGTACCTACAGGATCCAGTCTAGACTAGCTGGCGGCCCCATGAAAGCCTATGTAATGCTCCCATGTAAATAATGGTGAAGGAAACACCTTCTACCTACCTCTAACTGGAGAAATTTTATATGATTTTCCTTTCTGATGTAGAAATACCTGAAATTTCCAACTTGGAGGGATATAAAAGCCGTTATGAAAATAGATGTGGGCGTTCGCTCATACTTGGAAGACAGAGAGACTGTCATTTCAACCATACCCTGTAGAGTCTAGTTACAGATTTATGTCAAAACTGAAGTCAACCAAGAGAGATTGGAGATTCCAGTTCTAAAGGGAGGCGTCCACTAACCACGATTGGCCTATGATTGGAGGCCTTGTCGTGGTTGGTGGACCCCAGTTCCCAAAAGAGTCTACGACAAGGCCACGACAAGGCCACGATTGGAAGCTTGTCGGGAGCCTTCCGACAAGGCTACGACAACATCAAGCATGTTCAATTGTTTTAATGACTGGACCCTTGTCGTGGAGTGTCATGATGTCTCAGAGTGTCACAGAGTTGTACGATAGGAAATTTTGGTGGAGCGTGCACTTCCCAACATGCCCTAACAATGCTGTCGCAAAGCCCCCCTTCTTACAACAAGGTTGCGACAAGCGCCGATGGGAACTTTCTTGTTGGCGCTTGTCGTAGCCTTGTTGTGGTTGGTTTTTCGTTTTTTTTGTTTTTTTTATTGAGTACTGTAAAGAGGTACATTGAGGGCCCCTGCGTAGCAAGTATTCTGGCCAACATTTTCACCCAGGAACAATTTTTCAGAGTGAAAACAAGCTTCTTCTTAGTCGGTAATTATTTACAGAGGTGAATATGATGGACTAATGAGAATTATGAGATGGAGAGTAACCTATACACTTATTGTTGTCGTAAACGAGATATTTCGTGCGATAATGCGATTTAGGAAAACCACATGTGCATCCGACAGTTATTAACTGGAATTTTATTTGTACAATTTAAGTCTTAAATATCTTTTATATCGGCTCAATGTTTCATTTTGAATTTCTAGTGGCAGCTCATTCCATTCTAGCATACCTGTATAAACGAGACTTTTTTTGTAAAAAGAGGTCCTGGGTCTTTGGAGTTTTATATTTCTCTTACCTTGTGCCCTAGTCCTTGGTTCCGTTCCTATTTCTACGTTAATGGCAAGTTTCCTCATCAAAAGTAACCTTAGGTATTTACGTCGGTCAACCAACCTTTGTACTTCACATATTTTGTGTAATTCTTCAATCGATTTTTCCCTTACCCTTGTCTGAGTGCAAATCCTGAGACCCCGATTTTGTGCTACCTGAAGTTGATTTAGATTAATATTATTCGCCCCACAAACAAAGTACCCACAGTAATTGAACACCGGTCCTATCAAAACTTTATAGATTTTTATACTAATCAACTGGTCTATATATTTACGTAGTGTTCCCGTAATACATCGTTCCCAACTCAAACATTCATCTAGAACCACTCCTAAATAGGGATAAGAGCTGCAGTAAGGCAAAACTGATCCATCAACTTTCACAGGGGGGATGTTATGTCTATTCGCGAGTTCTACATTCAATTTTGTTCTTGATCCAAATAAACAAATCTTTGTTTTCTTAACGTTGATCGCCATGTGATTTACCTGACACTGTGAGCTGAATTTATCCATATCATTGATTATCCTATTAATTGCAGCTAATTGATCCTTATCACAGGTGTAAAGAACCAGATCGCCCACGTAGAATAAGTGCGAACACGTGAATGAGGAGTCAGTAATATCGTTCACATAGCAGTTGAAGAACAAGGGGCCTAAAATGCTGCCCTGTGGAACACCCTTTCTAACATTTACATAGGTCGACAATGAATCGCCAACTCTCAATCGTTGCTGTCTGTGTGATAAATAATCTCTTATCCAACTTAATGACGATTTATTAATGCCCATCCTCAATAGTTTTTTCATCAAAATCGGATGGCTGACACGATCGAAAGCCTTGCTCATATCTACAAAAATGCAAGTTGAAATGCGCCCCAAGTCCCTGTCGGAGTAAAGTATCTGAACAAGTTTAGTGACCGCGTCAGTGGTACCTCTGCCCTTTCTGAAGCCGTATTGTTTGGGATTGAGCAAACTATTATCTTCTAAGTAATCGGTGATCCGTTCATGAATAATTTTCTCCATTAATTTACCTGGCAGGGGTAACAGTGACACTGGTCGCCAGTCTCCGGCAGCCTCGGACATTCCGTTTTTAGGGATCGGTATAATGTCTGCCTTTGCCCATTTTGAAGGAAAAACAGAAACATGCAGAGAGGTCTGGAACATATGTCATATTTGGTCAGGTATAATTTCGAAGGCGTCTTTCAATATTCACGAATTAATATAAGGTACCCCGCTACTCTTGTGCACATTTATATCTTTAATATGTCGGTATACATCACCTAATGAGATAATCGGTTCAGCTATATCCGGTAGATTGTTTATCAATACCCCAAATTCATCCCAAACTGCCTCTTCACTACTCGTTGACGAAGAATCGCCTACTTTCATAAAGTGATGGTTCAGATAGTCAGAGATACTTGATCCCTCTACAAATTTTCCGGAAACGCCACCCTTTAGACCACCAATACCTGTCAGCCACTAGATCATGTTTTTACACTCCAATTTATTTGTCAGGGCGACATTTTGCAATCAGAGTTGACTATCCACTGATTGGCCGTATCAGTAGCTGTAATGAGCACAGCAGGCCAAGGTAAGATCCGTCAATCAAAATGTTATAGTCCCGGCAAAAGTCATGTGACTTGCTTTAGCCAATCAGAAGCGAAGGATGTCTGCTAAGATTTCACAAGATATGAGATAGGTTTAAATTAGCTTCAGGCATGGCAGGTTCTAATCCTTTTGATTTCGGTTAATACAAGTATGAACTATACTTAGGCAACCTTTATTCAGAAATTCACTCAGATTGGCTCTAAAAGGCTTCCTAACGGTATTACGGAGGTCTTATACGGCATGCGTAGTAACGTCTTGACGTTCTATTTTCGCGGAGTTTTAATCGACCTATAGAGGGGGCGTCCACCAACCACGACAGGGCTGTGACACGCGCCGACAAGAAAGTTCCAATCGGTGCCTTGTCGCAGTATTGTCGTGAGGAGGGGAGCTGTCGTGACCCCTTGTCGCAGCCTGTCGGGAAGTGCACGCTCCACCTAAATATTCTATCGTAGACCTCTGCAACAACCTCCCGACAGGCCACGACACGCCACGACACGGCTCCAAAATCGAACATGTTCAATTTTGTCATAACCTTGTCTGAAGGCCCCTGACAGGCCCCCGACAAGCTTCATGTCGCAGCCTGTCGTGGCCTTGTCGTAGCCTCTTGTTGTAGCCTCTTGTCGGGAACGACAAGGCTTCCAATCGTAGAGCTGTCGTGGACCTTGTTGGAAAGCCGTTGTCGCAGCCTTGTCGTGGTTGGTGGACGCCCCCTCATAAACTGCACTAGTTCACGATACAGACCTCCCGATAGGCTACGATTTGGTGATTTTTGCGTCGGTGTGTATCGGGAGGTCTAGCGGCGTGTATCGGCGTTGGTGGGTGTCGGGTCTCATACTCATATAACTGTGATAATGATCTTCTTTGGTGTTGTTCATAATTAAGGGTTTATAATGATGAAACGTCATGTGGGGGATAAAGTTTTAAGGGGGTCGTCCACCAAACAGCCTTGTCGTGAGAAGGAGGGCTCTGCGACAGGGTTGTTGGGGAGTATCGGCAAATGCACGCTCTACCAAGATTCCTATGTAGGCCTCTACGACACACTCCCGACACGCCATGACACTCCACGACAAGGGTCCAGTCGTGGGAAAAAATCGAACATATTTTTGTCGGAAGCTTGTCGGAAGCCCTCAGACAAGCTTCCAGTCGCAGCCTGTGGTGGCTTTGTCGTAGACTTTTGTCAGGAACTGAGGTCCACCATCCACGACCAGGTCTCCAATCATAGGCCTGTCGTGGACCTTGTCGGAAAGCCATTGTCGTAGCCTTCAAAGGGGGCGTCCACCAACCACGACAAGGCGTTGTTGGTGGACGCCCCCTTTATTACACTAATATGGCACACTGCGCATGTTACATTCTCAGAAATAACTTGTTGTTAACATGATTATATATAATGATATTATATAACCCAATATGCACATGATGTTACAGTATTCGAAACAACTTGTTATAACATGATTAGATACAATGAGGTCCGATGACCAAATAAGCGGTTGTTGCTAATCAAAAGAGACAACCACTTTGTTATGATATGATGACATATAACGAGGTTAATCAGAAAGATTAACCGCTGCGTCCTCTCCCGTTTCCCATGTACACCTTTACGTATTCTATACTCCCCCAACAATTACACAATATACTTGGTATGTTGCCATTTTCCGCTGGCCGAATATTCAGCACCGATTTGAGAACCACAGATCAATATTTTCGGTATACGGATCGATGAGCGGAACAGCGGATATTTGAAAAGGCCACCGATTAATTTGGAAAGGATTACGCAATAAAGTAACCTCCGACCGATTTGGTCAAAGACCAACAGAATCAAAATGCTTTTATCTCATCTGTAAGGGTCGCCATTTTAGCCTGAAAATACCGTCGGTATGGACATGAGAAATGCAGAGAAGACATACACAATATTACCACGATTTCGATCTGAGTGGCCGTATTCTCCGCGTAGTTGACCTGAAGTAAAACTCCGAGCGATATGCCTGATTAACTCCCTACTCATACCAATCCTTCTATACCCATGCTCGAACTTGTACACTCCCCCAGAAGTATTCAAATGTTTTAAAGACATTGTGACTTCCTTCCTCTGGAAAGGGAGCACTCCTAAAATAGCCTATGGTACCCTCATTTTAGAAATCAAAGATGGAGGACTAAGTCTCCTAGACTTGGAAACTATGATTGTGACGGCTAGGCTGCAATGGGTTAGGAGGTTGGTTTGGGGAGAAAACAGGAATTGGACTTTTTTGTTTAAGCGAGAGTTGCAATTGGGCACATCACTCTTCCTCTTCTCTCTGTCTAAGACGAAGAAGAAGAAGTTGGCATTGCAGAGTTTATTTTATAGGGATGTCCTGTCAATTTGGGACTCAACTTATAACAGCCCCCCAAGAGATGATGTGGAGTGTGTCAATGAATATTTATGGGGAAACATTTTCATTCACTCAGGGTTACAAATATCAACACAAAAACATTTAGAAAAAGCTGGTGTTGTCCGAGTTCAGCATCTGCTTAAGAAGGGGGTACTTATGTCACATACAGAACTGAATCAGATGTATGGAACTCATGTTACCTTCTTAGATATGTTTTCCCTAAGGTCAGCTAATCCTTGGCTCAGATTGTTAGATGCTGAAGAGATAGATTATGAAAGAAATAGTATATATTTTAAGGTCCCAGGGGCTAACCCAGTGGATATGCTACAGATGCATCGCAAGAAAATGTATTTACTCTTGTCAGATAGAAAAGCAATGTTGCCCAAAACATTGTATGTGGACTGAATTGTACCCTGACCTTCAGTATGATTCAAAAGAATGGGAACAAAGATGTTCTTTACCTTATGTTATATCTAGGGAAACCAAAATTCAATCCTTCCAGTATCGATTGATTAATTTAACCATCACTTGCAACAAATATCTGAAACAAAGAAGAATTGTCGAATCTGCAGAATGTACTTTTTGTACTAAAGAGGACTCACTGGTGCATTTTTTCACAGAATGCCCAGCTGTAAGAAAGTTCTGGGGGTTCCTAAGGAACTGGTTACATGGAGTTTTAAAGGAGGATGTTTTCAGAGTGGATAACAAGGATATATTGTTAGGAAGACTTGGTGTGAAGTTGAATGATGGGGACAAACTTATTAACTTTCTGTTGTTGCATGGTAAATGGTTTGTCCACAGGCAAAGACTATTCCATGATAATGACCTAGACATTATCCTCTTTGTGAGTGAACTGCGACAGAAGGTTAAGGTGGAAAAAACAACATGTATGTACCTCAACCCAAAACGTAAATTCAGATTTCTAGAGAAACTGGAACAAAATATGTGAGGACCTGACATCCTCCTGTCCGTAAAATTGGCGATCAGATGAACCGATGCCGAAGGCAGAGGTTCATCTGATCGCGGATTTTACCAAGTAATTTATCCGTACGGAGACAGTCAGCCTGTATCTCTATTATTATATACCTTAAAATATCAAATTTTTAACCTTGCTTCTGGGGGAGTTTTTGGATTTTGCCGCCGTACATGCCCCGTACGCCACATACATACCCCGTACGTCACCTAGGTGGCGTACGGATATAAATACGACATGGGTAGGAGCGGGCCGTATTTGTAGGATATACTTCCACAGGTATATAATAATACGCCTATCTATGATTGTAATCAATGAATGTGAATGAAAATAAACTGCTCTTAAAAAAAAAAACTAAAAAAAACTCGTAGTATTTATTTCATAGTATTACGTAGTGTCAACTACAAGGAGGTCCGTATTTTACTTAGTAGCAATCTGGAGGCTCCATAGGCTTAGCAAACTTGACTGAGGCTCCATAGGCTTAGCATGGAGCCTCTGTATTAGGTGGGTAATGATAGCGATCTGTAGGCTCCATAGGCTTAGTATGGAGACTCCTATTGGGTGGGTAATAATAGTGATCTGTAGGCTCCATAGGCTTAGCATGGAGCCTCTGAATTAGGTGGGTAATAATAGCGATCTGTAGGCTCCATAGGCTTAGCATGGAGACTCTGTATTAGGTGGGCAATAATAGTGATCTGGAGGCTCCATAGGTTTAGTATGGAGACTCTGTATTGTGTGGGTAATAATAGAGATCTGGAGGCTCCATAGGCTTAGCATGGAGACTCTGTATTGGGGGGTAATGATAGCGATCTGTAGGCTCCGTAGGCTTAGTGTGGAGACTCTGTATTGGGTGGGTAATAATAGCGATCTGTAGGCTCCATAGGTTCAGTATGGAGACTCTGTACTAGGTGGGTAATAATAGTGATCTGGAGGCTCCATAAGTTTAGTATGGAGACTCTGTATTGGGTGGGTAATAATAGCGATCTGTAGGCTCCATAGCCTTAGTATGGAGACTCCGTATTGGGTGGGTAATAATAGCGATCTGTAGGTTCCATAGGCTTAGTATGGGGACTCTATATTAGGTGGGCAATAATAGTGATCTGGAGGCTCCATAAGTTTAGTATGGAGACTCTGTATTGGGTGGGTAATAATAGCGATCTGGAGGCTCCATAGGCTTAGTATGGAGACTCCATATTGGGTGGTTAATAATAGTGATCTGTAGGCTCCATAGGCTTAGTATGGACACCCTGTATTGGGTGGGTAATAAATACACAATATTAACTGGTTTCAGATACAAGCGGCAGTAATCTCCGGTTTAGTATGGAGAGGTGATTACGAAGAGTCTAGTCCGAGGAGATTTCAGTCAGTTTTATCTGAAACCAGTATATATTGTATTTATTAACCACCATTCCTTGCTAATAATTACGATGCTCTTCTGAAACTTGACTGATGCGCCTCCTATCGTTAAGGATAATATCGTTCCTAAATTGCCCGTGAAGTGGCAGTCATGTATCCCTTCACCATGTTGGTTTCATGTTGTCATCGGAGATGGGATTTAACGCTAAAATATGGGACAAAACAAGGTAAGAATTTGCTAATAACTGTAATCGGACCGATTATAGACCGATTATAAGATACTGCCAAAGATGATTTCACCAAACTTGAACTGTAATCATTGTCGATTGCGATCTTGTGATCGCAATATCGTCTGCTGCTGTCACATTGTGTCAAACTCAAAACAACGCTCGCTAGGGGCCCGCTGACACTGTGGGAACTATTTCTGCAGGAGTTTACGGGCCTCAGTAATCTCCTGGTAACCAAATACTCACACCCAGTGCTATTCCTATGGAGACTCCGTATTAGATGGTTAATAAAACACAATGAGTGGCTTCACCACAGACAGCTCATGAATATGCATGCTGACGCTGAATGACAGCTCCAAACCACGCCCACCTGCCTGCCTGGCTCCTCCCCCTGCCGCTATATAACCACACCGGCCCTGCGCTGCGAGCTACTCCGCTGTGAGCTGCTTCCGGCTACACTCTCCCAGCCGAGCCATGACGAGCGTGACGGAGGGGCTGGAGTCGTCGGCCATCATCTACGCGCTGCTGGTGATCTGCGCGCTGGCCGTGGCCGCTAACGGCGTGGTGCTGCTCGTCATCGCCCTCAACAAGAACTTCCGGGGGGTGACAGAGATCTTCATGGGCAACATGGCGCTGAGTGACATCCTGCTGGCGGGGATCGCCATCCCCATCCGCCTGGCGCAGGGCATCCAGGTGGCCGGCGGCGACCGCAACTTCGTCGGAGGTCAGTCAGGGTTATTACTATACACCTATGGCCGAACATGTATGAAATACTGCCCGCTGCTAGGGGTGTAGTATAAATAATGTTCGCGCCCGCTGTGACAACGGGCCGTAGTGAATTGCAGTAGTCTTTATGCTCTTTGTAAAGTTAATATAGGGCGTTTAAAACGATTGGGAGGTGTATAGTAATAAGAAAACGTAGTGACTGAGCCTGTACGGTGTCCGTTCTCGGTCATTTGATAAAAAAAATACGGCCCTCCCACCTGCGGTGTCGGGCCGTATTTTTATCATCAAATGACCTCGAACGGCCCTCCGTACGGGCTCAGTAACCACGTTTTCTCATATTACCTACTATATCTAATCCGCTTGAAGTTGCTCCCGTACATAGAGACAGAGTGAACCCGACCTGGGCCTGGAGATTGAAGGGCCACGAGAGTGAGATTCTCGTGCAGTTTTAAACTGTAAGCAGCTACTCTTTTTTGTATTTCTATATGCAGACATGAGTTTTCTCTTATGATTCATTTTGAACCATGCCGAAATCAAAGTTTAGTACTGTAGTTTTCTGATCTACTTATCTCGTGAGAACCCAATGAGATCGCAAGATTTCGCTGGTACCCCTTTCGAATACTATAGAGGAAACCCATGAAAGTTTAGGGTCAGAGCTTGTATCCCATCGAGTTTGAATCGCGTAGTAATTCACAAGGCGAAGCCGCGTGAATTATGTAGCGATTCAAACGAGATGGGATTGAGCTCTGACCCTAAACTTGAATGGGTTTCTGAATTTATCTCACCCTTTACATTGACTAATGGGCTAACATTTTTGACTTAATCCCCCATTGGATATTTTTCCTAAATATCTCATGGGCGTTAGATACGAGTTCCCAATGTTAAGTCTATGGAGAAAAAATATCTGGGGTGAGATAATACTTATAAAACGTTAGAATTTCGTCGAATCCGCTTGAAGTTGCTCCCGTACATAGAGACAGAGTGAACCAGACCTAGGCCTGGAGACTGAAGAGCCACGAGTGTGTGAATCTCGTGCAGGGAAAAACTCAAATCTGTTCTTCTTTTTTGTAGATCTATTGGCAGATATACTTTTTCTCGTATGATTTATTTCGAGCCATGCCGAAATCAAAGTTTAGTAATGTAGTTTTTTTATCTGCTAGTCTTGAGAGAAAGCAATGAAATTACTTCGCTGGTTGCCGGCAGAATACCTGTGTCATACGAAATGATAACCGCTAATTTCTGATTGTTTCCCGTTCACCCACTAGGGGCACAGCAGTTAGTTTCTATTTATTATCCACCACTGCAAGAAAACCACTATTTTATTCATATATATACGCCATCGCGGAAGTGCATGTATTGGCTGAATATTGACTTGTTTTCATATATATGTATATATATACACCTAGGCCTTATATACGGACGGGTCTTGGCTGTATTTCACACCCGGCGTATATGAGAGGAAATACCCTCTCCCCCCACCGCCTCCCGCCCGTTTGTGTTGGTAGAAGTACTGGGCCCTGTTTTATTTTCAGCTCTCCTGGGGGAGGAGTCCCCACGAGGGATAGCTCCATTAAGGATATTTTTGAGGAGATCTCCTCAATCTCGTTCGATTTACCCTGTCCTCGGGAGGGAGAGAAATCCTCGGCCGAAGTCTCCTTTGAGAGAGCCCCAGGAGAAAATAAACCTGTAGGAGACTTTTGAGGAGACTTGAAAGAGAGGCTGTGTATACTGCAGGTGGTGGCACATAGTGGTATTTTTGGGAACTAATTTCATCATTTATGAATGTATGTAAATCTAAGTAAATAGCACAGTAATTCTCCATCTGAGACCTCCATTTTTAATTAAAATCATAATAAATATATTTCCGATAGTTAAAATGAATTAAATAGCTTTTATTTTTTATTTTTAATCACCCACGATACCCCTAGACGTGTCCCCAGCCAGGAGAGCTGCAGGACACTTTTCAGGAGCTCTCCTGGCCCGAGGATTCAAAATAAAACGGAATTTGAGGAGATCTCCTAGATCGTGGCCCACAACTCTCCTTCCTCGGGAGACATTGAAATATCGAACCCAAACTCTCCTAGGACCTCTCCCCGGGCGTTTCAAGACTCCTCGGGCAGAGATAAAACAGGTGTCCTCAGTAGGAAGCCCTCCAAACCGCCCCCCTCCCCCACCGCCCCCCGCCCGCTCTCAGTGAAGTCCTCTTCATTGGACGCCTACAGGTGAGGTGTATACACACGGGGATTTGGATGGCCTTGTGTATGCAAAATACCTACTTATATACGCTGGGCGCATCCATATGTAAAATAATGATGTTCGTGCAGTGCACCTAATACAAAGTGTCCATAGAAAACACATAGGGAGTGTGTATCACCATACCCGGAGCATACAGAGATATCCACCTAATACAAAGTGTCTGTAGAAAACACATAGGGAGTGTGTATCACCATACCCGGAGCATTCAGATATATCCACCTAATACAAAGTGTCCTTAGAAAACACATAGGGAGTGTGTATCACCATACCCGGAGCATTCAGATATATCCACCTAATACAAAGTGTCTGTAGAAAACACATAGGGAGTGTGTATCACCATACCCGGAGCATACAGATATATCCACCTAATACAAAGTGTCCATAGAAAACACATAGGGAGTGTGTATCACCATACCCGGAGCATTCAGATATATCCACCTAATACAAAGTGTCCTTAGAAAACACATAGGGAGTGTGTATCACCATACCCGGAGCATACAGATATATCCACCTAATACAAAGTGTCCATAGAAAACACATAGGGAGTGTGTATCACCATACCCGGAGCATACAGATATATCCACCTAATACAAAGTGTCCATAGAAAACACATAGGGAGTGTGTATCACCATACCCGGAGCATTCAGATATATCCACCTAATACAAAGTGTCCATAGAAAACACATAGGGAGTTTGTATGGACATACCCAGCACATACGGATATGTTGTAGGCTCCGGGTGGCGCATACGGAAAAATAGTGCGTACGAAAACATAGTGCGTAATTAAAATGAACTGATTTTGACATGCTGTTGTATGCTCCTCGGAGTTGACTCTCCGCAATATCCTCGCATACGCTCGGATATTACTACGCGTCAACTCCTCGGAGCATACGGCCGCTTGTATCTGAAACCAGTCAATATTGTGTATTTATCCTGCCCCTTATTAAAAAAGCACCATATAGTTAACATAGGAATATTCTATGTGCATGCCGTGACATAAAGTGTTTTTATTTATCTCACCCCTGGAATAAATGTTCATAGGCCTAACATGGTGAACTTGTTCTCCATGCCCCTACAACTATTGCAGTCCGTTCTCCATGGTCTACATCCTGTGTGTTGCCCATTCTTTTAGTGTGTACAGGGGTGCGATAAATACAGAAAGCAACTTGTTTTGGTCAAAGAAGTCATTCTCCAACTCGTTTGAATGCTACGTGATATTCACTCGGCTGTGACCTCGTTCATATCACTCCGCATCAAACTTCTGGAGAACGACGACTTTGACCAAAACTTGTTGGTTTCTTCTTCAGTACTTAGAGAAATAACAAAAAATGACCAATCAGCGATGAGGAATTATTCATCTGTGAAATAAGTTCCGACTCCAGAGAAAAATTCTGACAGGTGTCAAACATGGCAATTTACATATTCACTAGCGACTTGGTCGTGTCGGAGTTGGCTAACGGCTCGTTAGGATGGGTTTAGTAAACTAACTTGTTCTGCTCCTCCATCTAGTTAGAGTGTGCTTGCACGCGCTAAATACATCATCTAGAGACCTAAAGCTTAGTGTGGTCGCATATATACGCTTTAAGCGTGCTGCCAGAAAACTATCCCTTCACTGTCTGCGTGCTATCCACTGTGATAGTGTGAAAGGAGCAGGGTGCCAGTGTCTGAGGGACTTAGAAGCATGCCCAGCTGACCATGACCAATCACTAGAGACCGAAATACCTCATTGACCTATTGGTGCTTGACCTTGATATTTTTTTATCCTATACTCAGGTTCTTCCATCTTGGTACACCATCCTAGTATTCCCTAGTCATAGGTCGGTAAAATCTTCGCGAAAATAGAACGTCAACTCAATGTTATACGTGTGCCCTATAAGAGCGAAGCGCTCCTTAATACCGTTAGGAAGCCTTTTAGAGCCTATCTGTGTTAGTTTCTGAATAGAGGATGCAAAAGTATGGTTAATACTTTTGTTACCCACCCAATACGGAGTCTCCATTCTAAGCCTATGGAGCCTCCAGATTGCTATTGAGTAGATTCCTGAAAGCCGTAATCTCCTTGGAAAATTCAGCTTTTTGGGCCACCTGACGGGCATTATAGGAACTATTTTATATAAACAATGCACGGAGCTTGCGTCGACTTTCTAATTATTTACAAGATTTTGTTCCTAATAATTAGTTGAAAGGTGAGTAATAAATACAACATTACCATGATTTCGATCTGTACGGCCGTATTCTTGTAGTTGACGATAGGCAAAACTCCTCACTATTGCTCTGAGTTTTACTTCGCATTAACTACGCGAGAATACGGCCACTCAGATCGAAATCATGGTAATAATGTGTATATGTGTTAACCTAAATTGAAAAGATTTGAACCTACCATGCCTGAAGCTAATACCAGGGACACACCAAGCGAGTCAAGGTGGCGATTTCTGGAATCGCCAACACAAAACTTCACGTATATGAAATATTATTTTATAATTATATCTCCCTCTGATAATTTAGCATCTCGATAGCAATAATCAGGTGAAATATGAAATATTAGCTCACACAGACGCCATTTTGTGTTGCCGATTCCAGATATCGCCATCTTTCTTGCTTGGTGTGTCTCCAGCTTAATTTCAACCTATCTCATATCTTGTGAAATCTTAGCAGACATCCTTCCCTTCTGATTAGCTAGAGCAAGTCACATGACTTTTGCCGGGACTATAAGATTTTGATTGACGGATCTTACCCTGGCCTGCTGTGCACCTAACTCATTACGGCTACTGATACGGCCAATCAGTGGATAGTCAACTCTGATTGCAATATGTCGCCCTGACAAATAAATTGGAGTGTAAAAACATGATCTAGGGGCTGACACGTATTATCTTAGAACTGGAGGCTCCACTCTCTCTCGGTCGACTTCAGTTTTGACATAAAGCTGTAACCGGGTATGTTTGAAATGACAGTCTCCCTTTCTTTTAAGTATGAGCGAACCTCCATATCTATTTTCATAATGGCTTATATATCCCTCCAAGTTGGAAATCTAATACCAGAAATTGAAATTTCAGGTATGTCTACAGGAAAAATCATATAAAACTTCCCCAGTTAGAGGTAGGAAAAAGGTGGTTCCTTTACCATTATTTACATGGGAGCTTTACATAGGCTTTCATGGAGCAGCCAGCTAGTCTAGACTGGATCCTGTAGGTACCTGGAGAAAAACAGGGAGTTTTGTAATGTCTGGAGGGGGAATAGAAATATGAGTAGATTGGTGGAGGGACAGCCCCAAACCCCCTTCTCTCCCTCACCCACATGTTGTTTTACTATAAAGAAGTAATCATTAGTATGAATGATATATGAATACACAACTCTAAATCATGGCGGCTAAGATTTGTCAGGCATCAACAACATTGTTGTTGTGTCAAACTAATATTAAGAGGTTATAATTGTAGATAACATTTACACATACGCATCAATAACATAATATGGATTAAATGAGATATAAACGACTAGTGATACAATGAAAATATGAAGTGAGAGCGGCCGTCGTTAAGTAAAGCGCAATCAATTTCTTTTTCTGATGTCATTTTTTTCTACGTATTTTCCCCTCAATTACCAACCGATAAACTGCACTCTACCCTCTACTCTATCATGGAAGATCTTAATACAAAAGTCTTCATTGGAAATGTATTCTATGAGACTCTATGCCATGGTTATGCCAAGAAATATTTATATGCCACGGTGGCCAGTGTATGTGGCCCTGTCTCCAAACAGGGCCGGATTCTGACTCCATACACCCCAGCCCTGCCTTGTCAATCTATACTGGCCACAGTCTGACATGTCTGAAAACAAACAGAATGAATAAATACACAACCATCTGTCTTTGCCAACGTTCAAACGAGGTGTCTGTTGCTTTGTAATTGTGTACTTAGAGGGAAAGCCCGATGGACATGCCTGATTTCAGTAACCTCGGTCAGCGCATGCGCAGACCGTAGACAGTTAATAAACAACAAAGCATGCTTGTCTGAAGCAGAGCCGCGATCACACTGTCAATATATAAAATGATCTATTAAGGTATATATATATATATATATATATATATATATATATATATATATATATTTTTTTTTTTAAGGTAAATTTAGTTGGCAAATGATGCATCCCAATGTTTTCTCCGTTGTTATGTATTCAAACCATAATGGCAGTCAATCCCTGAGCAATATGCAGTGCCATAATAGATTATCAAGTCGATGCGACCCCTATAATTGCTCAATCACCTGTCAAAGTCATTGAGTTAACGTTGCCATTGAGTTAACGTTGAAATAAAATACGCCACGCTCACCTACGTAGAGTGTCAATTCTCTGCCATTGCAGTGGCGGAGAATATATTTATGGTGCGACCAATGAACGTCGCGGAAAAGAAAATAGTTCCGGCGCCATTGTTTGAACCGGAGCTGCAGCAACAATAGTTCTGACGCTATTGTTTGAACAATTCAATACATGATTATATTATTGCTTAAAATCGACTGTAAGGTCCGTGTTGGGGGTGAGATAAATACAGAACCGCTTTCGAAACGTATTTTTCAAAATACGTTTCTAAAGACAGTTCTGCTTAAATATCCCATTAGAGTTAATTGCTCGTGATAACCACATCGCAGCAAGTGCGAGGTCGGTTGGCTTTTGAAAATTGAGCTGGTTTTGGGTGTGTCGGACACTTCCTATGGTAGACTCCAATACCAGCATTTAATCACTAACAGCGCAGCAGCCAGCGGGTACTACCTGCCTGCCATGTCTGACACAAGCGGGTACCAGCGAATACGATACACCGCTTACCAGCTCAGTTAAGGAAGGACAATGATTTAAATCACCAGTTACCAGCAGTGACCGGAAGTAGCTTCAGTTCAAACAAAATGGCTGACAAATTGTGTAGCCTCACATGGGAGTAAAATCACTTGAAATTCGCCTTTATATTGGAATAACAACACTTGTAGACAATGGATTTACTGATATTTAGTTCTTCAACTTAAAAGGCCACAATTCGCCTCAACTGTCAAAGATAAAGGAAAACTTGGCGGACTTGGCAGAATCAGGCCTGTTTAGATAGGACAGCTGTTCACCCCTAAGTGATTAGGACAGATTAGGGGTTGGATATTTTACCTATTGTCACGGGTGACATATGAAGCTAAAAACATGTGATGAGGTAGGATGAAATCTAAACATCACGAAATCTCATATAATTGTTTATATGCCATTCCTTGTCTTCCGCTTCAGATATCACTCAGCTCCGCTTTGTAATAGGTAGGTAGGTAGGTGGGTAGGTAGGTAGGTAGGTAGGTTGATGGGTAGGTAGATAGATAATGGGCAGGTAGATGGATGGGCAGGTTGATGGATAAGCAGGTAGATGGGTGGGCAGGTAGATGGGTAGGCAGGTTGATGGGTGGGAAGGTTGACGGGTGGGCAGGTAGATGGGTAGGCAGGTAGATGGGTGGGCAGGCATATGGGTAGGCAGGTTGATGGGTAGGCAGATAGATAATGGGCAGGTAGATGGATGGGCAGGTTGATGGATAAGCAGGTAGATGGGTGGGCAGGTAGATGGGTAGGCAGGTTGATGGGTGGGAAGGTTGATGGGTGGGCAGGTTAATGGGTGGGCAGGTTGATGGGTAGCCGGGTTAATGGGTGGGAAGGTTGATGGGTGGGCAGGTTGATTGGTAGGCAGGTAGATGGGTAAGCAGGTTAATGGGTAGGCAGGTAGATGGGTAGGAAGGTATATGGGTAGGCAGGTAGATGGGTAGGTAGGTTGATGGGTGGACAGGTTGATGGAAAAGCAGGTAAATGGGAAGGCAGGGAGATGGGTAGGCAGGTAGATGGGTAGGCAGGTAGATGGGTAGGCAGGTAGATGGATAGGCAGGTTGATGGGTAGGCAGGTAGATGGGTATGCAGGTTGATGGGTAGGCAGGTAGATGGATAGGCAGGTTGATGGGCAGGCAGGTAGATGGGTAGGCAGGTAGATGGGTAGGCAGGTAGATAGGAAGGCAGGTAGAACTGTTTGTTTTACTTAATAAAAATGAAAAAGATATCATGTAAGCGAACCTGTGCCAATATAAAATCAAAACTCGAGCAGAATGTAGGAGTAAATCAAAGCAATGATCTCAGAGAGGGAACAGGATATTGGCTTGATTGGATCACTCATTATATGAGCGTAATACGTTCATAAGACCCGTGTGTATCATTTTCAAAGAAATAACAATGATTTCATCGTATTCTATGGTATTCCGGCTCCGATTTGATGTATCATACATGCATATCACCCAAATGATATTTTAAATATACCTTAGATAACACAGGAACACTGAAACTGAATGCACACCAATACATTGGCAGGCCTAGCTATAATATGCTTATCTTTTTCCAAGCTAAACCCAAGATAAGTATCAACTGTAAAGTTTAGACATCCCAGACTCTTTAATGCAATACCCTTGTTTGTTCCAACAATTTAATCTGTCAAAAAAACAACACTCCTGCAATCACACCACCGTTCACACTTTAGGTGTGATTGCTGTGTGTCTCTATATGAAAACCGCCAGACTCGCGGTGAGCGCCAACGTAACTAGAGAATGAACCGTTAGGCGGCGCTAAACGGCAACACCTGTATTAGCTACCCGGAGATTCTGGCAGGTTAGAATCTCGTACAGAAGATTCCGGAAAACAGTCCTGTCCACAATGAGGTTGAAGTATCGTGTACTTTGAAATAAGTAACTTGAATGTTCACTCACTGTTAATTATTTAGAATCAATCATAATAATCGAATTTACCATTAGAAATCATTGTCATAACACACTTTGTATGCTAAAGTCCCAAGTTAATGGCGAACTATATTATTGGTGTAGATCTACACCGAATTACTGCCACACTTGACAGCGCTGTGGTGTCTGAACTAAATGTCTTGCAGGAACCTTTTAATTGCAATAGGCTTGTTATTAATCCTGTAGGTGGGTAATAAATACAATAACAACTGGTTCTGTATACAAGTGGCCGTAATCTCCTCGTAGTTGATGACGTCAACTACTCGGAGATTACGGCCACTCGAACACAAAACCAGTAATTATTGTGAATGCAAATCTGGCATTTACTCTCAAAGATTAAAAATATGACGATAGAAGATCATCCACAGAAATATAAAAATTGTTATGTGAAGTGAAAAATGCCCCCCCCCCCCCCATAACGAAATGGATCTACAAGACCTTATCATGACTAACAAATCTTTATATTTTGTAATAATGAAATATGTACATGTAAATAGACAATATCATAAATGATGTGTATAATGCATTAGTTCTAAATGCGCCCACATGGTGGCATGGTGGTCGGCAGGTTCACTGGAGTTGAACCAGGGCCACAAGCAGTCATTGGTCAGTTAGTACTGTATTCTGATTGGTCAGTTAGTGAACCAATGACTGCGCAGTAGGGCCAGGTTTACTGTTTGTACACAATGTGAGGTCACCTTTTACCTGTGTTGTCGTCTCAATCGTCTGGCCTCTGGCATACCTTCTATCGTTACTGTCCTGGTAACATGAGAATAGGATATAGACGCTGGAGCTTCCCTCCTCTGTTTTTTTTTTTTTTTTTTTTTTTTAATTTTTATTCATGTAAACAACAAACAAAGACACAGTCTGTCGTCCGAGGACGTTCTTCCCAGAGGGGTCAACAATAAGGACAATAGAGCAACAAGCATACATCACATATACACATTAAACAGAAATCCATTGAATACATGGTATAAGTTTAAATAAACTCTGTTATAATATAATAATTGAGCGCGGGAAATCGCGCTCATATATGTCATCTAGAGGTTAGAATGCTCACACAGGCTTTCAGCTTACTGCAAAGAATCTAACCCTTCACTATCCCTGCACCAATCATAAGGAACTGGTGAAATGGGCAGGTGTCTAGTATCCCAGTCTGACCATACCCCTGCCTGACTACTGACTTGTTTCCTAAAATAGTCTTTTGGGGGAAAAATATTTACTATATCAATCCTGTCATTAAATAGCAGACACTTAGTTATGGATACTGTCATCTGCTACTAGAAAAGGAAACTATTAGGTGATGATAGTGACTAAATATGCTATATACATGTTCAAGTCTGATGGGACACACCTAAATACACTGTAATCAAAGTGCCACATCCGATGGGACACATTTGAGTGTGTGGCAGTCAGACCCACTTTGCAGAGAGCTATAAAATTAGTTCTCCCTCCTTTGACCCAGTGAGCCAGTCTTGCACCTGAGACTTGACAATAGACTTGCTTAAGTGAATACAGGTGTTGCCGTTCCGCGCCGCCTAACGGCCCACGGCCTAGTTACGCGGCCGCTCGGACAAACCTGGCCGAGTCTGACTATTTGTGTATAGAGAACACAGCAATCACACCTAAAGTGTGAACGGTGGATGTGATTACAGGAGCGTTGTTTTTGGACAGATTGGACTGCTAGAACAATTAAAGGCATTGTATCAACCAGTCTGGACTATCAAAACTTTATAGATGATAATTGTTTTGGTTTTAATTTGGAGAAAGATAAGCACATAATAGCTAGGCCTGCCAATGTATTAATGTATATTCAATTTCGGTGATCCTGTGTTATCTAAGCTATATCTAAAGTATTATTGAGGCGATATGCGTGTTTGAGACACCAATTTTGAGCTGGAATACCATAGAATACGATGCAATCATTATTATTTCTGTGAAAATTATATAAACAGGTATTATAAATGTATTACTTTCATACACTCAGTGATCCAATGCTAGAGCATACGTTGCCAGGTGAATGTTTGGCTTCAGCCGTGGGGTAACTAAGCAGATAAGGTGCGACACCGCCCTACGGAAAAAGGCCTATTATCATATACTGGGTGTTTTACTGGGTTTTTTTTCAAAATTTCTTTAATAAGATTATATCCACATAACTATCCATTATTCTGTTACGCCCATTAGATATCTAGGAATGATATCCAATGGGGGATTATGTCACAAATGTTAGCCCATTAGTTAATGTGAAGGGTGAGATAAATTCAGAAACCTTTTTAAGTTTAGTGTCGGAGCTCGATCCCATCTCGTTTGAATCACGTCGTAAACTAAGTAATTCAAACTCGATGGCATACGAGCTCTTACCCGTAACTTTTATAGGTTTCCTGTATAGAATACATATTTCTTGAGACATAAAGTCGCATTCTCAAGGATGGGTGGGTGAAGATGATAACTAAAAATCGTAATTTTTTTTTGGGGGGGGGGGGTAAAGTTTCTTTTTAAATTCATGGTCACTTGATATCAATAAAGGGGCAAAAGGCCTCAGTCGACAGTGCCTGTTTTTCATGGCCTGATGAGTTAATCACAGATTATCCTACCCCTAATAAAAAACGCCTTAGGTTTAACATTGACTCAATGTATTTGACGGAGCGTTGGATAAAGTGTTATTTATGCACCGAGGTGAATAAAAAAACGGACCAATCAGGGACGAGATAACGAAAGTAGATCCGGCAGCATTGATAACTACTAACATGCATTATAACAAATATTCTCTGTATATCGGTGAGATGGGGTAGGATAAATACGAAACTGAACTCGAGTTAGCCTTCTCAATGTTTATACCACTCTGGTCAGGTCTGCTACTCACTAAACTCGGCTAACGCCTCGTGTAGTAATACACAACCTGCCCATCGTATCATAAACATTGACAAGGCTAACTCTCGTTTGGTTTCTACTAATTATTTGAAAAAGTTTCATCTAATCGCTTATACATCAATATTAAGATAATTTTATATTAGAATATATAGAGATTCTAAAAAGTCGTTTTTCACATAGTAAAACCCATGTAATTTTACTCAAACTTTTACAGAATATAGTATAGGTATAGTACTACCTATTTAAAAATCATAGGTCATTGTCCCTGTTTTTGAAAGAATTGAAGAAAACCAGCCTTTAAAGGCATATCCTACAATTCACAGTGGCGCCACCTGGTGATTTTCAAATAATGTCAATTATTAGTCAAAACTGGTTTCTTGGGATTCATTCTAATTCTATATGAGTGAATTTAACATTTTGTCCAGTTTATCCAATCTTAATAGGTAAAATAGGCCAATTTACATTTGCTTGATTTACATAGGAAATATACTGAAAAATACTGTTTTCTTCAATTTATTCGAAAATAAGGACGGTGACCTATCGTTTTTAAAACTTACTAAAGCACTAAAGATGTACTATATTCTGCGAAAGTTTCAGAAAAAGACTTGGGTTTTACTATGTGAAAAAATACTTTGTAGAATTTCTATATATTCCAATATAAAATTATCATAATATTGATCTATAAATCAAAAACTAGCACGGTGACCCTCTATTTTTAAGTGAGATATGTGTTCTAAAATACTTGGAGATCATCATATCAAATCCTCAGGGAATTGACATGGGTTTTGATTTTCAAGCCAAATTGTCCGATATGCCTCTAAGCTCCTGGTTTTAAGACGATGCCGGTGTTCGTCTTTCAGGGCCAGTGGGTTGTAAACTGAGCATGTTCATCCCCAACTTCACCATCGCCTCGTCCATCACCACCATGGTCTCACTCTCCTTCGACCGCTACTTCTCCATCGTCCACCACCGGAAGCTGGGCAGCACGGGGCTGGCCGCCACCCTGGTCACCGTCTGGCTGCTCTCCCTCTGCTCCTCCGCCCCGCAGCTCTACGAGTACTCCATGGGCGTCAAGGTAGGCGCAACCCGCGGTATCCTACCCCTCATAAAAAACTCCATAGGCTTAACATTGGGTCACTGTATTCGGTCTGGAGTTCAGAAAAATGAAAAATATCGCTCTAGTGGGATACACTTGACAAATGACGTCATTTGTTAATATAGAAGTAATTTAGACAGGCGGGGTAGGAAAAATTCTAAACCAAACTCGAGTTAGTCATGTTATTGTTCATCGCACTCAGGCAAGATCGCATATTACTGCTCTCGGCTTCACCTCGCGCAGTAATATCGCGATCTTGCCGTCGTGCGATAAACAACAACATGACTAACTCTTGTTTGGTTTCTCCATAGTATCTCACCCCAGATATTTTTTCTCCATATACTTAACATTGGAAACTCGTATCTAACACCCATTAGATATTTAGGAAAAATATGAAATGGGGGATAATGTCACAAATGTTAGCCCATTAGTCAATATTAAGGGTGAGATAAATTCAGAAACCCATTCAAGTTTAGGGTCAGAGCTCAATCCCATCTCATTTGAATCACATAGCAATTCCCGCGGCTTCGCCTTGTGAATTACTACATGATTCAAACTCGATGGGATACGAGCTCAGACCCTAAACTTGCATGGGTTTCCTCTATAGTATCATCCATCTATACAAAGACCCCATTGAAAATATATGGGGACTCAGTAAACCACCACACATTGTTTATTATCCATTGTATACAAAGACCCCATTAATGGGGACTCAATAAACCATCGCCCATTGTTTGTCATCCATCTATACAAAGACCCCATTGATGGGGACTCAGTAAACCACGACCCATTGTTTATCATCCATCTATACAAAGACCCCATTGATGGGGACTCCCACCACCCATTGTTTATCATTCATCTATACAAAGGCCCCATTGATGGGGACTCCGTAAACCACGACCCATTGTTTGTCATCCATCTATACAAAGACCCCATTGAAAATGTATGGGGACTCAGTAAACCACCAGACATTGTTTATTATCCATCGTATACAAAGACCCCATTGATGGGGACTCAATAAACCATCGCCCATTGTTTGTCATCCATCTATACAAAGACCCCATTGATGGGGACTCAGTAAACCACCACACATTGTTTATTATCCATCGTATACAAAGACCCCATTGATGGGGACTCAGTAAACCACGACCCATTGTTTGTCATCCATCTATACAAAGACCCCATTGAGAATGTATGGGGACTCAGTAAACCATGCCCCATTGTTTGTTATCCATCGTATACAAAGACCCCATTGAAAATATATGGGGACTCAGTAAACCACCACCCATTGTTTATCATCCATCTATACAAAGACCCCATTGAAAATATATGGGGACTCAGTAAACCACCACCCATTGTTTGTCATCCATCGTATACAAAGACCCTATTGAAAATATATGGGGACTCAGTAAACCACCACACATTGTTTATTATCCATCGTATACAAAGACCCCATTGATGGGGACTCAGTAAACCACCACCCATTGTTTATTATCCATCTATACAAAGACTCCATTGATGGGGACTCAGTAAACCACCACACATTGTTTGTTATCCATCGTATACAAAGACCCCATTGAAAATATATGGGGAATCAGTAAACCACCACCCATTGTTTATTATCCATCGTATACAAAGACCCCATTGATGGGGACTCCCACCACCCATTTTTTATTATCCATCTTTACAAAGACCCCATTGATGGGGACTCCGTAAACCATGACCCATTGTTTATTATCCAGCATATACAAAGACCCCATTGAGAATGTATGGGGACTCAGTAAACCATGACCCATTGTTTATTATCCAGCAAATACAAAGACCCCATTGAGAATGTATGGGGACTCAGTAAACCACAACCCATTGTATACAAAGACCCCATTGAAAATGTATGGGGACTCGGTAAACCACCACCCATTGTTTATTATCCATCGTATACAAAGACCCCATTGAAAATATATGGGGACTCAGTAAACCACCACACATTGTTTATTATCCATCGTATACAAAGACCCCATTGAGAATGTATGGGGACTCAGTAAACCACCACCCATTGTTTATTATCCAGCATATACAAGGACCCCATTGAGAATGTATGGGGACTCGGTAAACCACGACCCATTGTTTATTATCCATCTTATTATCATTGTTTATTATCCATCGTATACAAAGACCCCATTGAGAATGTATGGGGACTCAGTAAACCACTACCCATTGTTTATTATCCATCGTATACAGAAAACCCAGTGAGAATGTATGGGGACTTGTAAACCACAACCCATTGTTTATTCCCCATCGTATACAAAGACCCCATTGAGAATGTATGGGGACTCGGTAAACCATGACCCATTGTTTATTATCCATCTTATTATCATTGTTTATTATCCATCGTATACAAAGACCCCATTGAGAATGTATGGGGACTCAGTAAACCACTACCCATTGTTTATTATCCATCGTATACAGAAAACCCAGTGAGAATGTATGGGGACTTGTAAACCACAACCCATTGTTTATTCCCCATCGTATACAAAGACCCCATTGAGAATGTATGGGGACTCGGTAAACCATGACCCATTGTTTATTATCCATCTTATTATCATTGTTTATTATCTAGCATATACAAAGACCCCATTGACAATGTATGGGGACTCATTAAACCACGACCCATTGTTTATTATCCATCGTATACAAAGACCCCATTGAAAATGTATGGGGACTCAGTAAACCACGACCCATTGTTTATTATCAATCATATACAAAGACCCCATTGACAATGTATAGGGACTCGGTAAACCATGCCCCATTGTTTATTATCCATTGTATACAAAGACCCCATTGAGAATGTATGGGGACTCAGTAAACCACCACCCATTGTTTATTACCCATCATACAAAGACCCCATTGAGAATGTATGGGGACTCAGTAAACCACCACCCATTGTTTATTATCCATAATATACAAAGACCCCATTGTAAATGTATGGGGACTCAGTCAGTGTATGAGTGGCCGTAATCTTTGAGTAGTTGATGCATAGTAATTTGAGCGATTAGCGAGAATATTACATTGTCAACTATGAGGAGATTACGGTCACCCATATACAAAACCAGTTATTGTATTTATTACCCACCTACAAGTTTAATAACAAGTCTATTGCAATCAAAAGGTTTCTGTAAGCCAGTTAGCTCCAGACACCACAGCACTGTCAAGCGTAGCAGTAATGCGGTGTAGACTTACATCAATAATATAGTTCACCAATAACCTGTGATTTTCGCATGCAAAGTGTGTTATGACAGTGATTTCTGATGGTAAATGATATTATTATGATTGATTCTAAATAATTAGCATTGAATCAACATTCAAGAAACTTATTTCGAATTACATGATGATTCAACCTCATTATGGACAGGACTATTTTTCTGACATGCCAGAATCTCTGGGTAGCTAATTCCACGTGCCCTCTACATTTCGTATGTAGACTCCGTAATCAGTGGGTAATAAATATGATAGGGAACCACCACTGCGGTTTGTTGCTCCTAGAAATGTGGGAAAACCGTTCCTCCTAATACCGGATCATGTGGTATTGTTATTTTCAGGTTGTATTTCTATTTTTTACAACACCATATTTTCAGTGACATAGGTGAAAGATTCATAAGAGTTTTGATTGAATGTAGATGGCGACATAGTTATGATGCGATCCGCAAAGAATCTGGAGCAACGATTTCTACCTCGGGTCGCTATTCTGCGATCCGCCAAACGTGGAGTAACGCCCCCCCCCCCCCCCCCCCCCCGTAAACCCTGATAATGAGTTAGTGTCCTGCGATAATGTTTCAGAATGAGGGCGAGGGAAGCAGTGAAGAGTCAGAAAGTGTCGAGAAGAGTGACGTCACTTCCTCTTATGAAGACAACAGTACGCATGCGCCTCCCAAGACGTACGTCTCGTGCGGCTCTCACGACATCGCCGAGAACTTCGAGACGATCTACGCCTCGGTGTTCGTGTTCCTCATGTACCTCCTTCCGGTCCTCCTCATCTGCCTCAACTACCTCAACATCGGCCGCTTCCTCTGGAAGGTCGCCAAGGCCACTGAGGCCAGCGGCTCGGCCGGCGCCGTCTCCAAGGGCAAGGTCAAGGTCGTCAAAATGCTGGTCATCGTCACAGCCGTCTTCGCCATACTTTGGGCGCCATATTTCGTTCTTTTTACAATGGAGGTATGTATTATTCCTATATACCTATGGCCGAACACTCTAAAGCCCAATGCCCATCTACCGATTTCGGAACATTAATGTACCTTTGTCGGCGACAAACGGATGGTAATTTGTATCAGCAATGGCGTCCTAACGGAGTCGACCGTAGTCGGTAGATGTCGGACAGCTAGGCAAGGGTGAGCCACTGATTAGTAAACCTCCTCCTTCAGATGTCTGTTTGTCCTTGACAAGTTGTGGTTTTTATGTTCCAAAATCAATTGCAAAAAGTTTATCAACATGTTGGTAAATCTAGTTGCCGTCAGTAAATCGTATGTCTGTCGGTAAGTGTAGACTGATCTGCTTAGGATTAATACCCACCACCCCCTCTCATCGATGCCCTCCAGTCGAGGAAGGGATATGCATTTTGCCTGCAACAAATTAACCGACTCCTATTCGATTTGGGAACTAATCGTTTCCCTCAATCGGTAGATGGGCATCAGGCTTAAGGTTACACCACGCTACGGGCGGTGGAATAACTTACGTTTACTACCCAAGGCTGACGTTTTCTACCCAAGGTTGATGTTTAAACCAATCAGATCGTCTCTCATAAAATTCACTTGAAAACCGGAGTAGGGAGAAAATAATGCTACTTATTGTTATTAAACTACATTTGAAGGTATATTAGAATAGGAAACCAAGTTTACGGAGAGAGAAAGTCAAAGTTACTTGGTAAGGCCCGGAAAAATTCCTTTTCTGAGCCTTATCTCGTAACTTTGACTTTCTCTCACAGGAACATAGTTTTCCTCTATTTTTTTCATCGATTTCCATTTTCATTTGAAAATTCTGAAGTGCTCCAAATGAGATGCCAAATGGAGACTCAGACCAAGGACAAATATGTTTCTCATTTTATCTTAGCTAAACAGCGCCAGAAATCCAACACCATTATCGATTGTACTAGTCCCTGTATCCCAACGAGGAGGGTAGCCATAGGGTACAGGGACTGGAACCTGTATCCCACTGAGGAGGGTAGCCATAGGATGCAGGGACTGGAGCCAATATCGCAGCGATGAGGGTAGCCATAGGATGCAGGGACTGGAGCCAGTATCCCAGGGAGGAGGGTAGCCATAGGGTACAGGGACTGGAGCCTGTATCCCAGCGAGGAGGATAGCCATAGGATGCAGGGACTGGCGCCAGTCTAGCGTGGTGTGTCCCCAGTATTATTATATACCTGTGTGCGAATGTCTATAAAATACTGCCCGCTGCTAGGGGTGCAGTAATAATAATGTTCGTGCCGCTGTGAGTGTGACTTAATAAGTCATCAACATGTCGTTTTTTCATCGATTTGAGGTATATAATAATAAGCAAACGTCCTTACTGTGGACGAAACATTTCTCGTTCTCGGTCAGTCTTTGATTTCATACTACCTTCTGCCTATGGCGTCAGGCAGTATGAAATCAAAGACTGACCTCGAACAGGAACCGTTTCGTCCACAGTAAGGACGTTTCCTAATATTACATACTTCAAGGATGGCCCCTTTACCGGGAAGGGAGCTTGCGTGATGAATTGACATCATTAATGGATCGCGTCTCGCGGTCTCATGTTGAGATGAATTGCCCGCTTCATCTGTCAGAGTGACACCTGAGTGTGACACCCGTGATGTAACCTCTCTCAGCACACCTGGCACGCGCAGCCCAGTCAGTAGCACCATGAAACACGACTAATCTCCACGTTGTCATTCCTTTGTGAGTAAAATGAGTATTGTAGTGTAGGGAGCCATGTGAGTAACACGCCATGACTACCATCTCATGATCAACAGTACTTATTGTGTGTCCATTACCCAGATCAAATTATCAACTCGTGACACACTTATCATCAATGGCCGTTAACTATCATTCATATCCCATCTCAATCCATCTCAACTCACCATGCATAATATCATCAAACATCACGAAATGTCATATGGTTGTTTGTATGGCATGAGTTGTCTTCGCGGAATGATTTCATGAAGCGGAGCTGAGTAATATCTGTAGCAGAAGATAATGAACGCCATATAAACAATCATATGAAATTGAGTGATGTTTGGATTTTATCCTACCCTGTCACATGTTTTTAACTTCATATGCCATCAGTGGCATATAAATATTTTATGCCATAACCGTGGCATACAGGCCTACCATGTTAAGTCTATGGAGATTTATATGAGGGGTAGGATAATATCGTAAAACTGGATGAGGTTTAATCTTGGCCACCGTATTCCACTACTGGAGTTTGGCAAAGTGACTTCATGAGGCGAAGCCGAGTGAAGTCCGGCGCCAAAACTTCAGGAATGGAATGCGGTGGCCAAGATTAAAACGAATCAGGTTTTGATTTTATCCTACCCTCCTATCTCCTCGATTTTGGAATATTACGTGATAACAATGCTGTATGCCACTAGTGGCATATAAAACTCCGTATGCCAGTCAGCGTGGCATACGGAAACCCAATGTTAAGCCTATGGGAGTTTATATTAGGGGTAGGATAATAGTGCAAAAGTGTATCTTGCTTATCATCCTCTCTGTATTGGTTGTGTGGGTTCTGTATCTTACTTATTAACCTGCCTCTATTGTAATAATTAATTAAATATAGCAAACTCGTGATGATTACATTTCTCAGAATACACACAGAGTTGTTCAGGGTCATGATCGAAAGCCAACACTATTGTTGAATTGTGAGCTAATAGAAAAATATAAATAGGATCGCATGATCGTTCTACATTTCACAGGACATGGTATCCATATTCATGCTATTCGCAGATTGTGAAATATCGTAAAAAGTGGATGACTCATGGATTTTAATATTTTCGCACAGTCGCACACAGTCTCAAGTGCCAGATCCACCAAGGCGACCAAGCGAATGCATCTGCGATCCATGCGACTGTGCGAATCCAATGCGATGATGTTCAATATATTGAACATCATCGCAACAGCGAGCGGCACTTTGAATCAAAGCGGCACCAACAGCGGTAGTACCCGTTTCAATAGTAAGTGAGCTCTCGCTGTTAGTGCCACATGGCTGCCACTGTTCACGAGAGGGTCGACCCTCTCGTACTGATCATAACAACAATTTCAAAATATATTTTATCAGCTATTTCAACATATTTAAGTAAGGAAAAACATCCTCCAAACAATTCTACATGTATGTTCTAACCATAAATCGAGTTTCAGAATTCTTTCGTGGTCAACTCCTTTGTGAAAACCATTATTTTATTCAAACCAAGAACTGCGGTCACTGCACTACTCGGTCGGTGTGTCACTGTACCGCTCGATCCGAGACTCACTTCCATATCTTACAGACGAGAGCTACAGTGGCAGGCTCTGTAACTCAGCTAGAAATGTACGTAGAAATGTCAAATAAAAACTGAAATGTGCGGAAAAACACGAGGAATAATTTGGAATTATTGATTTATTCATTAAATATAGATTTATTAAATGTCTCGTTTGTTATGCTGGCATAGCGAACGGCACCGGGATCTCAACAGCGACACCACTTCTGAAACGAGGCTTTATACTTCCCACTGTTAGGTCTGGCGTCCACCTACTACGATATGGCACCGATATGCCCTACGATGCACCTCCCGATAAAAAATCAAAATCGTGTCGGGAGGTCACCTAATATCGGCCCAGTTGACCACGTTTCTCCGATTGGACGCCGATAAAACCCCCATACAATGCGTGGTGGATTGGCATGTCTAGACATATGTCTACGATTTTGCACCTTCCCGATATGGCGCCGATTTTGACATTTTGTATCGGTGCCATATCGGGAGGTCTACGATTTTATCGTAGTAGGTGGACGCCGGGCCTAAGTGCCGCTGATTGCTCTCGCTATTCTGGTGGCTATTCCTTTTTACTCCCCTTACTATTGAAACGGGTCCCTGATTAGTATAAACAAAGTAATAATGAACAACGACTCTTTTGCATCGACATCAGAATTTACCTGAGCGTTCACACTGACGACTTCGAGTTTTCACAGAATCGCCGCCTATGTAGACGACTAATTCAAACCGGCTTGAAATAGTCGCCAGGGTCAGAGCATGTCTAATAGTCGTGAGGTGGTACTTTATTGCGCAATCAGATGTAATCAGACGATCTGCAGTCGCCACACTCTTGGCGTTTACATTAGACGATTTCTAGACTTTTACGGCTGAAAGCCTTCAGGTTTAAGAATCGCCGCCTATAATCGTCTTGTGTACACGCTGGGTAAGTCTCCAACCCTAGATCTGGTTCTCTCTGTCCCTATATGCGGGAGAAACTCCAAGCGGATCCGACAAAATTCTAACGTTTTATATGTGGTAGGTAATCAAACTTTTATGAAACGGAAACTGCCGTTAACTGGCCGCTATGGGAAATAACGAACGATAATATAGTTTATAAAACAGGTCCCTGGATGAAGTGGTAGAAGATTTCTCCCATCGTCAGTACACATACCTGACTGATCATCTGCTGGTTGCCATGACACCACCGTCATACTGTCCTCCATTTACACAATCACTTCTACTGAGGGAGCCATAGAGTTTGGATTTTCATCATCAAAGCTCGGGAGAATTTTGATGTACTTTTGTCGGACTGTTCTATAGACTAACCCCAGCTTGTGTAAAACTGGGCTCATATCCTGCCAATAAGGCTTCTGTGGTAATAAACTTATATCAGGGACCCGTTACAATAGAATCCGTCACTAAGCCACTTAATGACATGACTAGTGACAGCAATAGTGACAGCAATAGTGGCAAAATTTAAGTCTCATTTCATAAGGCATGTCACTGTAGGGGAGGTGTGTCTTGTCACTATTGTGGATGTGTCCCTAGTTTGGGACAGCATAGCGGAAAAACATGTGGGGTACCCCATCTCACATAATCATGTCCTACTGGCAACAAGTGCCATCAAGGTGAAGGTCACTGCATAAATTAGCGACTGGCTTGAGTAATCCTACACTGGCCACCGGTGCAGCATTTGCTATGACAAAATTCGAATGCAAATATCATTGGATTGCATGGACCGATCTCCTTCATATTTTGCATGTTTATAGCTTGTATGGGGTTAAAGTTTCATAGCTTAATTCCTACAGGAAGTAAACTTACGTGTTTGTGACAATAGAAGTGAGAGGGTATACCCTCTCGCTATTTAGGACCACTACAGTGACCGGACATCGGTCTTATGAAATGGTCAGGCCACTATTAGTGCCCGTCTGTAAACCGGTGTCACAGAATTGGTTGTCACTAAACTACTGCAACGCAACCTGTCGCTATCGTGTCACTACACCCAATAACGGACGTCCTACAGACTATTGAAACGGGCCCCAGGTATAGGGGACAGAGCCATTGTTAGTTCATGAAACAGTCACTAGGTGGTCGGGGGACAGAACCTGTATTCTGGCTCTTTGTTCTTACGAAATTCAACTGTCTTTCAATGTTTTACCAAGGTTCTGTTGACTCTCTACACCCATCCCAGAGCAGGAAGATATAATGCTGAAACCCAGGACATGATTTTTTTCATATGGAGCACTTTATTTACAAATGTGAGCAAGGAAGGAGTTGTGACATTTCCCAATTATCACTCACTTCTTTTGCACCTCCATTAGTGAAGAACACCTGCTTTTTCACCTCCATTAGTGAAGAACACCTACTCGGGGGACGTCATGGCAGCCCCCATGGAGCATAGGCTATGTGCCGTATACGGAGTCCCACGGTTTAGAGAAGTTTGCGTTGATTGATTAATTACTGATTATAAACCACAGATAAGAGGGTAAAGTGTTAGTATGACTTACGCTGCTGCCAGACATCTTGAAGAAAGTATGTTTTAACAATAATCAGTTTAGTATTTTTCCTACCCTGTCTCTATGACTTTAGAATTTTTTTACCTACTATATCTAAAAAACTATGATTCTGGTAGAATCCGCTTGGAGTGTCCCCCGCACATAGAGACAAAGTGAACCAGACCTAGGCATGGAGACTGAAGAGCCACGAAAGTGAGATTCTCGTATAGTTTTATGGCACTATACTCAGACAAACTTCTTCTCCTCTGATTCATTTCGAGCCATGCCGAAATCGATGTTTAGTAGTGTAGTTTTCTTATCTACCTTTCTTGTGAGAAACCAATGAGATCTCAACTTTCGCTGGTAGCCCTTTCAAAACTCCGCTGATTCCCCCACACGTACCACCAGCCTAAGTACTTGGCAACTAGAGCATCTGGCTTTATGGAGCAGTCAGCAGAGCTTTCGGCTGGGAATGTGAGTTTCAGATGTTCAAACCCCACTATTGGCAGTCCGATATTTCATTTTTCTATATTTTTCCCTCTAACTCGGACTCAACGAAGTCGCTAGTTTTTTTTCTCAATAAATGGCCCTTTGCATCCTACCTTCAATACCATTCCATAAATGTATACCTCGGTAGAGCGGGATTTTTTATAGGATTCATTTCGAAATCTAAATTCTATCAATCTTACCTTATCATCGGCTCTAGTAGCTTGTTCTCTTACTCTACGATCAGGGTACTTGTCTACATGTGATAAGCTAGGTATAGTATTCACACCTGATCTCCATTCAGGGGTGAACAGGTGTTCTATGTAAATAGGCGAGGCTCTTTGCAGTTAGGGAACCAGCGAGGAAGACTGAACAAAATGGCTGGACCTGAGAACCAGCAAAGCTTCATTGGAAAACTACATCTAAATACACAGTTATAACATAAGATACAGCTGTTTTGAAGGTTGGCAAAGACAAATGGGTATATATTTATCGATTCGATTTTTGTTTCATATATGTCAGAGTGTGCGCAGTATGAAATGACGACTCTGGTGGAGAGCTCTATGGCAGAGGAACCCGGCCCTGTATGGACAGGGCCGGGTACACTGGCTAGTGATAAGCGATACATAGGAGATCTCGCCGATCTGACAGTTTGGGTAACCCGCTCTGTTCATATAGAACATTTACTGGTGTTCTGTAAATCTGTGTTCTTAAAATAATTCTTAGAGCTCTATTCTCAATCCTTTGTAGTTTATCTAGGTTATCTAGGTGTATCTGGTTTTGTGACACCACAAGTAGCTGCCCTTCCAGGAAAAGACAGACCCCAAACATAAGAATTAGACAAATCTACACGTCATGGACCTGTTTCACTAGTTTTGTGACAAAAGTGTTAGATAGACATGAAAAGCGGCACCAACAGTGCAAGCAAGAACGCACAAAATGAAGTCTAATGTCTAGTTCTTATGAAACCGGACACACCATCTAGATGCCATCTAGACATGTCACACCATCTAGACATGTCACGAAACTAGTGAAACAGGTCCCTGGAGACCTAAAATCTAGTGGGCCACAACCACCCTGCTGCAGAATGTATACAAACTCATCAACTAGAAACATCAAGCAACCCTTAAGTACTCTAGTTGATATTCCATGTATCCAAGATGATTTTTGGCAACTGATTTCACTTATCCAAGTCACTACACTTTCTTTTTCTACGGTATACTGCACAAGTACGCGATCTTTTTGAGATTTTTTATGGTTTCTCTTACCAGAGTTTGGTCACAAGCATTATATAAAGTCTGCCCAATGTTGCTAAAATAGGTATTAATGCCATCGGCATATTTGTCGCGATCAATAGACTACAAGGTGACATTCTTCGGTAATGCTAGGACCTTTGTATTTATCCCACCCCTGGTACAGGTTGTGCCATTGAGTTAACGTTGAAATAAAATACGCAACGCTCACCTACGTAAAGTTACAGTACTACGCCATGGTGGTGGCAGAGAACGTAGCAACGTAGCAACCAATGAACGTCGCGTTAAAAAAAATAGTTCCGGCGCTATTTTTTGAACCGCAGCTGCAGCAACAATAGTTCCGACGCCATTGTTTGAACAATTCAATACATGATTATATTATTGCTTAAAATCGACTGTAAGGTCCGTGTTGGGGTGAGATAAAAACAGAACAGCTTTCGAAACGTATTTTGAACCACTACGCTCACTCGTTTGTATGCGTAGTAATCGTCACTCGGCGTATTTCTAAAGACAGTTCTGCTTAAAGACTCTATATCCTTCGCTAAAATTCACGTGGTTTATCACCCCATATAATAATTAGCCATTTTAGTTCCTCCAAGTTGCTGGGGCGTGTGAGATTGCGACTGTAAATTGCCAAGTAAGGCTAAAGGTCGTCAACAATTCATAGACCTCGTTAGAGTGACGTCGCTCACGTTCTGGCCGCTGATTGGTGAGTTTTTATTTTACTGCCCTCGTGCAATAGATAACACTTTACTGCACGCTAGCCCGAACAGAGTGATCCAATGTTAAGCCTGGGGCGTTTTTTTATCAGGGGTAGGATAAATACACCATATTGACTGGTTTCAGATGCAAGCAGCCGTATGCTCTGAGGAGTTGATGCGCAGTAATATCCGAGCGTATGTGCTCTGCGGGGTGAATTCGAGGAAATAGTGTATACGGAAAAATGGTGCATAAATAAAATGAAGTTATATCGGCATACCACTTGTCCAGGTTTAACCGTTTGTTATGAATGTTTGGTCGCCTTGTCACAGGAGGTGACGGGGACTGATGACTCGTCTGTGAGGCTCCAGGTTTAACCGTTTGTTATGAATGTTTGGTTGCCTTGTTACAGGAGGTGACGGGGACCGATGACTCGTCTGTGAGACTCCAGGTTTAACCGTTTGTTATGAATGTTTGGTCGCCTCGTTACAGGAGGTGACGGGGACTTATGACTCGTCTGTGAGGCTCCAGGTTTAACCGTTTGTTATGAATGTTTGGTCGCCTCGTTACAGGAGGTGACGGGGACTGATGACTCGTCTGTCAGGCTCCAGGTTTAACCGTTTGTTATGAATGTTTGGTCGCCTTGTTACAGGAGGTGACGGGGACCGATGACTCGTCTGTGAGGCTCCAGGTTTAACCGTTTGTTATGAATGTTTGGTCGCCTTGTTACAGGAGGTGACGGGGACTGATGACTCGTCTGTGAGGCTCCAGGTTTACCCGTTTGTTATGAATGTTTGGTCGCCTTGTTACAGGAGGTGACGGGGACCGATGACTCGTCTGTGAGGCTCCAGGTTTAACCGTTTGTTATGAATGTTTGGTCGCCTCGTTACAGGAGGTGACGGGGACCGATGACTCGTCTGTGAGGCTCCAGGTTTAACCGTTTGTTATGAATGTTTGGTCGCCTTGTTACAGGAGGTGACGGGGACCGATGACTCGTCTCTGAGGCTCCAGGTTTAACCGTTTGTTATGGATGTTTGGTCGCCTTGTTACAAGAGGTGACGGGGACCGATGACTCGTCTGTGAGGCTCCAGGTTTAACCGTTTGTTATGAATGTTTGGTCGCCTTGTTACAGGAGGTGACGGGGACTGATGACTCGTCTGTGAGGCTCCAGGTTTAACCGTTTGTTATTAATGTTTGGTCGCCTTGTTACAGGAGGTGACGGGGATTGATGACTCGTCTGTGAGGCTCCAGGTTTAACCGTTTGTTATGAATGTTTGGTCACCTTGTTACAGGAGGTGGCGGGGACGATGACTCGTCTCTGAGGCTCCAGGTTTAACCGTTTGTTATGAATGTTTGGTCGCCTCGTTACAGGAGGTGACGGGGACTGATGACTCGTCTGTGAGGCTCCAGGTTTAACCGTTTGTTATGAATGTTTGGTCGCCTCGTTACAGGAGGTGACGGGGACCGATGACTCGTCGGACTCCAGCTCCTTACCACACACCATCAAACAGACAGCTGTCGTCCTCTCCACCATCTCCAACCCCATCCTCTACTACGTCTTCAACGAGCGATTCAAGAGGGCAGCACTGGCCGTAAGATGTCTTTTTAGTCACTATCCATTATTATTTCGTCTATATTTAGTTGTATATAACTCATTCTGTGCAATGGAATCTGTGCATATAGATATACATACTTTCATTTCGTCATATGAAATGATTTCTTTCCATGAAATGACTTTCACAAAGTGATATTTTCATGAAATGACTTTGACGAAATGACTTTGTCCACAGAGTGACTTTCATGAAATGACTGTCTACAAAATGACTTTCATGAATCATGTGTCCACAGAATGGCTGTCAGAAAATACTTTTTTTCACGAAAGGATTTTTTTCACAAAATGATTTAATGACAGTCATTTTACAAAAAAAAAGCCATTTTGTAGGAAGAAATGATAGTTGATATATATATATATATGTGTGATTCCATTGCACAGAATGAGTTATAGACTGATTCCGTGGACGGAACATACATGAAATGACAATGTCCAGATCTACATTCCTTTTATTTCACAAAATGACTACAACAAATAATTTTTTCACGAAATTATTTCGGGAAAGTCATTTCATGGAAAAAAGGAGCCATTTTGTAGCACGAAATGATAGTAGATATATCTATATGTGATTCCATTGCACAGAATGAGTTATAGACGAAATGACAACGTTCAGAACGGCGCCCCATACTCTCCTAACAGATCTTTCACGGCGCCGGCGCTAACTAATCTTAGCCTGGAAGCCTGGGTGCTGTTTTTTAGTCAAGATAAGCTTAGGCTAAGACCGTCTTAAGACCAAAGTCTGCTATAGACAAGATATCTTAGAGGATCTTTGAAATATCTTGGGCTGAGACGTCTTAGGGGCGTCATGGGTGTCTTTTCGTCAAGATTATCTTGAGATATCTTAGGCTAAGACAAGGTTGGAGGTGTCCTAGAGGTGTCTTAGAGGTGTCTTAGAGCCAAGTGACCACATGAGAACAAGAAAACAAGATGACGAACTTTTTCTGACCACCACGCCGGACCCAAACCCAAACCCAGACCCAGACCCAGACCCACAACCACAAACAAAACCACAACCACAACCACAACCACAGCCACAACCACAATCACAATCACAGCCACAACCACAGCCACAACCACAACAACAACCACAGTCACAGTCACAACCACAACTACAGCCACAACCACAGCCACAACCACATCTATAGCCAAAACCACAACCACATCTACAGTCAAAACCACAGCCACAACCACAACCACATCTACAGTCAAAACCACAACCACAACCACAACCACATCTACAGCCAAAACCACAACCACAACCACAGCCACAACCACAACCACATCTACAGCCAAAACCACGGCCACAGCCACAACCACAACCACAACCAAACCACAACCAAATTCTTTTCACCTTTTGTAGGTGAAAATGATAAGAGCCAGAACCGAGTTCAAACACCTTTGCAGATCTTGACTAAAAGGCCAAGTAACGCCCACCATTTTCCTGGTGTATCATGGGCAACAGCAGGATTGCATTCCAGTGCTACCTGATGATTTTATGCTGTTTCCCCGCTAGAGGGTGTGCCGAAATCAGTCAGTTTTTAGAGAAACATTCTAATAAATTATTTTTTATCTTTTAAAAGGTTGCTATTACTCTGTTCTTTATCATCCTGCATTATAAACAAGTATAAATAAGGTATTTGGGGAATCTCGGGAGGGAGAGAGATTGTTCTGGATTTCATTGCCACTGCAAATCAGCAGGGAACGAGCGAAGGTTCAAGGTCGATCACACGTTGCTCTCGTTGGGCGTTACCTGTCCCATTGTAAGATTACTGGTGAGATTACGAAGCCACAATGAAGGAGTGTCAGGTTATGAATCAGCCCGTCATATCGAGTGAGCTCAGGATGTCAGGCGTAACACAATCTCACTGATACCACAGTGGAGGATTTTGGGCCAGCTTTGCAGTTGTATTAACATTTAGCTGAAACAGTAATAACAATGGCTAGTGGGTTGGTTGGGGGGAGTGTTTTCACCTGAACTGACGGGTATATCAGGAAACAAAGGTCATTTTGACAGTTGTAACAGAAGCAGTCAACAGCATGGTGAGGGACGTGAGACGGAGACGCCCACGTAGCCAGTTAGACAATCTGGGACCAGGGACCTGTTTCAGTAGGCTCGTGACATTAGGCCTAGACAGACATCAAAAACGGCACCAACAGTGCAAGCAACAGCGGAAAAAGTCTAGCAAATATCAGAGGGTCCGAGCGGCCAATCTTCTTCATATTTGGAACGATTATAGGTTATATGTATCCCCTACTTGTGTTAAAGTGTCATCCTTAATTCCTATGGGAAGTTAGTGAAATTCTGTCTGTCATCGATTGCAGTCTCGTGATCTGTCTGTATGGTGTCACAGATGCCATCTAGACATGTCACAAAACTACTGAAACAAGTCCCAGGTTCAATAGTTTTGTGACATGTCTAGATGGCGTCTTTGACACCATACGGACAGATCAACACAAGTTGCGGCACTTAGGACAAGACAGACCCCAAACATGGTGTGTCCAGGGCCCTGTTTTTTAGTCACGATATCGCAAGTCTACGATCACCTAAGATCGGATCAAGATTTTACATGTGTTTTCAAGACACAAGATGGCGGGTGTGCTATAGACAGGGTCGTAAGTTGAATCAAGGGATCTTGGCGAAATTAGTCTGAAGTTAAGACAAGTATAGAACTGTCTTAGGTTCTATAATATGTCACTGTGCTTCCCATGCGAATTAAGCTATGAAACTTTAACACAAGTAAGGGCTACATATAACCTATAATCGTACAAAATATCAAGATAATCGGACTCACCGTTATGAAGATATCGGTGTTTAAATTTGAAACATCGGGCTATCGATCGGATATCGTACAAGCACTCTCCTAGCAGATCTTTCGCGGTAAAGCGAGCGGAATCTCTGCTGGGAGATTGAAGTAAGCGTAGAGTGAGGGTAGAGCTACACTGGCCACCAGAGCAGCGTTTGCTATGACGGAATTCAAACGCCGAAATCTTCATAACGGTGCAGCTGATTTTCTTCATATTTGGTACGATCATAGGTCATATGTATACCTTACTCGTGTTCAAATTTCATTGCTTAATTCCTACGAGAACTTAACTTCCGCGTTTGTTACGACATGTCCAGAGTGGTCTTAGAGATACGACACTTATGACCACTATTTCCGCTCCATTGGCCACTGACTGTCGTGACAATAGCACACCTTTTAGCTCCCTAAGTGTCGTATCTTCACTAAGTGTCGTACCTGCTCTACGATCGTATCTCTCTAGCACACTGACGGCTGATACGTGTCGTAAGTTACGAATGTCGTGACTAAAAAACAGGGCCCAGTTTCAAAAATATAAGACAATTTCAATTACTTCATGTAGTAATTAAGCAATGAAATTTTAATATGAGTAAAGGATATATATGACCTATAATGGTTCATAATATTAAGAAAATTGACCGCTCCGATCCGCTGATATTTGACATCAACTGTGACATGCGTTTTGAAACCCGACAAAATTGTTTCCGCTGTTGCTTGCACTGTTGGTGCCGCTGTTGATGTCTGTCTAGGACTAATTTCACGAGACTTCTGAAACAGGGCCCTGTTTTTCAGTCAAGACATAATCGCCCAACGATACCCTAAGATGTCTCCACGATTGGAACACAATTTGTAAGACACAAAATGGCGGGTATACTATAGACAGTGTCTCAGGAGGGCACCTTCGATCGCCGCGAAAATTGTCCTTGCCTAAGACAAGTATAGAACCGTCTCAGGTTCTATACTGCAAAGACTGCCCAGTACCAGCTTCAGGGTAGCTTACACCTTGGAGTGGAAAGCTTGTGGTGAAGTGGTTAGAGCACCTGCCTCAGAATCTGAAGGTTGTGGGTTCGATACCTGTCTATGTCTAACTTTTTTTCTTTTAATTTCAATTTGAAAATTTCACATACCAACAAACCATTTCTAGATATGTTTATTAATACTTTTGTTTACATTAGTTTTGTAGTTTGAAAAAGACACAACGTTTTGGCCTTTATGGTTTGGCCTTCATCAGGTGTAATGTAGAGTCTAAAGTCTGCTACAATGTACTAAGTGAATTGAATTTCCCTGGGGACAATGTCTAGGTCGCCGCATAAATTAGCAAGGTGTGCTCTGATGCTCTCTGATAGACACTGGCCACCAGAGCAGACAATTGCTATGACGAAGTTCAAACATGAATAACGTCGGAACGGTTTGACTGATCTTCTTCATATTTGGGACGATTATAGGTTATATGTGTCCCTTACTTGTGTTAAAATTTCACTGCTTAATTCTCACGGGAAATGAAGTTGCGCATTCTGTACGACATGTCCATAAATGTCTTAGGTCTAAGACACGTTGGAAGACATTTGGAACCACGTGACCCTAACGATGTCTTATCTATAGTACACCTGGCTGCAGCCTAAGTGCCCTTGAGGGACAATCGTTGGCCGATCCCCAAAGATGTCTTCTCTATAGTACACTGACAGCTGTAAGATGTCTTACAAAGAGGATATCGTGACTAAAAAACAAGGCCCAGGTCCCTGGTCCAAGTAAACATGATCAACTTGTACAAAGTTGGAGATAGTAAGTTTAATCGACAAGTTGTACCACAGTCCGGTCAGGTTAAGTGCAACTACCACCCACTCTGTCTTAGCCCTTCAAGAGCCACACATCATTCACCATGTACCTATACTATAGCAGGCACCAGAACCAATTGTGGCCTTTGTATGGCCGGCCTTTGTTGTCAATATTATTAAAAGAAATTACAAATTAAAATTTTAATGACCTACTAGCAACATTAAGCATAATATCTCATGTATTTTTTTTTATTCTGCGATACTGTTTCAAAAAGTTATAAAGGAACAAATACAGAGTGGTTCATCCATTCCATTCGGGAATGCCATATGGCATTGTACGGTCCTGACCAGGGGAATGCCATATGGCATTGTCCTGCCAGAAAGGGTTTAGAAACAGTCTAGATGACACATTTTGAAAATAAATGCGGGTAGGTAGCGTAGTGTCTTGCGTGTCTAAACTCAGAACTAAATCTGGTACTGATGATGTTCTATCTTCAAATAATTCTGGATTATGATGGTTGGGAACATATACACATATCAGTCTCAGCTTTTATCAGATACCAAACGTGCCTAAATAGAGTGAGGTATTTAGATACACATGTATATTTATATAGAACGTCCTGACCATGCTGTACAAGTCACAGAACGAGATGGTAGTTTACGGTTTGTACAGAACGAGGCATTTATGCCGAGTTCCGTACAAACCGTAAATTATCATCGAGTTCTGTGACTTGTACAAGCATGGTTGGACGTTATATATTTACTATATACTCAAAATTTAAAAAAAAATCATTAATTTAATTTTTAACAACTGATATGTTAATAAACGTGTTTGGCAAGGTGGTTCGTATTTTAGTGTACGGACCAGTGGTCCGCACAGTATTTTTACGTTATATGTCAAAACGGTACGTATTTACAGTAAATACGGCATGGGTATACAGTAATTATATAAAACGTCCTGACCATGCTGTACAATTCACAGAACGAGATGGTAATTTACGGTTTGTACGGACCGAGGCATTTATGCCGAGTTCCGTACAAACGGTAAATTATCATCGCGTTCTGTGAATTGTACAAGCATGGTTGGACGTTATATATTTACTATATACCTGAAATTTTAAAAAAATCAATTTCATTTGGCTTAACAACCAATTTTTGTGTATAAATGTGTATGGCAAGGTGGTCCGTATTTTAGTGTACGGACCGGCGGTCTGTACAGTATTTTTACGTCATATGCCGAAACGGTGCGTATTTACAGTATATACGGCATGGGTATATAGTAAAGAACAATACTAAAGTATCAGAAATCAGACCTTAGGTGTGCCTCATGGCATTTTGCTTAGTTGGGAGTGTGCCTTACATGCAAAGTACCTGGGGTTTGACTTTTATTACTGCTCATGAAACCAGATGGCAGCACCAGTACCAAATTTAGTTCTGAGTGTAGACACGCAAGGAACTGCGATAGTTACTTGCGATACCTACCCGCATTTGTCTTTAAATGCTAATGTAAACGGTTTTTAGTTGTTATCAGGGTATGGTCTACTGTAAACTGAAAACACAAGGTAATAATCTGATAGTAACAGCAAATAACTTGAACAGGTGTTTTATAAACATAGGACCCTCCACCTTGAAAATCCTAGGGCCAAAAAGCACCCTTCCCATAAGATCTCACATTATCTAAGTGGTATTCTGTATTCTCACTACATTCTATGGGAGAAGAATTCTTAAGGAACTAGGCTTAGAGCCTTGAGAATCCACTGGCTTGCCTCCCGTGCTAAAGACATTAATGCAATCCTCATCAATGGTGCCACCTAGTGGGAATACTGTGTGCTAGTGGATTCTCAAGGCTCTAAGCCTAGTTCGTTAAGAATTCTTCTCCCATAGAGCGTAGTGAGAACCTTACACAGAAAACCACTTAGAGAGTGTGAGATCTTATGAGAGGGGTGCACTAAGGCCTCTAGCTATACTGTGATGATGCAGACCTGATGAGCCTCAACGCAGTGACTCGTCGAAACCCTCAAGGTTATAATAACACTTAAGTCTTACAAAGCCACTGGACGTGGAAGTTCTCTGTTATAACCCACGGATGACGACAAAAATAATAAAATAATATCATCAAATTCCTCCTATCACTAAAGTCCAGCATAGTACCGAAGACGGGTAGTCTAGTTCAGTTCTCGATGATGTCGAAAGATTGTTGAAAAGGTTCTACAGTTTCAGTTTATTTTCATTTTTATTTAGACTTTATTCATTCTGTAGTATCACAGTTCTTCCATGAGTATGTCATAGATAATGATCACTGAGTGATGAGACTCTGTTTTGTTTTTCTTTCAGGCGGTCTCTTGTGGGCGGATTCAAAGTGGTCAGATTCAGAGTATGGAGACTTCTGTCACGCAGAACCAGTGAACACAGCCCGTGTCACGCCGCCGGAGTCGTTTCTGTCTGTCACTGTGATTGGCTGGATTGTTATTGTAAAGCCCGTTTCCATTGGCCGATTATAGGCCCGTTTCCATTGGCCGATTTCCCGTCACTGATCTACAGTCAGGAACCACCGTCGGACTTTTGGCACAGCTGACCCAAAATCAATGGAAACGACGCAGCTCCTGAAATGACCCGCGACCTTTTCTGCTTAGATTATGCAATGTGGCACCACCCACCGCTGATCACTGAGTGAAATCTACTACCCTCAACGATGAGACTTGGGAGACTTTTAAGGTCTCCCACGATTTTTCTTTTTTTCTTTTAGATTTTTTTTCTTAAACAGCAGCATTCATTGACATCAAGAAGATTCAATTGCAATGAGATATTATGATAACATATCAGCAAGATGGTAAAGGAAGAACAGCAAATATCGATTACCAAGTACCAGCTCAAACAAAAGAGGGTAATTCAGTGATAAAATTATTGCTGCTTATCTTTTATGGATATTTCACCCGACAATATACAGTAGGGACATGGGTGCTACAGAACTTCAGTGTGGTTGTAAAAGGTTCAGAGGTATTAATCCTAAGGAAATCTACTAGGACAGACATCTACTAGGACAGAAGGGTCTCCAAAGATTTTGGTGCCATTTTTGTTGGCCAATGGAAACAAGCTTATATTGTAACTGTCTGATCTCTTAGTTAGTACTAGCGAGCCTATGATCGCGTTATCTGGTGGATATTGGCAGATTATTTCAGTCTCGTCTCCAGAGCAAACGCTGGGAGGCAAGGCAGTTCATGAATATTCAAATAGATGGTGCTGATTTAGGGACCAGCGTACCTTGCGCCATTTCAAAATGGCGGGGACTGTCTCACGACTGGTCTCAGGGCAAGGAGATCAAGATGCACCCCTCTCATAAGATCTCACCCTCTCTAAGTCGTAATCTGTACAAGGTTCTCACTGCACTCTATGAGAGAAGAATTCTTAACGAACTAAGCTTAGAGCCTTGAGAATCCACTGGCACACAGTATTCCCGCTAGGTGGCATCATTGAGATTATAGGAATCTTTGGTTGCATTGATGTATGTCTTTAGCACGGGACGCAGGCCAGTGGATTTTCAAGGCTCTAAGCCTAGTTTGTTAAGAATTCTTCTCCATAGAGCGTAGTGAGAGTACAGAATACGGCTTAGAGACTGTGAGATCTTATGAGAGGGGTGCACCCACAGCATTAAATTATCTTTTCAGCATGGCTAAATTTAGATCATAAGAGATAAAGCAAATCTGAGTCAAGACCTACAAAAAAGAAGGACAGTTTTAGGTTTTTCTGCTCACAAGAATCTCCCTCTCGCAGCAGTTCAATCTCCATGGACAGGTCTTGTTCTGTCTGTCCCTATCTGGGGGAGCAATTCCAAGCATATTCTGTCGAAATCGTGCCTTTTTCTATATATTATGTAGAGAGTCAAATATGGTAAAGATCCAGAATTCCTTTCATATGTTTATTGTTGATGGTCTGGCAATGTGGACTAACTTAGGTTGCATGGAAGTGCCGTGCTTTATGTTGATCACTCTGTTGCATGGTAGGCTGTTACATTTGTAGGGGGCGGGGTGATCTAGTGGTGGTTCGTCCGCTCTTTGGGAGATGGCGCGGAGAGTCAATCCCCACTGCGTAGTGGTTCCAGGTAACGCCGCACACACGAGAGTGGTGCAGTGGTACTTGGGATTACATAACTCGGCATATATATAGGCCGGGTTCACAGTTGGTTGACAGGCTTTCCTCGCACGTCTCTCTGCAAAGAGTGGACCCTTGGATCCTCATATTGGTTGGGTTTTCCAAACCCTCTTGGTGGTTAGGTGAGTCTAGGACTCCGGTCTCTAGATTAGCCTCCCCAGCATTATCTGGAACGCCATTCCAAGATACTGTGCTTTGGACGTGATCTAACCGGGATCACTTCGGGAAGTTGGGATAAACAACCTGTTGTTTATCTAAGTTGTGGAGTTGTGTTCTGTGTGACTAGGTCAGCTTGAAAATACCGAACCAACCTACGTAATTGTGCATAGGGTGGGATATCGCCAGGAACTAGACTTTCCGAAGATAGACTTTTCCATGCAGTTAAAGCCGGCGACCACCACACATCGTTAGGGTCTCCCTCCCGCTGGAGGATTAGAACAGGACATGCTGGCCAGTTTGGCCAGGGGAAAGTGCATACTCGTTTCTCAATTGAGACATCTTGTATGATCTGCTTGCCTGATTACCCTGTGTGTGTGCAGCCCCTATTAATGCTCACAGCCACCAATTGGGGGTCTTCCACCAGACCGCATCTTAAATCGTGTAAGATCTGCTTGCCTTTAGCCCCTATTATCACTCACAGCCACCAATTGGGGGTCTTCCACCAGACCACATCTTAAATCGTGTATGATCTACTTGCCTGATTACCCCTGTGTGTGTGCAGCCCCTATTATCACTCACAGCCACCAATTGGGGGTCTTCCACCAGACCGCATCTTAAATCGTGTATGATCTACTTGCCTGATTACCCCTGTGTGTGTGCAGCCCCTATTATCACTCACAGCCACCAATTGGGGGTCTTCCACCAGACCGCGTCTTAAATCGTGTAAGGTCTGCTTGCCTGATTACTTTTGTGTGTGCAGCCCCTATTATCACTCACGGCCACCAATTGGGGGTCTTCCACCAGACCGCGTCTTAAATCGTGTAAGATCAGCTTGTCTGGTTACTTTTGTGTGTGCAGCCCCTATTATCACTCACGGCCACCAATTGGGTGGGGATGGAGAGGTCTCTTTATGCGAAGGGAATATTGTGTGGACAATCACCGAATTCGGCTGCACACTCTGGCCCTAGCCCCCTACTCCTCATTCTAATGGCGGGTGTTAAGCTGAATGGGCAGTGGGTACCATTTTTGTGTAAGTCTTTGGTATGACCCGACTGGGGCTTGAACCCGGAACTTCCCATGATCGAGCAAACACTTGGCCACCAATCTTGGTTGTGCGTCTCGGTGGAACAGCCCCTTTATCCCTTTACACGTAACACTTTCCTATTAATGATGTTGGTTTACAAATTTTGTATCTTTTGTAAGGTGTACTTGATTGAATTTCTGGAATATGATTGTGGATTGTGGATTGTATACACCTTCACAGTAATAATGAGGATAGTGTGGATTGTCTCTTTGTCTCTGTATGGGATGCATGTTAACTCTACGAGATATGGGAAGCACAGCGATGTTTGAGATCTGACGATCACTGACGACATCTGCCTCTACATATTATGCCAGTTTTCAATGTTTCAATTGAAATTCATGTTTTCATTTTCAGAATAAAGGAAATAATTCCTCATGTAATATTGATATACTAACTGCTAAATTACTCAATTCACACACAGGCCATGATCCCCACTGAACCTCCCCACTGACCCATGTAAAAACATGAGCTTTCCCTTGATTCCCCACTGTAATATCGTAAAACTGGATAAGTTTTAATCCTGGCCATCGTATGCCACGACTGGAGTTTGGCAAAGTGACTTCATGAGGCGAAGCCACGATTGAAACAGATCAGGTTTTGATTTTATCCTACCCGTCTCCTCTATTTGAAATATTATGTAATAACAATTCTGTATGCCACTAGTGGCATATAAAACTCTGTATGCCAGTCAGCGTGGCATAGGGAAACTCAATGTTAAGCCTATGGGATTTTATATTAGGGGTAGGATAATCTGTATGTAATATCAAGAGACGTCACGAGTTTGAGTCTGAGTTAATTTATGCCACGCATTTTGTTGGCTCCATAATTTCACAAGTCAAAGACGAGTGACATTACGGAGCCAACAAAACGAGTGGCATAAATAAGCTCAAACTCAAACGAGTGGCGTCTAGATTTTATCCTACCCTGTTCCTATATTTTTCAGTATAAAAAAGTAGTGGCATAAACAACACTTTATGTCACATCCGGGACATAAACAAATCCCATGTTAAGCCTATGGCGTTTTTTATTAGGGGTAGGATAATGCATAAACCCTGTATTGCAATAAAAGATATTTCAATGTCTGTTTTTCTGACCCCAACTGACAACATTGACAGGTATGTAGACGTTAGGGCCCACCACCCGAAAATCAGGACGTAAGGGCCCACTCATTAGGACATTAGGGCCCATCTATTATAGCATCGACATATATCATTGAAATATACATACATGTCAAATCATCACTTACATTTCATGAAATTTGTGAAAGCCGTGTCATTTCCATTTTTAGCACTAACAAGCTAACAAACATTAACCATTTCTGTAAAATTAGGCGGGCCCTAACGTCTATCTATGCTATATCTCGCTCTTGGTGCCACAGGTGTAAATGCGGCATCGCGGTGCGGCCGAGGCGTGACTGTGGCTTTCTCACCACCAGTCTCAACTAGGCCCTAACGTCCTGACTTTCGGGTGGTGGGCCCTAACGTCCCGACTTTCAGGTGGTGAGCCTAACATCCCAACTTTCAGGTGGTGGGCCTTAAGGGGGGGTCCACCAACCACGACAAGGCTACGACAATGGCCTTCCGACAAGGTCCACGACAGCTCTACAATTGCCTTGGCGTAGCCTTGTCGTGGTTGATGGACCACAGTTCCCGACAAGGCCACGACAGGCTGTGACATGAAGCTTGTCGGGGGCCTGTCGGGGGCCTTCCGACAAGGTTACAACAAAATCGAACATGTTCAATTTTGGAGCCGTGTCGTGGCGTGTCGTGGCGCGTCGGGAAGTTGTCGCAGAGGTCTACGATAGAATATTTAGGTGGAGCGTGCACTTCCCGACAGGCTGCGACAAGGGCTCACGGCAACTCCCCTCCTCACGACAATGCTGCGACAAGGCACCGATTGGAACTTTCTTGTCTGCTCTTGTCGTAGCCTTGTCGTGGTTGGTGGACGCCCCCCCCTAACGTCCTGACTTTCGGGTGATGGGCCTTAACGTCCTGTGACATAAGGCCCTCTTTACACCTACCGATTTTTATCAACGATTATAAAATCTGGCACTGCCGACAAATCATTACATGTTCCCGATGAAATATCGGTAAATGTAAATGTGTATTAAACACTCAGTTGTTGTTGATAAAATGTTTACTCGGTCATCAGGTGTAAAGGTCACAACATCTTGTAGTATGACCGATTACCGGTGCCCAACTACATGTATCTGTCTTGATTTACGAGTGCCAGCCTTGCCTTTGTATTTTCCACCCTCAGTATGTATTATCTCGAAGAATTAAACAATCTTTTTCTCACATTGTATCCCACAATCTTTACCTAAGAGTGGCCCTACTTGTGGGTGTTTGTAAGACTTCTGAGACTTTGTTTAATAAAAGAGAACTGTATGCTAATTTTTTACTCTGTCTATATTTCTCAGCGATTACGATGCCACCAGTGAATTGATATTAAAGTATTTATATCATATTTCTGTTACTTCCAAATAATAATCTATTGGCGAAATTGCTTCCAATACTTATCTTCATCTTTTATCATTTCTCTCTTCTTCTCCAGTTATTATTTTCACAATGCAAAATAACATAACATGGTCGCACGACCTCCAACCTAACCAGTCTCTTAACACTTTATCAGATATTAAAGGCATATCCTACAATTCACAGTGGCGCCACCTGGTGATTTTAAAATAATGTCAATTATTAATCAAAACTGGTTTCTGGGGATTCATTCTAATTCTATATAAGTGAATTTAACATTTTGTCCAGTTTATCCAATCTTAAAAGGTAAAATAGGCCAATTTACATTTGCTTGATTTACATAGGAAATGTACTGAAAAATATTGTTTTCTTCAATTTATTCGAAAATAAGAACGGTGACCTATCGTTTATAAAACGTGAATAAGAAGTACTAAAAATGCACTATATTCTGCGAAAGTTTCAGGAAAATGACATGGGCTTTACTATGTGAAAAAATACATTTTAGAATTTCTATATATTCTTATATAAAATTATCATAATATTGATCTATAAATCAAAAACTAGCACGGTGACCCTCTATTTTTAAGTGAGATATGTGTTCTAAAATACTTGGAGATCATCATATTAAATCCTCAGGGAATTGACACGACTGGAACAAGACACTTGGACAAACGGCTCTAGGCATACAAACAAAATACATTATTGTTATTTTTTTATTTTTTTATTTTTTATTCAAAAATTTGTTCAAAGACGTTACAGACGTTCATCCGCTTCCAGACCATCTTCCACGCTGGCGTCATAACATAACAGGACATATACAGTACAATACTGGACAAAACAATAACCTCAGTCGCTCACACATTTACCCTATTTTATCCCATTCCATACTATTGTTTGTACACATTTCTTTGGTCTTCTGACCATTCATATGCTGGTCTATATAACCTTTCAAATCATATTTTGTATTTGTTCCTTTACTTTCATTTTATAATTATCTCCTTCTAACAGTTGAGTATTCCTTTCTAATTTATCCCATAATATTGATCCCCTATATAAAGGTGAGTGTCTGTATTTTTCTAAGTTAGGCCTACTGATCTTTAATTTAATCTTTTTATTACCCCTAGTTCTTTGTAAGTCCTCTTCAAAAATATTTTGATCATTCTTTGTCCACCATTTAATCATTGTTAAAAGATGCCCTGCCCTTCTGATTTCAATTGTCCTCATTTTACATCTTTCTCTTATATCATTTGTACTCATTTCTTTTGCCTTGTGATAACCTATCGCAGTTCTTAATATTTTATTAACTAAAGTTTGTAACCTTTTCCTATTTAATTGAGATGTACTATAATAAATACAATCTGCATATTCAATTATCGGGATGATCATCTGCTTTGCTATCTTTATACTTGCGTCCTCTGTTAATAGATACCTCATTTTTCTAAATCTAAAGAGTTTGACACTAACTTCATGGCATATTTTCTCTACTTGTTCATTAAATATGATTTTCCTATCCAACCATATTCCAAGGTATTTATATTTTATTACCGCATTTAGATGTTTCTCCCATCCTTACTTTCATTAACGTATTCATACCCTTTTTATTCCCTACCCACATTATTTTCGTCTTATTATAATTTATTCTTATTTTATTTTCTTTTGTCCAATTATCTATTGCTAATAAATCTACCTCCATTCTTTCCTTTATCTCTTCCTGATTTTTTCCATTTATCATTAATACACAAACATCTGCATACATTATAATTTTTCCGTAATTAATTACTTTATACAAGTCATTTATAAATATAATAAATAGCAATGGTCCAAGGACCGAACCCTGTGGTACCCCGCATATAACTTCCCTTGTATTCGATACTTTACCTCAGAGTTTAGTTCTACATGATCTATTTTCAAGATAATCTTTTAACATATTTATCATACTTACCCCCATTTTAATATTTTTTAATTTCCCTAGTAATGTATTGTGATTGACACTATCAAATGCTTTCCTGTAATCCAAGAAGGTAATTAATATAATTTGTTTCTTATTTAGTTGGCTATGTAGTTCTTGTACTAATGTAAAAATAGCTTGTGCAGTTGAGCGTTTTGGCAGAAATCCAAATTGTATACTTGATATCCAGTTAGTATGTTGTATGTGTTCTAGAATTATATTATGTAATACTTTCTCATATATCTTAGATATTAGAGTTGATACCGTGATCGGTCTCCAGTTACTAAACATTCTTAAATATCCCTCTTTTGGTAGCGGTGTAATTATACCATGCTTTAAGATATTTGGAAAATATTCCTTTTTTAGGCTATGGTTAATTAAATCTACTATTATATCCGATCTCAATAACAAGATTCTCTTAAGATATTCTGAATGTAAATACTCAAAGCCAGTACTTTTTCCATTATCTAATTTTTTTATAATTCTAACTACATCTTCATTATTAGTCTCATATTTTTCATCTTTATTATCTTGGTTTATATCTTCAGTTTCTTGGTTAATTTCATCTTTATCATTTATCACTTCTTGCTTATATATCCCTATTGTTGCAAAATTCTTATTCATATCTTCTCTAATACTTACTTCATCTTCATCTATATCTATAGGATATGGTTTTTCTTTATTGTAATTATTATTCCAAACCTTGCTTAGGTTCCTCCAGAAGTGTTTCGGATTTTTTTGGTTTTCTAGTAGACTCTCCTGAATCTTTGCTCTTTGATATCTCCTGATACCATTTGTTATTTGTTTTCTTAATTGTCTTATGTCTCTTAGTATACCTTCCCTTGTTACATCATTGTTATCTAATCTCATAATCTTTTTTATAAGTTTACGTCTTTTTTCTATTTTAACTGCTATATTTTTCGGTAAACAGAAATTATCTTGCACTCTAACTCCCCTACTCTTGATAGGATATTCTTTATCTAATTTTCTTTGTAGGTAATCTATAAAATTTTCGCATGGTTCCTTCTCACGTTCCTCTTCATTAAATTGAAAATCTTTTAGCATTTCATTAATTTTCTGTTTATTAAGTCTTTTTAAATCCCTATACATTATAGTTTTCCTAATATTTTTCAATTTTTTTTTGTTTTCTTACTGCATATATCATTATGTGATCTGATAGATAGTAATTTATATTTCCTGCCTTATCTACATATTTACTATTTGTATATATATGATCTATTCTACTGGAGCCCCCTTTATATAAGAACGTGTCTTTTGTTTCTAAAACATCTAATTTATTTTCCAATAAAAATTCCTTCATTAATCTATATTTATCACTCCTCTTTGCATTTAAATTTATGTTCATGTCACCTAAAATCCAGATTTCATGTCTTCTATACATTCTATTCTTTAATAATTTCTCTAAAAAATTATAACACCCTATCACATTGTCTCCAGGTGGTCGATAAACTGATATCACTATTTTCTTTTTATGATTTGGCTGCACCACCTCTACAGCTATACATTCTATCTCTCTACTCGATACACTATAGTTCTCTAACATTTTAGTATACTGATTCAGGTGATTAGCTATGTATAGGCATACCGCCCCTCCTATATTTGTTTCGGTGTAATTCCTGTCCATCCTAATTAGTGTCATATTAGGTAGATCTAACATATTCTGTGAGTATTTTTCATTTAGCCATGTTTCGCTTAACGCCAGAAAATCAATATTTGAAAAATTATAACAGAAATCCAATATTTTCGAGTATAGGCTCCTCACATTAGCCGCAGCAAATTTCATACCTTTTGAATCTCAAAAATTAAAACAGTTATGATGATCTACATAAGTCGACTTGTTACATCAGTCCCTTTATTATATTTTATCTCATAACCATCTTAAACATCTCCCTATTTTCAATCTGCTGACATTCCTTTGTGATTTTATCCCACCCCTTATTTGCTCTATATAGGGGACTGTGCCTATATATTTCCATCTTTGGTCTATCTAATTGTATACATATTTTTTCATTTGCTCTTGTCAATCTAAAGTCACCCTGACTGGCACCTGCATTTATATAGACCCACCAGTATATAAATGGCATTATATGTAACAATCTCCTGGTTTCAAGTCTTTGGAGTTGCGATTTGCAGAGCAATTGTTCTACTGGAAGATCTCAAGCATCTCTTACATTATATGCAATACGCAAAGCATTATTAACAAGCACTTGAAATTTCTTTGTATATTTTTTTGTCATGTTTTCATATGAAAAATCACAATATTCAATTTCTGGCAATATGATGCTTCACAACTCTAAAAGTCGTTTCATTCGTTAAATATTTTCTGATTTTTCTCAATCTAAAAATCTTATTTTGTATAGACATTACTGTTTTAATTGCTTGGTTCTTAAAAGTAAAACTCAAGTCGACAATAACTTTCAGGCAATTCTATCGTTGTACAGTTTCCAATTTTACGCCTGTGTATTCCAAGTTACGATTTTTACATTTCCCATTCTATTGGCTGATGTACACCACATTTATATAGATTTACTCATATTTATTGTTAGACTAATTGTATCACCCCAGTTAATAAGTTTACCAAACATTTGTCTCGTTTTTTCCTAGAATTTCAACCGGATCCAGTTTATTTATCATTACTACTAAATCGTCCGCATATAATTCAAAATCATAACCAGCTTAATCCTTTTTGAAAGAATTGATATTGTGGTGGTCGCCGCCTGACTAGCAGGTTGGAAGACCCCTTTCCAGAACGCTAGTTCCCGGCGGGATCCCACCCTACGAACAATTACATAGGTTGGTTTGTTTTTGGGTAGGTTTGCACGAACTTAGTAACACAAAACACAACTCACACATTTAATAAACAGGAATGTTTATTAACAAACTACTTCCCGGAAAGTTCTGGAAGATCTTTCCCACAAGTACAGTACCCCAGCATTGGGTCCCGGTAGTGCTGGAGAGGCTAATCTAAAAGACTCGCCAGACCACCAGGAACGTTACAAGAACCCGCCTGCAAATATGAGGGTCCAAGGGTCCGCTCTCAAGGAGAGACGCACGAGGACAGCCTGTTGACCTACTGTGAACACTGAGTAAATATATCCAGTGTTACATAATCCCGGTCTCTGCCACACTACTCTCATGTGCGGCATTGCCCGGAACCACTACGCAGTAAGGATTGACACTCCGCACTATCTTCCATTGAACGTCCGAACACTGCTGGATTCTCACCCCACTACAATATAATACACAAAAAGAACAGGGCCCAAAACTGAGCCTTGTGGGACTCCACACGGTATACCAGATTCCTCAGACATATTGCCTTTAATTTTTACTTTCTGTATTCTCTCTTTCAAATATGAATTTGACAATTTCATAAAACTATCACTCATTAGCCCATCCATACACATTTTAGATAATTAAAGGCCATGACTAACACAGTCCAAGGCCTTTCTTAAATCAATGATTAATAATAAAGAGTATCGCCCTTGATTTCTAGCTTTGAAAACACATGTAAGTAACTTAAAAATTGCATGTACGTTCGACCGACCAGGGAAAAACCTATTTTGTTCTTTTATGAAATAATTTTTATTCAATGACTCGGAAACTAATTGCCTTTGTACAGCTTTCTCTATGATTTTCAAAAACAGTGGGAGAACTAAAATGGGACGCCAGTTCTTTAATCGTGACAAGTCACCTTCCTTCGGTAGAGGAGTTATAACTGCTTTTTCAAAATATATGGAAAGCTGTGATTTGCAAGAATTTCGTTTATTAATTCCTTACATATTCTTGGGTTGGCCCTAAGGGCTATTCTATTTATATTACTAGTTATATGTGTTATACCGGAGACCTTATTACTTTCTATAGTTTTTAATATTTCAGTAACTTTATGTTCTGTTATATTCCAGAGTTTTATTTTTACTTCTTCTCTATCTGCATTATATAATCTTTCCTCACTTGGTAGTGTAGTGGCTGGGTGTCGGGACCGGCTGAAGCTTATCCCAAGCACCACCACAGTTTTGGTCCATAATGCCATTCCAGTGCTGGTCCCACCCGCGAACCCGCAGCTGTGTTTTACCACAGCCACCCAGCACCTCCATTGCTCTGCCCAGGATCAGATAGGGGTGACTAGGCCCTACTGATACCCAAAATCCCAGAGTCCGTCCGAAGGGGCCCTTCTTCCGTCCTCCAGGATTCCCTCCGTCATCCTGGAATCTGTTCGGAACCTCAGAGTTCGTCCGAAGGGTACACCAGTCCCCTTCTTCCATCCTCCGAGACTCCTTCCATCTTCCAGGAATCCGTCCGGAACCCCGGAATCCGTCCGAAGGGTTAACCCCTCCTTCCGTCATCCGGGACTCTCTGAACCCCAGCCATAGGGAACCCAAAGGCCCACACAGGCATGGAGCAGAGACAGAGCTCTGGTAAGGAACTACAGGTAGTAGTCCCTCAACCCCAATGTGCCCAGCTGGGCTTCAACAGGCCTTATATACACCTGTGGAGCCTCACTGGGCATGTCCAGACTTCTGCTGGGTCTTCAGCAGTAGTCCCATGTAAGTCTGGTACCCAGCTGACTAGTGGTTTTGCTGGGACCTTCCTTACCCATGCAAAACAAGTACATATTCTAGGTACAAGCCAGGTGGCCAGATACCTGTTTAGACTGGTTCCAACACTGTGTCAATTATAGCAAGCAGCCTATGACCTCACAGGTAGCTATTAGTAGGCCCCTAAGGACCCACCAGGCAGCTACCTGGCGCACTCAGCCGCAGCTAGACTTGGAGAGGCTTAGTAGACGTGCCTTTGACCAAGTAGACTTGCCACAGGTCCCCTACAGTAGTAATACCAGGTAATCATCCTTAGTCCTTTTCGTTAATTTCTCCCCTATTTCGCTGAAATACTTATTCATTACATTAGCCTCTTTGCCTTCCTTAACCACTTTACCATTTTCATCTAATAGTGTAACTTCCTTATCATTCATCTTTATTGTTTGCAATTTGAATAAATCTTGTTACATGTGCCATTCCAACGACCTGAGGGCCTCATACAAAGGTTTACTAACATTCTCCCAAAAGTACTTGTAGAACTTGTTTCCAGACAGATTTGATTGTTTTCCAAAAAACTTTAGGGCTTTTAATATTTTCATTTAATTTAGTTTTTATTATATTTGCTTTACATTTCTTGATTCTACAATTTATTACTTTTCCCATTTCCCTCAGCGACTTCATTCTATCATATCACATGCAATCTTTTTTAATTTCTATCCTTCTTTCCTTAATTAAATCCATTGTTCCTTGGTCAATAATAGCCATTGGATCCTTAATTGCCACTTTCTTCTTGAGGGGATGCTTCGCATCCATATACACAATAAGTTTATTTTCCCAGCGATGATATAATTCCGCTGTACCTTCTCTGGGATCCAACTCAAATTTGTGTGCCCATTCTACAAGAGCTGGGACATCTAAATCTTTTGCAATTCTTCCCTTGATGAATGTTTTTTCCACTTTCATTATTCTAAGGCCACTCAAAAAAAACTACTTGTTTCTCATCACCGCGCACATCAGAAAAAACAATTTTAGAAGATTTTTTTTTTTTTTTTGAAATAGATGAACCTTGATAGAAATTATGAAAGGTATGTGTATTTAGTATCAAATTAAAGATCCTGATGTCAGGGATGCATTAAATGTAGAGCCAGTAAAAATCTGGAAACCCCGCATAAGAAGACACCCCGCGTAAGCAGCCACTTTGGCCCGGATCGGAGGGTGCCCGCTTATGTGGGGTTTTACTGTATGTCTGCCCTCTTTGATATAGCAAAAAAAAAAAAAAAGCGCCCTCGTCATATCTTTCATGGCTTGGTGATGAGAAACAAGTTTGTTTTTTTAGTGGCCTAAACTTCCTTACTGCATATACAGGTACATGATCGGCATACATATCCGTTATATTACCTGGGTATTAGTGTAAAAGGGGACCCCCACCTACCACGATTCTGGTCCCGATAGGCCTTACGACTGCCTTCCCGACACCATACCGATTCTATTGCGAGGTAAGTGAAAATCGTGGTAGGTGGAACAGGTTTCTGCGATGCCGTCTGCGATACCTCACGATAGGCTGCGATAGAAAACGTCAATCGTAGAGGTCCCGATTAAATCCAACATGTTGGAATTTTCGTAGCCTGTCATAGGGTATTGTGTGTGATTTATCGGGAAAATATCTATTTCGGGTGAAATACTTAACGGAAAATTATGAAATTCTGGAATTAGGTAGGGCGCATATAGATGTATAATTGCTGTAAATATGATATTATTTGAGGAAGTCTAAATGTCTGAAAATAATAGTTTCATAACAGAATTATGATTCTATCACAGTTATATTCTTCAATTTGATTGTTTTAGTGTCTGGAAAAAAATATCATAATATGTTGTAAATACCTCTAAAAGAATATTCAGATTCATTAAATATTTCTAAAATCATAATATATTTCAATATTAAAACTCTGCCTGAGATCTAAATTGGTACACCGATTGAATCGTGAGGCAATCGTGACCATGGTTTATGTTTTTGGTCCTCCAAAGGCATTTCTACGCTCTACGATTTCAAACCATGTCCACGATTTTAAACTATCGGGGACCTCCCGATAGGTCACGATTTGGCCATTTCAAATCGTAGCTATCGGGAAGTATGTCGTAGACCATCGTGGTAGGTGGGGGCCGGCTTTAAAAATGATCCAGTGTGGATTTCCCTTTGGGATGAAGCAGATCAAACATGATTTTATTGAGAATAACATCAAGCTGTTCTAAATCAACCCATCTACTGCGGGAGACTGTTTGCGAGTGCCTAATGCCTATGGTGCACGTTAATCTACTGTGCTTTGTAAACTTGCCAACTGAGCTACACATACTTGATATTGGTCGTTTTTCCGATGTTCTTGGAGGGACCAGGGACCCACCTGTCTTAACCCTTCAAGAGCCACACATCATTCACCATGTACCTATACTATAGCAGGCACCAGGGACCTGCTTCACTAGTTTCGTGACATGTCTGTGACAACATACAGACATTGGGGTTGTCTAGTTTCCTGACAACACAAGTAGCTGCCCTTAGGAAAAGACAGGCCCCAAACATGAGAATTAGACAAATCTACACATCATGGACCTATTTTATTAGTTTCGTGACAAAAGTGTTAGACAGACATGAAAAGTGGCACCAACAGTGCAAACAAGAACGGACAAAATGAAGTCTAATGTCTAGTTCTTATGAAACTGGACACACCATCTAGATGCCATCTAGCTATGTCACAAAACTAGTGAAACAGGTCCCTGCTTCACTAGTTTCATGACAAAAGTGTTAGACAGACTTGAAAAGTGGCACCAACAGTGCAAGCGAGAACGGACAAAATTAAGTCACGTTTCATAACGCATGTCACATCTATTGTCGCGTGTTGTGTCACAGTTGACTTGGCTGGTTCTCGCCTGTGTATGCTGTTGGGTATGTTTAATTCCGCCGAGCCCCCTAGCAGATGACCAGGGAACCAGCGTATCAGTTGGCTATGTACCGTTCGCAACAAGTGAAATTCACGCCTTTTCTCGCGCAATGTGAGTTTTAGTGTTGCGAACAGTGACACTACAGCCCCAGTAACAGGGCAATGTCTAATTCTTTTGAAACCGGACACACCGGGTTTAGGGTCTGTCTTTTCCTTGTGTTATCACGAAACTAGTCAACCCCAATCTGTCTGTAGGGTGTCACAGACGCCATCTAGACAACTCCCGAAACTAGTGAAACAGGTACCATAACAGGTAACAGGTCGAACCTGGAGATTATGTATTGTCATAACCTAAATAAAGGTACTTTAAAACACAAATTACATTGGCTGAAAACCTTTTGGTAACGTTCGTTTTTACATTACATTGGAATCACCAATAAGGCTTCTTCAGCTTCCGATTGGCTTCGTGATCACCAAGTTGTTGACAAATTAGATTTAGCACATACAATACTTCCATGTCTTCATCAGAATATACATATGGCAGACAGTCGGCTTTGTGAGGTGGCATTTTGTTTCTGGAACCTTCCCAATAATCCATTCCCAAGAAATTCAATTACTTGACTTCACATGCGCGATGTCTTTTTAGTCGGGATATTTAAAGCCATGTCCTACAATACACAGTGGCGCCATTTGGCGGTTTTAAAAATTGACAATAATCAATGCAGACATGTATCTCTGGGTTTTTTCTAGTAAGAAATGAGTGAAATATAAGATATTATCAAGTTTGACCTAACCGGATGGGTATATTAAGCCAATTCATATTTGACTAATTCATTGAGTAATAAAGAAGAAACCAACAAGTTTTGGCCAAAGTCGTCATTTTCCATGAGATTGATGCGGAGTGATATGAACGAGGCGAGAGCCCAGTGAATATCACGTAGCGTTTAAATGAGTTGGAGATTGACGACTTTGACCAAAACGAGTTGCTTTCTGTATTTATCTCACCCCTGTACACACTAAAAGAATGGACAACACACAGGATATAAACCATGGAGAACGGGCTGCAATACTCATAGGGACATGGAGAACGAGTTCCCAATGTTAATCGTGTGGGACAGAAATACCAGGGGTGAGATAAATACCCCCTATTTGTGGGGGTGAACGTGGCTCTTCAACGCGAGGCCCGCTAAAGGCTCTGTTCCATCACCACAGTGGCCTGTATCTCACTGTCGGCCATCTTCTGGATGCATCGGCCACAATCTTCTGTTGATTATTGTTAAAGCATGGTGAAATCTCAGACTTCACCAGGGACCTGTTTCAGTAGGCTCGTGACATTAGGCCTAGACAGACATCAACAGCGGCACCAACAGTGCTAGCAACAGCGGAAAAAGACTAGCAAATATCAGAGAATCGGAGTGGCCCATCTTCTTCATATTTGGGACGATTATAGATTATATGTATCCCCTACTCATGTTAAAGTGTCATTGCTTAATTCCTACGAGAAGTGAGTGAAACTCCGCGTGTCATCGATTGCAATCTTGTGATCTGTCTGTATGGTGTCACAGACGCTATCTAGATATGTCACGGAACTACTGAAACAGGTCCCTGATCACAACTCTGGGACCTGTTTCACTAGTCTCGTGACATGTCTAGATGGCGTCTAGATGGTGTGTCCAGTTTCATAAGAACTAGGCATTACACTTTGTTTTGTCTGTTCTTGCTTGCACTGTTGATGCCACTTTTCATATCTGTCTAACACTTTTGTCACGAAACTAGAGAAACAGGTCCATGATGTGTAGATTTGTCTAATTCTTATGTTTGGGGTCTGTCTTTTCCTAAGGGCAGCTACTTGTGTTGTCACGAAACTAGACAACCCCAATGTCTGTATGGTGTCACAGACATGTCACAAAACTAGTGAAACAGGGAGCTGTTTCAAAACCATAGACTTAACCCACGTTTTGAAACAGCTCCCTGGTCCCTGATCTCAACTCTATGGGAAGGTAATGCTTTTCTCAATGGTCTTAATGTTATTCTACATACCTCTATGGGAAGGAAATACCTTTCTAAATGGGTTTTTTCTACACACTTCTATGGGAAAGTAATGCTTTTCTTATTGGACTTTACTATATTTTAAACACCTCTATGGGAAGGTAATGCTTTTCTTAATGGCCTTAATGTTATTCTACACACCTCTATAGGAAGGTAATGCTTTTCTCATTGGACTTTACTATATTTTAAACACCTCTATGGGAAGGTAATGCTTTTCTCAAAGGCCTAATTTTGCACATCTGTATGGGAAGCCTCTCAATATGTCTGCCTCTGTTTTTTTCTTATGTATTTTGTGTTTTGTCCACATGCTGTGTTGTCTTTTTCTTTCTTGTGTCTTTCTTGAAGTTTTTCTTTTTCCTCTACCTATACCCACATCTTAGGTCTGTGTAGGGGACACCAGGATGATTCCTTGTAGTTTATGTGTGAGAGTAGTGAAAAACTCCTGGGATTAACAGATTAGAATGTTGGGTGTTGGATGTACCGGGTATGTTTTAGGTTGACTGACGAGAAAACCCGTGAACTATAATCGTCTGTAGTGGACTGTAGTGGTAAATTTTGTTAGGAGTTATCCAAATAGTCAATATCAGTTCAATATGTTGAAAATTTAGGTTTTGAATTAGGTTTTATTTTTGGAAAGCTCAGAACCACTAGATTTCATAAAGTGATGATGACATTTCAACCAAATAGATTAGCTTTTTTTGAGCCCTAGCATCAACCTTGGGATAGGCTTTTATTTGACGATTTCATAAGTGATTAACGTGGCATTTTGAATTATATCAAGGTATATGATAATAATAAGCAAAGACCCTAACTGTAGGCGAAACTTTTATTGTTCTTGGTCAATTACGGAAAATATACGGCCTTCGGCACATCGGAGCAAAGCGGCACCAACAGCAGTAGTACCCGTTTCAATAGTAAGTGAGCTCCCGCTGTTAGTGCCACTTGGCTGCCACTGTTCACGAGAGGGTACACCCTCTTGCACTGATCATAACAATAACTTCAAATCACATTTGATCTAATATCATAACATCTTTAAATAAAGAAAAAAAATGCTCTGAACAACTCCATATGTATGTATTGACCATATATCGATTTTTATAATTCTCTAGTGATATATAATTCGATAGTTCTGTACATGGTGGGGCTGATTTGGTAAAAGGGATTGTGGTATGGAGCCTCAAATGCCTGTGAAACCTCAGGTTAGCAATTCCAGGTTTCCGATGTTCCCTCTTTTTCGTTTTATGAAGAAGGCTGATGTATTGTCACAACCTGTTAAGGCATGAAACATTGGAAGAGATTTGTACAACTATTGTCTTGTAGTGTCTTTCAAGAGCATGTTTGACATGGATCACAACTCGTGTGTCAGCTTCCTCATGGAAGCACTTTCCCATTGGTTCAGCACTGCATTTTGAAACAACTGAATCATCAGAAGTGATGTGTACCAAATTGTTGAATCCACTTATCCTGTGAGATAATCAAAGAACTCTTCTTTGTTCATCGTGTCCCCCAGAAAGTAATTCTATTTGGGAGGTATCTTAGTTTGTGGGCTAACTTTGACCCTGATGCCAGTTCCACACTTCTCCCTCACACTATCTCTCATACTATGAGGCAAGAAGCAGTCCCACACAATATCTTCTCTGTCTGTATTCTTAAGTTCATGCAGAATGGACTTCAAGAATACCTTTTCAGAGTACTCTGTGAATATAGTGATTCCTGATGTTGGCAGGATGTGGACAAGAGCATGTCCATCAAATATGACACAATCGGTCTTGGGTTATAGTTCAGGTTGGACCCTAATATCCAGGCATTTCAGGTACATCTGGTATTCATGAGCAAAGACTACAGCAGGAACCCCATCAAGTAGGTGATTCGAAATATATAGTCTGCCAAAAAGACTTCCATCATTACATAGACTTGCTATATATGTTTTCTATGCTTTTGATTTTGGTGATCTAAACAGTGGTAGCGAATTCTTCTTTATTGCATCATGAACTGATTTGGTCCATTGTTCAAAAACTTCAGTCTTAAATGCTTCATACTGTTCTTTGCCAAGGTACTAAATTGTTCTAACTGAAACTACAGAATCATCTGCACAATTTCTAGTATGCAGGAGAAGTAATTCTGGACAGTCATCTCCAAAGGGGTTTCCAAAATCACTTATCACTTAACTAGTTTGTTGACTTGCTTTTGAAAACACTTTTGTGATGACAAACCCTCTTCATGGTGCATGTAGTTAATCTCATGGTCTTCCTCTGGGACGTATTCTGTCACACTGATTACACCCCCTGATTACACCCCCTTTTCTTTTGACTTAGCCTTCTCCTGCTCATGCACCTGGTCAATTGGGATAGCAGAGTACCTGTGTTGGGATTTACTGACCATCCAGTACTTGCCAAATTGGTTTTGTAGGGAAGAAGGTTCCTTTCTCTGTGTGCTATGATGAACACAAGTACCAGTATCTCGCAAGATAAGATCCCAGAATTGGACTCTGCTCTACCGTTTTCAGTGTCCAGCTTTCAAAGCCACCGGTTTCATCAATCCTAACCATCAAGGCATCTTTCTGCAGTTTTGAGAGTGTCATGGCAGTCATCTAGTGCACGTGGTGAGTCTTTGTTATATGGGTTGCTATCAGAAACGAGTCAGCAGTACCAGATGTTGCGACATTTGCATCTATGATGGCAGCTGCCCAGCCAGAGCCTTCAAGTAGGTTGCCAAGGGTATTCCACAAACTTTTCTTCAGGTGCAGGCCCCCAAACATAATAACAAGTTTGTGTGCCCCGTATAGTTCAGGCCATTTTCATTGAATATATTTCCCGATTCCAAATATTGGACAGTCAGGATTAAGAATTTTTTTGTGCCTCTGAGAATGTCTAAGCCAAGCTTGATCATAGCTTCAGTGTCAGCTTTCTCAAAGAACAGAGGTAACATAGCTATGATGGAAGGAGGAGGTCAATAAGTCCAGGCTGTAGTGATGCATTATAGGCTGCCCATGATATTGCCTGACTCCTTTCAAATTCTTTCACCTCAAGGAGTGGTATGCCTTGTTCAATCCAGCAAATTTCCTTGCTAATCTCTAGAGCTAGGTTTCCATCAAGTGGCTTTCGGAGAGCTGTTGATGCTGGCTTCATGTAGACAGCATGAACTGTTGTATAAGAAGATGGTAGAGGAGGGATAGAAGCTGTGTTGTTGAGTGGTATGGTGGATATCTCTCTGCTGGTTCAGCCATTCTCATTTGTAGGAAACTGAATAAGACTTATGCCAGTTCCATGAAAGGATCACTGCGCAGTGGTAGATGAACAATTATGGTTTATATTGTCTAAGGCTCTAACTGCAAATAAATCCTTCTTTAGACTACAAGGGCACACTAGTTTATCTATCCCAAATTGTCTACACATAGAATGTGGTGAGTCATTCTCTAATTGAATCACCCGCATATAGGAAATACTGGATGCTGAATATGAAATTCAGTTCATCCCCATCATAGAATGTGGTTACCATGGCAACCAACTTCAAGAATGTGAACATAAGTGATGGGAATAAGTAATCTTCACCATGACTATGTACTAAAGGGATTATATATATTCATAATGAAATTGAATAAAATCTAAGGAAACCATGCTTTGTCTCTATGGAAACAGATATTTGGTTTCTATGGCAACAAGGTTCATCAGACATGTGTGAAAATGATAGCAACCATTAGAACTCATCAAGTTGGTCATTTTGAGGTGCCACATACCTATATCTATAGCATTGAAATATTTTTGTGAATTTTTGTTCCAATATTTGGTGGCCATTTTGAACTTTGGCTTATAACTCGAATTTCCCACATTTCCCAGAGGTTGGACCCAGATAGAATGAAATAGGAGTAAAACTGTCTTAGAAACAATTCTCAAAAATTGGTAGGCTCAAAATGATTATCGGACTGATGAAATGACCCCCTACTAATTAACAAGCAGCAAAGCTAAGGCCTGACAAAATTGGGGTCTTCTCAACTGAAATTATAAGATAATGTGTGATTATCTTTGGCTTTATTGCAGTCCTCTGATGTACATTATCTCAGTAAAGATTCAAATATAGCCTGCTGTGAATGGAAGAAAATATACTCACAAAAATTGGAAACATGTGGCTCTCATCATCTGTAATTATTAGTTCCACTTTCCATTTCTATTACACTGACACCTCGTGGATACTTCAGGAACTAACATGATAACCCTAGAGGGGAACATTGGATCACAAATTATACCATTAATAGCCTATTCATCACACAATCAGCTGTTGAAAGTCGTCCAGGACCTTAATAATGGACAATGAAGGGTAATTTTCTGCATTTGGGTGGCCATCTTGAAAGATGGTTTAATCAGGGTGTTCTACTCATTGGAATTTTTGGAGTTAGAGATAGAATTAATCCCCACATTTTTCTCTATAAGTGTGCCAAATTTGGTACTTTTGTCCAGCGCAAAACTATTTGGCCAATTTTTGGCCTTAAGAGACCTGACTATTAAAACTGGATGAGTTTTAATCCTGGCCACGACTTGAGTTTGGCATAGTGACTTCATGAGGTGAAGCCAAGTGAAGTCCGGAGCCAAAACTCCAGGAGGGGCATGCAGTGGCAAAGATTAAAACGAATCAGGTTTTGATTTTATCCAACCCTGTCTCCTCGATTTTGGAATATTACGTGATAACAATTCTGTATGCCACTAGTGACATATGAAACTCTGTATGCCAGTCAGCGTGGCATACAGAAACTCAATATTAAGCTAATAGGATTTTATATTAGGGGTAGGATAAATACACAATATTACCATGATTTGGATCTGCGTGGTCGTATTCTCCGAGTAGTAGACGCGTAGTAATACTCCAAGCGATAGCGAGGTGTAATGCATAGCGTCAACTACAAGGAGAATACGACCCCCCAGAGCGAAATCATGGTTATATTGTATTTATTACCCTCATTTAAGTAATAAATATGATCGTCAGAAACCTTTTCAACGTAGTTAAGAAGTTATGTTTACATTTTTTTACCGACGTTTGAAGACTACTTTCATCTAAAAAATCTGTATCCTCCTAGGAGATTCCGGAGGTCCGTATTCTACTCAGTAGCGATCTGTAGGCTACGTGCGGGAGGCGGAGATTCCATCGTGAATATTCATAAGCAGAGAGGCAGTGAGCCAAAATACATAGGCGATGCTATGTCCAAACTCGGCGTGATTTAGGGACCAGCACAACTTGCGCCATCTTGGAATGGCAGAGGCAGTCACACACTTTTCTCAAGGTAAGGAGATAACAAAACTACAGTATTAATTTGTGTTTTCAACATGTCTAGACATAATTCATAAATGGAAAAGTACACCCGACTATAGACCTAAAAAAAAGAACAACAGGTTTGAGTGTTTCTGCAAATGAGAGTCTCACTCTCGTGGCGTTTCATTCTCCAAACACAGGTCTAGTTCTCTTTGTCTCTATCTGGGGAAGCAACTCCAAGCAGATCCTGTTGAAATCGTGCCTTTTTATATATGGTAGGTAATAATAAGTTTTTCAACGACCCCCCAACTGTTCAGAATAATGTTGGCTGACAGGTACCTTGTACGGTTTCCATGGCGACAGTAACAGGTGGGCGATAATACACCGGTGTCTGAAGATTCATATTAACATTAATGAAGAAGAATGAATTGTCATGAGACTTCCATCCGCTGTCCTCCGCGTCAATCAATCTAAAAGTCGTCTGGAGAATGAAACCTGCAATATGTTTCTGTCGCGACGAATCATCGCCAGAAATCTCCAGACAATCAACCTATTTTCTCTATGAGTCTACAGAGAATGTCTCCTTTGCCATCTTAACATCAACAAGTCTCAATTACACGTTAAAGGCCTATCATACGAGTCACAGTAGTGCCACCAGGGACCTGTTTCATTAGTTTTGTGACATGTCTGCGACACCATACCGACATTGGGGTTGTCTAATTTTGTGACAACACAAGGAAAAAGACAGACTCAAACATAAGAATTAGACAAATCTCCACATCATGGGCCTGTTTCACTAGTTTCGTGACAAAAGTGTTAGACAGATATAAAAAAACGGCACCAACAGTGTAAGGAAGAATGGACAAAACGGAGGCTAATTCTAGTTCTTATGAAACCGAACACACCATCTAGACGCCATCTAGACATGTCACGAAACTAGTGAAACAGGTCCCTGGTGATTATAATTATCCTTGTTCTGCAAAACTCTTACGACTAACATAAGGAATAGTTGAACAAACACAGAAATGGGTTTGAAAACTAGGGAAAAAATGATCCCCTGTTTATTAAGTTGTGACAAAAAGAAAAAAAAATTCTCGGTGAGAGACACGTCTTGTCTGGTGTGTGAGTCAACAACAAGTTCTTTTTAAGGGATTGAGATTAAATTTTACTTATTGTTTACGCAGATCGACCAATACTCTACATTATGAAACGTGACTTTGTTTTGTCCGTTCTTGCTTGCACTGTTGGTGCTGCTTTTCATGTCTGTCTAACTCTTTTGTCACGAAACTAGTGAAACAGGGACCTGTTTCAGTAGTTTCGTTACATGTCTAGATGGCGTCTGTGACACCATACAGACAGATCGCAAGATTGCAGTCGATGACACATGGAGTTTCACTCACTTCTCGTAGGAATTCAGCAATGAAACTTTAACATGAGTAGGGGATACATATAATCTATAATCGTTCCAAATATGAAGAAGATTGGCCACTTCGATCTTCAGATATTTGCTAGTCTTTTTCTGATGTTGCTTGCACTGTTGGTGCCGCTGTTGATGTCTGTCTAGGCCTAATGTCATGAGACTACTGAAACAGGTCCCAGGTCCATGGTGTAGGTATTGAGAATCATATTCCCCTGTGGAGACCGAGGCGACACCATGTGGAGGAATTATACTTACTTCTCCATAATAGAGAAGTCCCCAGTTAAATATTGACAATTCTATGTTCAAACTGGTTCCTTGTGACTTGTTTTGATGCCAAATAACTGAAGTATCAAGTTTGATCAAGATTATCAAAACCCAGTCGGTAATTGACCTTCATATTGGCCCAATTCATATAGGAACTGTACTGAAAAATATGGTTTTATTCATTTCTTTCAAAAAACAAGGATGGCGACCTATGATGTTTAAAACTTAAATATGTAGTACTATACATTTACTATATTCTGTGAAAATCTGAAGAACATGAAAGGGTTTTACAATGTGAAAAACAACCTTTTAGAATTTCTGTATATTCTATCATAATTCTATCATAATATCTGTAAATTAAAAACCAGCACGGTGACTCCAGCAATGCGTTGTAAAACACTCAAAGATCATCACGTCCAATTTCCGGGAAAATGAGATGGGTTTTACCTTTCAAGGTGAATTGTCCGATATGCCTTTAAGTGTCTTATGTAGAAATTGGTGATTAATTGTAAATTAATGTTGATTCTGTCCAGGCCGACACCCATCTTACCAGCACTCAGACAGATCACCAAACTACTCACCGGCTCTCACTCACCCAGCATAGATCTGGCGTTCTACTTCCTGTGGCCGTTCTCCTGTTTCACTCTCCTCGCAGATAGCCTGTGCTCTACTTCCTGCGGTTGCTTGTATCTCTGCACTGACCTGCCTGTTTGGGACAGAATCTGTCCCATCCGCCAGTTTTTTCGAATATCCTAAATTCTGAAAGGGAGTATTTTGTGTTATATTTATCTATAGAGATACACATATTGATATGGTAAAGGATATACGCTCTTTTCTGTTATTTGTTATTTCAAACCAGACACAGACTCTGGGATTACTTTCTTTAGTGGAAAACACCTCATGTGTTATTGGGTTTTGTTTTGTAAACATGACACATGTGCTCACTTGAAGGGGCAGTCTAATCAATTGTGGATTCACATAATAAAGTGGTTTAGAACTAAAAACAAAACAGCAGGATTGTCTATTAGGCTCATTTAACAATTCCCACATTTCACAACTCATAATATATGAGTTCTTTGAGTTTCAAAACTTTTGACAGTTGCCTTGTTTTGAATCTGAAATTTTAGCTGGTTTCCCTGTCCTTATTTAGATACCAGGGAACCAGCGTTGGGTTGAGGCAGAGATTAGCAAGCGCTAGTGCCGCGAAAGATCTGGGAGGAGAGTGGTGGCCGATCTCCTGTTTTTGCCAGTCACTTCCGGTCGCGTGTCACTTGACCTACTTCCATAGGTCGGTTGGTCTTTCAGAGTGAGGTCGGTAGACTCTTGCCCGCTAATCACACACAACCAGACTCAGACAGGTTGATAAAGTAGCATTTATTGAAACACTCTTGATAAAGTAACATCTGAGAGAGCTGGACACTGTCAACCGAAGTTTGTGATCCCAGCTCAACCACCAGGGAGCTGTTTCATTAGTTGAAAAAACTCTCGTAGTTAGTCTCACTAACCAAATAGCGGTACTTCTTTTTTTAGTTTTTTTATTTATACTGGAGATATCGGTTCGGAATATAAATACCCCTCTCCTCCTCCGACTCCAGTCGCGACATCCAAATAACTACCATTGCCCAGATTATGGGCTAACACAGCGGTAGGCAGAGCAGTGCAAGAACAAAAAATGAGCTAACTTAAGTACTAACAAAATGTGCAAAGTTATTTTGCATTGCATATTCTTCGGCTCAGATAAATACCCCCGGGGAAGAATGCATCTGCCGTCGAGAGAGACCCTGGTCTCAACAGTTTATAAACATGTTAATGATATCGATAACTGATGCACCTAAAGGTACTTAGAATATCATGACTGGGTTTTATGAGTGGCCCACATTCTGTCTTCTGTAAACACCTTCATTGATACAGTAATCGTTTCGCTTTAAGACCATTTTTAAGCCAGTTGGAGAGTATCTCTTTGTCATTGATGTTTTTAGTTGCTGATGGTAACGCGTTCCATAAAGATCCTGCCTTAAATTCGACTGAGTTTTGATACTTCGCCTTAGTGATATTTCTGCTGATAGACAGAACAGGTGCATCATATAATCTAGTTCGGTTTGGATTTACATCAATAAAATCGTGACTTTTGGTTCTGCGATAAGCTAGTGCTAGCAGGTGTGAGCCTCTGCGATCTTTGAGGTAGTTGACCTTACATCGTTTGTGTAGTTCAAAACCTCTGGTATCATGTTGTGCTTGTGTACAGATGCGAAGTCCCTTGTTTTGGAGTCGCTGGAGTTTCTGTAGGAGACCACTATTCGTATTATGAAAAAGAACATCGCCATATTCGGCAAAAGGTAAAACCTTCGTGTCTCAGTAGTAGAGCATGGCAACAGCGAGCGGCACCTCGGAGCAAAGCAGCGCCAACAGTGGTAGTAAGAGAAAACGTGGTTACTGAGCCCGAAGGATGGCCATTCCAGGTCTTTTAATACCATAAATACGAGAATGGCATCCCTATGGGCTCAGTTACTACGTTTCCTCATTATTACATTTTTTTAAAACTGCCATTTTAGATACTTATTTAAGGTACCAATTGACCCGATGGTCACAGTGCGCCCGAATATTCACTAAGGGAACATTTTTTTTACTGCACCCCTAGTAGCGGGAAGTATTTCATAGACGTTCGGCCATAGATATGTAATATTACCCGTTTCAATAGTTAGTGAGGTCTCGCTGTTAGTGCCACATGGCTGCCACTGTTCACGAGAGGGTCAACCCTCTCGTACTGATCATAACAATAACTTCAAATCACCTTTTATACGATATTATAACAAGAAGAACATGCTCCAAACAATTCCATATGAATATATTGACCATATATGGATTTTTATGATTCTCTAGTGATCCACTACTTTGTGAGAACTATTATAATATTCGAACCAAGAACTAGTCACTGCACTACTCGGTCAGTATGCCACTGTGCCGCTCGACCGTAGGCTATCACTTCAATGTCTTACAGACGAGAGCTACAGTGGCAGGCTCTGTAACTCAGCTAAAATGCACATAGAAAGGTGAAGTAAAAAGCGAAGCATGGGGGGAAAAGGAATAATTTTGAATTATTGAATTATTCATTAGATATAGATTTATTAAATGTCTCGTTTATTATGCTGGCATAGCGAACGGTACCGGGGGCCCTTTTAATAATCTAGGATCGTTCATGTAGACCATTTTCTGTATGCCATAGAGACCCAGGGACGATGTTGGTCGATTTAATTCAACACATATAGATAACCTTATGGACGGCTAAGACTGTCTTAGCAAAAAGACTTAAATATTAATAAAGGATAACCCTTGTACAAGGTACAAGGTTTACTGCCCATAATATTGAAATTGGTCCCAGAGGTTTCTGAAGAACCACAAACAACGTGAGGCCCCGGTATCATATATAATTATATATATTCTCGTTCAGTTATAAGCTTAAGGATCATCAAAGCACCAATTAACAATCAGTACTTCAGTTATAAAAAAAAAGGTCCGACGGAACTAACATCGTAGATGATATCTTGGTATCTAGAGATATTTTCTACATATCCGACAGAAGATATAATATAGATAAAATAGTATAAAAACAAGATAAATCAATGAGTGAAGTGAATAGGTCTTATCATAAATACGGCTCTCTCGCAAGGTTTCAGCGATCCCTCGCGAGCCTTTGTTTATTTCAACCAGTTCTGCCGCTTTGGCAGCTCTGCCACTGGAAGTTCGTTCACTGAATACAACTGTAGAATCATGCGCCAGAGGCCAACAAAGTAGCAGTCCCCATCTAGCAAGCATTAATCAACTATTTGTTGGTCGATTCCAGCACAGAACAGTTGTTGATATGGCGTGCTGGGAGTTTCTAAACAATTGGCACAACAGTGGCGTCAGAATAGGGGGGGCCGGGGGGCGGCCGCCCCCCCCCCCCCCCCCCCCCCACACACACACACTTTTTTGCCAGCCCACAAAAAGTCAGCACCTTCAAATTAACTCATCAAGTGTAAAACTGTCTTGATTTTTCAACATCGAAAAATGTCAAAATCTAACTTTTTAGCATAAAACTATGTCTAAGCCTTGACTTTTCACTGTGGAATAGTGTCAAAGTCTTTAGCGTGTATCAATGACTAGGCCTTGGCTTTCAAACACAGAAAAATGTCAAAGTCTGACTCTTTAGTGTGCAATGATGGCTAAACTCTAACTTTTCACCATGGAAAAATGTCAAAGTCTGACCTTTTACCATGCAATGATGGCTAAGACATGACTTTATACCGAGGAAAAGTGTCAAAGTCTGACCTTTTACTGTGCAATAATGGCTACGCCCTGACTTTTCACCACTGAAAAATGTCAAAGTCTGACTTATTAGCGTGCAATGATGGCTAAGCCCTGACTTTTCACCGTGGAAAAGTGTCAAAGTCTGACCTTTACCATGCGATTATGACTAGGCTCTGACTTTTCACCGCGGTAAAATATCAAAATCTGACTCTATAGTGTGCAAAGATGGCTAAGCCCTGACTTTTCACCATGGGAAAGTGTCAAAGTCTGTCTTTTTAGCATTCAATGATGGCTAAGACATGACTTTTCACCGTGGAGAAGTGTCAAAGTCTTACCCTTTAGCATGCAAAGATGGCTAAGCCCTGACTTTTCACTGTGGGAAAGTGTCAAAGTCTGACCTTTTACTGTGCAATGATGGCTAAGCCTTGACTTTTCACCATGGAAAAGTGTTGAAGTCCAACTCTTTAGCATGCAATGATGGCTAAGCCCTGACTTTGCACCGAGGAAAAATGTCAAAATCTTACTTTTTCGCGTGTAATGAAGGTAACGACCTAACTTTTCTCAGATTTTGATGATTTATGGTAAATCCAATGGGACAGGTCAATCTCAATGTCTGACTCCATACCAAAACAAGTCAGCAATTGCACAAGTTGGGTGACTTTACCTCCAAGCACCACTCAGAAATGGTATTTTGAAATGGTCAGCAAAGACCCGTCAAAATAATTTTCTTTCCAACAAGACTTGAAAAATCTTTTTCTGGTCTTTTCAAACTATATTCCAAGTATGTTGATAAATATTACTGCACCTTTTAATGAGTTTTCAGCTGTAAAGACAGAAAACACTCTGGAGCTGAGGTGCTGCCGCCCTGGTTGCCAAAACGGGAACTAGAGAACAATGGTGAGGCATAGATAGATAGGCCAGCCCCCCTGTGTTGCCAATTCAGGTCATTCAAGTCCGTGATCGAACGATGTACGACCTCGTAGACGATCCATGCCCAATGTCGTTACATAAAATAGATGGTAGGGAGACATGTAAATCGGTCGTACAAATTTTCGTATCTTTGACATATATCGTACGGGACGATAGGTCTACTATATATTATCGTAAAACCGGATGAGTTTTAATCTGGGCTCCGGTATGCGACGACTGGAGTTTGGCGTAGTGATATCATGAGGCAGAGCCAAGTGATATCCGGAGCCAAAACTCCAGGAGTCGCATACCAGAGCCCAGATTAAAACGAATAAGGTTTTGATTTTATCCTACCCCCTGTGAACAATATTTTTATGTGAGGATAATAACAAAAAACATGATAAAAACTTTCTGAAGTCCTTCATAAAGCTCTCCTTGCTGCTCTGAAGGCGCTTGGAACTACTTTCAGCTGCTGATCTCTGATTGGTCCATTTTTTGTACGCTCCTAGGAGTGATTTTTTATCCGTATGCGACATACGGGCGCATACGGAAAGTCAATGTTAAGCCTATGGGATTTTATGTTAGGGGTAGGATAAAAGCTATATACCCCTCCTCACACACACAGACACACAAACACACACAAACGACGTCACAGGTTCCAGTGTTAACGAACATTCAACCCGCAGCATTCAATCTTAGGTATTTCAGTATATGTTACCGATTGTACTAGGATGTGGGTATGTGTGTGTAAATGGGCTTTTATGTCTCATATCTTTGGAGGAGGTAAATTCACAAAAAACCAGACACAGTAGTTGTTGTTAACAGTGGTTGTTGTATTTGACCAAGATGACAATTAACAGGCGGTGTCATATATATCAATCATAGATCACGACGTTTCGCGCAAATTCAGAGCGCTTCATCAGGTGATTTCTTATATCTTGTTTATTTTCTATATTACAAATGGTCTTTTTTATATATCCATCCATTGTCTTTGGTATATAGCAAAATTTCTTTTCCATAGCTATACAATATTTCCAGACTAACAGTACGAGCTTCAGTCACGACGGCCCCTTGAGGTGTCGTACAGTACGACTATTATAGACGACTTACGACCACTTTCACGATGTCGGTCTATGTTTATGTATCTATTTTGAGGCATACCATTTGATCGTATCGTACAAAAAGGCATTCTCAAAAAGGAATTGAGAATGTTTAACAAGTCCAGCAACACTTATGGATCAACGATGTGAAACCATACTAAACCTATGGAGCCTACAGATCACTGCTACTACCCACCTAATACGGAGTCTCCATACTAAACCTATGGAGCCTACAGATCACTGTTACTACCCACCTAATACGGAGTCTCCATACTAAACCTATGGAGCCTACAGATGGCTATCATTACCCACCTAATACGGAGTCTCCATACTAAACCTATGGAGCCTACAGATCACTATTATTCCCCACCTAGTACGGAGTCTCCATGCTAAGCCTATGGAGCCTACAGATCACTATTATTACCCACCTAGTACGGAGTCTCCATGCTAAGCCTATGGAGCCTACAGATCACTATTATTACCCACCTAGTACGGAGTCTCCATGCTAAGCCTATGGAGCCTACAGATCTCTATTATTACCCACCTAATACGGAGTCTCCATGCTAAGCCTATGGAGCCTACAGATCACTATTATTACCCACCTAATATGGAGTCTCCATACTAAGCCTATGGAGCCTACAGATCACTATCATTACCCACCTAATACAGAGTCTCCATGCTAAGCCTATGGAGCTTACAGATCGCTACTGAGTAGAATACGGACCTCCGGAATCTCTTAGGAGAATACGGCTTTTTCGGCCACCTGACGGGCGTTATAGGAACTAATTCATATAAACAAAGCACGGCGCTAGGGTCGAATTTCTAATTATATACTAGATTTTTTCACCTAATAATTACTCAAAAGGCGTGTAATAAATACAACATTACCATGATTTTGATCTGTGTGCCATATTCTCCTTGTAGTTGACACTATGTAATACTCCAGGCTATTGCTTGGAGATTTACTTCGCGTCAACTACACGGAGAATACGGCCACTCAGATGGAAATCATGGTAATATTGTGTATGTACTAACCCACCCATTACCATCATCCTATCCTCATGCTGTACGATTTAATATCTTGATGTAACACGACCAAATTCACTGGAAGAACTGTTAATCTTAACAGAAGTGAAATAAAACATCTTAAAAAAAAGAAAAAATTATCATAGCTGTACGACCAAAAAACCTATCTAACTTTTTTTTTTTTTTTAAAGTTTATTTCTGACGAATAACAGTTCACAGAAAAACAGACTGTGATCTTCCACTGCTTCGGTCATATGAGAACAGACAATGACAATACAGTGGCACGTTGTAGACAAGATACATAATGACAGTGAGGTACAGAAAAACACAAAGATCTCACAGAGGGTCGCATGGTTTAAGTGACTGTATGGTAAGCATACCGAAGTTGTCTACAAAATATTCAATTATCCTTCATTTCATACAGAATATATTCATGTATGCAGAACACCACAATACCTAGCCACAGAATACTTTATATCCTTTGTCATAATGACTACATTACAGATATTTAACCATACAGTAATACTAGCATGTTACATGCAACATATGTTCACATACATATCATAATAAACATAGAATGGGCGGTAAAAAACCGAGGGCGGGTAAAAAGTGTGATGGGGCGGGTGAGGGTACGAACCTTCATGCTTCATGCTTTATCTGAGGAAGCCACTAAATAATTCAGCAGGATCCAGAGTTTTTATTACTCGTTTAAATACATCTCTGCTCTGGATCTGCTGCGTTTCGATAGATAGTTTATCCCATAACATAGCTCCATAGTATAGGGGTGAGTGTATAAAGTGATCCGTCCGTGGCCTCTTTATTGCAAATGGGATCTTACTGTTATTTCTTGTAGAGATCGTTCGCTCACTAATTAGGTGGTTGGGATCTGTTGCCCACCAATGCATCATTGCCAGCACATGGTGTGACCTCCGGGCAGCTAAACTCTCAATGTTTGCACGGTTCAAGAGTGTTTCTACAGGGATATGATCTTGGGATTTAATTCGGAAGCAACAACGAAGCGCATTGTTCAACAATACTTGTAAACTACGGCGCTGGGCATCATTAAGTGCAACTGTTATGAAGTCCCCATACTCCAGCTTTGATAGGATCATTGATTTAGTTATCGCTACTGCAGTATTAACATCGATCAGGTATCTCAACTTACGTAGTTTGAAGAGTTTCGCAGACAAGGATTGGTATAACTCATCGTAGTACTGTTTGAAGGTTAACTTACCATCTATAAGCACACCCAGGTAATCATACCTATCCACAGTGCCAAGTAACTGACCATCTACCCTGCATGAGAGTGGGTAATCCGTTGTTTTCCTTGCACTACTTGGGCACCACATCAGCTTAGATTTTGATACATTAATCAGAAGCTTATTCACGGCTAACCATTCACATAGTCTGTTGAGATCATCTTGCATCAGTTCACCAAGTATCTCTGGGTCTTTCCCACTGATCACCAGTACCATGTCATCTGCATAGAGGACGATTTTTGCATGCTGCAGTGTTTTCACAATATCGTTCAAATAGAAAATGAAAAGGATCGGCCCAAGGACCGATCCTTGGGAACACCCTTTGTGACCGGTCTTGCAGTTGACTTTATACTGTTTACCCTAGTTATTTGCTGCCTATTTTGAAAGTAAGAGATAAACAGCTGAATGATTGGTTGGCTAGCGCCGATCTCACCAAGCTTTTTCAGCAGTAGATGGTGTTCAATGCAGTCGAAGGCCTTTTGAAGGTCCACAAAAAGGCAGAGAGAGGTCAGTTGTCTATCCCGTGCCTCAAAAAGGAGGGAAGTGATATAGAAAATGGCCTGGCCAGTGGACCTTCCCGGTAAAAAAACGTATTGCCTATGTGAGAAAGTTTCCCGATGGAAAAGTTGGGGCAATATCTGCTCATAGATTTGATACTCGAGAAGTTTGGACATAATGGGAAGGTTAGAAATTGGTCGTAAGTCCACTGCCTTTTTCGGGTTTGCAATTTTGGGGATTGGGGTTACTATCCCTTCACACCACTGAGCAGGAAAGTGTCCCAACCCCAGCACTTTGTTAACAATGCGCAACAGGATATCAGGCCTTGTGCGCAGAGCCACTTTAATAACCATGGCATTGATATTAGCAATTCCAGTTGATTTATTTAGTTTGACTTTTTTTAAGAGTTCAAGACTATGGGCTAGATCAATGTCCAAGAGTACCAGTTGTTCTTCAGGGGTGCCTTTAAACTTACACAGATAATGGTCTACATTCTTCATGTGCTCAGGCGGTGCAGTCAGTTGTATAGCGACTGTTGAGTAGTGTTGGTTCAGGAATTCAGGCAGCAAGTTGCTCGGTATAATGTTGGAGTCTTTATCAGCTATCTGATAGGCAGTGTCCACCATCCTCGGCTTCCAGATGCAGTTTACTGATTTCCAGAAACGTTTTGGGTTTGTTACATTAACTGCCAACGTGTCCTTAATATAAGTAGATTTAACACTTCTGATACCTCGATTTATTTCCCAGGCTAGTTTCCTGCATTCCTTCCTAAAAGCAACACTCTCTGGCCTCGAGCATTTGGGAATGAGGTAGGCACGTCGACCAATCTTAGCCATTGATCTAACGATATCAGCTCTAGGACCATCGTACGATCTTTTATATGATCTTTCATAATTTATGTAACGGATCCAAACTCGCCGTGTTTCAGCGCCCCTCGCGGGAGAAAGGGATGATAAAGTGCCTTTATTATTTATTTAAATTTTAAAAATAAGATATCAACGAGTGACTAACCTTAGGGCCGTTGAATAATATTGTGTTATCCTTGAGGCTGGACGATACGACACATCAAACTATGGACGACATACTGGACGATCTTTTTCATTCAGGGTAGCATATAACTCGGTATTGTCAGTACGAAATGTTGTACAATTGTCGTAGAATTGACCTATTTCCACATGTTTATACATTTCCTACATAGACACCAATACCCACTGATACACTATCGAGCGATGCAGTGGTATGTCCGAGACCAGCATGGCGAGTTGTGCAGTTCCTGTATATATGTGCGAATGGTTAAATATGTGTTCAACAAATGTTGAAATTTGGTGTACATGTACCACATATGAATAGAAATCTCTGTTGAAAATATTATTTTAATTTGGAATGGATTTAGTACATGAAAAACGAGTTTGACAACAGGTCTTCCGGGATGACAAATGGACGACATTTTCAAAATGAACGATTTGCTATACTACACCACCTACGACATTTCATTTTCTCATCTCATCAAAGGCTTGTATGCCTATGACACACTTTTTTATGCTACGTTTTGGAACCAACGAGACTTATACGATACTGTTTGTATCGTAGAATTATTATTCAACGGCACCCTGGATCATTACAATACTAGACATGTAACCCTTATTTATCCGTTGACTATATCCATGGTACGTATGGCTTTGTAGCTACAATCATCACAATTGAAGATAACATCTGCTAGTAGTAGCTTTTTTCAGATATATTTAATGAACATCATAATTCAATGTATGAATTGTACACATAAGTGAATAATATCAGGTATGATTTGGTGCTATCAAAATGACACTTTATGCATATAAATATAGTGTTTATTATCTTCGAAGTAAACAATATACAAGTACTTAAAGTCTACAATGGAATGTCATTTCTATGCCTAGTAAGTACAAAGGCAGAGATGAAATTTAATCTACAGAGACATAAATATATTCATATCATATAAACATTTTATTCATTATACAGTTTATTTGGCTGTAGCCCTATATCACCTAAACTTAACTAGTGTTCGACAACTAACAAAGTCTCAAACTAAAGAGTATTTATGCCATCATTTCACAATGCATTTAATGTTTCATAAATATTTTAGCCATGAGCATGTCCCATCTCTCAGTCTCTATGTACATTAATTCTGAATTACAAAGATAACTTATGATTTCTATGTAATCCTACAGTACAGCCCTGTACTTGTGTTTGAGAAAACCTTCGTGGGTTTTTGATATATTAACTTCGCGATTATGTTGAATATCCTTGCCTTTAACTTTACTGATAATTTTTTTCTATTTGCCTTCTTAGTTCTCTGATTTTCTTGAGAATGGATAAATAATTGACCTAACTTTCTTATATCTATAAGAAGTGTTTCAGGCTTTTGTATGATGTTGTTATTGTGAGAGGAAGTTCAATTCCATTATTGGTTACTAGTATAAAAGGTTTAATGGGGTGGTTTTCATCTAAATAATCTTCTATATGTTTTGTTAGGGATTTTGCATCTTCATCATTGTCAGCAGACTTATCTGTGTAACATTCCATCTTAGTAATATTCATTTTTTCCCAGTCCATATTACTGAGTCTACTTCCTTGGAGTTACTTCATTTTTAATGATTTCTTTTTCTTTTTCATTATGACAAATGTAGGAGCATTGTCCGAGATGTAGAAGTTCAGGTAACCTGACATACTGATAAACGGACAATAAAGCCTAATACACATCTACTGATTTCGGAGCATTGATGTACCTTTGTAGGCGACAAATGAACAGTAATTTGTCTCAAGTGAGCCACCCTAACGGAGTCGGCCCTAGTCAGTAGATGTAGGACAGCTAGGCAAGGGTCAGCCAACGATTAGTGAACCACCTCCTTCAGACGTTCTTTTGTTGCTGACGAGTTCTCGTTCAATGTTCCTAAATCAATGGCCAAAAGTTTATCAACATGTTGACAAATCCAGTCACCGACAATGGAACATCGGTAAATGGCCCCTGATTGGGTGGCCGACATGGGCTGAGGGGTTACGTAATTCACCTGGGACAAGTTCACCGACTCCTATATGATTTGGGAACTGATCGTTCAACCCTAAATCGGTAGATGTGTCTTGGGCTTTATTATAAAAATGATGGAATATGGTTGAATTTAATGTTTTATAGTGTGTGGAACATGGACAAATCTGTAGGTCTGATATCAGTGCGACTAGGAAGATCCCACTAAATCAATCAGCATCTTGGCACCCAGCATGGAGTTGTCCCATTACACTAAGTCCATATAAGGAATAGAGTAGACCGAGTAGCCAATGACTGCATTCGCAGCAAACCCCGACCTTGACCCTGACCTCCTTACATCTATTTTCTAGCACCTTGGGACGTAGACATCAGTCAAGAGTTGACCTCGAATCTTAGGGGCCACAACCACCCTCCACTGGTCAGCAGAAGTAGCAGCAGAAGGGCTGGATGGAGTTCCGTCCTGCTGGCACGGCTGGTTGGAGTGACCTTCACTGTGAAGGTGAAGCTGCTGCCTCCAACATGATTGGTGGCTTCCACAGTATAATTCAGCAGTCCCGCAGTATCAGGCTTGACAACTTTACCCCGGGTCCACACGGTGTGATCAGACGGTGTGATATATTCAACTGCAGTGCATTCCTAAAATATTAAACAATTCAAATATTAAGCATTATTATTGATCATGTCAGGGAGATTCAATGACAGAACAACAGAAATATCATCATATTATTATATACCTCTGGCTTTATGAACTACATATACTGCCCGCTTCTACCCATGCCGTATTTATACCCGTACGCCACACTGTGACGTACGGGGTATGTGATCATGTGACCAGATAAAATTTCGCCATTTTTAGGTATATAATAATACGAAAACAGGCTGACTGTCTTCGTACGTCAAAATACTTGGTAAGATTGTTGATCACATACATCCCTCTGCCTACGGCATCAGGATGTATGTGACCAACAATTTCACCGCGTATTTTTGACGTACGAAGACAGGAAGCCAGTTTCCGTATAATATACTGTTACGTTCCAAATTATCTGTATGTGAAACATACAGGCTCTATCCCTTGGCCTAACTGATCATGCTGGCTCTATGTAATAGGTTGCTGGACAGGACCCTTGGTTACGATCAACACAATTAACCCCAGGCGGTAAACACAGAGCCAGCATATATCCTTGATCTTGACGTAGTCTCATCAGTCTGACTAGTGTAGCGCATTGCAGTAATACCACTAGGAGCAAATAGTATGTTCATCATTGATGAATGAGCATGCCATTATATATGAATAACAATTAACAGATTTGAGTTAAACTCAGCCTATGGTTAGTTTTCTGTAACCTATACTTGCACCCACTCAAATTGCCATTTCTGTGACACTGGCTCCCTGCTCTGTTCTCAATATCACAGTGAATAGCACACAGATAGTGAAGGGATAGTTTGTATGCAGTACCCTGAAAGTCTATATGGACCCCACCAATATTTGCTGGCAGGGTATCGACACAAGACACCCTCAAGGTGTTGAGTACTGTCATCAATAAATGTTCACTTAGAAAGGCCTCCAATCAATTATAAGTTGCCTAAATACATATGGCTAAATGTGTTAAGCCAGCCCACCTTTTTGTATCAAGGTTGTTAGATGCACTCAGGCACATGCACAGTGCTCATCGCAGTCTCACCAAGGAGAAATATGGCTTGCTGATAAGTGTTGGCTTCCGGTGGTCTGACAGATGACTCGCATTGTAATTATGTTATTCATGTTACTGCTAAGATATCCCCTGTCTCTAAAGTATACAATGAGATGTTCATCCACATAACCATAAGCAAAAGTTGTTGCTATGTTTTGATATTGATAAGGAAAAGTTGTAATGTTGCTGTGTTTACTATCCAAACATTTTACTAACGTGCTGTAAAAATATGTACCTATGGATCCTCTACTATGAAGACTGGTCCGACCTCCCCGACCCCCCCCCCCCCCCCCCCATTTCATCTCATCTTTGATTGGATTTGTGAACCCTCTCTAAAAAAACCTAAAAAAAACCAATGAATCATCTGGTAATGAATATAGTGATAAGCGAGGTTTACGTGAGAGCTCACTACTGCTCCTATGTACAAAGCTTTATCCTACCCCTAATATAAAATCCCGTAGGCTTAACATTGAGTTTCCGTATGCCACGCTGACTGGCATACGGAGTTTTATATGCCACTAGTGGCATACAGCATTGTTATCACGTAATATTCCAAAATCGAGGAGATAGGGTAGGATAAAATCAAAACCTGATTCGTTTTAATCTTGGCCACCGCATTCCACTCCTGAAGTTTCGGTTTTGCCTCATGAAGACACTTTGCCAAACTCCAGTCGTGGAATACGGTGGACAAGATTAAACCTCATCAGGTTTTACGATAGTACCTAATTGCGATTACTGAGGGACCAGGCGGCAGAACGGCCCAGGCCGAGCCTGGACACAAAAATTGTGTAATGTATGTCTTCCCTAAATAAATGTGATAAATTTATTTTTTTGTAACTCTGTATAAATGTCTTACCTGGCAGTCTGATGGATCATCCAGCGCTCTGCTCTTGATACGTATTCCACCCGGAAACACCCAGACACTGTTTGGGCATCCCCCAGTCATATTTACCTGAATTGACATGAGAAAAGATTCAGATCATTTAGTCTGACAAATGATAGTCTGAGAGAGTTTTCCAAGCAACCAAAACTTACCAAAATGGAAATCAGGAAATATTGGGAAATATTGTTTAGTCATAGCGGTAGTGGAAGCACACACTTTATTCTGGTAATTTGGGGCAATAATATGATTTAATGAGCGAGTACATTCACCAAATAATTCTTTGATACATTCTTAGATAGATGCCTCAACCTGTCAATTCAACCTGCCAAAATATCACAGGTTTAAACAACCTTAACCAAATCCTTACGAGAGGTTTTTGTACTGCATCGTGTGGGCAGTGGTGCATGTGGCTGGGAAATGCCCCATAGGCATCATTAGTAACGAAAGGGTTAACTATTGCTCCATAGGTCAAGATTGGTTGGTACAGGGTATACAGTGTAAATGAGTATTTAATGTGTTTGCACATAATTATCAAACACTCATGAAAAGACATGGTTTCAGTCCTCAGTTTTGCACCAAACATCAAGAGAAAGTAGTCATAGTTGTAGATATCTTGAATGAGATTTGTGTTTCACTTTATTAAAGACAAATGCTGGTAGATGGGTGATTTCTAAATTCTATTGATTTTTTTGCAAATAACTCTGGATGATATAAGTCTCATATATCAGCAAATAGAAAATGCAATAAAAAAGGCATGTCACAATGCAAACTTCTATGGGAAGGCCATCTGAAAGATAGGTGCTTAACTATTGATGTCTATGGGAAACTGCAATATTCTGACTTCGTGGCTAGATGACACTGATGTTCTATTGCTCTCTTCAAATAATTCTGGATTGTGAGATTTGGGAACATATATATACAAATGAGAAATGCTAAAACAAACATTATGTCCCCATGCTAACTTCTATGGGAAGGCCATCTGAAGAAGGTAAGTCCTTAACTATTGATGTCTATTTGCTTACCTCAATGTTAAAAGTAGATCCCACGTGCACTGTGAGGTTGGTTGCAGTGAGGGGTTCAAAACGAGGCTTGTCGCAGGTGAGGTCCTGCGGGTACAGGTCAGTGATGTAATGCTCCCCACAGACCTCCGGAGGGGATCCGCAGGCGGGGGGCTCGCCGTCAGGACTCGACCACTCCACGGTCCAGGCTTTCCCAGCAAGTCTTGCCTCAGCCATCCAAGCTGCCTGACAGTCACACACGAAGGGGTTGTCACCAATGCTCAGTTTCTGTAAGGAGGATAAGTTGTTGAAGGCAAACCCATCTAGCACTTTGATATTGCAGGATGATAGGTCAATCTCCTCGATGGCATTCAGATGTAGTAATGTAGCTGTTGAGATGTTTATGCCAGGGTTTTCACTAAGATACAGGTGTGTCAAATTGTAGTTTGGTATCTCTGATTTAACTGTCAGGGGTTTTCTCATTCTTTTTGCATAGAGTGCATTCAGGCTTGACAGACTGTCCATGTGAAGATCTGATATTTCATTTCCACTGACTTGCAACATATGAAGATTTGGCATCCAATTCAATGTATTTGGTCCAATTGATACTATTTTGTTGTCATTCAGATATACAAAGGTTAAGTTTGGTAAAGAAAAAGAATTATCAGGGTTCAGGTCAATGATCTTGTTACTTGAAATCCACAGGTTCACTATATTAGATAATCCCTGGAAAAGGTATTTTGGTATCTTGTTCAAATTGTTACTATTCAAAGAAAGTAGAGTCAATGAGGATAGTCCTTCATATTTTTCCTCCTCAAAAACTGAGTCATCTAAACTATTTTCTAAAAGGACGAGGGTTAACAGTTTGTCTATGCCTTGAAATGCCCCAGATTGGATCTTGGTCAGGGGATTCTGATAGAATATAATCCTTTCAAGTTTAGTGTGGTTAGAGAAAATCCCATCTGTCAAGTTCCTAATGGAGGTTCTGAAGAATTCAAATACTTGTATCTGGTCACTTAAATCTCCTGGCACTGTGGTGATACCAAGTCCTGAGCAACGTGCTGTGTATCCATCTGTCTTATTTTCATAAACACATTTATCGGTATAGAGTTCAGGTGGCTGGGTTCTGTGTAGTGCATCCAGCCTCTTCGCCTCAAACAAAATGGGGTCCCCCCTCTGGTCTGCATGACTAGTGTACTGTGTCTTTTTCAGGTGAGTACCTTTAACAGACGCATCTCTCGCTGGTATTCTTTGATGGTGTTGTTGTTGTGTAGAACTGTCTGGAAGTCCATTGTGTAAAGTACCTGATGTGAATGTAAGAAGTATACCCAGGATTAAAATCCCTGTCAGGCATTTTCCACTTGTTAGTGCCATTGTAGTTTTACCTTGAGGCTGTCTTCACAAGTTGTGAGTGAATGTTAACAGTGGCATTTACGAAGGTCAAGCTTGACTCGAGTTATCTTAAACAAACTGATAAGAAGTATTAACCCAGGTGGAGAACATAATGCATTATCTAAGCATATGTAGTGTGTATTTAACCCTTTCCCTGCAGCACCCAGTTCCCCTTGTCAGGTAGAGTAGCTGAGGCCTAATCTTATAGACTAGCTAACCCAGTGACAGAAAGAGAACTTAGAATATCTTCTATACTAAATGAGGGTGGCAGTGCAAACAGTTGGGCCTTAACCACTTTGTGGAGCGAGGACCTGCATACATCACACCCTGCTCAGCGTTACACGGCAGGCATTGCCTGCATAAACGACCCTGGTATGGCAGGCACCTTTTGGGGAAATAGCAATGTCACATGATGTGTGTAATTTACCTCGGTAATTGACAATATTTTGTTATGCCAAATAAAAGGTCAATATGGCTCTTATACTTTGTCAAAATTTATTTTAATTAAGACAATTATCTTTTTATTTATTGAATTTTGAATATCAATATCAATGATGCCTCTAAGATGCCTGAAGGCATCTTCCTGCCATAGCCAGAGGAATGCCTGGAGGCATCATGTTGCCATAGCCAGAGAAATACCTGGAGGCATCATGCTGCCATAGCCAGGGGAATGCCTTCAGGCATCATGCTGCCATAGTCAGGGGAATACCTGGAGACATCATGTTGCCATAGCCAGGGAAATGCCTGGAGGAATCATGCTGCCATAGCCAGGGGAATGCCTGGAGGCATCATGCTGTCATAGCCAGGGGAATGCCTGGAGACATCATGTTACCATAGCCAGCGAAATGCCTGGAGGCATCATGCTACCATAGCCAGGGGAATGCCTGGAGGCATGATGTTGCCATAGCCAGGGAAATGCCTGGAGGAATCATGCTGTCATAGCCAGCGGAATGCCTGGAGGCATGATGTTGCCATAGCCAGGGAAATACCTGGAGACATCATGCTGCCATAGCCAGGGAAATGCCTGGAGGCATCATGCTGCCATAGCCAGCGGAATGCCTGGAGGCATGATGTTGCCATAGCCAGGGAAATACCTGGAGACATCATGCTGCCATAGCCAGCGGAATGCCTGGAAGCATGATGTTGCCATAGCCAGGGAAATGCCTGGAGGAATCATGCTGTCATAGTCAGGGGAATGCCTGGAGACATCATGTTGCCATAGCCAGGGAAATGCCCGGAGGCATCATGCTGCCATAGCCAGGGGAATGCCTGGAGGCATGATGCTGCTATAGCCAGGGGAATGTCTGGAGGCATCATGCTGCCATAGCCAGGGGAATGCCTGGAGGCATGATGTTGCCATAGCCAGGGAAATGCCTGGAGGAATCATGCTGTCATAGCCAGCGGAATGCCTAGAGGCATGATGTTGCCATAGCCAGGGAAATACCTGGAGACATCATGCTGCCATAGCCAGCGGAATGCCTGGAGGCATGATGTTGCCATAGCCAGGGAAATACCTGGAGACATCATGCTGCCATAGCCAGCGGAATGCCTGGAGGCATGATGTTGCTATAGCCAGGGAAATGCCTGGAGGAATCATGCTGTCATAGCCAGGGGAATGCCTGGAGACATCATGTTGCCATAGCCAGGGAAATGCCCGGAGGCATCATGCTGCGATAGCCAGGGGAATGCCTGGAGGCATGATGTTGCCATAGCCAGGGGAATGTCTGGAGGCATCATGCCAGCATAATGCCTGGAGGCATTATGCTGCAGTTAAAGGGTTAAAAAGTGTTGTACATATTGCGACCTGGGCAGTCAAGGTTCATTTTAGAAAGATAAGTCAATAAAAGTTAAGAACAGGGACAGTAAAGAGACAGATTAGGTGGACTGACTTCTGATATCTCAGAATGACTGCCATCAACTGGTTCAATTGGTATCTGCTTTTACTCTATATCTTCCTTTTCCTTTTTTGCTACCTAGCTGCTCCTTCTGTGGTTTACTACCCATGAGCTTGTTAGACATACTCCCCATGAGCTTGTTAGACATACTCCCCATGAGCTTGTTAGACATACTCAGGGATCAAATGAGACAAAGCACAGCATATTTCCATGAGAGAAATCATATTGATCATAACATAGTAAATAACTTAGGACATTGCACTTTGTTTAACTCATTTAGAGAAGATAATGACTTCAGGCATTCCCCAGCATAGGTCGGATAATGTCTTGAGGCATCATTTATGATTTCTATGAATACTCACAATACCATTGTTTTATCGAGAAATAATGACTTAATAAACATGAAATTTGAGAATATATTTACAATATGCTATTTTACATCATAAGGCAAAATTATATGGAGACATGGATAGCGTGCCTAAATGAAATCTGTTACGGGTTGTTTTGGGTGGAAATATTCACTGAGTTCAGTGAATGATTTGAATATTTCCAACCAAAACCAACAAAGAACAGATGTGATTGAGACAACTCACAATGTCTCCTGGAAATCATTAGGAGCAAGAAATCGTTTTAAAACAAGTAATGTGGTACGGGGGGACGTATGAATATTATTTCGTCACTCAGAGATGAACGAGATCCATACTCCTTGTTAGTTCAAGTGAAACACTCGCACAAAGATATGCGATGAAATGCACTTCCAAAAGCTTTGTAGTCCCTTTGTGTATGGTGAGAATGAAATCAGTACCAACAGAGACACCATAATATGCAATTACTGCTTTCAATAAATTTGTGAAGATGGATGATGAATACAAGAAACATCGGTTTGTGAACAGGAAGCTCTGTAAACCACTTTTTTTTTCAAAAATCTCTTTATTGATGCCTTGGTTTACATTTGGTTTCATCTCGTTCAGCTTCGAGTTACATTCATCTGCAGCAATAAAGTGGCCGTTAGTGTCAGCTACTATACATTAGCTGGTTTTCATCACTTTGCCCTACCACGTATCGGATAACATATAACTCCAGAATACGGTTAATTATATAAAGTAACATACAGTGAATCACATATATCAGTCCATGGCATGGTCCCGTTTAGGGTTAGGAGAATATCACACCATTTGGTTATAACACAGAATATTGTCTCTCTGAGTCGCAGTCACCAGGGGCACAAGTTCAATCCAAATTCGGGATAGTGTTCTTCATATACTGTTTAGAGAAATGCTTGAACTCAGCATAATTTGGTATCTTTCTGGTGATTGTGGCCAAGTTATTCCCGAGTGCTGCCCCCGAATAGTGGACCGAATTCATATAGGCTTGGCAGTTTGGTTTATGCATGTGCAACAATGGTGCTTCGTTCGCTCTTGATTTGACATAGTAATACACAAGCATTAGTGAGTGTATAAGAATGTCAACTTCTCATGGTTTACAGGCTTGTCCATAAAATCATTATCTAATCCTGTTCATATAATTATTATCTATATCTTTCCCCAAGGGTTTGGTGGTAAAGCAACTGGAGAGATTACTTACTCAGCTGTTGTATTGTTAAATACCTATGGCTGTATCAACTGTGTATACTGCCCATTTGTACCCATGGCGTATTTATACCTGTAAGTCACACCATGGCGTGCGGGGTATGCGATCACGTCAAATTTCGCCAATTTTAGGTATATAATAATACAAAAACGGGCTGACTGTCTTCGTACATCATATTATTATATACCTGTGGCTGTATGAGCTATGTTTATTATATACCCGTGCACGAAACTGACGCCTATACTGTATGTAAGTATTATTTAGATATTATATGTATGTGCACGAAATTCAGTGTACGGGCACCGGGTGCGCGAAACAGGAAGCAGTTAGCTTGTTCCTGCCCGCATATTTCACATATGAACCAGCGAAAAAAAATGTAAGGCATCGTTTAAGTATCGACTATAAATATACACAATTAAAAACTGTGAAAGTGGTGCACAAATACATTAATAAATACAAAACATCGAGATAAAAAGTTAAAGATATAATTAAAACTAGCATGCCATACCAAAGAACTAGGCAATAACGCCACGCCATAAACAGCCGAAGGTCAGCTTGCAAAATATAACAACCAATGACGTCACGACGTTGCAGGGAGAGTGATAGCGGAGGGTTGTAGCAGAGATTAGTAAGCGCAAGCATCATGGAAGATCTGCTGGGAGAGTGAGCAGTAACTATGGCGTCATACAGTAACTTTTAGACACTCGCCTAGCATATGCTTTGTCCCTACCCTTAATGTAGTAAGACAAAGAATGTGTATGGAGATCGACAAGTTGATGATGTCACAGGCTCCAGCCTCGCTATCATCTCTAGAGCGACGTTGTTGTGAAAACCAGGGTTCGAGTACACGATGCTGTCCCCTACGAAGTTGACAATGGCGTTTTGGTAAATATTTAACTAATTCTAACAATTTGAGGCTATATAATAAAAAGAATACAGTCTAGGCTTCGATTGACGTTGTTTTGTACGTGGTCCTTGGCCTGATTTTACGGCCTGAGCTCGAAGAGCGAAGGCCGTAAAATCAGGCCAAGGACCACGTACAAAACAATGTCCTCGAAGCCTAAGCCAGTATTCTCTAAATACTGCACGCTCCTACCCATGGCGTATTTATACCCGTACGCCACACTGTGATGTACGGGGTATGTGATCACGTGACCAGGTAAAATTCCGCCATTTTTATGTATATAATAATACGAAAACAGGCTGACTCTCTTTGTACGTCAAAATACTTGGTAAAATTATTAAACACAGGTTACTAAATATAGAGATTTCGAGATATAGAAATTTATGTCCCTCAAATGTAATTCTTGACTCTCATCACATTCACAGAGATAAAGATGGTGCTTGAAATAAGAGAGTAAAAGACTTTTTCATTTCAAGGCAGGAACATTGACCTCATCAAAAGTTATCAAAGATTATGTGTCTTATCTGTCTTACGTATACAAGTGCTGATAGATCTGGCCTCTTACTCCCCCGGTTCTTTTTCTCCAGACATTGATTTCTTATCTATCAACATATATCCACATGGATAAAAGGCCTGTCAATGATGTTATCAAAAGTTCAATATTCATCAAGATTTCTCAGGCAGCTATAGACAAGTTAGACAATACGTCAAAATGGACTGTAAATTGTGTAATCACTGTGGGCCTTTATTTATTCAGGTCCCTAAATTTGTTAATTTGTTATATATATAGAAGGTAAAACTCTGATGTAAATCCCCAATGTTGGGAGACTCACTCATACCAGCTAACCGCTGACGACTGTCCCAATGAAAATAAAGAATTTAGAAAAAAAAAAGGGAAAAAAAGAAAAAACCTCTATTCGTAGAAAGATATGGCCTATATTACCCTAGCTATCCTACTTTTATTTTATTCAAGTAGTTTTAGGATGGGTCCACATTCACTACACCAATTTAGCACTCTACATTATGAGACCGCAATACATAAAGTGGATCAATTACAAAAAAAATAAGCTGAGACATGAATATGTGATGATATGGTGCTTTACCATTCCAATGTTGTCCTTGTGACAATGTTTATAATCACACAGGTCTCATTTTATTATTAGAGCGTACTTGCACGCGCTAAATACATCATCTAGAGTTTAGAGTGGTCACATTGAACTTTCGGTGTACTTCCAGAAAACTATCCCTTCACTATCTGCGTGCTGTTCACTGTGACAGTGAGAACAGAGCAGGGAGCCAGTGTCTCAGGGTCTTAGAGGTGTACCCAGCTGACCATGACCAATCACTCAAAACTAAAAATACCTGATTGACCTACTGGTGCTTGATATGTTTGTATCCTAGTCTCAGGCAGATGAAGAAATAGCACTTGACTGGGTGCAAGGGGGTTACAGAAAACTATCCATAGAATGAATCTAACCCAAACCTTTTAATTGTTATTCATTTATAATTGCACGCTCATTCATCCATGATGAACATACTATTTGCTCCTAGTTATTCAATGAACATGATTTAACGACAATGCAATCGCCTTGCAAGTTGTTCTTCCTTCACAAGTCATACATCAGTCACAAGGAAACATGATATGATATGATACAGGACAACACATTTGACTCTGTCATATCAGTTCCGGATCAATGTTCATCATTGTGTGTAGTGCAGTGAGTGTGCATGTTATACAATAGAACAGAGTATATGAAAAATACATGAACAGGACAACAAAATACCTTGATAAATAAGATTTGGTAGCATGCCACTCTTATTTTCCAGGGACCTGTTTCACTAGTTTTGTGACATGTCTAGATGGCGTCTAGATGGTGTGTCCGGTTTCATAAGAACTAGACATTAGACTTCGTTTTATCCGTTCTTGCTTGCACTATTGGTGCCACTTTTCATGTGTCATGAAACTAGTGAAACAGGTCCATAATGTGCAGATTTGACTAATTCTTATGTTTGGGGTCTGTCTTTTCCTAAGGGTAGCTACTTGTGTTGTCACGAAATAAGACAACCCCAATGTCTGTATGTGTCACAGACATGCCACGAAACATGTGAAACAGGTCCATGGTGTTTCCATTTACCTGCTTTATGGTAAATACTGGAAATACTATAATATAATCTGTTATTTGACTCAGTTGTCCACACTATCTTCACATTATGCTGGTATTTGTGTACTTATATTTTCTGTTATTGAAAAGCCCTGCACAAATGCTTTGAAATTATTTTGATTACAATCTTTTTGCACTTCTTTGGGAAACAAATTCCATAACAACAAACCTCTATGAAGATGACTTTTACGATATTTCTCTATTTTGGGCTTGTTTTGATCTTTATCCCACCCCTAATAAAAAACGCCATAGGCTTAACATGGTATTTGTTTATTTCACGGGTGTGACATAAAGTGTTGTTTATTTCACAACTTTCTAATACTGAAAAAATGTGGAAACAGGGTAGGATAAAATCTAGACGCCACTCGTTTGAGTTTGAGTTTACTTATGTCACTCATTTTGTTGGCTCCGTAATGTCACTCGTCTTCGACTCGTGAAATTACGGAGCCAACAAAATGCGTGACATGAATAAACTCAGACTCAAACGAGTGACGTCTCTGTATAGTATCTGCCGAATCATTCTAGGTGGACAGGCGTCATTCAAGCAAACATGCAGTTTATTTCTTTCCAATTTTCCTGCTAAATGATATACGAAGTCTACATGCTCGATACTAGGCATAATCATTTGTCTACCTATCATGCAGGCATTTTTCTGATTCATAGGATATCACAGTTTCTGAAATTTATAGAGTTTCCGTCTAGTTTCAGTCTTCTTTTTTTAAACGTTTTTTTCCCTGGGTTTATGCTCAATCTGACGATTGGTTTCACTGCACGCCCAGTGCTAGTAAATACAGCAGAGGTTTCTCACGTCATTTCTGTATTCCAGTCCAAATAAAGCCACTAGTGTGCCAAGAACACAGTATACCCGCTAGGTGGCATCATTGAGATTATAGGAATCTTTGGGTTGCATTTATGTACGTCTTTAGTACAGGAGCCAGGCCAGTGGACTCTCAAGGCTCTATGCCTAGTTCGTTAAGAATTCTTCTCCCATAGAGCGCAGTGAGAACCTTACTTAGAGAGTTTGAGATCTTATGAGAGGGGTGCACCTCGGAGGCATATCAGCAAAGACATATTACACAATGTTAACATGATTTCGATCTGAGTGGCCGTATTCTACGCGTAGTTGATGCGAAGTAAAACTCCGAGCGACAGCGAGGAGTATTGCGTAGCGTCAACTACAAGGAGAATATGGCCACACAGATCGAAACCATAGTAATTTATTACTCACCTCTCGACTAATTATCATGAAAAAATCTTGAAAAGTATTAGAAATTCGACGCAAGTGCTGTGCAATGTTTATATAAAATAGTTCCTATAATGCCCATTAGGTGGCCGAAAAAGCCGTATTCTCCTAGGAGATTTACTATTCTACTCAGTAACAATCTGTGGAGCATGAAGACTCCGTATTAGGTGGGTAATAAACAGGTGTATACTACAATAATACAAGTATCAAAAGGGAAAATATTTTGGGGCCTCTAGGGCCATAGTCCTACCATTCGTAGGTCCAACTATTGGAAAAACTTCCTGTCATTATGCATACGTTTTCGGTAAAATTGAGCACGGTGAAGTGGCGTCCACGGTAAAGTCAGAATAGACTTCAGAAAATCATCCTGGGATTTTCGAGATTAAGTATGATTTTTGAGTCTTTTTACAAATATCCAGTGTTTCTATGCTCCTCATATTGGGCAGGAACGGATTCCAAGCCACGGCTCCAAAATATATTATATTACTTTTATACGTTACTGTATGAGGCCAAGCAATCTTAAAGAGTGGAGCTGTGCTTGCCCTAGAATTGCTCAAGTCTTTGATTATGGACATTCATGATTAAACAAAATCATGATAAAGTATGTTGTGGTGCGGCTGGTCCAGGAATCAAAGACTTGCCCATTGAGAACGAAACCTCCTGTAGATTGCAACTCCAACCACTCCCTGCAACCCTACACCTCCTCCTACACGTCCCCTTCTTCCTCCTCCAGTTCCCTGGGTGCTATGTTATCAGAGCAATAAATCCCGCCTGTGGACGACCTTTGCACTGTGTTAACAATTAAATTCCCGTGAGGAGTAGGTGGAGTGGTAGAGGGACTGAAGACAGAGGTAAACCTAGCCGATCCTGGATATCAATCTCCTAGCAGATACCCTGACCAGTAACAAGTAACTCTGCATGGAGAGTGCTGGACAAGCCTGGCGTTAAACAGCGCCAGAAATCGGACACCATTACTGATTTGACCAGTCCCTGTATCGAGGAGAGGAGGGGTGGGGTAGGTGAAGGGATACAGGGACTGGGGCCAGTATCGAGGAGAGGAGGGGTGGGGTAGGGATACGGGGACTGGGGCCAGTCTATGCGTGCCCTTGTAGTCCGTACTCGGTCTTGGAGTAAAGCTTCCTCTCTTGACTTGATATACAGATAATTTAGTACATGTGTTTGTCTTCGGTCCCCTACATAATGAAACCAGGTAGAGCGGTGGAGTGTGATTATATGAGTGTGCGGGTGTACCTTGAGGATTGTAGAAATAGCTGAACTTTTATCTCTCAGACTGACTGCAGTTTGCATATAGACATCCCCACAGTCTATAATCGGCAGTAGCATTGATTTATAAATCACAAGTGCAGTTAATACCTTTTTACCTGCAGTTTAAATGTTAATTTCCGATCTATGATGATGCCAAGACGACACATATTCAATTTGTTCAAATCGCATTTTACAAATATTACTTTGGTTTCCCAAATTTTACATTGATTTAGTTTTGTTGGGGTAAACCGTTAATGAATTACTGTTAGACCACATGTTCATTTGCTCAATATCATGTTGTATTTTATCTAGAATGTCTATTTTTGATTTACCAGATACAATCATTATTAGGTCATACATGCATAAATTCCCCCATATATGAGTAACTTAGAATAGAGAAAACCTTGTTTACAAAATAATGAATAGCATGGGTCCCAAGACTGATCCTTGTGTGACCCATGTTATGTTGTTATCATTATATCACAAGCCTAGAAGAACCACATATGTAAGTCGAAAGCTCTGTGTCTTAATAGGGAGCCAAAGTGAACCCGGCTGAAACCACAGATACCTGTTTACAAAACACCATTTCCGGTGGCCAGTAAGAACGAGGCTTAGTGCTAAACCTATGGGGGTTTGAGGCTAGACTTTTGTTTTTGGTCTCGTTTGTAACTTTTGAAATGAAGTTTTTTTTTTGGTTTTTTTTGTACAGTTTCCTTTATTGAATCTTCAGGTTTACAAGCCAAGGTTACATTTTGTATCATGTTCGATATTTGATTCAACATAGGTGGCATATATAGCCTCAGTTGTTTTACAACTGTTTTTCATGGCTATGCCGTTGGTATTTTATAACCCGTATCCATGTTACAATTTTAATACTAACATATATACACAAAACATGTTGAGTTTTATAGGTAGAACAGCTATATCTCATAGCCAAAACATGAGCACTACAGTGTGTCCTTTGAGTAGGGACACTCAGGAACCCAATATACTTTACTATAACAAATAAATATTTAGTAAACAAGTAGTAAGAAATTATTTTGTTGTAGCCCGTGATTATCAGACAACTGTTTTATCTTAGATTTGATTATTGATAAATGGTGTTCCATCTAGGACTGCAAGTGAGTTTCTTTTAGTTAGTGACTTGAACTCCTTGTACGACTCAGTATTTCTTACCAACACAGTTTGATTGTTCCATATCGTACTACCATGATAATGTAAAGAGCGCATATATGATGCACAATTTGGTTTACATTTCTTCAAAACCGGAGCCATATACAATCTTGTAGGCAATATTTCGTTTACAACATGTATGTTCTGTTTAGACCCCTTATACATAAAGTTTAGAATGTGGGCAATTCTTCTTTGACACAACAATGGCAAATTAGCTAGTTTATGTAGGTTAATTGTTGGTGTTAATGGCGGTAATCTTAAACAAGCCTGATTTTGTAATACTTGTAATCTATCTAAATATTTTTGATAACTGCTTGAGTACAATACATCGCCGTAATCTAAATAGGGTAATACAGCCGTTTTGTAAATATGTAATGCTGCATTATTTGATAAGTAGGGTTTCATTTTTGACAATTGATATAGTTTGTAAGCCATATTTTTCACAATATTTGAAAACTGATGTTTGTAGTCTAGTACAGGATCTAACACAACTCCCAGGTATTTATAAGATACAACATCAATGACTGCATCTTCATTTATAAATAGAGTAAAATTTGGGTTTTTTCTATTCTTCTTAGAAGTAAATGTAAGGACTTTTGTCTTTTTGATGTTGATGGATAATTTGTTTTGAACACACCAAGTAAATAAATTATCCAAATCTTTCTGGATACAGGTGTAAGTTTGTGCATTCAATTTACCATGATAATATAAAACGGTATCGTCTGCATACATAAGTGTGTTAACATTACACATAACTTTAGATAAATCATTTATATATATAATAAAAAGAAGAGGGCCTAAAACAGACCCTTGCGGGACACAGTGAACCACAGCCATCCCATCCGAAATTTTCCCATTTGCCTTAACTTTCTGCTCCCTATTTGTTAAATAATTTTCAAACCATTTTAAATTTATACCCCTTACACCATATAGAGTCAGTTTTTGAAGTAGTGTGCTGTGGTTCACGGTGTCAAACGCGTTTTTACTACTATCGTCTCTGAATAACTTTGTTTCGAAACTACTATGACAGTTGTTAAGTTTATCAAATATTTGGATCTAAAAGATTGGAGAATGACACATATAATCTCGAACCTACATAGTCAAAGTACTGAGTGCCTACATCCGGAAATGGTGTTTTGTAAATGGGTATCTGTGGTTTCAGCGGGCTCACTTTGGCTCCCTATAAAAAAAATCCCATTTCGGCTGAGAATTCGGCCAGATGGAAGAGCCCCTTAATGGGCTTAATACTGGAAATGGTGTAATGCGGACAGACATGCCTGTCCCCCTTTAGGTGCCTGACGTCTTCGTTCTCAGCTCCTCTTGATCTTGGGAGCTGGTAATCGCCGATGTGATGCTGGCATGTTACGTTTCTGGTGAAGGCGGCCTGGGACATGCTTTTATGTCTCACTAGATGGCGTGACAGTCTGGTGGCGGGTGACATGTGACAGTGACGTCACATCAGCCTGCTCTCTAACAATTACTGCCTCAGTGGACATGAGAAGATCACTACACTTACAGCGTTTAACGGTGATTACTGGGTACCTATGTGCGAATCTCAGTCAAATACTACCTCTCACGGGGGTGTACCTGAGACGGGTGTACTTCACACCTTTCCCCTAGTCTAAAGCGGGATTCACATGTAGAGACTAATGTACCTGAGACGGGTGTACTTCACACCTTCCCCCTAGTCTTAAGCGGGATTCACACATAGAGACTAATGTACCTGAGACGGGTGTACTTCACACCTTCCCCCTAGTCTTAAGCGGGATTCACACATAGAGACTAATGTACCTGAGACGGGTGTACTTCACACCTTCCCCCTAGTCTAAAGCGGGATTTACACGTAGAGACTATTGTACCTGAGACGGGTGTACTTCACACCTTCCCCCTAGTCTAAAGCGGGATTTACACGTAGAGACTAATGTACCTGAGACGGGTGAACTTCACACCTTCCCCCTAGTCTAAAGCGGGATTTACACGTAGAGACTATTGTACCTGAGACGGGTGTACTTCACACCTTCCCCCTAGTCTAAAGCGGGATTTACACGTAGAGACTAATGTACCTGAGACGGGTGAACTTCACACCTTCCCCCTAGTCTAAAGCGGGATTTACACGTAGAGACTAATGTACCTGAGACGGGTGTACTTCACACCTTCCCCCTAGTCTAAAGCGGGATTTACACATAGAGACTAATGTACCTGAGACGGGTGTACTTCACACCTTCCCCCTAGTCTAAAGCGGGATTCACACATAGAGAATAATATACCTGAGACGGGTGTACTTCACACCTTTCCCCTAGTCTAAACGAGATTCACACATAGAGACTAATAAACTTGAGACAGATGTACTTCACACCTTTCCCCTAGTCTAAAGCGGGATTCACACATAGGGACTAATGTACCTGAGACGGGTGTACTTCACACCTTTCCCCAAGTCTAAAGCAGGATTCACACATAGAGACTAATTTATCTGAGACTGGTGTACTTCACACCTTTCCCCTATTCTAAAGCAGGATTCACACATAGAGACTAATGTACCTGAGACGGGTTTAATTCACACCTTTCCCCTATTCTAAAGCAGGATTCACACATAGACACTAATGTACCTGAGACGGGTGTACTTCACACCTTTCCCCTAGTCTAAACGGGATTCACACATAGAGACTAATAAACTTGAGACGGGTGTACTTCACACCTTTCCCCTAGTCTAAAGCGGGATTCACATGTAGGGACTAATGTACCTGAGACAGGTGTACTTCACACCTTTCCCCAAGTCTAAAGCAGGATTCACACATAGAGACTAATTTATCTGAGACCTGTGTACTTCACACCTTTCCCCAAGTCTAAAGCAGGATTCACACATAGAGACTAATGTACCTGAGACTGGTGTACTTCACACCTTTCCTCTAGTCTAAACGGGATTCACACATAGACTAATAAACTTGAGACGGATGTACTTCACACCTTTCCTCTAGTCTAAAGCGGGATTCACACATAGAGACTAATGTACCTGAGACGGATGTACTTCCCACCTTTCCTCTAGTCTAAAGCGGGATTCACACAAAGAGACTAATGTACCTGAGATGGATGTACTTCACACTTTTCCCCTTCGCTCAGTGCCATTCACATACTAAATATCAGTTGTCTTTTTTTATTATTTCCTTGTCTCTAGTGGTACAAATAGAACTGTTCATACTTCTGTTTCTAGTCATATGGGAGCGGTGGTGCCAACTATCGTTGGTTTTTCCATCCATCTAATTTCTAACGTCCATTCATTCAAATCCTTTCACCCAATTAGAAATCCATAATATTATCTCTAATTTGACCTTTATAGATTGTGACCCCGGAGAAAGGTAGCTGTACACCACACCAGATGAACACGGTATGAGAGGGACTGGCCTTTGATATAGCAATAAATCTACCACTGCTGAGGATGAAGGAGAAAGGTGGCTGTACACCACACCACATGGACATGGTATGAGAAGGACTGGTCTTTGATATAGCAGTAAGTCTACCACTGCTGGGGATGAAGGAGAAAGGTGGCTGTACACCACACCAGATGAACACGGTACGAGAGGGACTGGCCTTTGATATAGCAGCAAGTTTCCCACTGCTTGCGATGAAGGAGAAATGTGGCTGTACACCACACCACATGGACATGGTATGAGAAGGACTGGCCTTTGATATAGCAGTAAGTCTACCACTGCTGGGGGTGAAGCAGAAAGATGGCTGTGCACCTCACCACATAGACATGGTATGAGAAGGACTGGTCTTTGATATAGCAGTAAATCTACCACTGCTGGGGATGAAGGAGAAAGGTAGCTGTATACCACACCACAGAGACATGGTATGAGAAGGACTGGTCTTTGATATAGTAGCAAGTTTCCCACTGCTTGCGATGAAGGAGAAATGTGGCTACATTGGAACTCAAACCCAGAAATCCCATAATCTTGAGATTATACACTTTGAGATAACTCCCAAACCCATGTGACAAATGGATATTATGCGGCCCTACCTTCACAGATGGGTGGCGTCCTCTATGATTAATCATGATAACTATAATTGTACCTTGACCCTTGTTTACGAGATACACTGTTATCAGGGAATAGGCTGATAGGTGTGAGGTAAGACGAGGGGAATGCGCAGGGGTGACAAGTAAGGGGTAGGGGAATGGGCAGGGGTGACAAGTAAGGGGTAGGGGTAGGGGAATGAGCAGGGGGTTACAAGTAAGGGGTAAGACGAGGGGAAGGGGCAGGGGGTTTACAAGTAAGGGGTAGGTGAATGGGCAGGGGGTGACAAGTAAGGGGTAGGGATAGGGCGATGGGCAGGGGGGTAACAAGTAAGGGGTAGGGGTAGGGGAATGTGCAGGGGGGTTACAATTAAAGGGTAGGGGTAGGGGAATGGGCAGGGTATTACAAATAAGGGGTAGGGGTAGGGGGATGGGCAGGGGGGTTACAAATAAGGGGTAGGGGTAGGGGGATGGGCAGGGTGTTACAAATAAGGGGTTGAAGTAGGGGGGATGGGCAGGGTGTTACAAATAAGGTGTAGGGGTAGGGGGATGTGCAGGGGGTTACAAGTAAGGGGTAGGGGTAGGGGAATGGGCAGGGTGTTACAAAAGCTTGTTCCCACCTGTGCAATTCTTTTTTTTTAATCATTTATTTCCAACATCTAGCGTCAATGCTTGTTCTTCCTGACCTTTAACCAGGAATACGCGATCTAGTGAAACTTGGCCACACTACAGGGTAGGAATGTTTGTTACTCTCCTACCGGACCTTTTGTACTGCTTGGAGAGTGTATTATTTCATAACCTCAAAGCCAACTTACTATTTTGTTATTTCCTTTTGTGTGTAATTTTTAGAATAAAACGAACATAAAACTAGACGTTGTTATCAATTTGTGAAGCTTTGAATATATATTATTGAGTATTTCTGCTTTAAGAAGGCTACAGGGAAGAGAACTACTTGGTTTGAGGCGAACACAGAGAGATAGTGTGTGGGGTTTAACCCGACCAACCCCTATGTCGTAGCTCAGCGCAGACAGGGGTTGGTTGCCAATCTATGTAGTACATAATACCTTCATACAGGTGATACTATAGAGGAAACCCATTAAAGTTTAGGGTCTGAGCTCGTATCCCATAGAGTTTGAATCACGTAGTAATTCACAAGGCAAAGCCGCGTGAATTGCAATGTGATTCAAATGAGATGGGATCGAGCTCTGACCCTAAACTTGAATGGGTTTCTGAATTTATCTCACCCTTAATATTGACTAATGGGCTAACATTTGTGACATCATCCCCCATTGGATATTTTTCCTAAATATCTAATGGGTGTTAGATACGAGATTCCAATGTTAAGTCTATGGAGAAAAAATATATGGGGTGAGATAAACTGTTATAACCACAGAGAAATTATTAAAAATATGGAAGATATGACATTTAGGAAAGAGGAAACGACATTTGAAGAATGACTAGCCTCGCTAGCACCTTGAATAAATGTGATATTCACCCATCTTGAGCCGGGGAGCGGGTTCTTGAGCGTTGGGCAGGGAAGACTCGACAGTCGCGGACCTACAGGTGGTCAGCCCGGCCTGTCGAGCACTCTGCCTCCAGCTGTTCCGGATCTTGTTGAAGTCCTCTGTTAGCTCCCGGCGAGTAGAGTGTCGTTCTCTTTCTCATCTTAAAGTATCGAGCCCAGCTGGCCCATCGGCGTAGCAGATCTACTACATTCAGCCCGATGCCGACTGGTGCTGGGCTTCCCACTGTTCTTCAAGTTGGAAGACATCCATACGTAGAGAAGGGTTAGCCTCGCTAAACACCTTCCGAGTTGAAAGTTTCCGAATACGGAAATAACGGCCAAAAAGGCAAAACAATTCTCCATCCACCTGGTAAGAGTGTGTGGTATCAGTGTTCTTTCATTTTGACTCCAGCTATACTGGCATATCTTTTTCTCGGCTCGAATCGAGTACCAATTAAGGCCCCAATTCTAAGCCGGATTCAGAACTTACGATCACCGACCCAAGGTAGAAATAGCCGGCGTAATCCATCAGATCAGGGGTTACGCCTACTATCTCACTATCGAGTCGATGAACTCAGTTCCGACACAGACCTGGTAAGTCAGATCTATACCCGAAAGGCATAATCTTCCTTACCTGGTACCACACCACAGGCCAGAGGTTTTCGTGATGGGGGCCTATTACGGGCCTGACCATCGAGAGAACCTTCAGCCGTCTGAAACCAGGGTTGTGCCTTAGGGAAGTCATTTTACTGACTTTCCCCAGCCCCAACCCAGGATTGCTTATCATTGGTTACTCCTAACTTTCCCTCTACCCCTCCTAGCGATCCTTGCGGTTCGCCGAGAAAGTGCAGAATTCTGGCTAGGAGGCCACATTCTGGAAGTAGCTAGGTCGGAAAAAAAATTTTCCTCCCCGGGACTTCCCATACCAGTCTGACTTCGGATCCAGGAGAGTTGTTGGCTCTGCCGGTTCCGAGTTTAGACGGGGTCTTCCCGGCATGTTAGGCACCAGCCGAGTCGGTCATTGTCAACCCCTAAATATCCTCGTCGGAGGATATCCTGAGGTCGAGAAGGTCCGACTGGCTTGGTGCGCTAGCCGTCGGTGGAACCGACGTTGCCAGGGCGGTCCTCTCCGGTCGCAGTGGACTCAGCGCAGACGTAGGCTGCAACTGAGACATCAACTGCTGTAGAGAGGTTGGTCCGGTATCTAAAAAGATTCCAGACTCCAATGGGATGATGTTGGCATTCACCCCCAGTGCCCCACTTGGTTCCTCGGGCTGATCTACCGGCTTAGCCCTGGAAGGCTTTGCTGATTTTTCAGCCCGTGTCACGGCGGGAGGCCTCCTCGGCTGTAGGACTTCAGTCTGATCCTGTGGGGTCTGACCGGGTCCTGACAGCGGAGTATCCACACTGACATCCATGGGCTGAGCCGCTATGGATGTAGTGTCCTGGTGGGAAGTTTCTTCCACGGGTGACCATCCCAACATGCCAGCGAGTTGCTGACGTGTCGGGTTTGATTCTTCCGTGGTGAACTGAAGAAATCTTCCCCGGCTCCTTTGACGGGCCAACCACGCTTCCTCAAGGGCTTGCGGGTCGTCACCGATGTCATAGAGCGACATACCCAAGTGCCGAAGACAACGTTCATCTTGGCGATGGGTCTGGGCTTCCGCCCGGGCAAACCTCGACTGGGCCGTGGTTTTCGCAATACGCGCGTCCTCTAAGTCCAACGCGTATTGTTTAGCCAGGTCTTTCGTGGCTTCTCTTACCTCGAATCGGGCTAGGTTCACTAGCTCCTTAACGAGGCCTTCATGGAGAGACTGCGCGCCCGTTCGGACACGGCCCTCCAAGGTGCCACCTATATGCGACTCTAGCTGATCCGCCCGTTGGACGTATTCAACCGACATCGCACAGGGAGAAGAAGTCACCTTCGACGCAACGGGTGGTTGTGTCGTTGGTTTCTTCTTTACCTCAACAACCGGGTTGGCTGGTGGAGGGAGTGCCGGAAAGGCCTCTTCCTCCTCAACTTTCCCGGGTGCTTGGGTAGCACCTCTGTTGAGCGGGGAAACTCCCGAGAGACTTGAGCTAGGACGAGTCCCAGCTGGTTTTTCTACGGGTCCGCGGGCTTTTGAAGCCGTTGGAACGTTTCCTTCACTCAGGTCTGAGAGGACTTTCAATCCCCCAGACAATTTTGGCCCTACCTGGTAAGCAGCTTCCACCACGTCAGCGATGGTGTGCTTACCCGGAGCCAATTTCTTCCTGGGCTTCCGACTGGATCGCTCAGAAGTGTCAGTCTCGCTGGACGAGGACGATGACAGCTTCTTGACCCGTCGTTTAGCCTTCGAGGACTTTTGAGACGGTTCCCGGCTAAGGGACCGTTTCTTCCTCGACTCTTTTGACATCTGTCGATGTTTTGAAGCGGATAGCATCAGACTCCCGAACCAGCCAGGATTCTTCTTCCATCCGATCTTAAACAGTCGACCGTCTGTCACACAAGTCTCGGGTTCCGGTTTGCCTTTCTGAGCCTCGGAACCTAAGTCAATGAATCTCTGCCACAGATTCATGACCCGTTCCCGAGCAGCAGCACCAGCAGTCCGGTGTTCCCGGGCAATGTGTCTGACTAGACACGATCGCCTTGAACTGGCACACCCAGCCTGACAAGAACCACCCTTCTTGCCAAGGCACTGTAGCCATGGTCGTTCGGCTAAGTGTACCTCTACGAGGTGCCTAGCGTAACGACCTTCAATCGCGTAGGTCGGTGACAATTTCTTGTCCCTCCCATGGCAACTCAAGAAGACACAATGATTGCCGTTCCCAAACTTGTGCCATGCGTACGCGATCGGGTCTTTGACCTGATCCTCGTACTTCAGCCGGGACTCCTTTCACCCGGTCTATGTACCAGGCGTTGGGAGAACCCTCATCAACTAGCCACTCCTCGTCATCCGAGGTTCCATCTAAACCGACACCATCGGGGATGTAATGTCGGTTCCCATGACGGAGATCTTCTAGGCAAGTGTAAGTCTTGCCCAGCAAAGAGGCGGGTATCTGTCTAGCTACCGTTCTCTTCCCAGCCCGCTTTACGCCAGGTTGGAAATCACCGTCATCATTGTCGGGGTTGGATGGGACCAGGGGTTTAGCCTTGTCCATCTCCGTTCCCCAACACTTGACCTCTCCACCACCCGTGGCACCTGTTGAGGTACTCGGTGTAGCGTCAGCCGCACCAGGTCCAGCCTGCGCCGAGGGTTTGTCTGAGCCTTTCGACTCAGCCCCCTTCGACTCCTCACGCTTCCCGGTTTGAGGTTTCCCTTTCTCCGAGTCACGCGATTCCGGCTGACCTCCTGTCCTTTCTAGCTCCGCCTCAATTCGGAACCTTCGGCCATAAACACATCCGAGTCAGAGGCCTCAGTTTTCACTGAGCTCGTCTTCGGACGGGCACCAGAAGAGCCCTTAGCGGCCGGGGCCGCCTCAGACTTCTTCCCGGTGTGACTTTTTCCCTTTCCGGGTAGTTCATCTCGGGTTTCCCCAAGAAGAACAGAGTCCGCAGACTCGTCCCCTTACAGGTCAAAATCACCATCATCTGACCCGACGAGCAAAGCATCATCGTCCAGATCTGCCCCCCGCTCAGCCGAAGCTGAGGATCCGGGCAGGGGTGAGGGGAGCTCGCGCTCACCCTCCGTAGACGGGGCACTGTCAGCCATGCTGCTACTGCCCGACTCCTGTGGTGCTAGGCACCACTCCGATCACAGAGTAAAGACTACTGAAAAAACAGGGTCTTATATACTCCTAAGTGACCTAGATTCACTGTCGCGAACCAATCAACCGTGTCGAGACTGGCTCATCTTGAGCGTCTCCACACCGCATGCGTGAAGAAACCAAAGGTCAGCGTTACGCTCGACTTGATTTGTTCATGCCTTCAAACCCCTTTTCGAGCTCCACCCCGAGTTCTCTGTAGTGTGGGAATTCTTATCGCCGTCGTGTATCTCGCTGATAGTATGGGAGACTTGTCTAATTTCCATGTAAATGGATCAGACCTTTCAGAGCGTTCGGCAATTCTGCAGCCTCTAGAGGGTCCTCGACGGGGTCCCTTAGAGCAACGTCTGGGCTGCGGCACATAACGACTGATTTTAAGGTAACTATTTGATCAACATTCATGTATAATTGACACGCCACTGACTACCAACGATCTACATTTCGTACCATTGCTTCTCGTTGTGTTTTCGACAACCCCGGCACCACTACTCTTTGTAGCTAACCACAGCCTTCGATTTTAGTCGAGAGCTGCGGCGGGGTTTTGAGTCTATTTTAGACTCCATTCTACATCTCGAACCATGTTTATTATACACGGCTCGATTTGTAGCAAATTTATACTTTTCCGTGTCAGGTTTTTCTTCTACCCACACTTCCCTTTTTAGGTTAGCGTAAGTAGGAATCACCTTCCGCGGACGTCCCGGTTTTCGCCGTGTAGGCAGGCACCCACTCGGAACCCCTGTAACCTTTGACCGGGACTTCCCTATCGGGGTCTGCCTCCGCCGTGTTGACGGGGGTTTGACACCCGGCTTCCCGGCTCTTTGAACCCGGGACCTCCCTGGTTTCCCAGTAGGACCCGTGTTCAGTGACACATCCCGCTTTGTAGCAGGGTGCGAAACTTCAAAGTCGGAACATTCACGCTTTCCTTCCCATAGTCGTAAACGAGCTACATGGGATTTATAACGCCTTCTTGACCATTCGTCTTCTATCACTACTGTCATTTCTGACAATAATTGAACAATTCTGAATGGTCCGTCCCAGTTAGGAGCGAGTTTTACATTTACCAACGGAGTGTGGTATCGTACAACCCGGTCTCCTACTCGGAACTTACGTGGTTTAAGATTGACGTCATGTCCAGTCTTTTGCCACTCTGCTGCTTTCGTCAGATTCCGTCTAGCAAGGTAATATCCCTCTACAAAACGTTCTCTGAGTTTTTCGACAAATCCTATGGGACAAGGATCATCCGTAGACATTCCAGGAACCCCATAGACTATGTCCGCAGGCATTACTATTTCCTCGCCAAAGACGAGTAAATTAGGTGAACACCCCATGCTTGAATGAATGGTCCCATTGTATGCGTGAGCTATAAATGGTGCTAATTCATCCCAATTCTTCCGATTTTCATCTACCAGGGTCCGAAGACACTGGATCAATGTCCAGTTGAATCTCTCTACCATACCATCTGATTGGGGACGATATGGATTCGTATGTGTCTTTTTAATCTCGAGTATCCTACACATTTCTTTCCAGATCTGGGATTCAAATTCCCTTCCTTGGTTGGAATGTAGTACGCTCGGAGTTCCAAAAGGCAACATCCAGTTTTTCACTAAAGCTTCCGCACACGTGGCAGCTTTGTGATTTTTCATGGGATAGATCTGCACATATTTTGTGTAATAATCCATCACCACCATCATACAGGTATTTCCTTCCTCTGACTCGTCGATACCAGATATGATATCTAGAGCGATTCTGGCAAACCTGACACCAAACAGTTCCTGTTGTAACGGCATCTTTCCGAGTCCTACCCCGGGTTTGACTTTGCTACATATGGAACATCCAGATATCCATCTTCGAATATCTGCACCCATTCCAGGCCAGTAGTAACGACGCCTTATTCTGGCTACCGTTCTTTTCCGTCCTAGATGAGCTGCACTCCTATGTTCATGACATAGGGTCATTAGTCCGGATCGTAATTCTCGAGGGACCACTAGTTGTAGAGCACGTTTAAGTGGTTGCAATGTGGTTCTCCATCGATATAATACTCCATCACGGACCTCTAGCTCTTTCCATTGACCACATAGATTCCGAAATTCTCGGTTTTCAGGCGAGATCTCGGGTCCTGTAGGTCTATGGAGTCCATTAGCTATCAGTTTAGTTAACCGGAACAAATCTGGGTCAGCCTGTTGACTTTCCTTAATCTGTTCTAGTGTCCACTGATAGTTTAATGGCGGCTTTACTTTCTGGGAACGTAGAGTAGCTATGACTGCTCTATGCTCGCCACAATCCCGGCAATCTGGTCGTCCACATTTCCGCACTGGTCTCCTTGAGAGACAATCCGCATTAATGTGTGACTTTCCAGCCCGGTGTTCAATCTGGCAGTTAGTCAACCCGAATTCGGAGAGAGCTGCCAGCCATCTTCCAATCATTCCCTCGGCGTCTTTAAAGTTAAAGAGCCATTTGAGAGAAGAATGGTCAGTACGTAAGATGAAATCTCCACCTGCTAAGAAGTGTCGATATTTTCTTACATACACCACAGCCGCTAAGAGTTCCCTCTTAGTAGTACAGTAGTTCCGCTGACTTTTACTTAAGCTGTTGCTGGCAAAAGCTATTGGAACTTCTATACCATCTTGTATCTGAGACAAAGCCGCTCCAATACTCTCATTACTAGCGTCAGTGTCGAGAATGAACCGACCCTGGGCTAGAGGGTTTTTCAATACGGGGGTCTCCGTAAACTTTCTTTTTAGTCCCAGAAAAGCGTGTTCAGCTTCCGGAGTCCATTGGATCTCTTTTTGCTTCCCTGGCTTATCTAGTACTACATACTGTTGCATAGGGTGTGCAATTTCAGAAAAACCCGGGATAAAGTCGCGGTAATACGAACAAAATCCTAGGAAAGACCTTATGTCTTTTATATTCTGGGGGCGTGGCCAATTAGCCACTACCTCCAACTTAGAAGGATCTGCCCAGATTCCATTTCCGGAAACTATCCGTCCTAAGTATTCCACAGATTTGCGAAACAGCTTACATTTTTGAGGTTTGAGTTTCAACCCATAAGATTGAATACGCTCAAATACCTCTCTCAGGTTCTCTAAACATTCAACATAATTCTTTCCGAAGATGATTATGTCGTCTAGATAAACCAAACACTTTTTCCACTGTAGACCCCGCAACATCTGATCCATCATGGATTCGAAAGTCGCAGGAGCGTTACAGAGGCCAAATGGCATTACTGTGAACTCGTAAAGCCCTTGATGAGTGGTGAACGCCGTTTTAAAATGATCGCCACTGTTCATCTTTACCTGCCAATATCCAGACTGGAGATCCAGAGTACAAAACCACTGGTTCCCTCCCAGAGAGTCGAGACTCTCATCGATCCGGGGTATTGGGTAGGCATTCTTCCGGGTGATACCATTCAATTTTCTGTAGTCAATACAGAATCGGCAAGTACCATCCTTTTTAGTAACCATTACCACTGGGCTAGCCCAAGGACTTGCACTGGGGATGATTACTTTCTGGTCCATCATTTTCCCTACTTCCTCTTCTAAAGCTTCCCGTTTTACCGGAGGTAGCCGTCGATAAGGAAGGCGGAAAGGTTGATGACTTTCAGTGTCAATCGTGTGTTCTACTCGATCCGTTCTCCCCAAGGGATCTCCGGGTCGGGTAAAGATTGACTCCATCTTCTTCAAAAGAATCCTTAGTTCATGTCGTTCCCCACTGTTTAGTGTGTCTGTCGTCTGAACTAAAGTTTCCAGAGTTTCGTGCAATGGACTCGGAACTGGAAGGGATCCCGTTCCTGTATCGATAGCACTAACCAGCACTTCTTCATAATGATTTCCTATTAAGTCCGACCTTTCCAGTTTAGATTGTCCATCTTCCCCGGTTATTTCGGAAACGGGAATAGGTGTGATTCCCTGTGGACTGGAGTCCACTAGGCCATCCACATGAGCTAGAGTTACCCAGCCCAATGTCTCACCCTTCCTTAATTTAATCAACCCGGAGGTATGATTACTTATAGGAATTGATCCTTCTCTGGCACTTCCGATCAGGGTATCCCAGGCCTGTATTCCTTTTTTAGAAAACAGTTCTGGGTCTGGCTCGAAAAGTGCATCTCCACATGGTAAGTCACCTTCCCCAGCTATCAGGACATTAACCATCTGCTGGGGGGGGATGCCCACATCTTGTCGGACAGAAATCAATGAAGAAATCCGTCGACAACTACATTCCACTTCCATTAACTCAGGAAACCTGAGTCGGAGAGTGCCATCGGGTAGATCTACAGAGCCTCCATAGAGGGTGAGAAAATCTACGCCTAATATTCCACTTTCTTCGATATCACTGAGTATGGGACCCCATACGAATTCAGTGTTACCTATTGAGACTGGAATAATCACACTACCATAGCACCTCATATGAGTACCATTAGCAGCTTTTGCCGAGGCTCCAGGAACATGACATTCCTGCGCAAATCCAAGAGACTGATAGAGTCCGTTGTTTAACACAGAGCGACTAGCACCAGTATCCAACAATAGATCCACCTTTCTTCCTTGAATTCTAGCCGGCACATACCAACGTCGTCCTCCCAAAGGGGACGGTTGTCTTATAAACCGTGAGATTCCATCCAAGGTTCCAAGATCCCATCCGCGTTGACAAAGCCATTGCAGACAAGGATGCCCGGGTGAAAGATACTTACTACAGATCGTTGCGACGGTATTTTGTATCTTCCCCTTTTCTGGTAAGTTGGAAATATTTTCCTCCTTATACATCTCACAGGTTTGTGTCTCCTGGCACTTTCCTTCCCGGACCGCAGTGTTGCCACTCGCTACAGTCCTCCTTTGTTTTCCGGTTCACTCTGAGAGGCAACCATCAACGCAGGCAGACTACGAGATGTTTCCACCGTAGTAACGTTCCGGGTTTCTGGACAATCTGGAGAGATATGTCCCATCTTGTTGCACCGCCAACAACGTCGGACATCCAGCTGGTTTTTCTCCACCTGATTCAGTCTTTCATTGATTTTGGTCAACAACTTCATAACCTCTGAGGAATTTCCTTCAGGATCAGTGGTTATTGGTTTTGCCTCTGCCACAGAAGGTACATCGCTGTTCCTTCCAAAGCTAGGGGTTCGACCTCTTCCACGTCCCCGTCTATTGAAGCCTCCTCTTCCGAGTACCATCGAGCGGACATTAGAGAGTATATCCTCTATTTCCGCTTCCTGACACTCGTAGGTATCTTCCTCTACTTGTGACCAAGTAGAACCCACTATGTTAACCCGAGAAGTTTTCCCTGGATTAGCATATTTTCCGAATAGTATACACCGTTGTTCATAGGCATCTACTATTCGCAATACCTGCATGAAGTTCATACCGGGCTCCCATTTAGAGATGACTTCCGCTCTCACATCATCATCTCGAAGTCCTTTTACAAACTGAGTTTGTAGATCTTCATGCAGCGCAGGAGAATCTAATCCCGTCCCTGGGTAAACCTCTAACAACATTTGTTGCAAAGCTAGCCCATAGGTGCGAGTTGTCTCCTCTTTACCCTGGATCCTCTTTAAAAAAGTGGAACGGGGGTTCAGCGTTACCAACTGACCACAGTAGTATGAGGCTACCTCCACTAACTCATCCCATTCCGTACCACCGGAACGGCGAAAAGCGCGAAGTGCAGCTTCCCCGGGTCCATCTCGCAACGCTCTTTTGAGGTATGGCAATGCATCGACTTTATTCCAGCCATTACATTGTATGTCCTCACAAAATCCCGCGAACCAGTGTTCCCACTCCATTCCTTTCCCGTAAGGTTTTGGAATGACAGCGTTTTTTCTGGCTGCATTCTCTGGGCGCATCATCGGAACCTTGTCAGCTCTCGCCATTGACAAGTTAAAGATCCGATCCTGTTCCCGGACTTGGTTGAACGAGTTGAACCCTAGTTCAGCTATAGCTTTACTAGTACGTTCGGAACTCGGAGAACCCATTCTTGACTCAGAGGGTAGCCGGAAGCTAACACCCTTTGTTCCAGATATGAATCTGTTAGGGCTCTTCTCTGGATCCTCTACTCTCCCTGGTGGGGAATATAGATGATCTCTCACATTACTCCAGCCAGCTTGGGACATAGGCATCCATTGGGATGATTCTGTCTCTGCTAGTCGAACTTGGTCCTTCATGTATTGTACATGTTGGTCCAAACGCTCGATTTTTTCTAGAGTCTCAATCTCGCGAACCGAGAGTTCTTCCAAGTTATGGTGCCTTTGGGCTACCTTCTCGGCGATCTCACGGTTTCGAGCTTCTAGTTCCCGACACATGTCTCTGGCTTCCCTTTCCCTATCAAACTCGGCTAAGAGTTCAGGTCCAAGGAAACCTACAGGAACTTCATCGGAAGATACCCTTAAGGTATTTTCCGACCTATTCCGGGGAGTACTAGACTCTCCGGGACTATCTGTCTGAGACCCAATTTTACTGAGTCCCTCCAGATCCCTTGCGGGGCCATGTCGGCTGTCGGCCGCCGGACTGAAACTCTTCAGGACTGTCGAACTCAGATTCTGAGCGGCGGTTCTCTTCAGAGATTTCTCCTTGCCAGACTTCTGGGTTTCACCCCCTCCCTCTGGTTTTGGAGACTTGTCGTCATTCCGGGCCGGAAGAGTTGGTTGAGAAGTTACCTCCCCATCTTCACTCTCCTGTCCAGCCTTAGATCTGGTTTTTATTCCAGATCCGTGCATTTACCGAGAATCCCGGGTTGTGCAAGCAACCTGGGATCCTGGTCACGGCACCAGTGTGGTGGTCGCCGCCTGTCTAGCAGGTTGGATGACCCCAATCCGGAACGCTAGTTCCAGGCAGGATCCCACCCTACGCACTTACGTAGGTTGGTTCGGTTTTCGGTTAGTTTGCACAGACCTATTCACACATAACACAACAACGTCACTTAATAAACAAGGGTGTTTATTAATCACTTACTTCCCGGAAAAGATCTGGAAGATCTTCCCCACAAGTACAGTACCCTAGCACATAGGTGCTAGGTAACGCTGGATAGGCCAATCCGGAGGATTAGCCTAACCACCAGGAAGGTTACAAGAACCCGCCTGCAAAGTGAGGGCCCAAGGATCCGTTCCGTAGAAGGGACGCGCGAGGACAGCCTGTCGACCTACTGTGAACGCTGAGTATATATACTAAGCGTAACGTAATCCCGGTCTCCGCCGCGCCACTCTCGTGTGCAGCGTTGTCCGGAATCACTGCACAGTAAGGATCGGCAAATCGCGCCACCTTCCGTGAAACAAATGAACACTGCTGGATTCCCGTCCCACTACAGCATGTTAGTCAACCCTGGCCACTCAAATTGGCTTCAGATTTTATCCCAACCCTTGATTCTATTAAAGAAACTCATTATATATGTGTAAGGAAAGAAAACATAAGTACCCAACTTTGATCATGTATTTGAAACGCTACTCAAAAGAGTGACGTGTACAATTTTCCAACATTAAGTCTCTGGAGAGATAAACCTAGGTGGGAATATACTTCCTACGCTACTTCTCACTTTCTACAGAATACAAAAGACCACTCTAATTTGTATCATACACACATCAGTTTGGTCGTAGGAAGACATTATTAAACAATGGCCTCGGCTCTTTTATTCTTCAGAGTACATCAGAATTTCTATATAAATTTATATTGGTTCTCTTAATTTTTATACTTCAGTTATAATGAAGGGGACTAATACTTCTTTGGGATCAGGTTTGATAGTTCTGTTCATTATAACGGGTAGGATCACCAATATTTTACCGAGGCCATATTATTCCTTATGTTCTTCAAGAAGACATTTTATACGCTAAATCAAAACACCAGGTGGCAGTTGCACTTATTGTTGGATTACAACAGACCCTGATAACTGACGCGTGGTGCCATCTTCACGGGTCACTCTGGAACTCTTCTACTCTTCTGGCAGATCCTTGGTGCCACTTGGCTTCCAAAACAGATGAAGGATCTGCTTTGAGACTGGAACTCTCAGATTATCAAGGAACTATGGCATAATGGCTGCCCTATATTTTGGTTTACCCACATTTACCCAGGTCTTCAATAAGGAATCACCCACATTTAAAGGGTCAAAATGACTAGAAACATTTCCAGAATCCATATATGTTGAGAGAAATAAAAACATTAATGAATATGAATAGTCTTAATTTTTCGGCACAAAGGGTCACTTCTAAAGGACACTAGTTGTCCACTGGACACTGGGCACAAGACAAGTGAGAATAAAGCGAAAGAATACATCACAGACAGAAGCTGTTGATATTTTAATAGAGGGGAAAACTTCTGTTCCGAGTAAATTATCCCCTTAACTCTTTCCTTACTAATGATGCCACTATGGCATTCCCCAGCCATGAGCCAATGATGCTAAATGGCATCATTTGACATTTTACAATTTAGGCTCATAATTTGTGAAATACTCAATACTATAGCACGATTTTTACACAAAATATCTATTTAGATATATCCAAAATAGTTATTGAAAAAAAACTGAAATAGTTGCCATATCACGTCACTTCACATGGACAAATCACATCATGTGACACCATATTTGAAATTTGGTGCTCGCCCTTACTGCACATACACAGGAGCTGGTATCGCCGCCTACATGATGCACTACAAAAATCGTTTGTAATGATTGGGTTAAATGGGGTGTTCTGTTAAGCAGAGTGTCTCCTTAAGTAAGGTTTTACTGTGCTACTAGCAGTCCAGAACTTAATTGATTTTAATGACAACTAGAATCTCTTTTATACCCATAGACGGCATTAGTGCAGACATCACACTCAATTCCCCCTCCGCCATGAGTGTATCGGGGACAAACAAACCACCTGGCACCAGCCTATCTCCATGGGAGTACTGACCTTATTCAGAATTCTTTCATATTCTTTTGTAAATCTTTAGAGATTTAAAAAAAGTGATGGACTCAGAAGGAACCTAAAGACATTTCAAAAGTGTGTTACGACTCTCCGTGCCTCAGAGTTGTAAGTCAAACTACAGACCAGATTAAATATCAGTGGCCATGCCAGGACTGAGTGAGTAGGCACTCACTAGGTCACTGCACCCACAGCCCTACAACCATTAGGCAGGTGCCAGAAGGATTCGACACACACCTAAATCACCAAAACAAGTTGCCCTCTACATTGAGAATCAAAAGAGATAAACTATGACAGCTCTAACAGATACTATCAGTGTCAAGTTTAGATATCATGCCAAACAAAACACATCATGTCAGGTGCAGTTATCAATGGATTTTTAGAAAGCTTGCCATAATGGAGGATTTTTAGCCTCATCTCATGATTATCAATGGATCATAAAAACTGATAACAGCAGTTGTCCCCCGGCTACAGTGTTGCCATCTTACTATTTCCTAATAGATGATAGGAGAACAAGCAAACACTCTATGCCCTGATGTAAAGAGTACAAGAATATCATACAAAGAAATATTTAATACGAAAAATGAAGACATCACTGGTTCCTTCACTATCTATGTGCCTACGATTCATCGTGAGTGGATGATGCACAGCATGTAGGGCAGATAGGTATTGTGCAACGGGTGCTACCATATTGCGGCAGATGCAAAACAAAACATATGGTTTCGGGTAAAGGTATCAATTACTTTTTAGCCACCTTTCCATAATAGAGGGTTTTTAGCCTTGTCTCATGATCATCAATGGATTATAGCAACTGACAACAGCAGTTCTCCACTGGCCAAATTGGCGCAATTTTACAATTTCCTGATAGATTGTGGCGGACCAAGCAATCCCTTTGTGCCCTGGTGTAAAGAATACAAGACATCTTTTTAATATTGATTTTATTCATACAAATTTATTACAGTATGTGATTATAGTATTTTTCGTTTCTTCCATCACTCGATTATAGAAAGACTTCACATCTTACTACAGTTGTATACAAGATATGACATCAATCAAGGCTCAATTGCAGCAAAAGAACACTTTTACCCTATTTTCGGTACATAACTTTCTGGATATCTAAAGTTCTACATGGATGATGAACTTACTAATTCTTTGGAGGATTTCATTTTCTACTATGAAACAGCAAGACGCACTAAAAAGAACCTTTCACGATAAGTAATACTTAATATTCCACCTGAATCAACGATAGATATTATAACATACAAATACTATACCGCAGAACAAAATAAATACAAATTCAAAACATTTAATAACAAATATGATTAATAAATATGACCACTATTTTTACAACAAATCATATGTATTTTACAGTGGTTTGGATAATTATTACACTCTATCCATGGGCCATACGTCACAGTGTGATATACCGGGTATGTGGTCACGTGACTAACTACAACTTCATCATTCTTAGGAATATAATAATATGAAAACACTGTCTTTGTAAGTCAATGTACTTGGTAAATTTATTGATCAGTTCCCGCCTTCTGCATTAGGATGTATCTCATGAATAATTTCACCGCATATTTCTGACATACAAAGACAGTAAGTTTCTATATAATATCCTGATTTGGAAAAAAACATTAGGACCATCACTTTTGTGAAACTTTTACTGAAACTCATGCTTATACAGAAAATATTTGTCTTTCCAAGAACTAACTAACAGAACTCATAAAGACATGTGTTTATAACCCTTATCACTGATTAATCCTGTATGAATTATTACACAAACTAAACATATTTAATTATGGTGAAATAAAAGTGTCTAGTGGCAGAATAAAAATTTAAATTAATCCAAGAGGTAAAAGTAGGTCAAATTGGCATCTTTCCCATATGGCCAACGAAATCAATGAAATTAAAAAATTCTGGTTTGAATCAAGGTAGAAAAACGATCTGAAATTCTGAGGTGGGGAATCCATACAAATCACAAGAGTATCTTTGGAGTAAATTGTGTATATTCAATATGGCTGCCTGAATTCTATGAAAAACCACAATTTGGGTTTAAATAAAGATATAAACAATAAACCTTATTTTGACTGGACTATAACCTCTATACCTAATTTAACGCCGTGTTATGGTGGATAAAAGAATATTTTCAGCAGGGAAGACAATGTGATTAACTCGAACCTAATACCATAATATTTGTTGGTTTGGAGATTATTATTTATTATCCATAGTATACAAAGTCCGCATTTAACATGTATGAGGACTTAGTAAAAAATTACCCATTGTTTAAACTCTCAGATACCGTAACAATTGTATGTAAGGCAGCTCAAAAACATAGTCCCTAATGATATATCCTGTAATATGACAATTCCTGGGTGTTATCTATTCAAGATGGATAATGAATACAAAAAAACAAAGTGTTCTTTTGTGGCAGGCAGCTCTGGAAACCATTTGAGATAACGCTCCTGTATTAAAATGCGCCAACCTGTCATGGTTTACGGCCGCCTATCCACAAAGCCATCGATTATTGTTTATGAATACAATAAGACACTGATACAGCCAATACTTTTTCAATTTTAGTACACATTTAAGTATTGCTCAGCGACCCATCAGCAGTAAACTCTACCAGATTTAGTTTGGTGGCTTAATGATGGGGTGTTTGCCTCGAGCATGGGAGGTCAGAGGTTCAAATCCCGGTTGCGTCATACAAAAGACTTCTACAAAAATTGTACCTACTGCTCTTTCAGCTAAACACACGCCATTAGAGTGATGGGTGGGGGGCTAGGTTTCACTAAAGAACATCCAGTGACAAGCTACTTACGTATAGGGCCCCAGCGGAAAAATGTCTGTATTGCTTAACTTGGTGGTTGTATACACAATATTCCCTCAATAGAATTGACAAAAAGAAGAAATTGTAAGGGGCTCTTCCACCAGCACACAAGATATAGTGCGAATTCTCACGATTTTATCAACTTGTTAAGTCTTATTAGGTTTTGAGTAATCGCATGCATTTTTGCTGTTAAGCATTGGTACGATTAAGCATCTCCACAATTCTTGTCCCGATGGACCGCTGTATGCCCAGTATGTCAGGCAATAGATCATGAGCATCACAATTGTGGAGCACCAAAATGCACACATTTTCGCAAAACAGATACACACATCATCACGCATGACTTATTGCGGCAAAGAAGATAAGACATATCTCAAGAATCTAAGATGACATACAGCACATACCAAGATATGATAAGGCAAATCCATTGTGCTGGTGGAACCAGCCCTTTAGTGTCTATTACTGTTAACCCCACCACAGGACGAAACATTGTTTCCTGATATAGAATTCTGGCACAAAGACGGCACTGTGGGTATTTATTTTACTCAATGTATTGGTTTCATATATATATATTTTTCAGTTCCTGCCAATAAACTTATCATATTGATTTAGGATCTATTATATTGATGCACTCTATATGCCAGGTCAGATATACTGACTTTATATTGTCTACGCAGGCAGACAATATGGGTGCATCTATCAGACAAGCACACAATGGCAACTAGAAACAAATGTTTGCCATGGCTGCCATAACAGGGTCTCTGATTGGCTGAGAACAGGTCATGTGGTTAATGGAGTGTTCGGTTACAGGAATATAGCAACACCTATTACTGATGTGTGTAGGCTGTGTGCCCTGCCACTCCCTGGGTTGGTAACTACTCTAAAGTGAAATACTGTAGGCTTTTCAAACTGACCTTGGCCACTTTGAAGCTGGTGACCTTGAACTATAGACGACCTTATCTGCTGGTCTGATATGTGAGTCGATATGTCCTTGAACAAGCTCCCTGCTCTTTCAACTGGTCGATTGATTAATTTTCTTTCTTTTCTAGTAAAAAAGGGTAATTTTATTTTCCATAAATTTGGCAAGATTCTTGGCGATCTCTGGATATTTGTATATTCCCTATTGTGATATTTACTATTTCACACGTCTCATTGGTTCAGTTGTGTTTCAACTAGAATCCCACATTGTTAACAAATTCCTGCATTAAATAAAAAGATTTTTTTAATTCAATTAAAAGTAATAGTTTAGTTCCTACATCACCAATGGCCTCATATGAACCAAACATAACTAACGGTAGGCTTTAATTCTACTGGTTTCCTGTTTGATTCACTTGGAGGTTATATAAAAAGGCTGGATTCCATTTATGAGAATTATGTCCCGATCCTACTCAGGCCATGTTCAGTCCCTATTCGCATCAGGTCTAAAGCAGCCCCCGATTAGGGCCTGAGTGGTGATCGGCACCAAATTCAGCCAAATGGAATCAAGCCTTAAAAGTCAAGGTTTTATATATAAAAGATGCACCAATTCAAGATGTCGCACTGACCAGTTTGTCTATTATCTCATCATAAATCAAATAGCAGTATTATGGGTTACTCAGCTGACACAAAGTCATCCCAGAGTACTGTCAATTTTCCCCATTATGTTCAATTTTTGATTACCATAATTTATTTCACCTTAGTTTAATTCACTTCTTAAGAGAAATAAAATAGAAAGTGGAATAAGATATGAATGTCAAAAGATAGCATGTCGGACCATGTCTAACAATGGGAAGAATACTTGGAAAGCTTCCGTTATTTGTTATAGAAATATTATATGTTTATGTGAATTGACCATCAAAGGTGCTACCAACGAGAGGGATGATGAAACCAGAGTGGTTTGTTTTGACTAATATACCATGAGTTTGAAATGTAAGTGTGTAATAAATTCAGGTAACAAAGCCGAGTGAAATCACTACACAATCAAACAAATGGCATGTTAGTCAACCCTAGCCACTCAAATTGACTTCAGATTTTATCCCAACCCTTGATTCTAATAAAGAAACTCATTAGAATATATATATATATATATATAAGAAATATAAATCCACAGATTTATATAAGTATATATCTTGATAGTGTATTAAACCTCCACCAGATGTCTTTGTTGTAGCAACGGTGGCGCCCTCGGCGATATAGGCGGAGGAACGAGACGCTTCTACTGTGGATCACTTTGCTGCAGACATTCACCTGAACACACCGAAAAATTTTTTCGGTGTGTTGCAGGTGAGCATACATATGTACCCAACTTTGATCATATATTTGAAACGCTACTCAAAAGAGTGACGTGTACAATTTTCCAACATTAAGTCTCTGGAGAGATATACCTGGGTGGGATAATACTTCCTACGCTACTTCTCACTTTCTACAGAATACATAAGACCACTCTAATTTGTATTATACACACATCAGTTTGGTCGTAGGAAGACATTATTAAACAATGGCCTCGGCTCTTTTATTCTTCAGAGTACGTCAGAATTTCTATATAAATTTATATTGGTTATCTCAATTTTTATACTACAGTTATAATGAAGGGGACTAATACTTCTTTGGAGTCAGGTTTGATAGTTCTGTTCATTATAACGGGTAGGATCACCAATATTTTACCGAGGCCATATCATTCCTTATGTTCTTCAAGAAGACATTTTATACGCTAAATCACAGACACAGTTGACCGTTGGGAGAATTGCTTAACACTAAATACTGACAACTGAATTGATATTCCTACTCACTTAATCAGCATCTAACTTCAACTTGTCTTCCAGTGGTTAAACACACACTAGGACCACAGTCCACGGTAGAAAATAGCCATATAAACAATATAAACACCTACAACATCCCTGGTGTCTCGTAAATAGTGGCTGAATCAGCAGTGTATCGCTAGTGACACCGGTAGGAGAGGTTACCTTAACTCTGGGTCTACCTGATTATTTCATGTAAACAACAGATAATATATAATTCATACAACAACGGTAGACAGCATACAACAACTGCATACTCCCTAGAGTAATGATAACCTGTTTTCTATACGGAACCTCCATTTAAGTATATAACTCTACGTGTACAGGGCGCATAGTGATCAACTCATGTAGGCTGCCATCTTGCCCATCGATGCAAAACAAAACACCAGGTGGCAGGTGCGCTTATCAATGGATTATAACAGACCCTGATAACAGACGCTGTCCCCCGACTCATGGCGCCATCTTCACTCTCCTGGCAGATCCTTAATGCCGCTTGGCTTCCAAAATAGACCAAGGGATCTGCTTGGAGACTGGAACTCTTGATTTATCAAGGAACTAAGGTACGCTCTCCGCCCTATATTTTGGTTTACGTTGGTGGGATTTGTGTATTAGAAATGACGGTGAAGATGGAGTTTGCCCAGACACGTCTTCAATTACGAATCACCCACATTTAAAGGGTCACAATTATTAGAACCATTTCCAGATTCCAGATAAGTGGAGAGAAAATGAAAACATAAATGAATGCGTAAGACGTGCATAGTCTTAACTCTCCGGCATAAAGGGTCACTTCTAAAGGACACTAGTTGTCCCCTGGACACTGGGCACAAGACACGTGAAAACAAAGCGAAGGAAAACATCACAGACAGTTGGGTTCCCGACACGCACTCTCAGGAGCTGCTGAACATGGCGTCGATTTTACTATTGACTTCACTCACATCGGCGGTTGCTGCTGTGACGTCACTTCCGGCGGCCGCCCCGCCGGTGGCGCCCTCTGCTGCGGGTTGCGGGTGGGTGTCGTCAGGTGGCGCTGCGGCGCTGGCTGCCCCTGCCACTTGACAGCGCCGTCTGGCGGAGAGGACGCTGGCGAGTGCGTGCTCCTGCTCCTGGCGGAGACACTGACGCGCCTGCTTCTCCACGCTGATGTTCATGTAGGACTCGAGGTCCTGGTCTATGACAGGCTGCGGGCGGCGGGGCTGGGAGGGCGGCTTGCTCCCTGCCTCACGGCCCGAGTCACGGCCTGCCTCACGGCTCGAGTCACGGCCTACCTCACGGCTCGAGTCACGGCCTGCCTCACGGCCCGAGTTACGGCTCGGCTCACGGCCCGCCTCACGGCCCGAGTTACGGCTCGGCTCACGGCCCGCCTCACGCTGGCCGTACGCCCGGTGTGGCAGCGGGTAGGTGTCACGGTCCTCGTCCTTGTTGGGGCTGTCCCCATGAAGCACCCACTCGCGGTGCATCTCCAGCAGGTCGCGACACCGCTCTGTGTCGTTGAAGGGACTCGGGCCGAATGCCTGCAACAACCGCTGCCGCTCCTACATCACCGTAAACAACAGTTATTTACAACATGGCAGTGTTATTAAATGATGGAATCATTTACAACTAGGGCAGCATTATTAAATGATGGAGTTGTTTACAACGAGATCAGCAATATTAAATAAAATAAAGGAGCCATTTACAATCGAGAGTCATTTACATTGAGGGCAGCATTATTAAATAATGGAGTAATTTACAACGAGGGCAGCATTATTAAATAATGGAGTAATTTACAATGAGGGCAGCATTATTAAATAATGGAGTCATTTAAAATGAGGGCAGTATTATTAAATAATGGAGTCATTTACATCAAGGGCAGCATTATTAAATAATGGGAGTAATTTACAACGAGGGCAGCATTATTAAATAATGGAGTCATTTACAACGAGGGCAGCATTGTTAAATAACGGAGTCATTTACGAGGACAGCATTATTAAACAATGGAGTCATTTACAACGAGGGCAGCATTATTAAATAATGGGAGTAATTTACAACGAGGGCAGCATTATTAAATAATGGAGTAATTTACAACGAGGGCAGCATTATTAAATAATGGGAGTAATTTACAACGAGGGCAGCATTATTAAATAATGGAGTCATTTACATCAAGGGCAGCATAATTAAATAATGGAGTCATTTACAACGAGGGCAGCATTATTAAATAATGGAGTCATTTACATCGAAGGCAGCATTATTAAATAATGGAGTAATTTACACTGAGGGCAGCATTATTAAATAATGGAGTCATTTACAACGAGGGCAGCATTATTAAATAATGGAGTCATTTACAACGAGGGCAGCATTATTAAATAAGGGAGTCATTTACAACGAGGACAGCATTATCAAATAAAATAAAGGAACCATTTACAATCGAGGCGGCATTATTATGGTGTTATTTACAACGCGGGAAGCATTATTAAATGAGAGAGTTGTTTACAAAGTGGGCAGAATTATTATGGAGTTATTTACAATGTGGGCAGTATTATGGAATGATGTGGTTATTTACAAGAGGCAGCATTATTAAATGATGTGAGTAATTTACAATGGGGGCAGTATTATTAAACAATTGGGTTATTTACAGTATTTTTATGCAGTTATTTAAAATGGGGCAGCATTATTAAATGATAGTTTTAAAGAGAAAAAATTCTCTGCAATAACGTCAAGCAACAGTATCAGATACAATTAAATCAAATAAAATGTAACAAAATGGTTTTCCCTGATGTGTCGTAAGGGTAGATTACTGGTGTTAACATATATATATATATATCTACATAGATGTATATTATTATTCATATTTAACACTTTAATATATTAGTACACTGCCTGATGGTGCTCATTAACCCTTTAAGGACGGCTGTCTGGGGTCCAGCTACTCCCATAAGGACGGGTACTGGTGGCAGTCTGTCTGGCTACAGGACGGCCACATGATAGCAAAAACTGATATCCAAGTTTGTAATCATGCAATATGATACATAATCATAAATATTTTATTTCTTTTTAATAGAAATACTAAATATGATATAATATCTACATTTTCTGAAGATTTCATGAATATTACTCTATTATTTCTTTGTTAAAACATTTTTCTTGATATTGGGACAATGATGCCTCAAGGCATCATGCGTCTTTAGTGCGGTGATGCCTCCAGGCATCATGCGTCCTTAAAGGGTTAAAGGTTATTCAAAAGATAACTACTGCACAGCGGTGCTGTGTGTGCTTGCTCTACTCATGGGTCAGTTTGAATCGTAAGTACAAATTACCGAAAACAAACAATTATCCACAGCGTTGTGAAGTCAGGTTTTGTTTATTTGTTTGAGTGATTTTACATCAGGTCAACCATTGCAGGTCCTTTCCAGACTTCCTCATTGTTTGAAGTCTTTGCAATCATGGATTTCTCCAATGATTTTCATGTGCTCCTTGGAGGAGCAAGGAGAGTTCTGATAAAACTTTCCCTTCTAATATACTTTTTATAGCTTTTCAAAGATCTTGGTTTCCCAGGGGAAACTCTTTCTTATCAGTGAAGTCTCATGAATGAATTAAAAGAATAATTTGTTTGTTTGGGTAGTTTAACGTCAAATTTGTTCAATTAGATTTTGAAAGAATAAGCTAGGGTTTGTTACCTCTGCAAGTTTCTCATGTTCGAAGGCAAGAAGCTGTCGCTGGAAGCCGAAGTTTGGGTTTGCTGCACGCCGCCCACCGCGCACTGCATTGAGGGTATCTCGCCAGCCGAGCCTGGTCACTGTCATCAGATAGGCCACTGTGACCGTCACACTGCGAGATACGCCCGCCAAGCTGTAATGAAAAACTCACAATCAGATAGGCCACTGTGACCGTCACACTGCGAGACACGCCCGCCAAGCTGTAATGAAAAACTCACAATCAGATAGGCCACTGTGACCGCCACACTGCGAGACACGCCCGCCAAGCTGTAATGAAAAACTCACAATCAGATAGGCCACTGTGACCGTCACACTGCGAGATACGCCCGCCAAGCTGTAATGAAAAACTCACAATCAGATAGGCCACTGTGACCGTCACACTGCGAGATACGCCCGCCAAGCTGTAACGAAAAACTGACAATCAGATAGGCCACTGTGACCGTCACACTGCGAGATACGCCCGCCAAGCTGTAATTAAAAACTCACAATCAGATAGGCCACTGTGACCGTCACACTGCGAGATACGCCCGCCAAGCTGTAACGAAAAACTGACAATCAGATAGGCCACTGTGACCGTCACACTGCGAGATACGCCCGCCAAGCTGTAATTAAAAACTCACAATCAGATAGGCCACTGTGACCGTCACACTGCGAGACACGCCCCCCAAGCTACAACGAAAAACTCACAATCAGATAGGCCACTGTGACCGTCACACTGCGAGATACGCCCGCCAAGCTGCAACGAAAAACTCACAATCAGATAGGCCACTGTGACCGTCACACTGCGAGATACGCCCGCCAAGCTGTAATTAAAAACTCACAATCAGATAGGCCACTGTGACCGTCACACTGCGAGACACGCCCGCCAAGCTGTAATGAAAAACTCACAATCAGATAGGCCACTGTGATATCACCCTTCACATTGACTAACGCATGTATACAATTGATCAACTTCTGCAAGAAAACTAAGCTGAGCCATCTTGCTGTAAGCCTATTTCCTAGGCATGATGAAACGCTGGAGCTGGAGTGGCTGGAAACCAAACTCCAGGTTAAAAAAAAACCTAAGAAAAAACAAAAAATACTACAAGATAATATCACAAAATACGCATGGCAGGCCACAAACAAAAACTCGTTATCAGACAGGGCGCTGCCACACTGTGAAGTCTGTACACCAGGCTACAATGAATAAATTCTTATTTTACCATGTCACATTTCACTAGGACAGTGTGGGCAGTAATAGAAGTGTTCGGTATTCATTGACAATAAAGTCATGGTATTTCAAAGGGAGATATTGAATGTGATAGTATACAGATATGTGGCAATTCATGTCAGTTTAACTCTAGGTTCAGCTGAATTCCGCCAGGTGACACCACATGCGACACTCCGCTTAGAGAATTCTTCGCAGCAGTTTTTCGCCTCGTTGACATTTGTCAAAGGAGGGACTTTTTCCAGTCCTGTCGATGGAGAGGCAGAGTGTGCAAAGTTCACCAGGTCACTCAAATTACATTGTGTCGGCCACTCGTCAAGACCTGGAGAGTCTTCTCGGGGATTTAAAGGCATATCCTACAATTCACAGTGGCGCCACCTGGTGATTTTTAAATAATGTCAATTATTAGTCAAAACTGGTTTCTTGGGATTCATTCTAATTCTATATGAGTGAATTTAACATTTTGTCCAGTTTATCCAATCTTATTAGGTAAAATAGGCCAATTTACATTTGCTTGATTTACATAGGAAATGTACTGAAAAAATATTGTTTTCTTCAATTTATTCGAAAATAAAGACGGTGACCTATCGTTTTTAAAACTTGAATAAGAAGTACTAAAAATGTACTATATTCTGCGAAAGTTTCAGGAAAATGACATGGGTTTTACTATGTGAAAAAATACTTTTAAGAATTTCTATATATTCTAATATAAAATTATCATAATATTGATCTATAAATCAAAAACAAGCATGGTGACCCCCGATTTTTAAGTGAGATATGTGTTCTAAAATACTTGGAGATCATCATATTAAATCCTCAGGGAATTGACATGAGTTTTGATTTTCAAGCTAAATTGTCCGATATGCCTTTAAAGGTATGTCAGACACCTTCAAAGTATAAATTTCATTTTCCTAGACCTTGAATATGATGATCGCAAAGTGTGGTAGAACAAGCATCTAATTCTAAAAGTAGGGATTTTTTATCGAACGATTCGTATTATGATAGAATACATAATTCTAAAATCGTGGATTACACATAGTACAACAATGGTAGTACACTTTTAAGACTAAATGTTGCTACACCTGTTTTTGAAAGAATTGAGAAAAAAACTTTTTTTTTTATAAAGATCAAACAAACACAAAGTGGCCTATTTTACCGATTGGGTTAGGACACACCAGTTAGAACTTGATATTTTACTCAGAAGGAATTGGAAATTGTTGATATCTGAAATTCACCAGGTAGCGCCACTGTTAGTTGTAGGATATGCCTTTTAAAGGCATATTGGAAAATTTGTTTTGAAAATTAAAACCCATGTTATTTTGCTGAAAATTGAAAATGATGATCTCCAAGTGTGTGGAACACATCTAACTTAAAAATCGGGGGTCACCCTGATAGTTTTTGATTTAGAGATTAATATCATAATAATACTATAATGGAATATATAGACATTCTAAATAGTTCATTTTTATATAGTAAAACCCATGTCATTCTCTTCAAATTTCACAGAATGTAGTCAATGTGTAACACTACACATTGGAGTTTTAAAAACCATAGGTCACCATCATTATTTTTGAAAGAATTGAAAAAAATCCTATATTTTTCAGTACATTTCCTATATGAATCAAGTTCATGGAAATGGGCTTATTTTACCTATTGGGTTATGTCAAACAAGAAAAAAGCAAAAATTTTGCTCATTCGGTTTTGGAATATGCCACAAAGAGCTGATTGAAGTGAGAGGAGGGACTTACCAGTGTACGAGAACATTTCCGTCCTTCAGCCGGGCCTTGTGGATGAAGTCGTTCGTCTGTGCGAAGTACTGGCTGAGATCCTGCGTGCTGCAGTCCCGCGCCGGGATGCACAGGTACGTTCTGTCCTGAAAACCGAGCATCAAACCGCGTTAAACACAGGCACGGTCTGTCCCAAACATCACACCGCGATAAAATACAAGTACTCTCTGTCCTGAAAACCGAGCATCGAACTGCGTTAAACACAGGCACGGTCTGTCCCAAACATCACACCGCGATAAAATACAAGTACTCTCTGTCCTGAAAACCGAGCATCGAACCGCGTTAAACACAGGCACGGTCTGTCCCAAACATCACACCGCGATAAAATACAAGTACTCTCTGTCCTGAAAACCGAGCATCAAACCGCGTTAAACACAGGCACGGTCTGTCCCAAGCATCACACCACGATAAATACAAGTACGTTCTGTCCTGAAAACCGAGCATCAAACCGCGTTAAACACAGGCACGGTCTGTCCCAAACATCACACCACGATAAATACAAGTACGTTCTGTCCTGAAAACCGAGCATCAAACCGCGTTAAACACAGGCACGGTCTGTCCCAAACATCACACCGCGATAAAATACAAGTACGTTCTGTCCTGAAAACCGAGCATCAAACCGCGTTAAACACAAGCACTGTCTGTCCCGAGCATCACACCACGATAAATACAAGTACTGTCTGTCCTGAAAACCGAGCATCGAACCACGTTAAACACAGGCACTGTCTGTCCCAAACATCACACCACGATTAAATACAAGTGCTGTCTGTCCTGAAAACCGAGCATCAAACCGCGTTAAACACAGGCACCGTCTGTCCCGAACAACACACCGCGATAAATACAAGTACGTTCTGTCCTGAAAACCGAGCATCGAACCACGTTAAACACAGGCACGGTCTGTCCCAAACATCACACCACGATTAAATACAAGTACGTTCTGTCCTGAAAACCGAGCATCGAACCGCGTTAAACACAGGCACGGTCTGTCCCAAACATCACACCACGATTAAATACAAGTACGTTCTGTCCTGAAAACCGAGCATCGAACCGCGTTAAACACAGGCACGGTCTGTCCCAAACATCACACCACGATTAAATACAAGTACGTTCTGTCCTGAAAACCGAGCATCGAACCGCGTTAAACACAGGCACGGTCTGTCCCAAACATCACACCACGATTAAATACAAGTACGTTCTGTCCTGAAAACCGAGCATCGAACCGCGTTAAACACAGGCACGGTCTGTCCCAAGCATCACACCGCGATTAATACAAGTACTGTCTGTCCTGAAAACCGAGCATCACACCACGATAAACACAGGCACGGTCTGTCCCAAACATCACACCACGATTAATACAAGTACTGTCTGTCCTGAAAACCGAGCATCACACCACGCTATACACAGGCACGGTCTGTCCCGAACATCACACCACGCTATACACAGGCACCGTCTGTCCCGAGAACGGAGCATCACACCACGATAAACACAGGCACCGTCTGTCCTGAAAACCGAGCATCACACCACGCTATACACAGGCACCGTCTGTCCCGAACATCACACCACGCTATACACAGGCACCGTCTGTCCCGAGAACGGAGCATCACACCATGTTAAACATTACTCAGTTAATGTCAGGTCGCATCACAAAAAAAAGAGTGTCATTTACTGCCTCAGGGAGTCGTTGCTCCATATTTTGTGCATCGGAGTATAGCAATCCAAAGTCGAAACTGAGGTCGAAATCATTGCTCCAGATTTTTTGCGGATCACATCATAACTATGTCGCCATCTATATCCATATTAAAAATCTAATGGACCTTCAACCTATGACACTGAAAATGCAGAGTTGTAAAAGGTAGCAAGACAATATGAAAATAATGATACTGCACGAGACGATCCAATATTACTGGAGCAACGCTTTTCCCAGGGAGACTGAGATAACATGGAAAATACATGGAGATGGTCCTGGAATGGCGTTGAGGGTCTGTGGGGAGGTGAGAACTAGTTTTATCGACATGAATGGGGCTATTTTTGTATCATACAAGAAAAAAAATCATTTCGTAAATTTAACTGTAAAGATTCTGTGCAGAAAACCAGCCCTGGTACCTGTTCGCTGCACCAGATGTCGCCTTCAAATCTATAGCCCTGCTAGTCCGTGAGAGGTCGCCACCAGTCTGGCAGCGACCTCCGTGATATTCCAGATATTGACAATTCTTAGTTCGACTCTCAATTGCACCCTCCCCCCCCCCCCCCCCCACCACCCCCATTGGTTACTGGAGTCCTCGACCCGAAACGAACTCGACCCGTAGTTGACAGGAGAACTCGACCCGTTTTGGAGAAGACGACCTTCCAAGTCGACCCATTTGAGACAGTTTTATACGGAAACTGGCTTACTATCTTCGTACGTCAAAAATACGCGGTGAAATTATTGATCACATACATCCCGATGCCGGAGGCAGAGGGATATATTTGATCAATAATTTTACCAAGTATTTTGATGTACGAAGATAGTCAGCCCGTTTTCGTATTATTATATACCTAAAAATTGCGATATTTTATCTAGTCACGTGATCACATACCCCGTACGGCACAGGAGCGGGCAGTATATGCACTTGATACAGCCATAGGTATATAATAATAAATAAAAGGAAAGGTATGACTAGTTAACTTTTAGACAAATAAACCCGGGGTTTAGGGATAGGGTTAGGGTTAAAGATATCATAGGGTGAGGCTTAAGGATAGGGTTGAGGGTAGGGTTTTCGCTTTGTTTTCTTCCCCCTAGAAGACAAAAAAAAAAGTGAAGCCTAGATCACATACTTCCTACTATCAATGTAAAGTATGTATCCACATTTGCATCAATACGATACTTGAGTTTTGATGATTTAAAACGGAGTGAGTTCGTTACTGGTCGAGTTTTTAAGCAGTCATTGGCACCATACTCTGCAAAATGGAATCAAGTATATCGTAAAGCATTTACGAAATAACCGATGAAGTGACAGCTCTAAAATCATAGTCACATTTTGTCATGATTCACTGTAATGATTTACTGTAATATTTACACATGGTACATTTTAACAGTATGTTCGACAAAGAAGAGGGCAGAAAGAGGAGTAAAATCTAGGTAGACGTGAAAATCACAATGAACATGCTCAACACGAGAAGGAAGGTTTACGCCAGCAGAAAGACGCAAAGTGTCACAGCGTAAAGTCTCCTATTGAACCGTAAAGTCCTATCAAAGCAAAAAGGCTCACATCATAGCGAGAATGTCACATATCAAAACGACAAACAGATAGTTAATAAACACACACCACGAGATATCACGGACACGTCACGACTGTGGACAGTTCGTGTTTTAACTCTAGTCAGCAAAGTTTATACTTGTGTAAATTTATAGGGGAACTGCTTTTATCTCACCCCTGGCATTTTTCCACATAGACTTAACATTGGAAACTCGTTCTCCATGTCCCTATGAGTATTGCAGCCAGTTTTCCATGGTCTATATCCAGTGTGTTGTCCATTCTTTTAGTGTGTACAGGGGTGAGATAAATACAGAAAGCAACTCATTTTGGTCTAAGCCGTTCTCCTCCAACTCGTTTGAATGCTATGTGATATTCACTCGGCTGTCGCCTCGTTCATATCACTCCACATCAAACTCGTGCAGAACAACGCCTTTGACAAAAACTTGTTGGTTTCTTCTTTAGTCTATGTTGGAAACAATAAAGATAATCAAAGCCCCCTCACTAGTACTAGTGGTGTCCCTTTTTAAAGTTTTATCGCATTTGCAGTTTTTACCCCAGTCAGATTAATTCTTTCAGTTAGTTACACACCATAGGTCAGTTCGTCTCGAAGAGGTTCGGGTTTGGCTGCTTTTCCTGCTCACAAACGGGACAAAAGTGAGAGTTTGAATAAAATAAGAGTTTATCAACTCCTCCCCATAAAACAGGGAGAGTAGGGATCTATCACGATAACCAGAATCCTCCCCTGATGTCATTACTTTTAAGGCTGTGTTAGGTGCAGTACACTGGAGGAGTCGGACCAGCCAACCAGAGTCAGCGCGCCCCCGTCTCGACCACCATGACAATACAGAAGTCTGTATACACAGGATCCGAGCCACAGTCTCGTCAGAGAGACTCAAGACAATGGCCGCTGTCTCCACTGAATAACCCACCTTATATACAAGGCGGAGTATATATTATTATCTCACCCCAGTATTTTTCTCCATAGGCTTAACATTAGGAACTCGTACTCCACGGCCGTGAGGTTTGTGTACCCAATACTCTATGGCTTATTGGGTGATTCATTTCATCAATAATTAATGTTATACGGGGTGAGATAAAATCAGAAACCCTCGTTTGACCACAGAGTAATTCACTCAGCTTCGCTTCGTGAATTACTCTGCAGTCAAACTCGGTGGAGTACGGACCAAACTATTTTCATCTCGTGGGTTTCCTTCTAATTATATACCTGTGGCTGTATCAACTGCGTATACAGCCCGCTCCTACCCATGGCGTATTTATACCCATACGCCACACTGTGAGGTACGGGGTATGTGATCACATGATTGGGTCAAATTTCATCATTTTTAGATATGTAATAATATGAAAACAGGCCGACTGTCTTCGTATATCAAAATACTTGGTAAAATTATTGACCACATACATCCACATACAATAGATGTGATCAGCAATTTCACCGCATATTTTTGACGTATACGAACACGGTAAGCCAGTTTCCGTATATTACGGTGCAAACCCACAGTACTTCTGTGTACATGTTCAACTGCACCACACAACAGCACAGGCAGAACTACCAACTCATGAAGAACATATAGACCACCAACTCGACACTACAAATACTAATAAACTGACCAAATTCTAATTCTTGCATGATGTTAATTTGTAGCATTATATGCAAATCCTTAGTTACTGCACTGATTTTCTAGCATAAAGTTTGTATTTATTTGATTGTGATTCTGACTTTCGTAAACCCAAACATTTTACTTGACCAGATAAGCAAGAAGTATTTTGCATTGTACTATATACCTGTTGGTGAATGTCTCACTTTTATTGACCAGGAGTACAGATTCCATTTGTCACTGAGTGAAGAAAGAATAATCATACGTCCCTCCATACCACGTGACCACTCATTCTACTATTTATTGAGTTGTAGAATGGCATTTTTAATGATTTCTAGGTATATAATGATAAAGAGACACAGTGAGTGTGACTGAATTCCATCTGTTCCTCAATATTTTGGACAGAAATACTCGCAAATCAATACTACTGCCTAGATTGTTTTCATTATGAACTTGTGGACCATAGAGACCTACCTACAAGAAGACATGTAGGTCTGCGCCTCATTACCCCAAGGCTACAACATGCGGTGTACTAATAATTCATTTTATCTGAAAGGGCTGAGAATATGGAAACCTAAAACCAGACTATTCACTAATCCTTGTAAGGAAACATTTCAAACTAATAACTAAGAAAAATCATCCATAATACCTGAATAATCGTCCAAATCAAATCGGCATTAATTAAGATCATATGTATAATCATTGACCTCAACTAAACACTAGCTGAAATGATGTTTGTGTGTTTGGTTTGATTTAACGTCCAGCCAGCCATTATAGGTCCTTACCAGACTTTCTCAAGGTTCTTTTACACCATGAGGGTGGTGATCAAATCTATGTGATGAATTCAGGTAGAAATCTCACCCTTACACATTTACTGAGGTGAGAGTTCTTTTAGTTCCCACACCACATAGACATGGTATGAGAAGGACCGGCCTTTGATATAGCAGTAAGTCTACCACTGCTGGGGGTGAAGGAGAAAGGTGGCTGTACACCACACCACATAGACATGGTATGAGAAGGACTGGTCTTTGATATAGCAGTAAATCTAACACTGCTGGGGGTGAAGGAGAAAGGTGGCTGTACACCACATAGACATGGTATGAGAAGGACTAGTCTTTGATATAGCAGTAAATCTACCACTGCTGGGGATGAAGGAGAAAGGTGGCTGTACACTACACCACATAGACCTGGTATGAGAAGGACTGGTCTTTGATATAGCAGTAAGTCTACCACTGTTGGGGGTGAAGGAGAAAGGTGGCTGTACACCACACTACATAGACATGGTATGATAAGGACTGGCCTTTGACATAGCAGTAAATCTACCACTGCTGGGGATGAAGGGAAAAGGTGGCTGCAGTGGGACTCGAATCGGCAACCTTGGGATTACAAGTCCAGTGCCTTAACCAGTGAGACAGAGTGGGCTGAGAGTTGGCCGAGACCCGAGTCATCCGAAGTGAAACTCTCCCCATTCTAACTGTTGACATATCTAAATACATCTCACGTGCAAAACCCTTGGTGCCTTATCTCACCCCAGTATTTTTCTCCATAGGCTTAACGCTAGGAACTCATACTCCACGGCCATGAAGGTAGTGTACCCAATACTCAATGGAGAATTGGGTGAGTTATTTTATTGATTAATAATGTTCCTGTTCATGTATATGGGGTGAGATAAAATCAGAAACCCACACAATGAAAATAACTTGGTCCGCACTCCACCTCGTTTGACCAATACGTAATTCACTCAGCTTCGCTTTGTGAATTACTCCGTGGTCAAACTCTGTAGAGTAGGGACCAGGTTATTTTCATCTGATGAGTTTCATTCTAATCCTCTTTTATAGTGCAGTGTGCGTCAGTTTCATTGGTTTTTTTTTAACAAATAAAATTCCTAGCCAAAATAATTTCACTATGAGATATGAAGAATGTGAAAAGGTAGAAATGGTCTAGTCTAGGTGAGGATACTCACTTTTTTAACCTTGAGCTTCTAATGGAAGAGAAGTTAGAGAAAAGAGCCATGGAGTAGTTGTAGAAGTTAGCGGTAGAGACACACATATAATTCTCTAAATATGAAAGTTAAAATCTACCATACGTAATCCAGTGACACCCACGAAAACTGGAACAATGCGAACAGGACCCACAGCCTCAAATCTACACACATCCTACAACTACGTAGAGAAAACACACTCACTGGGCAATCTTTAAAGTGCTGGTTCAACCAACATGATGGATTTGCCGTGTTATATCTTGGTATGTCTTGTTATATCTTACATTGTTGCGATATGTCGTATCTCCTCTGCCGCGACATGTTGTGTGCGATCATATGTGTACTTTTTTGTGATATTGTGTGTATAATTTGGTGCTCCATGACAGTAATGTCTCAATATCTATTGCAGATATATCGTGGCATAGCACAACAAGTAAGCGGCAAAGGTGCTTTACCAGACCGATGAGTCGCGGCAAATATGCACATGATTATTCAAAATCTAGCAAGATTTAGCATGACAACCAAATCGTGACCAATCTCGCTATATCTTGTGTGTTGGTGGAACCAGCCGTTAAATGTTCCACCCACGACACTCCTCCAAAACCAGAGACTCTTTAGTCCCAATGAAAACATTTACAATGACAGTCCCTTCAATAACATGTTGTGCTGATATACGTAGGTGATTGCAGGTCTTTAGGGCCCACCACCTGAAAGTCGGGTTACTAGGGCCCACTAATCGGCTCATCAGGGCCCCCTCAACGATATATAATATATTCATCACGGTGAATTACATCATTGTTCATATTGTGAATTAATAGCTGTGAACTGCATTTTATTATTGTTGATATTGTGGAAGTAATCGCTGATTTCATCATTGTTCTTATTGTGTATGTAATCACTGTGAATTTTACCATCGTCGATATTGTGGAAGTAGTCGCTAATTTTTATCATTATTGATATTGTGGAAGTAATCACTGATTTCATCATTGTTCATATTGTGTATGAAATCACTGTGAATTTTATCATCGTCGATATTGTGGAAGTAGTCGCTAAATTTTATCATTGTTCATATTGTGGAAGTAATCGCTGATTTCATCATTGTTCATATTGTGTATGTAATCACTGTGAATTTTACCATTGTTGATATTGTGGAAGTAGTCGCTAAATTTTATCATTGTTCATATTGTGGAAGTAATCGCTGATTACATCATTGTTCGTATTGCGTATGTAATAACTGTGAATTTTATCATTGCTGATATTGTGGAAGTAATCGCTAAATTTTATCATTGTTGATATTGTGGAAGTAATCGCTAAATTTTATTATAGTCAATATTGTGAATGTAATTGGCAAATTTAATTATTGTTGATATTGTGAATGTAATCACTGTGAATATTATATTTGTTATTGTGGATGGACTAATGAAATGAAAGCACCCTTCACACCCATGGAGAGGGCGGGCCCTCGTAACCCGAGTTTCAGGTAGTGGGCCCTAAAGACTACATATCGCGTAGATTCAGCACAAATAAATATGGTCACATTGGTAGCGTGAACAGTTATTACAAAAAACATTACGGAAACGAGATGCCACAACTACCTGGAAAGGGTTGTGAAGAATAATGTATTTACAAAATGGAGAACACAGTGTTACTCTAAAATCGGCTTCAGGTGCAATTCAAAACTTTATCCTTTTTTTTACTGCTCGTTGTCAACTTGGACAATTGATTTCCTGGAGACATTATAACAACATGGGTCAAAACTGAAAGGACATTTTTTTCCAAATGACTGAAGCGAGACTTACAGCACAAAACTGAAAGGAAGTTGTCGTTTTCAAGGTAGCATCGGCTTGCCATAGATGTGTTTTTTGCCATGTCATCTTAAACTTCCAATTAAAAACTAGTATAACTGCTATAATGTGCACAGGTTAACAGCTATAAAAGAGACATACGAATACAGGGTGAGCATTTTCAGAAACCGAAAGTGAGTAGCGGAATAAGAAAGCAGCCAGAACATCGCACACACCTCATATTCTCGTATGGAAATTATCTAAAATATTCTAGCATAATTACACAATCAAGAGACCGTTCACACATCACAAGACAACTGCGGGTGAATTTTTGTATGTTTATGTACACTTCTTGGAGGGGGCCCAAGTGAGCCATGAGCGGCAGAATACTGGACGCCCCGCTCGGTGGCCAGTACGCTTTGGACGCCCCGCTTCGTATTTTGGACGCCCCACTTAGTTTTCAAGAGGTAACTCTCTCGCACTCGAGGCGAAGTACAGAACAAACAATGACAAACAATCATATATTGCCTATCGTGAAGAAAAATATAAACCCGTGAACTCTTTTTCGCAAAGCTTTAGCTATCTATTGATGTTTATTCCAAGTTCCTACATTAATTATTGACAAATTCTGACATAAATTTTTTAAAAAGCGTCGAGTCTGTCTGTCACCCGTCGAAAACCGATTGTGTTGGCTACGAAGCGGGGCGTCCAGATACCAAACGGCAGATACCCGTGCTCAAAACACCATTTTCGAATAGTGGCGCTCAGTACTTTGAGTATATGTGTCATTTTCCAATCTCATAAATGTTTATGTATAATACACTCACAAACTATCATCGTAGCTTCGAGACAAACTTATTATGAGACGATTGTAGTAAAGTACACTTCAATAGTAGCAAACAAGACCAAAAACGAAACTCTAGCCTTAAACTCCATATCTTTAGCACTAAGCCTGTTCTAATCGGCCTCCGGAAATTGTGTTTTGAGCACGGGTATCTGCAGTTTTAACATGCTCACTTTGGCTCCTCATAGCAAATAGTAGACATCAACTAAATATCAGGATATTTTTGTTAGTCAAAATATATCGATCTGGTTTAACAACCACGAGTCTCATTCATAAACATATTACATCGATTTCTTGATAATCCAAACAATAAATGTTTCAATGAAAACCTTATCCTTTTCAGGTTAATCTTAAATGCATAGAATTCACATTTCTTTTTTTTTTTTCATCGGTTGGAGCCAGAAGTGCTATTCGCCTTAGATCTCAAATCTAGAATTCATAGTTCAGAGGTTCAACATTATTCTCTAACGGTAACACAAACTTGAGTTAGTTTAGTTTCAACACATCTCGTTTTCTTTCGTAAGTCACCTGGAAATTTGACAATGAAATACTATCGTAAAACTGGATGAGTTTTAATCTTGGCCACCGTATGCCACGACTAGAGTTTGGCATAGTGACTTCATGAGGCGAAGCTGAGTGAAGTCCGGAGCCAAAACTACAGGAGTGGCATGCGGTGGCCAAGATTAAAACGAATCAGGTTTTGATTGTATCCTACCCTGTCTCCTCGATTTTGGAATATTACGTGATTAAAATTCTGTATGCCACTAGTGGCATGTAAAACTCTTTATCCTACCCCTCATATAAATCTCCATAGACTTAACATGGAGTGACTGTATGCCACGGTTATGCCATATAACATTTATATGCCACAGGTGAAATATGAAGTTAAAAACATGTTAACGGGTAGGATAAAATCTAAACGTCACTTAATTTCATACAAAACTTTCGTGACGTTTATTGATAGTATGCCAGGCAGCGTGGCATATGGAAACTCAATATTAATCCCATGGGATTTTATATTAGGGGTAGGATAAAATAGCATACTCTTTAATTAATCAAATGGTTCATATATACATACAGTATGTGAAGAGCGGGGTCACTGTGTATAGGCTACGGAGGGTCACATTTAAACATTCATAAAGACACATGGAACTTACCGATCTGAGCTTGGTCGCATTGTCGTGAATGGACAACACATGTGTGATGTTGTTTTCTTTTAGTTGTACTTGATCTTTCGAGTCTCGGATACTCCCAATATAAATCCCGTCAACAATCTGAATATGAATGTCAAATGTAAACACTTTCATATTTATCATTGTGTATTTGACAGTAATTCATGGTATGTAAGGGAGGTACAGAGCAGAGTTTGTTTGGCGCCAATGAGGCTTAATTCAATCAATCTATTTCTATAAAAGAAAATATTTTCATCAACCGGAAATGAAATCAAGGATTTCCATGAAAAAGTGGAAAACTGCTAACTCTGATATTATTCTTACATTGTACTTTCACTGAAGTGTACACTGAATCATCCACTGAGAATTAAAAAACTGGTGTCTTCCGTAACTCTTTCACTCTCTCACTTGACTGTATTATAGCCCTGATGAAGGACTGACTTCTGAAACGTAGGCATTCAGATGAATTCAGAAGCTCGAAGTCGGCGTATCAAGGTGGTTTGGTCTTTTTAATGTTTGTTGACTTTATTGGGAGTTTGTGGGTATCTATAACTTTTCTTTTAAATGTTTATGAAGTTTATAAGGATGGTACCGCGTTAGAGAGAGTATATCCTCTGAGATGTGGGAATTTTCAATTTGAGCCTCTCAAGCTTGGTGAGAAATTCTGGTAAAAACCTCTAATAGTTAACTGGACGTTAAATCAAACAAACCAACAAAATCTCAAACTGGGACGACTGACGTCCTAAAACCCAAAACGTTTATTGGTACTAGGCATTGTTAGCTTCTAAACGACGGATACCCTTCTACTGTTTTGGAAAGGATTAATACCTTTAATGTAAGTGGACATTATCATTCATGATTAAAGAATAAATCAGAGATGTCAGTTGGGGTGATGAAAAAAGAGTAGGACATATTTTATATGGAATTTACTGCTTCAAAGAGACAGAAAACAATGAAAACACATCGTTATTGGCCATGAAATTTGGTATGGATGGGTAGGTCGTGTTTGAACGGTACCTGGAGAACTGAGCCCGCAAGAGAACTGAGCCAGAGGTGCGAACTGAGCCTTCAGGAGGACTGAGCCTGGGGTTGAGATTTAGCGCTACCAAATGAGCCAGGGCCCTGTTTTTCAGTGACGACAATCCTTCATAACCGCAGATCGGTGCGGCCGATTGTCTTCATATTTGGAAGGCTTATAGGTCCCATATGTGATTGTACGACGACCCGTCAATTCGCGCACCCGACAACGACGGCCCGTCAACTGTGAGCGACGATCCGACAAGGTCGATACGTCAATTATTACAAATAACCGCGGAAATATACGTTAAATCGAACAATGAAGGTAAATAAAGACAAGGGTTGATGTTATTAATGTATACGACACGCTATGGTGCTAGAATTCTGCGGAAAATACCGAGAGTGTCGGAATACCGAAATACCGAAAGTGTCGTGTATTTTTCATTTATACCCCTAACCATAAATGAGTCCAAAAGTGTAAGAAACAAAATTATCTGTGTTCAAAAAACAGGAATATTGTTTATTTCACCAGTCCCTCAATTTCCCTCACCAGTCCCTCAATGTCCCTCACTGACACTGTCCCTCACCAGTCCCTCAATATTGTTTATTTCACCTGTCCCTCACCAGTCCCTCAATGTCCCTCACCAGTCCCTCAATTTCCCTCCCTCAATATTTTATGTGGCATGCTGTGACATAAAATGTTTTTTATGCCACTAGAGTAATAAAAAAAATTTGACCAATCAGGCTAACTCTCGTTCAGTTCTATCTAAGTCCCTCCCCAGTCCCTCATCCCCGAGCTGCCGACCACCCGGCAAAACATCGCCCCTCGCCCCCGCGATCAGAGTTGACGGGTCGACCCCCGCAATTGACGTATCGACCTTGTCGGATCGTCGCTCACAGTTGACGGGCCGTCGTTGTCGGATGCGCGAATTGACGGATCGTCCGGGTACCCCATAGGTCCCTAACTCGTCTAAAAGTTTCATTGTTTAATTCCTATGGGAAGTGCGGAAAATTCTGTGTACGGTACGGCCCGTCGATATATTCGACTGTGTGTGTCAGTGTTATCAAACTTGGACAGTACAAGTGTAAGCCACTCAGTACATTTCAGGTGATAACTCTGTGAATAATTGGTGTAGAAACACCAGGTAAAGACTAATACATGTCAAAATACATTCATGAAACGATGGGTAGGTTTATAGTTTGATTCTCTAAAGGGAACTTATGTAAAGTTTACAGTCCAGCACTGACTGAGCCAGGCTCACTTCTCTTGGAGGCTCAGTTCTCCTGAAGGCTCAGTTCGCAATCACACCTCTGGCTCAGTTCTCTTGTATTCGTCTGAACCACTGCCTATTGGTGAGATCGAGTCCCAATTTTTTCTCTCTGTTTTTACATGAGATAAGAATACATCTATTGACTAAAAATGAAACAAGGATTTCCTTAGGAAAGAGAAATACTGCCATATTTTGATAAAATGCACATTGACAGTTGTGTCAAGTGAAACCTGACCTAGGTCCTAGGTCGAGCAACTTGAGGGGCTCAAATTCCGAGTCCAACTATTTCACAACTGACATTGGTACCCCAGAGTTGGAGTGTTTAATTTCTCGCGTTACCAAAGTTATTCCTATTACTCAGCATACAGATAGGGATTGCATTATGTTATAGAAGATTCTGCATCAACAAAAACAATGTAAAACGTCAGAAACAAAAAGAAATGTTTTGATCCAGAAACAGTTCATACTGAGTAGCGATAAAAGGGGAAAATCTCTTGCGCACCGGAGTAAAAATCATGACACAATTCCACACACGAGATCTTAACAACGGAAATCATTTGATAAGATTGTCAAGTTTTTTAGATACATGTCTCTGTTATATCTACTGCGAATAGTCCAACACAAACGTTAAGAAATGCGGATGTCTTGGGAGATTTCTTACCTTGTCCATGCCATTCCCCATCTTTCTTTTGAAGTGGCCTCTGGTGGCAAAACGGTGCAACACAACGTGAAGTCACGCCACCTAGCGGGAATGCCCGGAAGCAAGGACTCAGGGAGTGCAGCATTCAATGTAGACTGGCTTCAGTCCCTGCACCTCCCCGGTCTGTCCTAGCTGTGACACAGCGACTGGTACAATCGTTAATCGTGTCTGGTTTCTGTTGTGAAGTAGCGCCACACATACCCAGTACTCTCCATGCAGAGGGATTTGATTCATGGCCCATTCACACTGCAACATACTTTGTCCTGATTTTGTTTTATCAATTAATCATGGATGTTCATAATGAAAGACTTGAGCAAGTCTATGTTCAAGGTTTATATTTGACAAACGTCCATTCTGGTACAGTATTTAGTGAAATTTGCTTTTGCTGTTGCTTAATAAACGTTTTTACACAAGGGTCAGCACTTCATCGCATTAGTATCAGCAACCTTAGACATAGGTAGCCTACATGACTACACCTATTGAACAGTTATTAGTTCAAAGATTGCATGCCATTCTGCCCTATAATTATCTATAGAAATAACTTGATTTTGGTCGGACCTGATTAAGGTTTATGCCGCACTGAAAGGTATATCGGACAATTTGTCTTGAAAATCAAAACCCATGTCATTTTCCTGAGAATTGAATATGATGGCCCCCAAAGTATTACAGAACACACATAGGCTATCTAACTTAAAATAGGGAGTCGCCGTGCTAGTTTTTCATCTAGGGCTAGATATTTCAATTAAATGATATTAGAATATATAGAAATTCCAAAAAGGTTTTCACATATTAAAACCCATCTAATTTTTCCTCAACCTTTCACGTAATATAGTAGATGTGTAGTACCACACAGTTACGAGCGCCGTCCTTGTTTTTTTAAAGAACTAAATAGTTTAAACAAGTACAACTCAACAGCTGCCCAATTTGATTTTCAAGTGAAGGCTTTATTGGGTGTTAACAACTTTGGTATAACGTTTTGGTAAATGGTAGTTTTTTTCGAGTCAGAAAGAACTAAAGAAAACCGTATTTTCTGGTACATTCCCTATGTAAATCAAGCAAATGTAAAGTAGCCTATTTTACCTATTAGCACTGGATAAACTGGACAAACCGTAGGATTTGGTCAATTGGCAATAGAATGAATCTCAAGGAATGAGATTTGATAGATAATTGACAAAATCACCAAGTGGCGACACTGTGAATTATAGGATATACCTTTAAAGGCATATCAGATCATTTGTCTTGACAGTCAAAACATATGTCATTTTCCTGAAAATTGGATATGATATGATCTCCAAGTGTTGTGGACAAAATGACTATACCCTAAAAATCGGGGGTCACCATGTTAGTTTTTGATTAAGAGATTGATATCATGATAAAATTATAATGGAATATATCAAAATGTTAAATGGTTGGTTTTTGTATTGTAAAAACCCATGTCATTTTTTAAAAACTATCATAGAAAATGTATAATAATACACATACATTAACTTTAGCATTTAGTAACGTTTAGGAATGCAAAATACCTGGAGGCATCACTGCCCCAATATTTGGAAAAAAAATATTTTAACAAAGAAATGATAGAGCTATATTCACGAAATCTTCAGAGGGAAAATGTAGATCCAAAATTATTTTTGGTATATCTATAGAAAAGAAACAAAATATTTATAATGATATTTATAACTTGTATTACCGGTATGAGTTTGAACATGGACCTATAACTCAAATCCGTGGTTTTAATCATTATGTGCCCGCCCTCTAGCGGGACAAAATGCCGCCAGCGCCCGTCCTTACGGGAGTAGCTCGGCCCCAAGCACCCGTCCCTAAAGGGTTATGTTTCAAAACCCTATTTTTCAGTAAATTTCCAATATGAATCAAGCTTATGGAAATGGGCCTATTTTACCTATAGGATTATGTCAAACAAGACGAAACTTAACTTTAATACTTGGTTTTGGAATAAGCCACAAAGAACCAATTTTATTAAATCACCAGGTGGTGCCACTGCAAACTGTAGGATATGCCTTTAAAGGCATATCTTACAATTTGGCTTGAAAATCAAAACTCATGTCAATTCCCTGAGGATTTAATATGATGATCTCCAAGTATTTTAGAACACATATCTCACTTAAAAATAGAGGGTCACCGTGCTAGTTTTTGATTTATAGATCAATATTATGATCATTTTATATTTCTATATATAGAAATTCTAAAAAGTTTTTTTCACATAGTAAAATCCATGTCATTTTCCTGAAACTTTTGCAGAATATAGTACATCTTTAGTACTTCTTATTCAAGTTTTAAAAACGATAGGTCACCGTCTTTATTTTCGAATAAACTGAAGAAAAAATATTTTTCAGTACCGGGTACATTTCCTACGTAAATCAAGCAAATGTAAATTGGCCTATTTTACCTATTAAGATTGGATAAACTGGACAATATGTTAAATTCACTTATATAAAATTAGAATGAATCCCAAGAAACCAGTTTTGATTAATAATTGTCATTATTCTAATATCACCAGGTGGCGCCACTGTCAATTGTAGGATATGCCTTTAATATCTGATAAAAGTGTCTTGGTTTTGGAATAAACCACAAAGAACCAATTTGATTAAATCACCAGGTGGCGCCACTGCAAACTTTAGGATATGCCTTTAAAATACGGCTCAATACTTGGCTGACCTCCACCTACATGCCCGGGGAACCAGCGTAGGATTGATACCAGAGTCTTGTTCCACATGTTCTGATGATTATAGTATTTTATTAAACTTATTAATTGGTGAAGTTAAATGTGGCCCTACATGACAGTCACATGCTTCACACGAGAACACGTGAATGGACACTCTCCCAGCACAGATCCTGCGCTTTGCGTCCTAGCACCGCGAGAGATCTGCTGGGAGAGTGTTGAATGGGCGTGGCGCGTGCGCACTAACATCACGTGACGTCACCACTAGCTTTGACATCAGCAACATCTGAGCCTAGTCAAGGAACCGTACACAATGTCGTACGCTTATCTATTTAAATATATCATTATAGGAGACACAGGTAAGACACACACTTTGGCTAACTCATATTCATGGGGATCTGCGTCTAGAAACCTACACTTGTTCAGCCTACTTGCCTCTAGCTGCAATTCTTTCGGACATATCGACAGGGAATTATTCAAGATGGCGGTCATTGTGTTACAGTGAGAAGTGATGTTGATATTGTTTGGACTCGCGATTTATTGCCTCAATACGTATCCATCTACGCTAAGGATGGGCAAGGTGTGTGTGCATGTGGCATATTTCGAAACACCTCCTATATGGATTGAAACTTTGTCTGGCACACCAGCCGTTGGTGGTGTTTGGTGGTAGCATACTACCACACCCACTACGGTGACACTGACACAGCATCTACGTCGTCGATGGACAACTCCAACACGAGTTTGGGTGACAGCTGGGACCAAGTCACACAGAGCCAGCAATTCTGGTTTATTTGCAACACGAAACATATAAAACCTAATGCTGAATCGTATAGAATAGAGGCCAGTAACTACCAGTAGGTAGTGGCATTTACGAGCCAGCACCCATGAATCAGGGATTAATATACTGTTATTACTATTTAATCACTAGCCATGCTCCACTGCGTCAGTGATGGGGGATTTAACGTGGCTTCACCATATTCACATAATTCAGTCACACTGTCTTAATAGACAAGGCTACGATATATGGTTTATAAATCAGATGCATTTGGTATTTTTAGAACTAAAGTGACAGGCTATTGTACTGCGTAGTTTTACAGTTTGGAGTGTGTGTCAGTACTGTAGTTGGCATTGCTAAAAATAGCATTTCACAAAGAAAGCTCTCATTGCTCTCATTTTATATAGATATGGTGTATTTTTATTAATGTACCCCGTAGGTTAGTGATATATCTTCTTTCTAAAATATATATTTTATTATCTATTTCTATCACACAAAGTCTTTATTTTATGTCTTGTTTCCTGGATGTGTAGCCACTGTTAATATTAGGTTTTATATACACATGTATGTTTGAATGAACCGCCTATGCATGATTATAGCAGCGACACAGCCCATGGCTATGACTGAGCATGAAATAAGATTTTCACCATTTAACTGTGTGTCGGTTGTAACCTGGATTGTTTGAGCTTACTGAGCCGTATTTTTCCGACATTTCAGGGGTAGGAAAATCCTGTCTCCTCCTTCAGTTTACAGACAAACGGTTCCAGCCAGTCCATGACTTAACAATAGGTAAGTGCCAATACTGTAGACACCCATCAGCTACTGGTATTTATACCACCCCTGGTATTTTTTTCCCCCATAGACTTAAGGTTGGGAAATCGTCCACAATACCCATGGATTATTTAGAAAAAAAAGATACTCAATGGGGGATTATGTCACAAATGTTAGCCCATTAGTCTAGTCAATGTGAGGGGGTGAGATAAATTCAGAAATCTATTTAAGTTTACGGTCAGAGCTCAATCCCATCTCATTGAATCGCTATGTAATTCACACGGCTTCGTCATGTGAAGTACTATGCAATTCAAATTCAATGGGATACAAGCTCTGACCGTGAAGTTTCATAGGTTTCCTCTGTAGTATTTTTATCTGATCGCCTGTAGTACTTTACTAGGAAATCCTGTCACCTTTGAGAGTCATGTATCAGAAAGTGAACACTAGACTTGTACATCATGTAGCCATCGGAGTCAAGAGCAGGAACAACTCGCATTAGAAGGATACTTCATTCTACATCAAACATTGACGGGTATTTCCTCGTGACTGAGATTTAGTTGAGGAGTACCTCTGATGTGATTTTGTGTGAACTTAACGATTCTCTCAGTGAGAAGTTAACAAACAGTGAACTGAGTTTGTGAAATACCCTTTTTCTGTCATGGCAGCATCCCTCTAGGTGTTGGATGGTCACGACTGGCCTCAATCAATACCTGACACGTTACCACCCACAACTATACTGTAACGACATTTTACGTTAGGGACTGTTTGAGGTTGCGTCTGGGCTGGGTATAACCACGAGGGGTTTGATACGTATGAACTGACCGGGACCCCTCAGAGGGTGATATTCTACCATCTGGCTGTGAGGGTGTGAGGGCGGGGTGGACGGGTGACTGTTTGGCTCAGGTCAGACACAGTGGTATACAGGGCGGTGTGACTGGGTCAAGTGGGCCCGTCGTCGCGCTGGGAGTCAGTGTCTGAGTCATCGCGGGATCCAGTCAGTGGGTCACGTGACGTATAATAACGACGCGTCATACGCCGCCCGCTCAGAACTAACATCCACATCCATGTATCTACATCTCACGTTATTCATCTAGTCGGATTTTAAAATATTCATTTTCATCACAAATGAACGTATTTTGACCCACTCCGGGTTTTTTGTTACTGTTGACACCTGTCACTATTGGTGGTGGGTGCAGGTGGGTTGGAGATAACTGGATTTCTGTTTGCACCTCGCTGGTTGGTCTCTAGGCAGCTGGATACCAGGTGGCCCCGCGTGTAAACAGGTGTAAACAAAGAAGCAGATTAGTGAATTACGTCAGTCCTATTGTGACCAGCCCCGCACTGCCCCGTCACCTAGCAACCCGTCTCCATGACAACCGGGCGAGGGGTCTCAGTGCTACCTGACAGCAGGCGGCTCCAGGGAGCGAGTCAATAACCGTTAATAAGAGTTAATATCGTCAACGTAATGATGAGGTCAGTGTGGCTATCCAGGGGAGAATGTGAAATGAATCCCAAACTCAATTCATGCCATTCCTTTTAATCTAGTTTATATGAAATGCTCATTTCTTGACTGTGCCTTGACAGTATGACAGTATAGGGAGGGAGATGGGAAGTGGGTGGTGTGTTGTCACACGGTGGATAGAGTGGACAGTGTGTTGTCACACGGTGGATAGAGTGGACAGTGTGTTGTCACACGGTGGATTGAGTGCTGACTCGCCTCTGCAGGGTGCGGGTTCGACTCCCGGTTGTCCCGCTGTGGCTGTTTCCCGTCACCTCAGTTGAAAGGTGTGACTGAACTTTTACAAACTACAGCGATAGCCACTTAAAGAACGGAATCAAACAAAGTATGTGGAGTAGTCTTAAACCGCAGCAAAAACTACACTCCTACAACTACCACTCCACCGTCGCCTTACTATAAATGTGTTTTTCCCTGAGGCAGTGTCAACCTTGTTGCCTCTTTTTGTTGACCCTGATCACGATGGTTATTGGGATATATCCACGTTAATGTCGGGTTGAATTCTGCTCACAATTCAATCTGAGACCCACCTGGATACCTCCTAGTAACCATCGTCAACAGAGTCAACCACAGGGGGGGGGGGGGGGGGGGGGGACTCGGCCTCCTCATACATATTTATAAATTCATTCAAATCGTAGTTATCCTTCTTCATGAATATTATGTAATAGACATTATAGAACGAGGGACTAATTAGAAACATGTCTGTGCATTCCTTATCATAAAAGAACAATGACTGAATAATAACAACTCTCAAACTGTACAAGTCAACTCAAACACCAGAATCACGGTTTCATGTTATCCATACGGACTTCTACATTTGAAAACTCCGCCGACGTTTGGGAACTTAGGTCCCTTCCTCAGGGAAAAGAACCAGTGTAGAGAGTTGTAACGATAGGCTGACTCTTTGACTACATGTAGTGGTGATTTCCTGTTGGTTGTTGACAGTGGTTCTTTGTTCTGCGTGGTTTACACCTGGTTTTACGTAACCTACCTTTGTCTCGTGAGCCGACCTCTGACACGGACCCACCTTGTCCAGGTGTCACACCGGGCGGTAGGGGGGGGGGGGGGGGGGTCGTGGTAGAGATGTCCATTTCCTGTTTGTGATTGTCAGTTTTAAGCAATTTTCCTTGTGTTAAACAAAGATGGTGTTCACGTCATTCAAAAAAAAAAAACTATTTGACATTGCTGTATTGAATATAAATATATCCGTCGGGTGGAGACACGTCAGATGTTTCCTCGTCTTTTTCTTACCCTTATTGACGTAAGATATTTCCTATTTTTCTTACCCTTATTGACATCTCTATATTAAATATAAATCTCCAGACGTCAGTGTCCTGCTGTCACACTGTTTTTTCTTGTTTTTATTTATTTTTTGTATTTAGAAGTAACCAACTGTTCTGCCGATTTGCCGATCTTCCACTGTTAGCGAGTTGAGTTCCCCTCATGTAGCAGGAAGTTGCCCTTCACGCTCTCAATCTTGGGCACTTTCCGAGCATGGCGCATTCCCCTGGACTTTGATTGGCGTTGACAACGAGGGGCATTATTTACAAAGACTGAGCAGAAAATAATGATGATAATCTGTGAGAGATTGTAATAACTCGATAAAGTCGACTGGATTGTTTGTCCAACAGACAATATGTCACGTTACGGGTAGTTTGTAGCATGACAGTTGTCATACATCTTGTAATATGCATAAAATTATCCCTGAGAAGGTATATCTTATACCAAAACTTGTCCGACTATTCACCAAACTGATGCTTCCTTGTCATTTCACTAAAGAAGACTAGCCTAGATCGGTTTAGAGGGAATATCTTGTCTAGTTAAAGTGCTTATCCTACCCATAATATAAAATCCCATAGGCTTAACATTGAGTTTCCGTATGCCACACTGACTGGCATACGGAGTTTTATATGCCACTAGTGGCATACAGCATTGTTATCACGTAATATTCCAAAATCGAGGAGATAGGGTAGGATAAAATCAAAACCTGATTCGTTTTAATCTTGGCCACCGCATTCCACTCCTGGAGTTTTGGCTCCGGACTTCACTCAGCTTCGCCTCATGAAATCACTATGCCAAACTCCAGTCGTGGCATACGGTGGCCACGATTAAAACTCATCCAGTTTTACGATAGTAAAATAAACCTCGTCTCCTCGGCCACTCTCTACTGCCCTAGAATCTCGATTACCTTTCATATTTCTGCCCGGTTAAGTCGTCGAGTAATGATCTATTATCCATGTTCTCTCTCTCCACACCGGTATAGATCGATGTGAATGACCAATAATACCACAGGTGATGATACAGAGGAGGAGATAGGTTATGGGCAGAGCGGGGTATAGGCAGGCCGCCGGTGTGGGGTGAAGCCAGCGATTCTTACCCAATAAAGAATCCATATAATACTTCTTCTCTATTTATATCTATAGTTATTTATTTATAGACGCGGTGTAGGTCGGGGGAGGTAGGTAGCGGGGACTCAATCCGCAGACAGATATAGTTACAGTTAATCTCGCCGTCTGTGTGAATATGTACCGGAAATAGAACCTGGAGACGTGGCAGCAACGTATTTATACCGTCACTACCGCGCTCAGTGATGGAGGCACAGCACAGATTCCATGGTGTGAGACAAAGGGAAAAATATCTTTTCACTTTTTTTTTTTAATTTTAAATTTTCAAGGTAACATCCAGCTGGCGATAGAACTATTTCAGCCTCGTCTTTAATATAGAGATATCTTCTGCAATAAAGGGGGAGATGTAGAGAGCGAAATGAACTAGGAAATGAGATCAAAAAGATCTTCACCATTAAAAAGAGGAGATTGGGAGTCATGTCTTTTACACAGACATGGGATTTCTCCCGATTTCCCGATTTTTTTACGTTTCAAGGCTCATTTTTGAGATCACTGTAGACCCAGGGAGTAAATAAGTGCAGATATTAGGAAGGCCGCGTCAGTTCCCAGCGGAGGCCTGACATTCAGTTAGACTAGTTCAAACTACCTCCCCCAGGGACCCTTATTCATGATATTTTGTTGTGATTTTGACCCCCCCCCCCCCCCCCCCCCCCGGCCGGTCTGCCTGTAGACTGATGAGACGTAATGAGATACAGTCACAGATCAATGTGTGCTTTTAGTCACCCCCGACTCGGGCTCCAAACACCAGGTGGCGGGACCGGTTATCAACGGATTTTATTATACCACGTATACATCAAAGACCCGATTTAACATGTATGGGGACTCAGTAAACCATGACCCATCATATAAAACCTGTCAGATACCATAACTGTGGTGTACGGATTCAAATTTGTGGTATACGGCCTTAAAGCTATTGTATACGAGAAAATAGCCCCTTTGTGCAGTAGAGCAAAGAAATAGTCCCTTTTGATAGGGCAATTACTGGATTCTAACTCGTGCTAGGGACTACTTTTTCATAGTGCGTACCTAAATGAACCTCACTTGTCAGGAAAAGGTGGACGATCAATACAATATAGATTGGGTTCAGATAAAAGGCTGTATGCTCCTCGGAGTTGCCTCTGCGCAATATCCTCGCATGCGCTCAGATATTACTACGCGTCAACTCATCCGCTCGTACCTGAAACCAGTCAATATTGTGTACATATCCCCTGACTACAGTGGCGCCATCTTCACGGGGCATACTGGAACTCGTCCAATCTCCTGACAGACTATGACGGAACTAGCAATCACTCTGTACCTTATAAGACATGACGATATATTACCATAGACGATATCATTCATATATATATATATATATATATATATATATATATATATAATGATCTAAAGCTGTATATCTCTTTATTTACTTAGTGTGAGATCTTGGAGACCGACGATCCATTATATGTCTCTGTCTTTTTCTCACCACGATGAACATCCTGGATTCTTGCTGAGGTCATCGGTTTTGAAGCTGCTGTGAGCAGTGAAGATGATTTTCTGTTTGTAAGAATGTCGTTTATAATTCTCCGTGTGTTCCTACTATGAGGGAACGACTGAGTCGGCAGCTGTGGGTAACTCACAGTGTAAAGTGTGTCAGTACACATGTACTCACATATCACACGCGGGCAGCAAACCGTGTATTAGGTGGCCTGTGTGGTTAAACAGTGGAACACCTCTCATTACAGTCAGCTGTACCTGCTTTATAACAGGCTACATCCAATTAAAACAAGAAGAAAAAAGTTAATCAGCCACAGTGTGCTGGTATTATTAAAGATGCCCTGTCGTAATTCACTACAGGCCGCTGGTATTAAAGATGCCCTGTCGTAATTCACTACAGGCCGCTGGTATTAAAGATGACCTGTCGTAATTCACTACAGGCCGCTGGTATTAAAGATGCCCTGTCGTAATTCACTACAGGCTGTTAGTATTAAAGATGACCTGTCGTAATTCACTACAGGCTGCTGGAATTAAAGATGACCTGTCGTAATTCACTACAGGCTGCTAGTATTAAAGATGACCTGTCGTAATTCAATACAGGCTGCTGGTATTAAAGATGACCTGTCGTATTTCACTACAGGTATTAAAGATGCCCTGTCGCAATTCACTACAGGCTGCTGGTATTAAAGATGACCTGTCGTAATTCACTACAGGCCGCTGGTATTAAAGATGCCCTGTCGTAATTCACTACAGGCTGTTAGTATTAAAGATGACCTGTCGTAATTCACTACAGGCTGCTGGTATTAAAGATGACCTGTCATAATTCACTACAGGCTGCTAGTATTAAAGATGACCTGTCGTAATTCACTACAGGCTGCTGGTATTAAAGATGACCTGTCGTAATTCACTACAGGCTGCTAGTATTAAAGATGACCTGTCGTAATTCACTACAGGCTGCTGGTATTAAAGATGACCTGTCGCAATTCACTACAGGCTGCTAGTATTAAAGATGACCTGTCGTAATTCACTACAGGCTGCTGGTATTAAAGATGACCTGTCGTAATTCACTACAGGCTGCTGGTATTAAAGATGACCTGTTGTAATTCACGACAGGCTGCTGGTATTAAAGATGACCTGTCGTAATTCACTACAGGCCGCTGGTATTAAAGATGCCCTGTCGTAATTCACTACAGGCTGCTGGTATTAAAGATGACCTGTCGTAATTCACTACAGGCCGTTGTTATTAAAGATGCTCTGTTGTAATTTACTACAGGCTGCTCTTATTAAAGATGACCTGTCATAATCAACAACAGACTGCACACGGCTGAGGTGAATTACCGCAGGTATTCTCCCTCAAACAAACGGATTTCTGCGTAATTCTATCTATAGAAAACTTGGATTATTTTTCCATAATAATTTCATCAAGATATAGCCAAAGAATATGCTTAGCTTCATTCCCACAAACCCACACAGTGTTTAGCGAGTGCAGACTGGATCTAAGGACCGCTTTGCATCGCCTGCTCTATGAATAAGATATGGACACTAGTTGATTGTCTTCGTATGTCAATTATTGATCACCAGGTGACGTACGGCTATAAATATGACATGGGTAGGAGCGGGCAGTATACGTAGGACATACAGCCATAGGTATATAATGATAAATACAACATGGGTAGGAGCGGGTGGTATACGTAGTACTTACGGCCACAGGTATATATAATGATAAATATGATATGGGTAAGAGCGGGCGGTATACGTAGGACATACGGCCACAGGTATATAATGATAAATATGATATGGGTAGGAGGAGCAGTATACGTAGGACATACAGTCACAGGTATATAATGATAAATACGACATGGGTAGGAGCGGGCGGTATACATAGGACTTACGGCCACATGTGCATAATGATAAATACAACATGGGTAGAGGTGGGCGGTATACATAGGACATATGGCCACAGGTATATAATGATAAATATGACATGGGTAGGAGCGGGTGGTATACGTAGGACATATGGCCACAGGTATATAATGATAAATACGACATGAGCGGGTGTTCCTACACGTCCTTTATTGTCAGATCTCTGTCACTCCTTTACTTTACAAAGACAATCAGTCTCATTTAGTAAAGTCGTGTAATTAACATTCCTCTGGGTAACCGTCGGGTTCTCAGCCTGATGGTGACTCACCTTACACCACATAAAGTCAAATACACAATATTAACCGTTATCTCACCCGGGTATTTTATCTCCATAGACTTAACATTGGGAACTCGTATCAAACGCCCATGAAATATTTAGGAAAAATATCCAATGGGGGATTTTGTCACAAATGTTAGCCCATTAGTCAATGTGAGATAAATTCAGAAACCTATGAATATTAAGGGTCAGAGCTCGATCCCATCTCTTTACGTAATTCACGCAGCTTCACCTTTTGAATTACAATGCTATTCAAACTCGATCGGATACAAGCTGTAACTGTAAACTTTGATAGGTTTCCTCTATATTTTCTGATACTAGTGGACGTTCCTCCTTATAATACCTATGACATACACAATATTAACCTGTTTCTGGGCAATGATCAATCTGTTCACCCTCTTGGTCGCCTTGCCTCCTTGTGGTGCAGATCGGTTTTGCTTGCACGCAAGCATAACGAAAGCGACCGGGGTGGGGAGTTAGCTCAGTGGTAAAGAGCACTGGACTTTGTTGATTGGAGTCCCACTTTTCTCCTTCACCCCCCAGCAGTGGTAGATTTACTGCTATATCAAAGGCCAGTCCTTCTCATACCATGTCTATGTGGTGTGGTGTACAGCCACCTTTCCCCTTCACCCCCAGCAGTGGTAGATTTACTGCTATATCAAAGGCCAATCCTTCTCATACCATGTCTTTGTGGTGTTGTAGAAGAACTCTCACCTTGGTAAATGTGTAGGGGTGAGATTTCTACCTAACTTCATCTCATAGATTCGGTCAAACCCAAAGTAAGTCTAATAGAACATATTGGACGTTAAACTAAACAAACAAACAAACAAACAAACCTGTTTCTGAGACGACTCGTCATTACAAATTTAAATTGTCTGAAGAAACAAAATGGCGGCAGATCTTGACAGGCACTATTGACCTGCTTGTGCCTCTTTCTCCGGTGTAGCGACCTGTAGACACGGTTATAATGAGGGGTTGGTGGGAGGTGGATATTAAACATCTCGCTCCCTCACAGGCCTCATTTAACTGTGTGATTATATAAGGAGACCCCACATTTCCATGGAGACTGGTATTTTATTGTAGTACTTACCCGTGTCTGTGACTGACAGACCCACTGACCTCAGCATGGTTTGTGCCTGGTGTATTATTATTATAAAACCACCTGTAATTACTCGTAGACAGGTCTTGGGAATATCTGTGGTAAAAAAAAGGTGCCATTTATAGCTCATATAGATTTATATTTCGGCGGTTTTTTTTATTTAATAAAGTTAATTCTGACTTCTCTCCACAGAAGAGATGGCAGCGCAGAAATCCACTCTCTATTTACAGTATATGTATATATTTATCTTCCTATGTAAAGCAAATCGGATATTTATTGAGCCTCTTAAAACAGAAGTTTGAATCTGCCCACCCACCCTCAGACCCCAACCTGGCCAACACCGACATATTTTATGTGTTTTCTCTGTCTCTCTGGGGCAGTAAATTCCACATGAAAAATATTTCCTCTTGCACACAGTTCCACATACAGACCTGAACCCAATGGCCAAGGAGCACATTCATAAAACTTGGCAGGAACTCTGGAACTGCACCAGAGACAACAAACTACAAGAAATTGTAGGGGCTACTAGCCAAAACTTAATAAAGTCAACCTGACAAGAAATGAACAGGTGAAACTGACCCGTCTGTGGACCGGTCATACCAAACTGACACATGGGCACCTCCTAAGAGGTGAAGTAGCGCCTGTGTGCCAGACATGCAACACTCCGCTGAGTGTAAAACATCTCATGCTACTTTGTCAGACCAAAAAGAAGAGCAGGAAGAATGTAACAGCAATGGCAGTGTTTTCCATAACACTGGCAAGAAAGAAATTCTTGACTTCCTAAGGGAATGTAAGATTTTCGATAAGATATAATCGAGAAAAGTAAGATGCCTGGATCAACGAGGCAGCATAGCCTTTCATTCCAACAGGATATGCAAATTTTAGTAAAGTAAACCAAAATAAGTCTAATTAAACAAATTGGACGTTGAACTAAACAAACAAAATCTCAGTCTCTTTGGGGCAGCAAATATCACATGAAAAATATTTGCACTTCATTTTCTGACCCAGACTGACATGCTCGCTGGAATGTGTGGCAGACTTCGCTCTAAGAAGATTAGAATTGGATTTTATCTGTTATTAATTTTTAAGATAAGAGTTGTGAGTATCTGGTGTGAAGTGGCCCTGCAGTCCGTCTGTGAACGCGTCGCCGCTCTCATTGATCCCCGATGTAGGTCAGCTCTGTGGAGATATTAAGGCCACTCAAAAAAAACTTGTTTCTCATCACCGCGCGCATCAGCGTAAACGATTTTAGAAGATTTAAAAAAAATATTTTATTATAAGTAAGATGAACCTTGATGAAATTATGAAAGGTATGTGTATTTAGTATCAAATTAAAGCTCCTGATATCAGGGATACATTCGACGTATAACTAGTAAAAATATGAAAACCCTGCGTAAGTGGACACTTTGGCTCGGAACGGAGGGTGTCCGCTTATGCGGGATTTTACTCTGTCTGAAGCCCATTTTATGACACTTCAAAAGCCATCTTTGTTCAAGCGAGAGAAAAAAGAAAAGAAAAAAAGAAGCGCCCTCGTGATAATTTTCATGGCTTGGTGATTTATTTTGAGTGGCCTAACCTCTCCACAGTACAGGACCCACTGAGGCGACATGTTGACGAGTTGGTCTAATGTCTCAGGTGTTCAGAGGTCAGGAACATGTTGGACTTGGACTCAGACCGCTCCGAGAATTGTGTCTGTATCCATGAACAACAACCACCAGTCCTTCTCATACCGTGTCTATGTGGTGTGGTGTACAGCCATCTTTCTCCTTCACCCCCAGCAGTGGTAGACTTACTGCTATATCAAAGACCAGTCCTTCTCATACCATGTCTATGTGGTGTGGTGTACAGTCACTTTTCTCCTTCATCCCCAGTGGTAGACTTACTGCCATATCAAAGACCAGTCCTTCTCATACCATGTCTATGTGGTGTGGTGTACAGCCACCTTTCTCCTTCACCCCCAGCAGTGGTAGATTTACTGCTATATCAAAGACCAGTCCTTCTCATACCATGTCTATGTGGTGTGGTGTACAGCCACCTTTCTCCTTCATCCCCAGCAGTGGTAGACTTACTGCCATATCAAAGGCCAGCCCTTCTCATACCATGTCTATGTGGTGTGGTGTACAGCCACCTTTCTCCTTCACCCCCAGCAGTGGTAGACTTACTGCCATATCAAAGGCCAGCCCCTCGAAAACCATGTCTATGTGGTGTGGTGTACAGCCACCTTTCTCCTTCATCCCCAGTGGTAGATTTACTGCTACATCAAAGGCCAGCCCTTCTCATACCATGTCTATGTGGTGTGGTGTACAGCCACCTTTCTCCTTCATCCCCAGTGGTAGATTTACTGCTACATCAAAGACCAGTCCTTCTCATACCATGTCTATGTGGTGTGGTGTACAGCCACCTTTCTCCTTCATCCCCAGCAGTGGTAGATTTACTGCTATATCAAAGACCAGTCCTTCTCATACCATGTCTATGTGGTGTGGGAAGTAAAAGAACTCGCATCTGGTAAATGTGTAGGGGTGAGATTTCTACCTGAATTCATCACATAGATTCAATCGCCACCCTTGTGGTGTGAAAGAACCTTGAGAAAGTCTGGTGAGAACCTGCAATGGTTAACTGGACGTTAAATCACACAAACAAACCAACCAGATTTCAAGATGCCTGGTTGTATACATCAAGGCGTTGACGTGTGGTAATACACGAGCCAAGCCGAGCGAGTGTTCTACAATCTCATTACCTCGGTGTATTTTTCACTACCTCTAGAAGTCTGGAAAGGACCTGCAATGGTTGACCGTACGTAAAATCATTCAAACAACCAAAAAATTATCTCCAAGGCAGTGAATCCAACATGAAAAAGATGTCCATTGTTCTCCTGCCCCCAGCTGACCTGGCTGGTTGTTGGCTGGTGAGTCGACCATGGCTGGCACCAGGGACCTCTAAATGGGTGGTGTCATATTATGGTATCTCTTCGGTGAATTCTCTGTAGGTGAGACAAAGCAAATTGTGCTCTGCGTACAGTGGGATTGAGCACTCCGTGTGTTGTGCTGTGCATAATTAGTAGAAACAGAACGAGAGTTAGTGTTTATTGCACGATGGGCAGGTCGTGTATTACTGCGTGAGGCGTTAGCTGAGCGTAGTGAGAAGCCGACCTGACGGGAGTATGATAACACTAACACTACTCACTCAAGTTCAGTTTGTTATTTAACCTACCCTGTCTCAAATAATTCATTTGTTACCCGCGTGCAATAAATAACACTTTACTGCACGCTCACCCAAATACAGTGATCCAATGTATTACTGCGCGAGGCGAAGCCGAGAGCAGTAATACGCAATTTTGCCAGAGTGCGATGAACAATAACATGACTAACTCGAGTTTGGTTTAGAATTTATCCTACCCCGCCCGTCTAAATTACTTCTACATTAACATATGACGTCATTTGTCAAGTGTATCCCATTAGAGCGATGTTTTAAATTTTTCTGATCTCCAGTCCGAATACAGTGACCCAATGTTAAGCCTATGGAGTTTTTCATTAGGTGTAGGATAATATAGAGGAAACCCATGAAAGTTTAGGGTCTGAGCTCATATCCCAACGAGTTTGAATCACGTAGTAATTCACAAGGCGAAGCCGCGTGGATTGCTATGTGATTCAAATGAGATGGGATCGAGCTCTGACCCTAAACTTGAATGGGTTTCTGAATTTATCTCACCCTTAATATTGACTAATGGGCTAACATTTGTGACATAATCCCCCATTGGATATTTTTCCTTAATGGGTGTTAGATACGAGTTTTCAATGTTAATTAAGTCTATGGAGAAAAAATATCTGGGGTGAGATAAAGTGTTGATCACCCTGCATGCTGTGCTGCCATCTCACTTTGTCAGCGTCGTACGCCAAGTCTCTGACCCAAAGGTCGAGTGAATGTCAACAGGAGCGGCACAAATACCAGGTGCAGGTCTGTGAGGCAGTGGGCGGTGTACACAGCATGGGAGGTACTCTGTGAGAGAGTGAGGTCTGAAGTGACTGTCAACGGGTTGTACTCCGCCTCATACTGACAGCACAAAAACACAGTGAGATACTCTATAACAGTGTGTGAAGTGACTATCTCATACTGACAGCACAAAAACACAGTGAGATACTCTATAAGGCGTATGAGGCGTAGTACAACCCGTTGACAGTCACTTCAGACCTCACTCTCTCACAGAGTACCTCCCATGCTGTGTACACCGCCCACTGCCTCACAGACCTGCACCTGGTATTTGTGCCGCTCCTGTTGACATTCACTCGACCTTTGGGTCAGAGACTTGGCGTACGACGCTGACAAAGTGAGATGGCAGCACAGCATGCAGGGCGATCAACACTTTATTCTACCCCTCATAAAAAAAATCCATAGGCTTAATATTGGGTCACTGTATTCGGTCTGGAGTTCAGAAAAATGAAAAACATCGCTCTAATGGGATACACTTGACAAATGACGTCATATGTTAATGTAGAAGTAATTTAGACGGGCGGGGTAGGATAAATTCTAAACCAAACTCGAGTTAGTCATGTTATTGTTCATCGCACTCTGGCAAAATCGCGTCTCATACTGACAGCACAAAAACACAGTGAGATATTCTATAACAGAGTGTGAAGTGACTGACGGGTAGAACTACGCCTCATACTGACAGCACAAAAACACAGTGAGATACTCTATAACAGTGTGAAGTGACTGTCTCATACTGACAACACAAAAACACAGTGAGATACTCTATAACAGAGTGTGAAGTGACTGTCTCATACTGACAGCACAAAAACACAGTGAGATACTCTATAACAGAGTGTGAAGTGACTAACTCATACTGACAGCACAAAAACACAGTAAGATACTCTATAACAGAGTGTGAAGTGACTATCTCATACTGACAGCACAAAAACACAGTGAGATACTCTATAACAGAGTGAAGTGACTATCTCATACTGACAGCACAAAAACACAGTGAGATACTCTATAACAGAGTGTGAAGTGACTGTCTCATACTGACAGCACAAAAACACAGTGAGATACTCTATAACAGTGTGAAGTGACTATCTCATACTGACAGCACACAAACATGTGTGAGATACTCTATAACAGAGTGTGAAGTGACTGACGGGTAGAACTACGCCTCATACTGACAACACAAAAACACAGTGAGATACTCTATAACAGAGTGTGAAGTGACTGTCTCATACTGACAGCACAAAAACACAGTGAGATACTCTATAACAGAGTGTGAAGTGACTGTCTCATACTGACAGCACAAAAACACAGTGAGATACTCTATAACAGAGGGTGAAGTGACTGTCTCATACTGACAGCACAAAAACACAGTGAGATACTCTATAACAGAGTGTGAAGTGACTGTCTCATACTGACAGCACAAAAACACAGTGAGATACTCTATAACAGAGTGTGAAGTGACTATCTCATACTGACAGCACAAAAACACAGTGAGATACTCTATAACAGAGTGTGAAGTGACTGTCTCATACTGACAGCACAAAAACACAGTGAGATACTCTATAACAGAGTGTGAAGTGACTGTCTCATACTGACAGCACAAAAACACAGTGAGATACTCTATAACAGAGTGTGAAGTGACTGTCTCATACTGACAGCACAAAAACACAGTGAGATACTCTATAACAGAGTGTGAAGTGACTGTCTCATACTGACAGCACAAAAACACAGTGAGATACTCTATAACAGAGTGTGAAGTGACTGTCTCATACTGACAGCACAAAAACACAGTGAGATACTCTATAACAGAGTGTGAAGTGACTGTCTCATACTGACAGCACAAAAACACAGTGAGATACTCTATAACAGAGTGTGAAGTGACTGTCTCATACTGACAGCACAAAAACACAGTGAGATACTCTATAACAGAGTGTGAAGTGACTGTCTCATACTGACAGCACAAAAACACAGTGAGATACTCTATAACAGAGTGTGAAGTGACTGTCTCATACTGACAGCACAAAAACACAGTGAGATACTCTATAACAGAGTGTGAAGTGACTGTCTCATACTGACAGCACAAAAACACAGTGAGATACTCTATAACAGAGTGTGAAGTGACTGTCTCATACTGACAGCACAAAAACACAGTGAGATACTCTATAACAGAGTGTGAAGTGACTGTCTCATACTGACAGCACAAAAACACAGTGAGATACTCTATAACAGAGTGTGAAGTGACTGTCTCATACTGACAGCACAAAAACACAGTGAGATACTCTATAACAGAGTGTGAAGTGACTGTCTCATACTGACAGCACAAAAACACAGTGAGATACTCTATAACAGAGTGTGAAGTGACTGTCTCATACTGACAGCACAAAAACACAGTGAGATACTCTATAACAGAGTGTGAAGTGACTGTCTCATACTGACAGCACAAAAACACAGTGAGATACTCTATAACAGAGTGTGAAGTGACTGTCTCATACTGACAGCACAAAAACACAGTGAGATACTCTATAACAGAGGGTGAAGTGACTGTCTCATACTGACAGCACAAAAACACAGTGAGATACTCTATAACAGAGTGTGAAGTGACTATCTCATACTGACAGCACAAAAACACGTGTGAGATACAGGGATGCAGGTTTTACCACAATTGAAGGAATTCCGACATTTCATATACATATACCCAGGAATCACAAGAATATATAGATATATTGATTCTTAGCTATTCTGTACCAAAATAATCTTATCAATGAATGTTTCTTTTAAGTGTTATAAATTTCCGATATTTTTTCCTCAGTCCCGACTTTAATCCATGGAGATAATAAAAGAAATAAGACATGACTCATCGTCAAAATATCCTCAGTCCCTAAGTCGAATTGAACAGATTGGACCTTAAACTACCCAAACAAACAAAACCCTCAGTCCCTGGGGCGGGGGTGGGTGGTTTTAGCAACCCGTGGGAAAAAAATGTGGACGTCTTTCAAATAAATGTAAGAAGTGTATGGTCAGCACATTCTGTAGGCGACCTTGCACATCAATCTAGAGGTCAGTTATTAGTCCCAATTCACTTTAATTGTGGGTTTGGAGCTGATGAATCAGGCCTGGCCGACCTCGATGTAAGCGCTACTGAAGCTAGAGGCTCAGTCTAATAGAACATGGTGCACGTTAAACATGTTATACATACATGATGTAGAAGATACCCAAGAACTCCCAATAAAGAAGAAGTCAACAGACTTAAATAACACTTTTGTACACCCACTTCGAGCTTTTGTATCAATACTCCTTGCCCATGTTATATACATATATATCAAATTTATCTCTCTTCAAATACTCAAAGTAACATTATATTAAGCGTTTTAAATTTCCGATTTTTCACCAACTTTCAACTATTTTCTGGGGGTATTTCCATGAGGAGACTTGGTGGTTTATCGGTGGCCGTAAAGACTGGTGTTCAGTCAGAGTGTCTGAACGCCTCGTTAAGTCTGCTGTGTGTAAACAGCGTTACGGTAAAGACTGGTGTTCAGTCTGAGTGTATGAACGCCTCGTTAAGCCTGTTGTGTGTAAACAGCGTCACGGTAAAGACTGGTGTTCAGTCAGAGTGTATGAACGCCTCGTTAAGTCTGCTGTGTGTAAACAGCGTTACGGTAAAGACTGGTGTTCAGTCAGAGTGTATGAACGCCTCGTTAAGCCTGTTGTGTGTAAACAGCGTTACGGTAAAGACTGGTGTTCAGTCAGAGTGTATGAACGCCTCGTTAAGTCTGTTGTGTGTAAACAGCGTCACGGTAAAGACTGGTGTTCAGTCAGAGTGTCTGAACACCTCGTTAAGCCTGTTGTGTGTAAACAGCGTCACGGTAAAGACTGGTGTTCAGTCAGAGTGTCTGAACGCCTCGTTAAGTCTGCTGTGTGTAAACAGCGTCACGGTAAAGACTGGTGTTCAGTCAGAGTGTATGAACACCTCGTTAAGTCTGTTGTGTGTAAACAGCGTCACGGTAAAGACTGGTGTTCAGTCAGAGTGTATGAACGCCTCGTTAAGCCTGTTGTGTGTAAACAGCGTTACGGTAAAGACTTGTATTCAGTCAGAGTGTCTGAACGCCTCGTTAAGCCTGTTGTGTGTAAACAGCGTCACGGTAAAGACTGGTGTTTAGTCAGGGTGTCTGAACGCCTCGTTAAGCCTATTGTGTGTAAACAGCGTCACGGTAAAGACTGGTATTCAGTCAGGGTGTCTGAACGCCTCGTTAAGCCTGCTGTGTGTAAACAGCGTCACGGTTAGTCGTCCTGTATCTGTCACTGTGTCTCCTGACAAAGGAGGCTCACAGACAGCGCCTAACCACTGCCAGCTACACGGGACCTCCCCTGATCTCATAGTAAACCCCATTAGTAGGCCAGGACGGCCTTTTAGTCAGTCACTATTCCTGTGGAACACCAATAGAAGCCCAACTCAATGTTATCAAATAAGTGCCTTGTTTACTGGCATTTCAAGATAGAAGCCTATTCAAGAGGAAGAAGGGAGGGGAAGAATAGAATTCTATTTAAACCAAAATAACCACCTAGATATGAATTAAACCAAATTAATAAAAATTTGACGGTCTAGTGGGCAGCAATAAGAGAATATGTAATTATTTTTTAAGATTTTTTTATTTGGCCTGTGAAGGTATTCAGCTACAATGGCTGGTACGAGCTACCCTTATTTTATTACCTGGGAACTCATCCTTCCAGATGTGATATATTTTGTCAACAGCAAGCTTTTGAACAATACAAACAGTTAATGCTTGTACGTAGATGTTAACAATTCAGTCCGGTGATCGCACCTAGATACGCGTTGTAACATAGTGGCTTGTTATAGGGAACTGGTCCATTGAAATATAGTGTAGTGGGGCAGGAATCCAGCAGTGTTTCGTACGTTCGACGGAAGGTGGCGCGGAGAGTCAATCCTTACGGTGTAGTGATTCTGGGCAACGCCGCACACAAAGGTGGCGCGGTGGGGGCCAGGATTACGTAACACTGGGTATATATACTCAGCGTTCGCAGTAGGTCAACAGGCTGTCCTCGCCCATCTCTCCCTGAGACCGTATTCTTGGACCCTCACTTTGCAGGCAGGTTCTCGTAACCTTCCTGGTGGTTAGGCGAGTCTTTCAGATTAGCCTCTCCAGCGTTAACTGGCATGCCATGCTGGGGTACTGTACTTGTGGGAAAGATCTTCCAGATCTTTCCGGGAAGTAGTTGTTAATAAACATTCCTGTTTATTAAACGTGTGAGTTGTGTTTTGTGTTCCTAGATTCGTGCAAAGCTACCGAAAACCAAACCGACCTACGTAATTGTTCGTAGGGTGGAATCCCGCCAGGAACTAGCTATCCGGAAAGGGGTCTTCCAACCTGCTAGTCAGGCGGCGACCGCCACAATAGCATCAAGATTTACTGTTTGTGATTAATAAAGTACAGTTTGCTGTAAGAGTCTTTCGTTGCCTCTTTTTCTGCCATCGATAACCAGAGAATCTGTCACCTAGTTATAAACATGTTTGCGGCTGATATTCATTGTTCTGCTGTTTGTATTTTACAGGCGTAGAATTCGGTGCTCGTATGATCACGATCGACGGCAAACAAATCAAGCTTCAGATATGGGATACTGTGAGTATACGGCAATTAAACCACGTCCATGACAGCTCTAACCGCATCTCGAACTGATCATATACATTGTACAGCCATGGTGTTAGTTAACCCTTTAAGGACGCATGATGCCTGGAGGCATCACCGCACTGAAGACGCATGATGCCTTGAGGCATCATTGTCCCAATATTAAGAAAAATGTTTTAACAAAGAAATAATAGAGCAATATTCATGAAATCTTCAGAAAATGTAGATATAATATCATATTTAGTATTTCTATTAAAAAGAAATAAAATATTTATGATTATGTATCACATTTGCATGATTACAAACTTAGATATCAGTTTTAACTATTATGTGGCCGTCCTGTAGCCAGACAGACTGCCACCAGCACCCGTCCTTATGGGAGTAGCTGGACCCCTGGCAGCCGTCCTTAAAGGGTTAATTAAATTACATGACCGAGTTCTCACATTTCATTTACACCAGCAACACTCGCAGTATTAGAATATATATATTTAATTCATAGACATTCTGTTACAAAATAATGTTATAAATCATTATTTTTTTACATGTGTTTTTAATTTGGAATTATTTCCTCAGTCCCGACTTTGCTGCTGCATCGTTCTGTTACAGATTACTGTTAGTGGTGAGTTTATTAACAGTGGATACTTGTGACTGTGACTCTAAGACTGTGTTTGTGTTGACAGGCTGGACAGGAGTCGTTCCGCTCCATCACGCGGTCCTACTACAGAGGGGCGGCCGGCGCGCTGCTCGTCTACGACATCACCAGGTACGGCACTCTCATAGGGAGACATCGGCAGTGTGCCGCAACGAATCGGGCGGAAATATTCACCGAGTTCCAAAAACGAGGTGAATATTTCCGACCGATTTAACCAGGAATCAGTGACGTCAGTTTTCCATTTTACTGTGGAAATCCACTTTTTTTTTTATATATATATATATATATATATATATATATATATATATATATATATATAAAGTAGTTTATTGAATCCTTTCATTACATCTAGATTCGTTCGGTCTTCGTTAAGAGTTATGCATTTTTAATTGTAGAGCTTTGTAGAGCCTTCCTCGTACATCTGTACCGACCGTTATTACCTGCTTGTTATTTTTTGTTGTTTTTTGAACAACCAATATTGATATAAAAGATCGGTAGAATACTTGAAAGAATACCCAATACACTATGCAATTGAATCCTACAAAAACAAGAAAAAAAACAGAAGGGAAGCAAAGGAAACGACCCCATGAGAACCATTATAATTTGTAAGGAAAAAAATAAAAAAGTTTGCTATTAAAAAAAGAAGCTACGATTCTCCAGCGATGAGGAGGCTAAATTAGTAGGAAAAAATACTCAACGATCACCCCCGTAAAGTGGCAATACTACGCCATGGTCGTGGCGTAGTGAATGTGAGATGACGTCATATGGATTTGCTAAGTATATCCGAGCTATTCTGATATTCTGATGCTATTTAATGTCGTAGAAAGGTGTGAGATAAATCAAGAACCGCACTCGAATCGTAAAATACACAATATTCCACTCGTTTGGATGTGCCATAATCGTCACTCGGCTTCACCTCGATGACGATTGTGGCCCATCCAAACTCGTGGCGTGTTGTGTATTTATACGCTTCTCGATGCAGTTCTATGTAAGTAGTCATGTCATTGACCGTGGAGTGTCGTGAGGAGGCAGAGCGCAGCCCGTCAGAGTCAGCCCGTCAGAGCGCGGCGCTAAATTAGAGTCATTAAAGTGTGCCCAGTTTAATGACAGGCGTCACGTCTAATACCCGCTATTGTGTCAGCCCCTCATCAAACATGCACCACAAGTAGGAGGTGTCCTCTGTGATCACGGAGGTACGCTATGGGCAGTGTGAAACATACACCACAAGTATGCAGGGATAATATCAGACATACAATATCATATACATACTCTGTGATCACGGAGGTACGGTGTGGGCAGTGTGAAACATACACCACAAGTATGCAGGGATAATATCAGACATACAATATCATATACATACTCTGTGACCACGGAGGTACGGTGTGGGAGGTGTGAAACATACACCACAAGTATGCAGGGATAATATCAGACATACAATATCATATACATACTCTGTGACCACGGAGGTACGCTATGGGCAGTGTGAAACATGCACCACAAGTATGCAGGGATAATATCAGACATACAATATCATATACATACTCTGTGACCACGGAGGTACGGTGTGGGCAGTGTGAAACATACACCACAAGTATGCAGGGATAATATCAGACATACAATATCATATACATACTCTGTGACCACAGAGGTACGGTGTGGGCAGTGTGAAACATGCACCACAAGTATGCAGGGATAATATCAGACATACAATATCATATACATACTCTGTGATCACGGAGGTACGCTATGGGCAGTGTGAAACATGCACCACAAGTATGCAGGGATAATATCAGACATACAATATCATATACATACTCTGTGATCACGGAGGTACGGTGTGGGCAGTGTGAAACATACACCACAAGTATGCAGGGATAATATCAGACATACAATATCATATACATACTCCGTGATCACGGAGGTACGGTATGGGCAGTGTGAAACATGCACCACAAGTATGCAGGGATAATATCAGACATTCAATATCATATACATACTCTGTGATCACGGAGGTACGCTATGGGCAGTGTGAAACATACACCACAAGTATGCAGGGATAATATCAGACATACAATATCATATACATACTCCGTGATCACGGAGGTACGGTATGGGCAGTGTGAAGTTTAGAGGGAAACTATGTTCCGGTGAGCAAAAGTTCATAATTACGTTCAAAGTCAAGGCCTTGGCCGCGAGCAGTAACTTTGACTTTTGATCACCGGTACTTGGTTTCCCTATTCCTATATACCTTTAAATATCGATAAAAATAATTATTTCTTTTCCTGCGATAGCCCCAGAAAAATGGCCACCCTTATCGAGTAACTGCAATAGCTATGTTTTCGTCCCGCTGCTCTTTATGTCACGTGGTCAGGCCGGGACGAAAACGTCAGCCCAGGACGAAAACGTCAGCCTGGGACGAACATGTCAGCCTGGGACGAACATGTCAGCCTGGGACGAACATGTCAGCCTGGGACGAAAACGTCAGCTTCGCTACATAACTTATAATTACTGCACCCCCAGTAGCAGTATGTAACTCTAGAGGTTTCGGAAATGGGTATATAGGAATACTGGTTATATCCACCACATGGTAAATTTCACACACAAAAAACACTCACAAAAATAGACCTAATGGGTATCTCTGAGTAAATAGTTCTAGGACTATCCGGCGGTATAAAATCTACTAGTTATATCTACGGCATGTTTAATTACACAACAAAAATCCCACAGAAATATGTCCAATCGGTCTCTCAGTCACTACTTGTATGGCTATCCACTCTAAACCTTAAGGCTCAATTGAAATATGTAACAATACTATTTTTGAGTTCATTTATTAGTTACATTCCCTGTTAAAATGACTGTTATATTCTCACAACATTCCTTACATTATCCCCATTAAAGTGACTTGTTATATTCTCACTATGTTTCTGGCTGGAAGACGCGCGCCAACACTCTAACTCCAACATGGTGATCATGCTAATCGGCATAATGACTTCTATTCTCACCATGTTCCTTTTATTGTAGGCGGGACACGTTCAACCACCTGACGACGTGGCTGGAAGACGCGCGCCAACACTCCAACTCCAACATGGTGATCGGCATAATGACTTCTATTCTCACCACGTTCCTTTTATTGTAGGCGGGACACGTTCAACCACCTGACGACGTGGCTGGAAGACGCGCGCCAACACTCTAACTCCAACATGGTGATCGGCATAATGACTTCTATTCTCACCACGTTCCTTTTATTGTAGGCGGGACACGTTCAACCACCTGACGACGTGGCTGGAAGACGCGCGCCAACACTCCAACTCCAACATGGTGATCGGCATAATGACTTCTATTCTCACCACGTTCCTTTTATTGTAGGCGGGACACGTTCAACCACCTGACGATGTGGCTGGAAGACGCGCGCCAACACTCCAACTCCAACATGGTGATCATGCTGATCGGCATAATGACTTCTATTCTCACCATGTTCCTTTTATTGTAGGCGGGACACGTTCAACCACCTGACGACGTGGCTGGAAGACGCGCGCCAACACTCCAACTCTAACATGGTGATCATGCTGATCGGCATAATGACTTCTATTCTCACCATGTTCCTTTTATTGTAGGCGGGACACGTTCAACCACCTGACGACGTGGCTGGAAGACGCGCGCCAACACTCCAACTCCAACATGGTGATCATGCTGATCGGCAACAAGAGCGACCTGGAGGCGCGGCGTGACGTGAAGAAGGAGGAGGGCGAGGCCTTCGCGCGCGAGCACGGCCTCATCTTCATGGAGACCTCGGCCAAGACGGCCGCCAACGTCGAGGAGGCCTTCATCAACACGGCCAAGGAGATTTACCAGAAGATTCAGGATGGCGTTTTCGACATCAACAATGAGGTACGGGAAAAAAAAAAAAAAAAAAAAATCCCTTTTAAACACAGATGGCCGCTTTCCACTTTGGGATGGAAATCCACCTTTTTAAATTTTTTTTAAATTTTTTAGCATCAGGCTAGGGAGCAGACGTCGCCTCGTCTATAATCTAGTATTTTCATTTTGAGTACTATTTTGAGTATATAAATGAGGCCAGTTCTTTAATACAGAAGTCCGCATGGACGTACCAAACCGGTTTTCACTCTTCAGTCTTAACACCAAGTTTTGGGGTTTATTTACATCTTAGCGGTGGGTAGAGACACAGTGACAGCTACGCCTCGTTTCCCAACAATGTTTATTTACATCTTACTCAATATGCATATATAAGATGTTTTTTTCTGGTGTAAGATAAAGATAGTATTGATTGAGCCTTATTCAGTGCCCAGAAACCAGTGCTTTGAATCTCCTTCACCATCGACCCAACGCTGTGGCGAACACCACTGTATTATCCCCGTTTTCATGGTCTCTCTTAGGCAGTAAATTCCAAATGAAAAATCGCCCACCTTTGTTTTTGGACTGACGTCCCTGTTTTTATATTTGTAAAAATTCTATCAACAATGGGGTAGAATTCCCATCTCATTTATTTTTTCATTGGGTGAATCCATGAACGATATTGAATCTTAAAAATGTATAGAAAAAAAGCCTGAACCTTAAATATTGATTTATCATGTCTGTGTGGCTTTGGAAGTAAAATAATTCGCCTCGGTAAATGTGACTGGGTGAGATTTCTACCTAACTTCATCACATAGATTCCATCACCACCCTCATGGTGTAAAACCAGTGGGAAAAGCTGAACCTTGAGATAGTCCCTATATACAAACAAACCCCAAAACTAAAATATTGGTTACATTTTCCAGGCAAATGGCATCAAGATCGGGCCCCAGCACTCGCCGACAAGTCCCGGGGGGATGCCGGCCGGTGGCGGGGGTGCCAAGCCGGGCGGCAGCTGCTGCTAGCTACCCGCCTCCGCGCACTACAATCAACGCTTGCTTCAGGACTTTGGACTGGACTGTGTCTGCGCGCCTAAACGCTGACCACTGACCACACCACCACCACACCACCACACCACCACACCACGGCCATCTCCACGGCTCCCCGTCTCCCGACCAGCCGCCACCCCAACATGACCGGGGCTGAGAACGCCCACTTACCTATCTACACACCTGGCCGTCTCAGAGGCTCGGGCAGGAGGCTCCCAGCTGTACGAAGCGCGCTGAGGAAATATTCTAATCCAAATGTGAACTATAATCGCGAATAATCTGATTTAGTTCGATTGAGAAATGACACCCTGGGTGGCTCACCCTAGTACGACTGTAAAAAAAATTTTTTAAAGTTTCATCGCTGAGGCTGGCGGAATGAGTATAAAGGTTTGATTCTGTTTACACGAATAATGTCCCGATCCTGCTCTGGCCATGTGCGGTCCCTATTCAGATCAGGGCTAAAGCAGCCCCCGATTACGCCCTGAGTGGTGATCGGCACCAAATTCAGCCCAAATAGAATCAAGCCTTAAAGAGACCACCTGTCGTACTGTTATTTCATCAGAAGGTGGTACGAGATCTGAGTCGAGTGTCGCGGCAGGTGACGGTCGCGCCTTCCTGGAGCTACTTCAGTATTCTCCGTGAACCACGTCGCAGGCGCATCTCAGCGGCGATGGTGTCTTCACGATGGATTAATACTGATTATTATTACATCCCTGCGACTTCCCTTAACCCCCACTAACACCCCGCCCTCCCCTCCACTCACAAGCCGACCCCCACTCAGCACCCTCTCAGCAGAGTGATTGCAGTGTGTTAGGTTGATACTAGGACCCTTCTCTGGTTTAGGTTTAACCCTCGCTCACAATTTACATTTATCCCTCCCGGCTTGACGGAGGTGTGTTTGGCCTTGTCTTGTAAATTCTCACAATTTAGATTAGGATATGATTTGGGGAAAACTGTATTTAACACTTGTTGGTTTAAGTTTGGAGGGGGAAATAGATGAGTAAACGCAGAGGTTTATGCTGATAACATAGACTTGTGTGTCACCTAGGGGTGGGTTGGTGAACTGGGGTAACTTCGTCTCCACGCTTTCGCTTGTGCAGCCATCTTGGATCCGGTTCGGATCTGCAGATGCTGCAGGAGTTGTCTTTTTGTGAACATTCCACATGAGTGAAATTTAGTAGTGCATACAAGAATAAATATAAAGGTTGGACAGCCACTAGCGAGGTTAAGTAGATTGAAGTAAAAATAACCAAAAAGAAAAGGACCGAGAAAATGTACCAAAAAACTATGGAAACAATCACTGCCTTCAGATAGGTTCCCTGGGTCGTGGATAGTGTCTACTAAATGCGATATTGTGCCATTGTGCTGTGCTAACTGCGATTCATATATGCGAATCGAAGCCACCCCTCAATGTGTAAGTATCTACTCCAGTCTTTATGTGCAGGGGACACGAAGTGGGATCAGTTGTGAAACAGCGAATCGCAAACACTTCTTTCAGCGTTTTAAAGACAGCATAATTTCTCATTGGGCCACATTAGTCTCTGTATGTGTCCGCGAGGCTGAACTGGCATATTTATTGACAAACTTTGGAAAGGGATATTCTCAATCCAGTCCAGTTAACTTGCTCTATTTCAGTAGTCCATGAAGCAGTGGGATGTAAACAAAAAACTTATTTTTTTCATTTGTGCTTGAAGGTTTGATTCTGTTAACCCGGATTGTGTCCCGATTCTGCTCAGGCCATGTTCGGTCCCTATTCAGGTCAGGGCTAAACCAGCTCTCCGATTATGGTTCGAGTGGCGATCGGCACCAAATTCAGCCCAAATGGAATCAAGCCTTTATGCATGGACAATATCTGTTGATAATATTAGATTTTGTGGGGAATATCTTTGGTCGGACTCTCCACTCCTGTTGTGTTTACGGACTGGTGGGCTCTGGTCATGTTCCTCTTCGGGGGGTCTATTCTAGAGGCCTTTATTCTGAGAAATAATACCCGCTCTATTCTTACAGGGTCCCATGGATAAGTACATGGCTGCTTCCAGTCCCCAAGATGTAGATTATTTGCTTACAACATACTTACAAATACATGTCGTTTTACAATATAGGGAGAAACCAAAAAAAACAAATGCCTATTTTCCAAACAGAAAATAGAGAGACAATAATTGTGAAAGTGTCTACAAATGGGATTTCAGATAAGTGAACAATGTCCAATCCAAACTTGCCTGTGGTGTGCGGCGGTGTGGAGAGCGAACGCATTCCGCTGGCGTCGAAAACGTCCCATCTAGGGTCTACCCGTAAAGAATAAGGCGAGGTGAAGAGAGGTAGATTTAACGTCTAGGCCCGATACATGCATGCACATGTACAGTTGTTTACATAAGCTGGTTTTATGTTTTGTTTAGCTTGTGATAAATGTACAGTGATGATGGTATAGCGTGCGACTTTACGCTCCGATAAACTTGTTTTCATCAATTATCATTTTACCACAAGTTTCTAACGGTGAAGCATTTCTGTGTACTAGATATTGTTCTCAACTCTGTTTGTCATCTATACATACATATATATATCTAAGATCATTGTGGAAACTTATAAAAAAAACACATGGGAATATCAATAAAAACAAACTCAAACAATCGACTAGCTTCATTCTTTCCCCATTTAAAGTATGGTTTGCGATTGAGGGGCAGTTCCCACTATTTGTAACTAAGGTTTGGGCATTGAGTCTATTTTCATGAAGCTTCAGTGTTGGAGATCTGTGTGAGATAAGAATGAAGGAGCCATGCTAAAGACTGGTTCCATTCCCATATGAACATTTCCCTGAGGACTAGTGACCGTGGCAGACACCCTGTTGTCGGGAGTTGACAATATTTATAATAAAGCTGATACCTGTTTTTGCAACTTGCAAACTTAGACGTGACTCCCACACTGGCAAACAGTTGACGACTTACCGACACAAGCCGACTTGCTGCGACCCGACGCTGCCGTCGTAAAAGGGTTCTGTGTGTACAGACCTCTCATCATTGTGCTGTTTTATTTCCTCGTAGTCTTATTGTGTGTAATTATGTACTGAAACTAAATGTATTGAGATGGGCGCGAGATCCCAGAGAACTGCTTGTTAATAGTAAGATGGGAATAAAGTCACTATATTTATGACTTCAATTGGTATTTTGGGTTGTATTTTATTGGGGCTATTGAGTATAGTAAACATTTTTTTCTACTTCTTTTTTTTTTACAAGACATCTGTTTTGTAAAGAGGTTCTGATGACATTGTAAATTCTATAAATTATGGAGTAAAGTAGATAAGGATATATACGGTTTAAGAATCTATAACTTGTAATGTTATCTTAAGATTTTTTTTTTCTTTTTTTTTTTTTTTGCTGCCATAAACATAACAGCTAGCCTCATCTGAAACGTACATACTAAAGTTTGATAGAATAAAGAATGTATACTGAGTGAAGATGGCACAGTTAAACAAACGAAATACATACAGGCCTCCCAGTGAAACCTATAAAAAGCTATATTTAGATTCTTGAGCCATTATTTTTTTTAAAGGAACCTATATAACCTGTAAAAACCTATATTTTCACTGCCATGCAGATTGATGTGTACAGGAAATCTTAGAAGTTAACTCAACACAAAGTTAGATTGTCAAATGGTAAGAAATCCACTTTATCGGTTTACTTATGAGATCATAAAAATGTTTAAGAATCAACGGTTGGTATGACTTCTTGTCAGGCTGGCTTGCCTGTTGGAAACTCAACATTTGTATACATACTTGCTGGGTATAACCTGATGAGCCAGACATCCTGACGTCCTGCAGTTTAGTACTAGGTACATTTTTTAGAAATCAAGAACTGAAAATAAGTGATTCGCTATATTTTGACTCTAATTATGCTGAATATGTTAACCCTAAAAACCTATAAAAGCCTATATTTTGGGCCTTGAAAAACTTGTATAAACCTATATTTTGATTTAAAAACCTACACGAGGGAACTGGGAGGCCTGTACATAGTCATGAAAAGCAATAGTAAACCAGCATGGTGGTATATAGGCATTGCGGTATATCGGCATGTTGGTAAATTGGAACGGTGGTAAATCAACATGGGATTTCCCAGGAATACTGCTATATCAAAGGCCAATCCTTCTCATACCATGTCTATATGGTGTGCGAAGTAAAAGAACTCTCACCTCAGTAAATGTGTAGGGATTGGGATTTCTACCTACATTCATCTCATAGATTCGGTCTACCAAAACAAACAAACAAATCCCAGGAATTCCTGGAGCATTCTTGAGATCAATGCAAATCAGAGGAACAAATTCCAATATGGAGGTCAGGGATCAAAAGCTTATGGCTTTTATATGCTGTAAAATCTAAAAGTTGACAAAATAAGCTCATTATAGCACACATAAGGCCAGAAATTAAATTAGAATAGTCAGAAACGGAGGCCCCAAACCTCTGGCACTTTTTCCAACATGTTCGTCATTTCTAAATCCCATTTCTTTAAGGTGTATATAATTTGTAGCTCAATTGGTACCCTTTTAAACCTACAGTTTTTTTCTAGTATTTTCCTGTTTTCTTTCTTTCTTTTTTCCCCTAATTCTGACTTGGATCCCTGTGATAACAGTTAAAGGTAGATGAATTGAAAGTTATGTGCCCCCTCCTTAACTCACTCAATTCCTTACGCCTGAAGTCACCCTTTTAAGAATCAGTCAGACAGGAGTATCTCCTGAAGAGTGAAGGACGCCCCGTCTGTAGAGACAGCATCTCGTGCTTCACCTTTCTCTTTCACCCCCAGCAGTGGTAGATTCACTGCTATATCAAAGACCAGTCCTTCTCATACCATGTCTTTGTGGTGTGGTGTACAGCCACCTTTCTCCTTCATCCCAAGCAGTGGTAGATTCACTGTTATATCAAAGGCCAGTCCTTGTCATACCATATCTATATGGTGTGGTGTACAGCCACCTTTCTCCTTCATCCCCAGTAGTGGTAGACTTACTGTTCTATCAAAGACCAGTCCTTCTCATACCATGTGTATGTGGTGTGGTGTACAGCTACCTTTCTCCTTCAACCCCAGCAGTGGTAGATTTACTGCTATATCAAAGGCCAGTCCTTCTCATACCATGTCTATGTGGTGTGGGAGGTAAAAGAACTCTCACCTTGGTATATGTGAAGGGGTCAGGTTTCTACCTAAATTCATTTCATAGATGTGATCACCACCCTTGTGGTGTGAAAGAACCTTGAAAAGTCTGGTGAGAACCTGTAATGGTTAACTGGACGTTAAATCAAACCAACAAACCAACTTCACTGGCAAAAAGCACTAGATATAGAATAGTCAAAGAATATATCTAGGGATTTGCATCTTAATGCTAAATATAGTGTAAGTCTCGTTTCCCTTTAGAAGTGCCTATGGGACGTTGAATTACCACTACCTACCTACCTACCCATCTACCTGCCTACCCACCCACCTACCTACCTACCTACCTACCTGCCTGCCTACCTACCTGCCTGCCTACCTACCTACCCACCCACCCACCTACTTCCTACCAACCTACCTACCTACCTGCCTACCTACCTACCTACCTACCTACCTATCCACCTACCAACACACCTACCTACCCACTCAGGTGATAACTCTTACTCACAATTTAAATTAGACTCTTTTATTTTTCCTCTCGGCTTGACAGAGTTGTCTTTTGTCATGTCTTGTAAATTCTCACAATTTAGATTAGGATATAATTTGGGGAAAACTGTATTTAACACTTGTTGGTTTAAGTTTGGAGGGGGAAATAGATGAGCAAATGCAGAGGTTTATGTTGATGACATAGACTTGTGTGTCACCTAGGGGTGGGTTGGTGAACTGGGGTAACTTCGTCTCCACGCTTTCGCTTGTGCAGCCATCTTGGATCCGGTTCGGATCTGCAGATGCTGCAGGAGTTGTCTTTTTGTGAACATTCCACATGAGTGAAAATTAGTAGTGCATACAAGAATAAATATAAAGGTTGGACAGCCACTAGCGAGGTTAAGTAGATTGAAGTAAAAATAACCAAAAAGAAAAGGACCGAGAAAATGTACCAAAAAACTATGGAAACAATCACTGCCTTCAGATAGGTTCCCTGGGTCGTGGATAGTGTCTACTAAATGCGATATTGTGCCATTGTGCTGAGCTAACTGCGATTCATATATGCGAATCGAAGCCACCCCTCAATGTGTAAGTATCTACTCCAGTCTATATGCGCAGGGACACAAAGTGGGATCAGTTGTGAAACAGTGAATCGCAAACACTTCTTTCAGCGTTTTAAAGACAGCATAATTTCTCATTGGGCCACATTAGTCTCTGTATGTGTCCGCGAGGCTGAACTGGCATATTTATTGACAAACTTTGGAAAGGAACATTCTCAATCCAGTCCAGTTAACTTGCTCTATTTCAGTAGTCCATGAAGCAGTGGGATGTAAACAAAAAACTTATTTTTTTCATTTGTGCTTGAAGGTTTGATTCTGTTAACCCAGATTGTGTCCCGATTCTGCTCGGGCCATGTTCGGTCCCTGTTCAGGTCAGGGCTAAAGCAGCTCCCCGATTATGGTTCGAGTGGCGATCGGCACCAAATTCAGCCCAAAAGGAATCAAGCCTTTATGCATGGACAATATCTGTTGATAATATTAGATTTTGTGGGGAATATCTTTGGTCGGACTCTCCACGTCCTGTTGTGTTTATGGACTGGTGGGCTCTGGTCATGTTCCTCTTCGGGGGGTCTATTCTAGAGGCCTTTATTCTGAGAAATAATACCCGCTCTATTCTTACAGGGTCCCATGGATAAATACATGGCTGCTTCCAGTCCCCAAGATGTAGATTATTTGCTTACAACATACTTACAAATACATGTCGTTTTACAATATAGGGAGAAACCAAAAAAAACAAATGCCTATTTTCCAAACAGAAAATAGAGAGACAATAATTGTGAAAGTGTCTACAAATGGGATTTCAGATAAGTGAACAATGTCCAATCCAAACTTGCCTGTGGTGTGCGGCGGTGTGGAGAGCGAACGCATTCCGCTGGCATCGAAAACGTCCCATCTAGGGTCTACCCGTAAAGAATAAGGCGAGGTGAAGAGAGGTAGATTTAACGTCTAGGCCCGATACATGCATGCACATGTACAGTTGTTTACATAAGCTGGTTTTATGTTTTGTTTAGCTTGTGATAAATGTACAGTGATGATGGTATAGCGTGCGACTTTACGCTCCGATAAACTTGTTTTCATCAATTATCATTTTACCACAAGTTTCTAACGGTGAAGCATTTCTGTGTACTAGATATTGTTCTCAACTCTGTTTGTCATCTATACATACATATATATATATATCTAAGATCATTGTGGAAACTTATAAAAAAAACACATGGGAATATCAATAAAAACAAACTCAAACAATCGACTAGCTTCATTCTTTCCCCATTTAAAGTATGGTTTTCGATTGAGGGGCAGTTCCCACTATTTGTAACTAAGGTTTGGGCATTGAGTCTATTTTCATGAAGCTTCAGTGTTGGAGATCTGTGTGAGATGAGAATGAAGGAGCCATGCTAAAGACTGGTTCCATTCCCATATGAACATTTCCCTGAGGACTAGTGACTGTGGCAGACACCCTGTTGTCGGGAGTTGACAATATTTATAATAAAGCTGATACCTGTTTTTGCAAGTTGCAAACTTAGACGTGACTCCCACACTGGCAAACAGTTGACGACTTACCGACACACGCCGACTTGCTGCGACCCGACGCTGCCGTCGTAAAAGGGTTCTGTGTGTACAGACCTCTCATCATTGTGCTGTTTTATTTCCTCGTAGTCTTATTGTGTGTAATTATGTACTGAAACTAAATGTATTGAGATGGGCGCGAGATCCCAGAGAACTGCTTGTTAATAGTAAGATGGGAATAAAGTCACTATATTTATGACTTCAATTGGTATTTTGGGTTGTACTTTATTGGGCTTATTGAGTATAGTAAACATTTTTTCTACTTCCTTTTTTTACAAGACATCTGTTTTGTAAAGAGGTTCTGATGACATTCTAAATTCTATAAATTATGGAGTAAAGTAGATAAGGATATATGAGATTTAAGAATCTATAACTTGTAATGTTATCTTAAGATTTCTTTGTTTGTTTCTTTTTTTTGCTGCCATAAACATAACAGCTAGCCTCATCTGAAACGTACATACTAAAGATTGATAGAATAAAGAATGTATACTGAGTGAAGATGGCGCAGTTAAACAAACGAAATACATACAGGCCTCCCAGTGAAACCTATAAAAACCTATATTTAGATTCTTGAGCCTTTTTTTTTTTTAAAGGAACCTATATAACCTGTAAAAACCTATATTTTCACTGCCATGCAGATTGATGTGTACAGGAAATCTTAGAAGTTAACTTGAGACAAAGTTAAAAAACATATATTGAGGAAGCAGGGAACTGTGAGGCCTGTACATTGTCATGAAAAGCAATAGTAAACCAGCATGGTGGTATATAGGCATTGCGGTATATCGGTATGTTGGTAAATTGGAACGGTGGTAAATCCACATGGGATTTCCCAGGAATACTGCTATATCAAAGGCCAATCCTTCTCATGCCATGTCTATGTGGTGTGGGAAGTAAAAGAACTCTCACCTCAGTAAATGTGTAGGGGTGAGATTTCTACCTACATTCATCTCATAGGTTAAATCAAAACCAAAGTAAGTCTAAATGAACAAAATTGGATGTTAAACTAACCAAACAAACAAACAAATCCCAGGAATTCCTGGAGCATTCTTGAGATCAATGCAAATCACAGGAACAAATTCCAATATGGAGGTCAGGGGTCAAAAGCTTATGGCTTTTATATGCTCTAAAATCTAAAAGTTGACAAAATAAGTTCATTATAGCACAGATGAGGCCAGAAATCCACTTGGAATAGTCAGAAACGTAGGCCCCCAACCACCAGCACTTTTTCTGAATTTCCATATCCCATGTCTTGTACATGTATGTAAATTGCAGCCTAATTGGTCCCCCTTTTAAACCTACAGTATTTCCCGGTTTTATTTCCTTTTTCCCCAATGGTGACTTGGATCCCTATGTTTACAGTTAAAGGGAGATGAATTTCAAGTCATGTGGCCCTTCTTAAACTCACTCCATTCCTTCTGTCTGAAGGATTGATGTTCGATCTGTGTCATCATCGAGTGTGGAGTGTGGAGTAATATGAACAAGGCGATAGCTGAGTGAATATTTTGAAGAGCTCCAAACGAGATGGTGAAAAAGGATTAAGACCAAACACGAATATGATTCTAATTTGATCTTAGCCTGCGAATATCTATCTGTTCATTGCCCATTGAGTATGAGTTACTGTACTCACAAGCCTGTTGAGTATGAGTTCCTAATGCTAAGCCTATGGACGTTTATACCATGCTAAGATACAGATACAAATGCAGTAGCTGCAACCATCGCGCATCCTGGGGGTCTTTTGTATCTGAGAAGTATCAATATTGAGATCAGCGTAGAGCGGCATGTAATGTATGAGCCTCCCTCGGGGACTTGATTCCCCTCTCATACTTTACAACAAAATATGGACAGAAACATATTCAGGGCGGTATTTATTTCAGCATTATTTTCAATAAAAAACACAACAAATTCACTTATAATCACATCCAATAATTTCAGGTCTTCTTGTGTTCCTAGAATGAACTTATTTGTGTCCCCATTCTATGTATAGATATATGCATTAAATACTACTCAAAATACAGATAGTCAAAACAGCTATGATTAACATTCACACTCGTGGAGAGTTGTATAGATTTAATCCATAACATGAGTATACTGAAGGGCTAACTTATCTACTACCGTTTCCACGGAATATGTCTAATCAGTCACTAGCATCGTCCAGCAATTTGAATATTTCTAATCGAGTATTGTAAATGTTTGATTTAAAGCATGTTCTATGCACAATAGCAGCTATCAGATATACAAGTGCACGTATAAAGCACCCTAAATTTTTACGGTCAGTCTAACACTGTGTTAAATAATGTAAAATCAGTCTCCTACCTTTACTACATGAGCTACTGCGTATACTACATGTTGGCCAAACATTTGATTATAGAGCATTTAATTTTAGATCATCCATAACTGGGATTAACGTCAGAGTATTTTACACAAGATTGTCCTCTTCTCTGACGTCACATTATGCATATGATTCTGATAATGCAGCAGTCACAGGAATGTAAGATAATATTATCAGTTATTGTTTAGAGCGTGCCTTCTAAACTTATTTCAGTAGTGACGCATTGTAAACAATGGTAAGACGTTCTAGGTTAGCGGAAGCAGGGGTCTGTTGAGCCAGTAGAGTGCTGGATAAAGTTTTTTCAATTTTTTTTAAAGCTTTTATTTATACTGGAGGACCAGGTTAGGCGAGCTAGCACCTATCTTCCACCCTCTCCAGTTTTGTTCTGCTTTGTGCGTCCATGCCCATCTAGTGACACACATTGTCCCTGGGTCTTGTTGGCATACAGAAAAGAGTCTTCATGTACGATCCTAGATTATTCAACAGGCCCAGGTTAGTCCTGCTTCTCACTACCAGGCGGCGTCCATGTTTGCAGTCTGTGGTTACATCTCTCGTAATGATACAAGATTAACGTGCTCAGAATTCAGGTAAATCTTCATCAGGTCGCCATTTTCATCCTACAGCGGGAGGCCGTGAAAACCAACAACGAGGTATCTACTGTACAGGATTGTAAATATGGGGATAGTTGGGATCACTACTGGCTTTTTACAACAACAAAAATATTCCTGGCTTTTTCTCCCTCCTCAGTCTTTATATCCTCTAGAATGAATCGTGGTTGAGAGAGGTCAGGACGTAACTTTAACACAAATATATAAGACATATACAGTGAGGAACATCTAGTGACAGAGAATTCTACTGTGGGACCTTAGAAACTATTCGTGCAAACTCCTTGATTACACACCAATCGTTACTCCGCATCGGGGACTGGATATGAAAACACACAACATTCACTCACTCCCTTTCCGATCTCTTCATCATTAATATCATAGTACTTGAGATTATGTGTCCTTAAGCCCTAAAACAATGCACACAAGTGTTTCAATAATACTGAGGAGGAAGGCCTTGGGGAGGGAGGAAGCCGCCGAATAGTTGCGGGTTGTACATGTATTCTCCGGCCTGCTGGGAGGAGCCCAGGACGGACGAGCCGGGCATGGCGCCGGGCATGTGTCCCAGCAGCGGGCGGTGTGCCGGCACCATGTTGGTCAAGCCCTCCGTCTCCGGTGGGTGGGGGTGGTGATGGTGATGCTGCGGGTGGTGGTGGTGCGGCTGCTGGTGATGACTGGTCGGGGGGAGGTCTGAGAGTACCGGCAGAGGCAGTGCGCTGGTGGTAGTCGCAGGGGCAGACCCTGTCGATGCCTGCCCCTGCGAGAAGGTGGCCTGTGGTTGGGCGCAGCTGGCCCGGAAAGCTGGGGCGTTGACGATGACGGGGTCTACGGGCGCTGGTGTCGGGGGAGAGGGCAGGTCTTCGGGGACCGACATGTCCTCCTCGTCCCCGGTCCCCTCCATCTGCGCTCCCCCGCCCCCAGCGCTGGCCGCAGACGAGGTGTCGGTGCGGAAGACGCTGAGCAGCTTCTCGCCCTCGCCCGGCAGCTTCATGTTCTTGTAGCGCCTCTTCATGACGACAGACTTGAAGGAGGCTTGTTTCTCCGGGCCAGGGTCCTCCATGTTGATCTTGTGCACGTTCTTCATGTGAAACTTGAGCACGGAGGGGAAGCGCGCGTTGTAGTTACAGATGGTGCACCAGTGGCCAGCTCCCACCTTGGTCGAATAGTGCCAGCGCACATGCTTCTGCAGGTAGCGTTTACTTTTGGTGACGTAGGAACACTGCGAACAGCGATACTGCTGCGCGCCTTTGTCGTGCACGTCTTCGATGTGCCTCTTCAGATGCTCTGAGACAGGGAAATAACAAAATAGAAATATATAATACTTTTAATCATCAATTAATCCAGTCCACTCTCAAACTTCTTGTACCCGTGTTATATGTGTGTCTATCTGCCTTATATTGATTCGTGTATGGTAAAAGGATCCCCTTTTCCTATCCCTTTATGTCAACTGTCAAGTGTTCAGGGATCCTATGCCCCTAAATCCTCTCAGATACTTAGTATTAAAGAACTATTTTCAAAAGCCAAAATATTGCAATTCTTCTAATGTATATTTGTTCTCATGTATGTAATATAAACTGTGAATTAAATCTCCACTTAACCCTATGTACTCAGATGTCAACAGATTGTAAAAAAGTAATCTCTTCAAATCTCTCAAAAATAAGGATGGTGACTTATAGCTTTTGATATCTAAATGTGTTGTACTATATATTTAATACATTCTGTGAAAGTTGCAAGAAAATGACATGGGTTTTATCATATTAAAGACAACATTTTAAAAGTTTACTATATTCTATTATAATATCATCATAATATTAATCTCTAAATAAAAAACTAGTACAGTACCCCCCACTCTTTAAGTTAGCTATGTGTTCTAGAACACTTTGAGCTCATCATATTACGATTTCAGGTGCATGACATGGGTTTTGATTTTAAATCAAATTGTCCGATATGCCTTTAGAAAAATATACAACTCATAGACTGTATGTGAATGTTAAGGCTTAGTTTCATTCACCAGAATTATGTCCCGATCCTGCTCGGGCCATGTTCGGTCCCTATTCAGATCAGGGCTAAATCTTCCCCCGATTCGGGCCTGAGTGGTGATTGGGACTGAATTCAGCCAAATGAAATCAAGCCTTTAAACTTGCAATATAAGTTATTTAAAATGCATCAACTTACGCTCTGACTTGTACTGCTTGCCGCAGAAGTGGCAGGTGACTTGTCCGTCCTGGTTGTGCTTCGTGTAGTGTCGCTTCAGGTGCGACGCCAGCAGCGTCTTGTAGTCGCACTTGTCGCAGTACAGCGGCTCGTTCTTCGAGATGTTGATGTCATGTGCCATGAACATGTGCCGGTTAAGGTCGTTCCTGATAATTAAACGGTTATATTATTTAATCTAAAAAGACAAATTCTTGTACACAGTGTATTTGATTAATCATCAGAATTTTTTGATTTTTTTAATTTAGATTATCATTATTGACTCAACTGCCTGATGAAGTCTAATCAACGTCGAAACGTGGGCAACATCGGCTCGACTCCTCTGCCCCCCCCCCCCCATCCCATCTAGATGTCCAACGAATTCCCAATACAGTTTACGCAAAGTAATCAGTTTGTATTAAGGTGGATGATGATACAATTCTAAATAACAGGGATGTCAGTTGGGGTCATGGAAATAAAGGAAATATTTTTTATGTGGAAGTTACTGCCTTAGAGAGACTGAGAAAACATGGAAAACGCATCGATATTGACTGGGGTATGTGGTGAGCTTTGAACTACCGTTTATTCGTGTAAATGAGGCCCAATTTATTCTCTCTTTGTGTTTTACAAGATAAAAGATTTTTAAAAACTGAAAATGAAAACAAGGATTTCCCTGGAGAAGATGAAAACTACCATCTCTGAAACAAGCACCAAATAATAACTTTGTGAAAACAAAACTTTAAAAAAACCCAACAAATTTAGATGAATGGTAGATTTTTCTTTATCAAGAACGAAATAAGATTTAAATGAAGACAGGCAACAAATTAACAAAAAAATGTACACAAAATAATCAGCTTGTATTAGGTAGATGATGATATATTTCTAAATGAACACACAAAAAATTAAAAAAAAAAATTAAATTTAAGAAAAAAACTTTAAATGTAGACCTGCGGAAAGGCACCTTACCTGCGTTTGAACTGCGTGGAGCAGATGGAACAGAGGTGCGGGAAGTAGTCTCCGTGCACGATGGCGATGTGGTGCTTCAAGTTACTCCTGTGGTAGGAGAGTTCATCCAGGAACAGCTTCCCTGTAAAATAAAATAATAACAAAATAATACGGGGATTGAATGTTCATCGAGGAACAGCTTCCCTGTAAAATAAAATAATAACAAAATAATACGGGGATTGAATGTTCATCGAGAAACAGCTTCCCTGTAAAATAATATAATAACAAAATAATACGGGGATTGAATGTTCATCCAGGAACAGCTTCCCTGTAAAATAATATAATAACAAAATAATACGGGGATTGAATGTTCATCGAGGAAAAGCTTCCCTGAAAAACAAAATAATAAAAAAATAATACGGTAACAAAATAATACGGGGATTGAATGTTCATCGAGGAACAGCTTCCCTGTAAAATAAAATAATAACAAAATAATACGGTAACAAAATAATACGGGGATTGAATGTTCATCGAGGAACAGCTTCCCTGAAAAACAAAATAATAACAAAATAATACGGTAACAAAATAATACGGGGATTGAATGTTCATCGAGGAACAGCTTCCCTGTAAAATAAAATAATAACAAATTAATATGGGGATTGAATGTTCATCGAGGAACTGCTTCCCTGTAAAATAAAATAATAACAAAATAATACGGGGATTGAATGTTCATCGAGGAACAGCTTCCCTGAAAAACAAAATAATAACAAATTAATACGGGGATTGAATGTTCATCGAGGAACAGCTTCCCTGTAAAATAAAATAATAACAAAATAATACGGGGATTGAATGTTCATCCAGGAACAGCTTCCCTGAAAAACAACATAATAAAAATGAACGAGACATTTGTCGAGAAAACGTTAACCACTGAACGGTGAACGTGAGCAAAATAAAGAGTTCGCTAAACAGTAAAACCCTGAATAAGGGGACATGTCAAAGTTGAGCGAGGCGTGTAAGGTGTAAGGGCGTTCCGAGTAAAGTGTTCCCTTAAGCGAGGTTAAAATAAACTAAATAAATATTTCTGTTCCGAGAAAACTGTCCCCTTAAGCGTTGTGTCCCAGAAGCGAGTGACAGGGGGTGGGGGGAGGGGGCTAAAATTTGTTGGAAATTTTGCATATGATCCTTCTATAATAGAATGCATGCAAAATGGAGGGGTAAGGGTCAGATATATGAGAGATTCTTTTTTTCATATGGCCATTCTGTATCAAGGATTTAGCGAACATACTTCATGGATTGAGTTCAAACCGAACTTACCACACACAGGACACTCGGTGCGCTTGCGCTCGTTGTCCGGCTTGCTGCACACCTGCACGTGGGAGCTGTACGAGCGCTGACTGATCATCTTCCCGCAGCACGGACATGGCTGCAGGATCTTGCGGCGGTCGCCCGGGTTGGTGCGACACTTGCCTGGCGTGTAGATGTGGCCGTGACACGTTCTCGGGCTGTAGGTGGTGAAGTCCTGACAGCAGGGGCAGCGGTAGAGCGGCATGAACAACGGCACCGTCCACTTGTGTTTCTTGAAGCGGTGATCTGCCCACTTACCCACAATAGACAGGCCTAAGGTGATGGGTTCGTCATTCTTGTACTTCTTACAAGCGATGGTTGTCTGACAGTCCGGGCAGGGGATCGTCACCACCGACATGTCAGACATCACGTGTGTGTTGGCGCAGTGCTTCGCGAAGTCGTGCAGGTTCACAAATGACGTCGGTTCTGTGCAAAGCGGGCAGTTTGTACCGTGACTTTGTTTTAGGGGCTCCTCGAAACTGAGCAGAGTCTTTTGGTTATTTTCGTAGATATCGTTGATGAGGTGCAGATTGCACATGTCGGACTTGGCCTTGGACATGAGGTGGTCACCTTCCCGGTCATACACCGTCTTTGTCTTGTGGACGACTGCCGTGGGCCAGCGGTAGCGATTCGTCCTTGTCTTGCCGCCGACTTTGCGGTGGAAGGAGCGCGCGTGGTCTGTGAGCTGCTCACCGGAGTATGTGTTATAAACACACTTGTCGCACTCATACACCGGCAGGAACCCCTCCTCGAACCGAGTCCCGTGCATCTCGTACATGTGATGGGCCGCTTTCCCGATCACCCTCAGAGTCTGAGTGGACTTCTTGCCAAAGTTTACAAAAACACGGCTTTTGAGTTTCTCATCACATTGCGTACACTGGATGTAGCGACAGTCGCGACTGGCGATCAGATGCCCCGCCGCATAAACATGGTCGATGAAATCAGCCATCGTCTTAGCCTTGTAGGCATTATCGGATGCACAGAAGGGGCAGGATGTGTCGACCTGCTGGGAGAAGGGCGTGTTCATTCGCACATGCCGCTCGGGAAACTTGCTGAAGCCGCCCAGGCCCTCCTCCTCTGCCTTCTCCGCTGACTCCTCTTCGTCCGACGAGCCGTGCGTCTCTTTGAGGTGTGTGCGGCGCGCGTGGTCGATGAAGTCTGTGTAGGAGAAGGAGGTGTAGCGACACTCCTCACACTGGTACTGCGGCACAAACTGCGGCGACACCGGCATCTGGTGATGGGTGGCCAGGTGCTGCAGCAGCCGCCCCACCACGCGCAGCACCTGCATGTCGCTCATCTCGTAGATGCGACACTTCTCCATGTTGTTACACAGCGGGCAGGACATGGAGTATAGAGGCCCCACGCCGTGCACCAGGTGCTCGGCGTGCTGCACGTGATTCAGGAAGTTACTCAGACTGCTCGACTTATAAATCAGCTCCCTGGGACAGAAGGGGCACGACGTGTCCACTGACTCGTCATACGGCGCCTCCAAGTCGCACGGCAGATACTTCTTGAGTTGATCATCGGCAATTCTATCTTTTGAGTTCAGTACCATTTCCTTGTGTGCCTGTTTCTCACCATGGACACTTGCGCGATGCTCCACGAAGCTTGTACAGTCATAGGTGGGGAAAGCGCAGTCCCCACACTGGTATCTGGGAAGGAAGCCCTCCTGTAATATGTAACTATGTTCGCTGACCATGTGCTGCACGGCTTTCCCTATCAGACGAAGGATCTGGGTCTCCTCGGGCAAGCCGTCAGTGATGTTGCCGTACTTCTCCTGCCCACACTCGGGACACCTTATCTGGCGTGATTTCCCGTCTACATCCATCAAGTGGTTGCGCTCTTTGACGTGACTGACCAGGTCCGCTAATGTCCTTGGTCTGTAGGCCGAATTCACTGGGCAGAAGGGACACACGCAGTTCAGGCCCTCAGCGAACTGGGCCCGGATATCATACGTTTCCTGCTTCTCCACCGGGTCCTGTTGACTCTGCGGAGACGCGGGGACACCCAGCGTGGTCGTTGGGTCGTTGCGGTGGGCCTGGTGCATGTGTTCGAGGAAGCTGCCCACTCCGAACGAGGTGAACACACACTTGTCACACTGGTACGCACACAGGAAGGTGCCTTCTATGTTGTAACCATGGGCAGTCTCCATGTGCTGCAAAACTTTCCCTGCTAAGCGTAGAATCTGGATCTTCTCTGCTCCGTCGCGCACACTTGTGCGGTTACGGACCTCGTTGAGACAGATCGGACATGTGAGGACGCGCAGTACAGTTTTTTTGTATGCCAGGTGATTCGCATCCGTCAAGTGTTCGATAAAATCTTCTAGCGAGTTGACTTCAGCACTCCTGTTAGCTGGGCACAAGAAACACTTTTTCTGAGTTGTATCATCAAATGTAGCTTTCAAGTCGTAATTCTCATATTTTTCAGCAACTAAAAACCTGTTTCGTCTGGGCGTGAATTTCTTGCCTCGTTTTGGATGACTTCCTTCATCGTCACTTGTATTTGACACCATATAATGTTGACTCGATGACCTCCTTTTACGTGGATTCTTGTTTTTCCTGGCTCGGGCTCGTGGCTGCCATTCGTCATCACTTTTGTCCTCAGGGCTGCCTCCGTTGCTTACATCGGTCTCAGCAGCATAACTCGCTTCTCTGTCTGCCCATTCATTCTCCATTCCCATCTCGTCACCGATATTCCCATCCGAGTCGTCAAAGGCCGGATCATCGTCGACATCCTCTTCATCCTCCTCTTCATCGACATCGTTGTTGTGGTCCAGAATGCTGGGTCTGCTTACCGTATGTGGTTCGTGCTCGCCGATGTTCCTCTCCTGCTTCATGATGGGTGCCACGACAGTGGGGTGGATCGGTTCGGGGGTGCTTTCCCCGGTGTCCTCCTCGTCGGCGTCCACCACCTCCTGTTTGATGTCCAGCAGCGATATGGGCCCCAAGCCCTGGTCCAGCGACAGATGGAGGAGCTCGCTCTCGTCGAGCTTGTTGACGACGACCGAGCATGGACGGACTGCGTATTTCTGCTCATCGTAGACCTGAGCCTGTGACACGGTGTTGCTGACCATGTCCTGGAGAGTGAGGAGCTGCTCCGTGCACGAGTTGGAGTCCACAGGAATCATCTGTACGCAGGACACGCTGCAAGAATAAAACCACAGTTAATCAACAAGGCCTTAACGCTGCTTAACTATCACCACAATCAATCAACAAGGCCTTTACGCTGCTTAACTATCACCACAATTAATCAACAAAGCCATAACGCTGCTTAACTATCACCACAATCAATCAACAAGGCCTTAACGCTGCTTAACTATCACCACAATCAATCAACAAGGCCTTAACGCTGCTTAACTATCACCACAATCAATCAACAAGGCCTTAACGCTGCTTAACAATCACCACAATCAATCAACAGGGCCTTAACGCTGCTTAACAATCACCACAATCAATCAACAGGGCCTTAACGCTGCTTAACAATCACCACAATCAATCAACAAGGCCTTAACGCTGCTTAACAATCACCACAATCAATCAACAAGGCCTTAACGCTGCTTAACAATCACCACAATCAATCAACAGGGCCTTAACGCTGCTTAACAATCACCACAATCAATCAACAGGGCCTTAACGCTGCTTAACAATCACCACAATCAATCAACAGGGCCTTTACGCTGCATAACTATCACCACAAACAATCAACAAGATATTTACGCCTCAAAAATATCACCACAATCAATCAACACAATCTTTTAATAACGAGCCTTTACAAAACTATGCAATGCTGTTATTTCTATTGAAATTCCACACAGAAAATAATCCATTTACTTCTATTATGTCAGAAATAATGCTATGAGTGAGGTATGATGAAGGCAGAAGGCTAATCGTATTTAAGTGTTGCCCTTGATTTAGATCCAATACGTTCAGTGGCAGGTTAAATTAACCTAACATTAACCTATAAGGACAGACTTTATTTTGACCAAACTGGTTAAATCACAAATAAATACGAATAATACGAGAGGTGGCACAGTGGTAGTTCATGCATATTCTCCTACATGAGAATACAGGATTCAGTAACCTCCTGTAGGGGAATACAGGATTCAGTAACTTCCTGTAGGAGAATACAGGATTCAGTAACTTCCTGTAGGAGATTACAGGATTCAGTAACTTCCTGTAGGAGAATACAGGATTCAGTAACTTCCTGTAGGGGAATACAGGATTCAGTAACTTCCTGTAGGAGAATACGGGATTCAGTAACTTCCTGTAGGGGAATACAGGATTCAGTAACTTTCTGTAGGAGATTACAGGATTCAGTAACTTCCTGTAGGAGAATACAGGATTCAGTAACTTCCTGTAGGAGAATACAGGATTCAGTAACTTCCTGTAGGAGAATACGGGATTCAGTAACTTTCTTTAGGAGAATACAGGATTCAGTAACTTCCTGTAGGAGATTACAGGATTCAGTAACTTCCTGTAGGAGAATACAGGATTCAGTAACTTCCTGTAGGAGAATACAGGATTCAGTAACTTCCTGTAGGAGAATACAGGATTCAGTAACCTCCTGTAGGAGAATACAGGATTCAGAAACCTGTAGGAGAATAAAGAATCCCGTATTCTTCTGTAGAATATAGGATTCAGGGAACAACAGAAGCACTCTACGTTTTCTGTGATGACTTCACATGAGGTGGATGATAAATACACAATATTACCACGATTTCGATCTGCGGGGCCGTATTCCCCGCATATTTGACGCGAAGTAAAACTCCGAGCGATAGCGAGGAGTACTACGTAGTGTCAACTACAAGGAGAATATGGCCACACAGATCGAAATTGTGGTAATGTTGTATTTATTACTCACTTTTCAAGTAATTATTAGGAATAAATCAGGTAAATAATTAACAATTTGACCCAAACGCCGTGCATTGTTTATATAAATTAGTTCCTATAATACCTGTCAGGTGGCCAAAAAAGCCGTATTCCCCTAGGAGATTACGGCTTTCTGTATTCTACTCAGTAGCGATCTGGAGGCTCCATAGGCTTAGTATGGAGACTCTGTATTGGGTGGGTAATAATGACTATATCGGCCTAATTTTAGCTAACACAGTATTTGTTTGGATTATGACATGGCGAGTTGAACTCACCTCCCTCCTGTGACGTGCTGCGCAACTCGGTCCATCAGGTGCTGGAGGACATGGATGAGCGCCGGCCACTGGTCCATGGAGGACTGCGTCACCGAGTTGTACAGCAAGTCGGCCTGCAACCGAATTACATGAACATTAACACACCTTACCAAGAATATACGCAAGTCGGCCTGCAACCAAATTACACGACCATCAACACACCTTACCAAGAATATACGCAAGTCGGCCTGCAACCAAATTACATGACCATTAACACACCTTACCAAGAATATACGCAAGTCGGCCTGCAACCAAATTACACGACCGTCAACACACCTTACCAAGAATATACGCAAGTCGGCCTGCAACCAAATTACACGACCGTCAACACACCTTACCAAGAATATACGCAAGTCGGCCTGCAACCAAATTACACGACCGTCAACACACCTTACCAAGAATATACGCAAGTCGGCCTGCAACCAAATTACACGACCATTAACACACCTTACCAAGAATATACGCAAGTCGGCCTGCAACCAAATTACACGACCGTCAACACACCTTACCAAGAATATACGCAAGTCGGCCTGCAACCAAATTACACGACCGTCAACACACCTTACCAAGAATATACGCAAGTCGGCCTGCAACCAAATTACACGACAGTCAACACACCTTACCAAGTATATACGCAAGTCGGCCTGCAACCAAATTACACAACCGTCAACACACCTTACCAAGAATATACGCAAGTCGGCCTGCAACCGAATTACATGAACATTAACACACCTTACCAAGAATATACGCAAGTCGGCCTGCAACCAAATTACACGACCGTCAACACACCTTACCAAGAATATACGCAAGTCGGCCTGCAACCAGATTATATGAACATTTACACACCTTACCAAGAATATACGCAAGTCGGCCTGCAACCAAATTACAAAACCATCAACACACCTTACCAAGAATATACGCAAGTCGGCCTGCAACCAAATTACACGACCGTCAACACACCTTACCAAGAATATACGCAAGTCGGCCTGCAACTAAATTACACGACCATTAACACGCCTTACCAAGAATATACGCAAGTCGGCCTGCAACCAAATTACACGACCATTAACACACCTTACCAAGAATATACGCAAGTCGGCCTGCAACCAAATTACATGAACATTAACACACCTTACCAAGAATATACGCAAGTCGGCCGCAACCAAATTACACGACCATTAACACACCTTACCAAGAATATACGCAAGTCGGCCTGCAACCAAATTACATAAACATTAACACACCTTACCAAGAATATACGCAAGTCAGCCTGCAACCAAATTACACGACCGTCAACACACCTTACCAAGAATATACGCAAGTCGGCCTGCAACCAAATTACACGACCGTCAATACACCTTACCAAGAATATACGCAAGTCGGCGTGCAACCAAATTACATGAACATTTACACACCGTACCAAGAATATATGCAAGTCAGCCCGCAACCAAATTACACGACTATATACACACCTTACCAAGAATATACGCAAGTCGGCGTGCAACCAAATTACAAAACCATCAACACACCTTACCAAGAATATACGCAAGTTTGTTTAACGTCTCGTTAGGCTAGTTACATCTTTTGAGACTGACTCATTGGTTCACCTATCTGGTTCTAGAAAGGTATACTAACTCAACTTTGGTCTGCTTGTAGCAGTGGTACCCTATGCCCGTTTTATAGTGCTGCCTCACTGAAGGGCTGTGCCGCAGACCATTGACACAACACTCCGCCTGTCACATTATACTGACAACAGCAAACCAGTCGCTGCACTATACCAATCGGGTCACCAACTAACGAGTATGAAACTGCTCCCTGTAATTGTCTACAGGTCAAGCCGGCTGACAGTTTATTTGCCAACCTCCCGTACCGGACTGTTTTGGCCATGTAAGTTCTGCTTTGATCTATAGCACAAGTCGGCCTGCAACCAAATTACATGACCATTAACAACCCTTACCAAGAATATGTACGCAAGTCGGCCTGCAACCAAATTACATGACGATTAACACACCTTAATAACAATATATCCAAATCGTCCTGCAACAAAATAATACACCATTTACACACCTTACCAAGAATCTGTGAAAGTCGGCCTCCAAATTACACAATCATTAACATAATCCTTTTTTCCATTTTCCTTAAGTTTAATCCATCAACTATTCAGTTAACCATGTCCACTTACAGTGCTCAAATACTGCCCGTGGGGCTGTTTCGATGGATTTTCTGCATGTCGGAGACAAAGTCATCCAGGATGTGGGAAACGCCATGAAGAACGAAATGTGAAACCAGGGGTATTTAAGATAAATAATTACAGCCCAACTTACCCTATTCTTATCACATTTATAAATATTTATTATTTTAATGCTATCATTACATGTATAATTAATGTTATAATCATACCTATTTACAAGATACAATTAACCTAAAATATACATGTTGATGACCCTGAGGAGACCAAGATGACATATATTTGTAAAAGCATATTGGACAATTTACCTTGAGAATGAAAAACCCATGTCAATTTCCTGGAGATTGAATACGATGCTATAGAACACATTGCTAATTCAGAAAATGGGGGTCACTATATTAGCTTTTGATTTAGGGATCAATATTATGATAGAATAGATAGAAATTCTAAAAACTTGTTTTTCACATAATAACACCTATGTCATTTTCCTCAAACTTTCACAGAATATAATGGATCTGGAGTACTACATGTGTATACTTTTAAAGACATTGGTCAACGTCCTGTTTTTGAAAGAACTGATGAAAACTGTATTTCTAAGTACATTTCCTACACAAATCAGTAAAATGTAAATTTACCTTAGGTCAAACTCATTAATATGTTATACTTTACTCATTTGGTATTAGGATAAGTCAAAGGAACCAATTCGAATTGATAACTGTCAGTATTTGGAAATCCTCAGGTGGTGCCACTGTGTGTAGTATGATATGCATTTAATCAATTTTCATAAAATGAATTTCCTCACAATGTATTCTTCACACCATTTATCAATGTTCAATGTACACCTGATGAGACTTCATACAAAGTCGAAACGTTGTGTCTGCAATATTAAAACTTTAAACCAAAATATAATCTTGGATGTTGCTGTGTGATACACTACAATCTTTTTTTCAAATTTGTAACCGAAAATCTGGTAAGTGATACACCACAAAATACATGGAGAGTGGATGCAGCTACCGGCGTTATGGCACATGTGAATCACATGATAGATGGCACATGCCTCGTGCATGGTAACATGCTTTGGTAAATACAGCAGATGGTTGATACCGCTATTCACCGCAGGAGGAGAAGCCGAGGGAGCACTTATCTCACTACAAACAGGTGCAGATGTGTAAAGGTGGAATTCCATTTAGACGATTTAGTGGTGATTATGTTCGCGGCATGTTCATCCCAAACTCCCCCGTCCTGCTCTTCTCTCGTTCATGGCTGTAAGCCTACTGACCTGATGCATGTGTAGCCACTCCACTTACATGACTAGGACACGATCACCTGTTAGTGCATCACTCGCGACAACATTGCCGCTAAATTTGAGAAAATTTAAAGGGTGACTGACATTGCTGAATTTCGATCTAGTTTAAAGTATGACACAATGATTTGATGAGAGACTTTGCGGATAACGTACCCGGACTTTGGTGAATTTTGATCTAGTTTAAAGTATGATGCAATGATTTGATGAGAGACTTTGCGGATAACGTACCCGGACTTTGGTGAATTTTGATCTTGTTTAAAGTATGATGCAATGATTTGATGAGAGACTTTGCGGATAACGTACCCGGACTTTGGTGAATTTTGATCTAGTTTAAAGTATGATGCAATGATTTGATGAGAGACTTTGCGGATAACGTACCCGGACTTTGGTGAATTTTGATCTTGTTTAAAGTATGATGCAATGATTTGATGAGAGACTTTGCGGATAACGTACCCGGACTTTGGTGAATTTTGATCTTGTTTAAAGTATGATGCAATGATTTGAGGAGAGACTTTGCGTAGAACGTACCCGGACTTTGGCAGTGCTCAGTGATGTCGGTCGCTGCAGGTTCGCAGCTCTCCCTTTGTTTGACTGCAAAGAGTAAAGACAAAATAATCTCAAAGGATGGTGCGTGAAAAATTTAAAAGTAACAAATATACTGGGAGGAAAATGAACTGGAAATGTGATGGGGCTTTAAACATTAATGTCTACAGATGAATGTTTTACAGATTGACAGAACCAAGGAAGCTATGTCACATGTATATTTCTCCATATATGGATAAGCTTCTGCAATATATACATTTATATATACAGGGATGAAAGTCGGGACTGAAGAAAACATCGGAAATTTAAAACCCTTAAAAAGGAGAAGCATTTACATGATTTCGAGCCTAATGGCTAAGAATATTATATATATTTTAATTTTTCTTGATTATATTTCTAATTTAGTTTTTGAAGAGAGATGAATGTTAACCTGAACAGGAGATGCCACTCTAACATTGCAGTACTGTCAGTGTGTGGGAAATGTTGGAATCCCGTCACTTGTCAGAAAACTTGCGTCCCTCTATAAATCTGAAAATTTATAATTCTTTGCACAAAGGTAACTACCTACCATGTCATTTGTCTGAATCTGCTTCCATAGAGACATCTTCTCCTGAAAAAGAAAAATCAATGAATGATAACTTTTTTTTTCTTTTATTTTTTTCTTTTAAATTAAGGTACTGTAAAGCGGTACATAAGCTGGCCTCTGCTTAGCAGTTATTCTGGCCGAGCTCTTACTATCCACATACAAATTTTCGCTGGTAAACAAGTCTCATCAGGAGAGAAATATGTACAGGAATGAACATGTTATAAGTAATGAAGTTATGAGATGGGTGTGATTGTTCATTTGCCTATAGTTATTTAGACAAACCACCAGGTCTACTACTTTTCAAATGCTTTATAAAATTTAGCTCTTACTAATTTTTATAACTGTACACGGACCCTTCCTGCACCTCGGCTGGCAGTACATTCCAATCCAGCATGCCCATATAGACTGGACTTTTCCTAAAAAAAGGACGTCCTAGGTCGTTTCAGTTTGATAGTCCTTTTATCTCGGGCCTTTTATTTTTTGGTTCAACTTTGTCGGTGTTGTTAAAAAACTGAACAATTGTGTGTGCTAATCTAGCTTAATAAAACAGTTTTGTAGTTAAGACTTAACATTGGCAAGTCGTACTCAACAGTCATGGAGTATTGTAAAGAAACACTCAAGGGCTGATGATGTCACAAACGTTAGCCAATCAGTCAGCGATAGGGTTGGGATACAATCTGATCCATAGCTACTGAAAATACGCCATTTCTTTTGGTTTGTGACATAATCTCACTCGGCTTTGCCTCATGTGATTACTCCATAACCAAAAGTCATGGCCTATTTTCAGCAGAACGGATTTTGATGCAGTTCCTTCTTATGCCTACATTCTAATGTATCTTTTATCAATATTGTATTATTTGGTCGTAGAGGAAGGCTCTAACCACTACTCATTACCGTCTAATGAAATAAGTTACGGAAACTTTACTTTTTCTCGGTTGGTGCTGAGGAGGCATGTATGTACATTGTGGCAGACGGGTGGGGTCAGCTCTCCCCCGCGGGGGATGCTGGCGGGATCGATGCCTCTCCGCGGGGAGGGCCGGTCTCGTCGGATCTCCCGGGGGGCGAGATCCTCGAGAGCTGACGTCACCCGTCTATTATATAAACAAGGCACGTCTGCCTTTGAGTCAGTCCGCGTCTGGACAGCAAACCATTGACGAAGCAACAAACCAAGCAGCTGGGGTAGCCCTATTGTAGCCCATTTATTTGAATAAACACATCATTGTATTCCTGCGAGAGCTATCGGTACTTCTGGAGTTGTGTTATCCATTACAATATATAAGGATGATTACCACATATAAACTGAGTTGTCCACTTGCCATAGTATGTTGTAGCAGCCTATTCCCTAAAGTGCTGGTTCCACCAACATGATCAATTTGCCATGTTATATCTTGGTATATCTTACAGTGCCACGATATGTCTTATATCCTTTGCAGTGACACGTCGCATGTGATGTTGTTTTTTTTCGCGATGTCGTGTGTATATTTTGGTGCTCCGCCCCTGTGATACCTCACGATCCATTGTCGACATATCACAGCAAGAAGACGGCAAAGGTGCTTAACCAAACCAATAGTTTGCGGCAAATATGTACACGATTATTCGCAGCCTAGCAAGATTTAGCAAAGCACCCAAATCGTGACAAATCTCACTATGTCTTGTGTGTCGGTGGAACCAGCACTTAAGAAGTGTAATATGAGACCATGAGGGATCGGGTGGAAGAATGATTTATCCTACCCCTCATATAAATCTCCATAGACTTAGCATGGTGTAACTGTATGCCACGATAATGGCATAACATATTTATATGCCACTGGTGACATATAACATTAAAAACATGTAACAAGGTAGGATAAAATCTAAACATGACTCAATTTCATATAATTGTTTATATGTCATTCATTGTCTTCCGTTACAGATACCACTCAGCTCCGCTTTGTGATATCATGCCACGAAGACAACTCACGCCATATAAACAATCATATGAAATTTCGTGATGTTTCATGATATTATCCAAGCCCCAATATTTCTGTTTGTATTTATTTTAAAGGGAACGGACGTTGTCTAGTCTTATATCTAGACATTTTTCTTGTAAAGATGAATACCTTAATAAACTTTCATTTTTTTTCTATTATGACGTGTTTATTTAAAAAATGAAAAAGGTATTCGTCCAACTCAACAGACGATCTTCCACACTAACGCCAGGGTCAATACATTAGACAGGACATTCCACACCACATATATAATATTATAATATAATATTATCATAAATTTTACATCAAACGTTGTTATCATTCAAAGATTTCATTTTGCGTGATCATGAACTCTTTTACATTCATTTTGAAATCATCTCCATAACCTTATAATTATAGCTCTCGTGGTAGAAGATCCAATAGCTTTATTCCTTGGAGAAAGGCTGATTTTTGGTACTTTTCAGTATTTGGCCTTGATATATATATATTTTTTTTTAACCCTTTAACAGCAGCATGATGCCTCCAGGCATTCCCCTGGCTACAGCAGCATGATGCCTCCAGGCATTCCCCTGGCTACCGCAGCATGATGCCTCCAGGCATCATAGAGGCATCATTGATACTTATATACAAAATTCAATAAATACAAAAATAATTGTTTCAATTGAAAGAAATTTTGACATAGTAAAAACAGCATATTGACCTTTGATTTGGTATAACAAAATATCATCAGCTACCAAGGTAAATTACTCAAATCACATGACACATCATGTGACATTGCTATTTTCCAAAAAAGGTGCCTGCTGTAGCAGGGTCGCTTATGCAGGCAATGCCTGCTGTACAATGGTGATCAGAGGAATTGGGTGCTGCAGGAAAAGGGTTAAAGCGCGTACCTTGAGCCCCTTGACGGGCTGGTGGGAGTGCTCGGCCGTGAAGACCACCGAGTGCCCCATGGTGTGCATCCGGCCGTGACAGCCCTTGACGTGACAGCGCCACAGCCGTTTGGCCCCGCGCTGCGTCACCGTGTCCAGCCCGTAGCCGTAGCCCTTGTGCACGGCGTAGTCACGGCCGCGCTCACTGCGGTAAAACTGGATCGCCGCAGCCGTAGGGGCAGCCGTAGGGGGGACCGTAGGGGGGACCGTAGGGGCAGCCGTAGGAGCCGCCATGGCTGAACGTGACCGCAGCACCTCCGCCTGCAGGACAATTAGAGAACTATGAATGCACACGACGTTACAAGATTACAGGTTGTATGATATACAGGTGTTCATATTTAATAGTTTTTCATATTTTTTTAATGTCCCAAGCCCATGGTATCTATTTCAGACTACTTCCTAACAAATCCATATAAGTATTATTGTATCGTTGATGTTACCAATCAATTAGTACAATTGGGCAGTATTCCTGAACAGAAAAATTATCATTTTGGGTAAATCCATGTACCATATTTTCTAAAATGAAATTTGTCTCACTAAATCATGTCTTGTATGTTATCCAACTTCTCAAGCTATAGAAAATAAAATGTTATATATTTTTCTTATTGAAATAAGTGTTCTTTCATTCATTTAACACCTAAAAAACACATGAGAAATTATAATCTCTGTCTTTTCATAACCTGGGTAATATCAACAAAATAACTTTTTGAAAGGGACAATACTGTTTAAGGTTTTTTCTACGTTATCCAGATTACATTGGACCAGACAGTTGTATAATTAAGGTAATTTTTCCGCCCACAAGTCTGTAGTCACTTGACTATATTCAGTGCATATTTTTATCTATAATGTTGGAATTATGGTAAAAATTGCCAGAAAAAAACATAGAAATGTGTTATACATTATCTGTTTTCTATGTATTACAATGGGTTTTAATAGATAAATTAATTAGAATAAAAGAGAGTGCTTAGAACTACTTGACAACAAATTCACAGACTCAAAATCCCTGTTTTTGGTAATCAAATATGTGAATAAGTGTAGATAACTGCTGTAAAAACAAAGGATTGCCCTTACAAAGTGTCCTTCAAAATGGCGTTAAATAGCAGCAGGATCTGAGCAGATAGAGGAAAATGCAAAACCAATTTAAATGAATAAAAATCCTCATATTTTATCTGAACTTTATTAGTTTTTTTCCAATGCTATTATGAAGATATCCTAAAATCAAATTGAATAGGTCAAACAGTTGTTTTCTTATGCTTTATCACCAGATGAAATTATATGAAAATATAATCTTTTAGAGACGCATCAGAGTATATATGTTACTGGGAAACAAATGAAAATCACATTTACAGAAATCAAATTTTAGCTCATTTTCACTCCCACTGGTGCACTTTTCGTGAGCCTTACCCATGTACATACAGGATAGAATTCTATGGTCTCTTTTTCATAATTGATTACCATATCGTCACTAGTATCAGTTTCAGTCGACAACACATTAGCCTAGGCCATTCTAAGACTTTAGACGTTACATTTAATGAATTAGAAAAAAATATTATAAAATTATTTATAATAATGTTGTATATGTCAGAACGGTGGTGTCAGTGTGAACTCGGCCAATTCATTCTCACCCCCTCCTTGGTATGGACTTTAGCAGTTCAGGGCCGAATTATCCGGTCCGAAACAGCTGAAATATCTCCTGAGGTAGCTGTATCAAAATTATGACTACTGTCACAAGCGGGTATGGGGAGTGTCAACCAGCAAGTCTGTCGGGACTTGATTCGAGGGCCTCGGCAGGTCCTGGGGAAGGGACACCAACGCTCCGAGATCAAGATCGAACCTTCGATCAACCCTCAACCCTCCAACTCAGCCCGGTCTATGTAGACAACGGCATGCACTAAATCGGCGTTATGGTCACCTTCAGTTCGATCTAAGTAGCTTTACCTTGACTACGTTCAGCTGTAGACGAAGATGCTCGGACACACGGTCGATTTTGTCCGGATCGGATCGAACCGATAACTTCCGGTAGTGTGAACCGACCTCGTGCGTGCAAAACGTCGCCGGCTGAAAACTCCGAGTGTCTCGCCGTGCCGCGAGGTGGCGGCACCGCGCGACTTCCTCAAAACTCAAAGATCAACAGAAACAACACAGACCAAAGACAGCATGGCACGAGAGACTTTACTCCGGGCACCACACGGACCTTATTTACCCATCTTTGTCCTGTATAGGGCATGATTCTCGGCAGGGACTTGAGGACAGAGACAGTGAACTCCTGGTACGCGGACGGGATCTGGAGGGATCGTGCATGCTGTAATCGTCAACATGGCGAGGTGACGGGAGGCTGGACGTTTTCTCCCCGTTTTGTTCGCAGGTTTGTTTTCATTTCGCAGTCACGAGACCTTCCTCCGGCTGGCAGGTGGATGTACTTTGGAGTCTTGGGGATTCACGCGCTCAGCTGACATGGGATGGTTTTAGATCCGTCCGCGTATAACGGTCGACATTGTGTGCAGTAGGCACAGAACACATCACAGTGGCTTTGTGAGTGCATTTTTAATAGAAACTACATGCCCAAATAATGATCAATTTTATACTTGTTCACACTGATGTAATTTTTAATATGAGAAGCTCGTTTTAGATTTTAATAGCTAAATTATTCACCCCATCATCGTTGTGGCTTAGCGACAGGGTTGGTTATTGGTTTATGTTTGATTATTTGAGATATCTTTCATCTTTTTTAATTCTATTAATTCGTAATGTTTTAGTACATACAGTATGGAGATTACATTTTATCAGATTGTTTATATTTACTGCTAAGCAAGCTATTTTTGAGAATGTTTAAATGATGGAGACGTACTGGTATCATGAAAAATATATCTCTTGGTGTTTTGGACCATGTCTGGCATGTTATAAATGGTGAAACTGATAGAAAATTAAATCTAAATTTTGATTAAGAAAAGAATGCTTGGTTATTGGGTTAGACTTGTACGAGGGAAGGGAAACAAACTATGCAAAAGAGTTATGACTTTGCAACATTGTAGCATAACCATGGGATTACTTGTATTACTAATTAAAAATATATTTAATGGATCTGATCTGATATATGTGTGGCAAGAACAACTGGAGATATTTCCACTGAATTGCGTGGGTTAAAAGATCTGTCATGCAAACACTAAAGGAATAGTTTGTCCACGAGTGGCAGACAGACATGGATGAGCATAGTTCACGCACCCTTTATAGGGAAGTGAAGCAGAACTTTGGACTTGAAAAATACCTAACAATATGTGATTCCCGTTCAACGCCACCTCACAGTGTGACAGTGAGTTCCTTAGTGAGGCCGTCTCTCAGACACACTGGGTCCAGTATTACGCTCCTACACTCAGTCATCCAATGCTAGAGAACACATTGCCAGGTGTTTGTTTGGCTGCAGGCATTGTGTAACCAGGCAGATAAGGTGTGACTCCAGCCTGTGAAAAAGGTCTATTACCAAAGGCTTATACAATTCCTCTCACCATGCTTCACACAAACAATGCCAGGCTGCAGAAAGTTGTAGGGAAGTTTAAAAAAACCCAAAAAAACAGCCGACACTCATGGAAAATGTGTGATGATGTAAATATAGGTGACGAATACCTTCCTTTAGCAATATAGAAATAGTGCAACTCTGCTAACAATATCTCAGGAAATCTGTAAAATAACCCAGCATGTCTACATTCACTCTTGAAATCTGACGAAGAAGATATAACATTTAGTATCAGTCAATATTTTAGAAAAGCATTGCCTATAAAGTGCTGAAGAATTTCTATGACTAAGCATACGTGTATTATCACTCCATTATATTATCATGCATTATTTGTAGAAACTTGTTTCTTTTGTTGTTGTTATGGGGATTTGTTTTATATTTTTGTTATTTTCGAGCCGACAGTTCTATTTATGTTGTATTTGTATTTTATTTCTGTGTCGGTTTGCTTTGTTGTAAACAATGTTATGATGTACTTTCCATACTGCATGAAACAGGCTGAGTTGATAAAATTGAATTAAAATTGAAAATAATGCCAATTTCTCTCAAGATGACACTTAGTTATACTAATGTCCTGGTCATGTCTACTTTCTGTATACACATCAAACATGTAGACTCGTAGTACATCAGTACCAAGGGCCTCTCTAGACTTGCCCAAGTGTTTAATCATGGAAACAATTCAGAAATATAACTCTTTTACAACGTGTGGACTTCCCTCACACCTGGCAGGCCCAGGAATCAAATGTAATAATATAGAACGTCCTGACCATGCTGTACAATTCACAGAACGAGATGGTAATTTACGGTTTGTACGGACCTCGGCATAAATGCCTCGGTCCGTACAAACCGTAAATTACCATCTCGTTCTGTGAATTGTACAAGCATGGTTGGACGTTATATATTTACTATAAACCCGAAATTTAAAAAAAAAAAAATTTCATTTGACTTAACAAACTATTTTTTAATAAATGTGTATGGCAAGGTGGTCCGTATTTTAGTGTACGGACCGGCGGTCCGTACAGTATTTTTACGTCATATGCCGAAACGGTGCATATTTACAGTGTATACGGCATGGGTATATAGTAATTAAGAATACGAGGCACATACACTTCTTAACACAGCCGATGCTACCGTGAAAAAAAAAGAGAGAAAAAAAGAGGAACCAAATGCGTCTCAGTGAGGGGGTGGGGGGGGGGGGGGGGGGGTGAGGGGTGCAGGGACTGAAGCCAGTCTAGGCTTGGTCCAGAGAATTAATTTTGCAGAGATAGAGATTATAAAACTGAGAATACGGTAGTAACTTCCAACTCTGCTGGGGGAGATAACCTAGTTCCCATTGATGTCACATGCAGGTTCAAGCAAACATTTGTTCAATGACAGAAACAAGTCCTGGTTCAGTTACTGAATGCAGTATTTTGATATTTGTGTTCTATTTGGACTTCTCCCCTTTGAAATGTGTGCTTATCTGTAAGACTCAGTTATCAGGGAAGATATTTCAGGCATTATTTCAATATATGATATTGTAATAAGTTCAATATTCTGATAAACATAAGGGAAGACCCCGCGTAAGGGAAGACCCTGTGTAACGGATCACCACTTGTAAGGGAACACAATGTAATGGAGCCCCGTATAACAGACCACCCCATGTGAAGGGTAACCTGTGTAAGGGAACACCCTGTGTAAGGAATGACCCCATGTGAGCAGTCACCCCGTGTAAGGGATAGCCCCGTGTAAGGGATAGCCCCGTGTAAGGGATAGCCCCGTGTAAGGGATAGCCCTGTGTAAGGGAATACCCCGTGTAAGGGAACACCCCGTGTAAAGGAACACCCCGTGTAAAGGAACACCCCGTGTAAGGGATAGCCCTGTGTAAGGGATAGCCCCGTGTAAGGGATAGCCCCGTGTAAGGGATAGCCCCGTGTAAGGGAACACCCCGTGTAAGGGATAGCCCCGTGTAAGGGAACCCCGTGTGAGTGGTGTTCTTCTGTCTTGTTACAATAATAAGAAGTCTGTCATACTATATCATACCATGTTTAGGAATTCCAGTTTTACATCAGGAAGTGTTGACACTAAATTTCCTCTCATTTCAGGGGAACTCCAGTTTCATAAGAAGTCAGACGGGACGAGGGATGACGAGGTATGACGAGGTATGACGAGGGGTGACCTGTGTCTGCCCTGAACGGAACTCCGGAGTATCGTTACCAGCCGCCGAGACACCATATCAACACGGGGATCAGATATCACCTTCAGAGATAACGTCTCTGCTCCTTATCTTGGATCCTTGTCGAGTTATCATTGCGTAATCTCCAAGGATTAAAAACGGAGACACCATTCTGTTACTTTTTTGTCGGAGAAAGAAAAAGTAAACGGACCATTTAATAATATTCACCGATGCAAGGCAACACGAATCCTTTTTAGGAACTTCAGGAATATACCACAACTGATTGTCGTAGATTGGCGATAAAAGATGCTTTCATAGCGGCGTGGATTTAAGTACACGATGGCTTTAACCATAGATATTAATTCGGGGCTTGGTTCCCAGCCCAATCCGAATCTCTCTGGGAGTGTTGTGTCCTCAGAAAATGAGGATGAGTCCAAAGATTCCACGTTGGTGGACGACGATAGCTTCTCGGAGAGAAATGACCTTGGTGACCTTGTAGTACCCACTTCCGGTTTGGCAGACGACAAAGTGAGTATCCACAAGACTTGGGACGGTGTGAACGTGAAGAGCTGCAGCAGTGTGCTCTCAGAACCCCGAGCTGCGTCCGCCGACCACGACTTCTCTACCTCCTCCCTGAAGAGCGACCCGGCGTCCGAGCCGCGTTCACACCAGACGACTTTCTCCGACCCGACGAGACACGATCTGCTCACGACACCCTCACGACCGAGCGGCGCGATCGCTGGTCTCGACGGGAGCGCGTCGCCGATGCCTCAGATGACCAGCACGCCGATACCAGCGGGGGAGACCGGAAGTGGGGGCAGCGTCCCGCCGGCGTCCGGTTCGACGCGGTGTGAGCGTCCGCAGACGCTGTCTGTGCGGTTAAAACCGCCCGAGATGGAGACGCTCTCGGCGGAGACGACGTCGGAGGAGGACGCAGGGAACACGTCCTTCACCAGTCAGACGAGTTCACACACGACGACGACCCACGAGTCGCAGACCGACCTTGACCTTTACGACCACATCCAGGTGCCGATCGTCGGTTACGAGACCATGGAGGAGCGGTCTCGCTTCACGGTGAGTCGACTCTCAGTACTCGGTGGAGATTTTAGTTTTTAGTAGAGCGTAGAAAGGTAAGCAGGTCGCTGAGGCGTGACTAGAATTAAAGTCTTCTACATAAAGGGCTGATTCCACCAACTCACAAGATGTAGCGAGATTAGGAACGATTTGGTTGTTTTGTTTAAAGGCTGATTCCACCAACAGGATGGATCTGCCGTTGTATATCTTGGTATGTCTTGTAGTGTCTTACTGTGTCGTGATGACTCATCTTAGCCCGATCTAGCAAGACAACCAAATCGGGCCGAATCTTGCTACATCGTGTGTGTTGGTGGAATCGGCCCTTTAATCGGGCTAGGTTTGAATAATCGTGTATATATTTGCCGCGATGTGTCTTGAGATGTCGCGGTGGTGGAGCACCAAAATATACACACGACATTGCGTGGCTACGTTTTGTGACATAGGAGATACGACACATCCCGACACTGTAAGATGTAACAAGATACACCAAGACCTACCACGGCAAATCCATCGTGTTGGTGGAATCGACCCTTAAAGCTGGTTCCCGTCTTCAGCAGCGCGAGTGTCAAGGTCAATTGAAGGTCACCAGTAGGACTGGTATAATACTGGGGGTCAGAAATGATGTGTCCACCTGCATTCTGATTGGTCTGACAGGGATGCCAGTTTTCAATGTTTCCATTGAAATTCATGTTTTAATTTTTTTTTTTTTTTTTTTTTTTTAATGCGTTTATTTAAGGAAGATCGTACATCAATCAGTGCGGGGGTCGGCCTCAGCCGTTCTGCCGCCCGGCGAATTGGAGTTACAGAACAAATTGAATACAGGGAGCGAATCCACGTTAGTTGTGAACATGGGCGGAGCGTCTACCTGAGGCCATTTATAGTATGATATAAATAATTCCTCACGTAATATTGATAAACAAACCGCTAAATTATCCAATTCAACTACAGGCCATGACCCCCCCTGAACCTGCCCACTGACCACGTACAGACTTCAGTTTTCCCTTGATTCCCCACTGTAATGAATATGTAATGCGTAAACCTTGTATCGCATTAAAACATATTTCGATTGAGATGCGAGAAAGGTGAATAACACATGTCGTAATGATATGATCTGCCTTAACCCTTTAAAGCCGGGGGTCTGTTGCAGAACTCTGCTGGTCGGGGCGGGTATTTGGGACTGGTATAACTCCAGGGGACGGGCCGATTTTTGTCTAAACCCGTATTTTAACATTTCATCACATCATATGATAAGTCATCCTTATCTATATCATTTGTTTTACCAAATATTGCTCAATACTACATCACAAGTATATTCTCTAAAAGTTTCATACTTTTTTTTTTTATCGATTATCGTTAATATTACTAAACTTCATGAATAATGCATCAAGGCATTATCAAGTCTATGCTGGGGAATGTCACAAGGCATTATCCAGTCTCTACTGGGGAAGGCCTCAAGGCATTATCCGCCCTGAAAGGGTTAAGAAACTTCCTTACTCCTCGTGGATTTCGGAGTAGGTGGTAATTGTCCAGTTAGTTGGGGAGGTGGAGCAGGATAAGAACGATAACGAGCAGACCGGGCAGCCCGCCATGTTTGATGGAGATCAGTCTATTACATGGTTTGTAGGGTACCGGGGAGGGGGAGGGGACGGTTCAGTGACTTTACAACGCTCGTCCTCGTAGCGCCGCGCGCCGCGGAATCTCACCCCGTGAACTTCGCGGAACCTCAACTCGGCGACGGTCCTCGAGTGGTCGCTCGCCCATTTGGCGGTCACATATTTACACCTTAGTTAAACACTTGGCCTTTTGACTTTTCACGATTAGCCCTTCACGGTGCGTACAGCAGTGGAGAGAGGAAGGGTCGGTGTGAGGGAGGGGGGGGGGGGGCGGATACAGGGAGGTGGGGGGAGGGGGGGGAGGGGGGGGGAGGGGGGGCGGTTCAGGGCACCAGGACACCGAAAACGAAGTGCTCCCCAGACAAATATCCTAAAATAAACTCTGATACGTCCACCCCCTTGAACAGCCCATCAGCCCTCCTCTCTACCATACGTAATGGCCACTCCCTCCTGAAGGGCCAGGGCCCTGTTGAGTAATTTAGACTCATACGTGAAAACCCCTTTCTGTATGCCAACGAGACCCAGGGACGATGTGGGTCAACTTTATTCAACACTTTTGGAAGACCTTCTGTCGGCTAGGGCTGTCTTAGCGAACGATCTTGAATATCATTAAACAATGACCCTCATAAAGGGTATCGATGTACCCTGTGCTTTCTTAGGTATGAGTTATTCAACAGGCCCCATGTGTGTGAGGTGCATGTTACACCGTCACTGTCAGGTCTAGACTGGCCCCAGTCCCTGTGTCCTACCCCTCCACCCCTTCTGAGTGACACAGTGATTCATGGGCCAGTCAGAGAAGGACACATACTATAATGAATTGTATTCTGATTTTCTTTAATCATTTAATGAATGTTCATAATCAAAGACTTGAGCAAGTCTACATGACACCCTCCCCTTTCACCGCCCTAAATTTGATGGGGTTTGGTTTATGTAGAAGTCTACCTCCATATACATGTATACATGTCATACATACAGTAGAACCCTGCCTAATGGACACCCCGCGAAAGTGGACACCCCGCGTTAACGGACACCTTTGCTCGGAACGGTTCCCTTTATTAGATGTTTATTTTAACCTCGCATAAGCGGACACTTTCGCCCGGAACGAAGGGTGTGCACTTACGCGGGGTTCCACTGTATAATGGTATATGGAAGTCTTTCGCCATGTATACATGTCATGTATAATGCTTTGTGGAAGTGTATCTCTAGCTGTATACATATAATGCTTTGTGGAAGTCAATGTCTAGCTATATAGATACGGTAAATATATATATTATATTTGTTTTGTCTGCTGCTTTAGAGTGCAGTCCAGTTAGCCACGTCCTGAATGTGACATACATAATCTGACATGTATATCTTATTACACCACGTACTTTCACTTGTTCCGGGAGTATCTAGCACATCCTAAACGTATCGAGAACTTTATAAGAAAAAAATACAAAACCAGGAAGCGGCCATCAGCGATACGCGCGTGTCAGAACGGGACCGGAAGTGACGTGATGCGCATGTCAGAACGGGACCGGAAGTGACGTGATACGCATGTCAGAACGGAACCGGAAGTGGCGTGTCACGTGACGGTTTTTTTGGTTAATATATATACTTTATTGTCCTCTCTCCTTACAGAAGTTTTTCTGGGCAATAGGCCGAGACTTTGGTCGGGATATGGACACAGGCTTTCAAAGGGTGGGTTAGTGGTGATGTAAAAGGAAAAAATGATGTAGGAGATGCTGGATGGGCATGAGAAGGATGGGTTAGTCACACAATCATATCATGTTTCTAAAATGTTCGGTAGATTGGAGCCTTTGAATGACCGTAGGTCATGAACCCCAAGCCTTCGAGCCCCGGGCTGCGTTCCCTTCCTCTTATATTGCTGGTATTTCAACACAAGGTGGTCTTTCACTTTGGCTCTCGTCTGACATCTAGATGCGAAATATTGTGATAATTTAAAGAGTCTCTTTCTGTACGTTTTAAGTCTAATTGAACAAATTGGACGTTAAACTACCCAGACAAACAAATTGCACGTTTTATGCTATGATATATATTATACTGATTAACTAAGTATGTAAAAAAGAGCAATTAATTCAAGTTGAACAAATTGGACGTTTAACTATCCAGACAAACAAACTGCACGTTTTATGCTATGATATATATTATAATAATTAACTAAGTATGTAAAAAAAGAGCAATTAATTCTAGTTGAACAAATTGGACGTTAAGCTACCTAAACAGACAAAACTCCACTAATTGGTATGAAAAATTATTTAAAAAAAAATGAAAGTAGATGTTTACGTTAGGTGTATAATAAATACGATATAGGGAGCAGAGGTCAGTAAGTATAGGAACAATGTACACAGGTGTAGAATAAATATGAGATAGGGAGTAGAGGTCAGTAAGTATAAGAACAATGTACACAGGTGTAGAATAATTATGATATAGGGAGCAGAGGTCAGTAAGTATAAGAACAATGTGTACAGGTGTATATTAAATACGATATAGGAGTAGAGGTCAGTAAGTATAAGAACAATGTACACAGGTGTATAATAAATATGATATAGGGAGCAGAGGTCAGTCAGTATAAGAACAATGTGTACAGGTGTATAATAAATACGATATGGGAGTAGAGGTCAGTAAGTATAAGAACAATGTACACAGGTGTATATTAAATACAATATAGGGAGTAGAGGTCCGTAAGTATAAGAACAATGTACACAGGTGTAGAATAAAGGGATATCTGAGTGAGTTACACAGCACAGCCTTTATCAATGTCAGAGCGGGTAGTGAGCCTACAGGCAGTGGGCCTACAGGCAGTGGGCCTACACTAGGGTGTCAGAGCAGGCAGTGGGACTACACTAGGGTGTCAGAGCGGGCACTGGGCCTACACCAGGGTGTCAGAGCAGGCAGTGGGCCTACAGCAGGTTGGTGAGGTGAGTATAAACGTTTTTAGAAAACACCACACACGGTATCATCACCAGCAGGTTGGACGTTCCGCCTGTCTCAGCTGATTGTAAATAACGTTGTCAAGTTTTAATTATGATATAATGAGTCACGAGGAGATTACGCATGACTGGAAAACGAGGTCGGCCTCAATCTCTGCCGTCTTTTTAAATGTTCTACAAATACGACGAGGTGGAGGTGATGCTACCTTGAACAACAGTTACAGAACTTTATCTCACCCCTGGTATTTGTTCTCCATAGACTTAACATTGGGAACTTAAATTCCACGCCCATTGAGTATTCAGAAAAAAATACTCGATGTGGAATTATGTCACAGATATTAGCCGTTAGTCATTGTGGAGTGTGAGGTGAATCCAGGGGGCCGTTTCACTGGTAGAGGGGGAAAAGCGAGAGGTAGGACTGCAACAGTGCCAGCAACAACGATACTAACAGTGACAATGACAAGATCCCGTTTGATCAGCGCTCTCACTGTGGAGGTGGCACCAACTCTCACTGTTGTCATATTTTACTGCATAGTGCACTTAGTGAGCACAGGGTCTCGCTATGCTGTGCCCTGTCCATAGGCTCACACATCTATGGACTTGTCGTACCTAATGCGGAAATTCACTTCCCGTAGGAATTAAGCATTGAAATTTTAACACGAGTAAGGGATACATATGACCAATAATCGCACCAAATATGAAGAAGATCGGCCCCACCATTCCACCGTTATCTGCCGAATTTCGTCATAGGAAACGTCTGCTCTGGTGGCCAGTGTCCCATCACGCCTCCGCTAATTTATGCGCGACCTTGACAGAAGAGTACACTGGCCACCAGAGCAGATGTTTGCTATGACGAAATTCAAACGCGGATAACGGCGGGACGGTGGGGCCGATCTTCTTCAAATTTAGCACTATTACAGGGTATATATATATCCCTTACTTGTGTAAAATTTCATCGCTTAATTCTAACAGAAAGTACACTGACAAAACCATAATGAGAGGGTCGACCCTATCACCAACAGTGCCACCACAGTGCCAGGTACAGAGATTTACAATTTACTAGTGAAACGGACACTATCATTGTTGGTGACACTCCTTCCCAGACTGACGTTCACGGTTGACTGCACCTTCTAATGAAACGCACACTGACGCTGTGGTGCCACTGTTTGAAACAACGAGACTTATCACTGCTAGTGAAACGGCCCCCAGAAAGCTAATCAAGGTTAGGGTCAGAGCTCGATCCTACTGGTCTCAAAATACCCTCAGGGTCCCCTGGGACGTTAAACCACAAACAGACAAACGGCTCGATCCCATCTCGTTTGAATCACTTCATAACCTTCACAGGTTTCCTCTACATTACCTAATTACCGTCACCATGTACACGGGTGGATGTGACGTCATCCACTGACGTCACACCACCTCTCCCAGGGTTGTGTGGAGAAATGCATGACGACCACGTGATCAACACTAGACCTTGTTAATGACACTAGAAATGCTTGATATAAGCAGGCGGAAAAATGGAAATATTTTAATGTCCTCAATTAGTTTCCGTCAACCACGCATATGACAGACCTAGTTAGACCGTGAGGAAGTGAATGTGGTAGCTTCTGGTAACTCTAACTCCAGTGAGGATTGTCGGCGGTGAGACCTCTCACACAGTGATAGTCAGTTTGCCATTTGCACTGTGTTGATATCTTGTTGTAAACGAGACATTATTCTGCTACGTACAAGAAACCAGTCCTTATCACCCGTATCATGGATTCACCCTTATTGTTGTTGTTCAAGTTTCTGTATTGATATATCTTGTTGTCACAGTTTGCTTTTATCAATACATCATTCATTTTGAGTACCAACAAAAATATACTTTGGGATATCCATTTGCTGGTTTTCTTCAGGTGCCATTTACATCTTTAGCGACCGCGTCTATTTGGTGGTTATTCGTCTTCCAATAGCGACTCTACCGCCATAGTTAGAACATCGTGAAATGTTCATTAATAGCCAATAATCCAACAGCAGCTGCACAGTCTTAGAGGTGCCTTAATTTAAAAAGCATGAAAGCATTAACAAGCATACCAGATTTATAAATACAATAAATAGTAATAAAATCTATAGATTTTTATATATAGTAATGAGTGTGTAACACACTAGGTGTGGGTGGGTGGGTAAAAAGAACACTCTCACATCCACACCGGGAGGAAAGTGTGAAGTGACACGTGACCAGAGACGGCCGTACGCGCACTCTCCCAGCAGATCTTTCAACGAGCTAGCGCTTACTAATCTCTGCGATTAATATCTGTATTCCCTTAATTAAACATGATAAAAAGACTAGAACAGACAGTAAAACCGTTAAGAACATATGAACTGGGCTACACATTGTGGCCCAAATGATGTGTTTTCCATGTTTTTTCAATCTCTTTGTTATGGCATATTGTGTGAATCATTGTCCATGTTGATGATGTGTTTTCCATGTTTTCCCGTCTCTCTGTGTGATATAATCTCCATGTTGATGTTGTGTTTTCCATGTTTTCCCGTCTCTCTGTGTGATATAATCTCCATGTTGATGTTGTGTTTTCCATGTTTTCCCGTCTCTCTGTGTGATATAATCTCCATATTAATGTTGTGTTTTCCATGTTTTCCCGTCTCTCTGTGTGATATAATCTCCATATTAATGTTGTGTTTTCCATGTTTTCCCGTCTCTCTGTGTGATATAATCTCCATGGTATTGTTGTGTTTTCCATGTTTTACCGTCTATCTGTGTGATATAATCTCCATGTTAATGTTGCGTTTTCCATGTTTTCCCGTCTCTCTGTGTGATATATTGTCCATGTTGATGCGTTTCCATGTTTTCCCGTCTCTCTTTGTGATATAATCTCCATGTTGATGTTGTAGAATTTGGGTCGGCGCGGTTTAGTGGTAAGCATGGTGTTTGTAGATCGGTCTGTCTCTCATTTATAATCAGTAATAATGCCAAGCCTAACCTCCCCCCACTGTCCACCACTTTCCATCCCCCCCCCCCCCCCCCACACACACACACACCACTGTCATGTTATGTCCTTATCTAAGAGACCCGCTGAGGTGTCCTGAGATGCACAGAATCACGTCCTTATCTAGGAGACCCGCTGAGGTGTCCTGAGATGCACAGAATCATGTCCTTATCTACCCGCTGAGGTGTCCTGAGAGGCACAGAATCATGTCCTTATCTAGAAGACCCGCTGAGGTGTCCTGAGATGCACAGAATCATGTCCTTATCTAGGAGACCCGCTGAGGTGTCCTGAGATGCACAGAATCATGTCCTTATCTAAGAGACCCGCTGAGGTGTCCTGAGATGCACAGAATCATGTCCGTATCTAGGAGACCCGCTGAGGTGTCCTGAGATGCACACAATCATGTCCTTATCTAGGAGACCCGCTGAGGTGTCCTGAGATGCAGAGAATCATGTCCTTATCTAGAAGACCCGCTGAGGTGTCCTGAGATGCACAGAATCATGTCCTTATCTAGGAGACCCGCTGAGGTGTCCTGAGATGCAGAGAATCATGTCCTTATCTAGGAGACCCGCTGAGGTGTCCTGAGAGGCACAGAATCATGTCCTTATCTAGAAGACCCGCTGAGGTGTCCTGAGATGCACACAATCATGTCCGTATCTAGGAGACCCGCTGAGGTGTCCTGAGATGCAGAGAATCATGTCCTTATCTAGGAGACCCGCTGAGGTGTCCTGAGAGGCACAGAATCATGTCCTTATCTAGAAGACCCGCTGAGGTGTCCTGAGATGCACACAATCATGTCCGTATCTAGGAGACCCGCTGAGGTGTCCTGAGAGGCACAGAATCATGTCCTTATCTAGAAGACCCGCTGAGGTGTCCTGAGATGCACAGAATCATGTCCGTATCTAGGAGACCCGCTGAGGTGTCCTGAGATGCACAGAATCATGTCCCTATCTAGGAGACCCGCTGAGGTGTCCTGAGATGCACAGAATCATGTCCCTATCTAGGAGACCCGCTGAGGTGTCCTGAGATGCACACAATCATGTCCTTATCTAGGAGACCCGCTGAGGTGTCCTGAGATGCACAGAATCATGTCCGTATCTAGGAGACCCGCTGAGGTGTCCTGAGATGCACAGAATCATGTCCTTATCTAGCAGACCCGCTGAGGTGTCCTGAGATGCACAGAATCATGTCCTTATCTAGCAGACCCGCTGAGGTGTCCTGAGATGCACACAATCATGTCCGTATCTAGGAGACCCGCTGAGGTGTCCTGAGATGCACAGAATCATGTCCGTATCTAGGAGACCCGCTGAGGTGTCCTGAGATGCACAGAATCATGTCCTTATCTAGCAGACCCGCTGAGGTGTCCTGAGATGCACAGAATCATGTCCTTATCTAGCAGACCCGCTGAGGTGTCCTGAGATGCACACAATCATGTCCGTATCTAGGAGACCCGCTGAGGTGTCCTGAGATGCACAGAATCATGTCCGTATCTAGGAGACCCGCTGAGGTGTCCTGAGATGCACAGAATCATGTCCTTGTCTAGGAGACCCGCTGAGGTGTCCTGAGATGCACAGAATCATGTCCGTATCTAGGAGACCCGCTGAGGTGTCCTGAGATGCACAGAATCATGTCCTTATCTAGAAGACCCGCTGAGGTGTCCTGAGATGCACAGAATCATGTCCGTATCTAGGAGACCCGCTGAGGTGTCCTGAGATGCACAGAATCATGTCCTTATCTAGAAGACCCGCTGAGGTGTCCTGAGATGCACAGAATCATGTCCTTATCTAGAAGACCCGCTGAGGTGTCCTGACGGAAGCTGGTCGTCTAACATGGTAAAACATCTCTTAAGTAAGCCAGATGCTTGACGAGTAATTCACTTAATGGTAGAGGTCATGATGAGAAGGAACTTGGCCCAAGATGTGGCAGGTTTCATAATTCAGAGGTGGCAGGTTGCCTATTTTCCGAGGAAATCCTTGTTTTCAGTTTTCTTATGTAAAACAAAGAGAGAACAAATTGGACCTCATGCACACCAATAAACAGTGGTTCAAACCTCCCCACACACTCCAGCCCCATTCCATGACCAATAAGGATATGTTTTCCATGTTATCCCAGGCTCTCTGAGGCAGTAAATCCCACGTGGTAACTATTTCCTCGTTTTCTCGTGACCCCAACTGACCTGCCTTTGTTTCATTCAACGGAACTAGCCACAATTCATTCTTCTCTCCACTCTCCTCTCGTAGACCTAGAGTCCTAGTTTGACTCCATATTTATTAAACGCCCCCCTGGCGTGTCCGTGTACATCCCCCCCCCCCCCCTCTCACCCCCTCACCCCGCCCACCCACCACACCTGTCTTAATCAAGTCAAGAGGCTGGCCCACTCGCCTGGACGCCTGGACGCCTGGTCTAAGTCCTCCTCACTTATTAGGCCAGGTAACGCCCACCATTAACCTGGTGTATTTGTCCCCCGGGACATTAAACAATAAACAACTAAATCTGGTGCATTGTGGGATTGCATTCAGCTGGTACCTGACTGACACTTGTAGGATTTTACGCCTGTCCCCCACTAGAGGGCGTGGTGGAATCTATTATTATTATTTTAAGCAAGTATTCTGATAAGTTATCTTTTATCTTTTGAAAAGTTGCTATTACTTTATTTGGTATCATCTTTCATTATAAACAAGTATAAGTAAGTTATTTGAGAACCTTGTGAGGGAGAGATGTTGCGCTGGTTTGCCTTGCCACTGCAAATCAGCTGGGAACCAGTGAAAGTTCAAGGTCGCTCACTCGTTACTCGAGCTGTGCGTTACCTGTCCCGTCATTCATTGGGGCAGGGAACCAGTCTACTGGTCGACCTGTACAGTCGACCTTCTCCACCCTCTTACAAAGAAACACTTCATGAAGACCAAAGCCTATTTTGTTTAGTTGCCAATATATTTCGTTTAAAGTAAATACTTTCTAATTTGTTTAATTGTAACGAAACTTGTTACTAATTGATGGCACTGATCTAATGTGTACAGAATCGTCAATTAATCAGATTTTCCCGGTTCATGGCTTATTTTACGTTTATTAGATTATCATTTATTATCCACCTAATATGAACCTGTTATTATCAATGTATAAAGTCTACAGATCGCTAACGGGGAGAAAAGTCCCTAGAGTGCAAAATAGTGGGTGGAAAGATCTATATTTTCCTATTCGTTTGATAACTTAAATTTTCAATGGTGAATAGTAAATACAACATTATGGTAATTTTGATCTGCATTCGCTCGGATATTACTATACGTCAACTACATGGAGAATACGACCACACAGATCAAAATAGCGGTAATATTGTGTATTAAAACCGCCATTTTATCTCTGACTACTTTTAATTACAACATGTGGTACAGAGGGACAAACTACATTCATTCATCAGTGACAAATGACATCTGTACAGCTGACCAGGAAGTGTGAGACATTCATGGACAATGTGCAGAATGAATTCCGTACAGCTGACCAGTAAGTGTGAGACATTCATGGACAATGTGCAGAATGAATTCCGTACAGCTGACCAGTAAGTGTGAGACATTCGTGCACAGTGTGCAGAATGAAATCCGTACAGCTGACCAATAACTGTGAGACATTCCTGCACAGTGTGCAGAATGAAATCCATACAGCTGACCAGTAAGTGTGAGACATTCGTGCACAGTGTGCAGAAAGACATCTATACAGCTGACCAGTAAGAGTGATACATTCGTGCACAGTGTGCAGAACGGGATCCATACAGCTGGCCAGTAAGTGTGAGACATTCGTGCACAGTGTGCAGAACGAAATCCATACAGCTGACCAGTAACTGTGAGACATTTGTGCACAGTGTGCAGAATGAAATCCGAACAGCTGACCAGTAAGTGTGAGACATTCGTGCACAGTGTGCTGGACGTGATCCGTACAGCTGACCAATAAGTGTGAGACATTCGTGCACAGTGTGCAGAACGAAATCCATACAGCTGACCAGTAACTGTGAGACATTCGTGCACAGTGTGCAGAATGAAATCCGTACAGCTGACCAGTAAGTGTGAGACATTCGTGCACAGTGTGCAGAACGGGTTTTGATATAAAAATAGCACACAACAAAGTAAGCAGACGACATTTGTATAAAACACTTTATCCGCCGGTCACCTGGCGGCAGGTATTCCTGGACCTCCTCATGACAACACCACACGCCCCCCGCCCCCCCCCCCCCCCCCCGCCATGCAGACCCCCCACTGTTGACACCAGCCCCCCTCCACGTCGTAAAGTGCTAATTGACTTTCCCCTCATTAAGGCCGCCTCTCAGACAATAGACCCCGAACCCCGACCGGTACAGCGCACTAAACCCGGAACACTCCGTCATCTGTAAACAAACCTCCGAGTCTGGAGTTACCCTGCGTGTTCCTCACCCAGTGGGCCACGAGGAACAGGGGCTCAGAAAAAACGGGATGTAAACAAACGGCAGTGACTTACTTAGAATAAATTCTTCTGTTTTTCCAATTTAAACACAGATCATCATCGTCTGTCATTAGGTGGTTCTCATTGTTTGTGTTGGATGGGACTCTTGATGATGGTAAATGAGTAAATTAGATTGTTACTCACTCACTAAGTGGTTCTTCTCTAGAACTGTTCGCCTTTACGTTATGATGTGCATCATTGACATACCAGAGCTTATTCTGACAAATTACGAGACATTTTGCGTACTGCAAGTTTTAGCATGGGACCTAATACTTAGAAGGTTTCCACAGATTACGTATTAGCATGGGACCTGATACTTAGAAGGTTTCCACATACACATATTAGTATATTCCACACTAGTGTGTATTTGGAATCAACAAACTTATAGAGAGTATTATACGAAAACTGACTGACTGTCTGCGTATGACAACCATACGCGGCGCAAGTGTCAATTAGATGTGTCCCCATGCTGAAGGCTGAGGGATTCATCTGATTGACAATTGTACCATGTATTTTGACGTACGGAGACTGTCAGTCTGTTTTCGTGCTCTCATATCCCTTAAAATGACTAAACTTTACCTAGTCACGTGGTGTCATACCGAACATATACTCGTATTGAATATAACCATTTAAAGGGACATTTACCTCAAGTGGCTAGGAATTGGTTTTCTTGGCTCTGCTTTATGTTGTCATAAACCTCATATCATAAATATTTCTGTATCACAAAACTAAAAACACCGCAACTCAACAACAAAGTCCCGTCCCCAGCAGTGGTAGATTTACTGCTATATCAAATGCCAGTCCTTCTCATAACATGTCTATGTGGTGTGGTGTACAGCCACCTTTCCCCTTCACCCTCAGCAGTGGTAGACTTACTGCTATATCAAATGCCAGTCCTTCTCATACCATGTCTATGTGGTGTGGTGTACAGCCACCTTTCCCCTTCACCCCCAGCAGTGGTAGATTTACTGCTATATCAAAGACCAGTCCTTCTCATACCATGTCTATGTGGTGTGGGAAATAAAAAACTCTCACCTCGGTAAACATGTAGGGGTGAGATTTCTACCTACAGTCATCTCATAGATTCGGTCAAACCCAAAGGAAGTCCAATTGAACAAATTGGACGTTAAACTACCAAAACAAACAAACAAACAAGTCCTGTCGGTGAGAGGTGTTAGTGTGGGTGAGGTGTGTATGTGTCTGTAAGGTGTTAGTGTGTGTTAGTATGTGTGTGTCAGGTGAGACGTGCCTCCTGCTACTCTTTGTGTTTGTGAGGTGTTAGTGTGTGTGAGGTGTGTATGTGTCTGTAAGGTGTTAATGTGTGTTAGTATGTGTGTGTACGGGTGAGACGTGCCTCCTGCTACTCTTTGTCTGACTGGAGCTCCGTAGATTTACAGACTTTCATCGTTTAGTGTGTGAGGTGTTAGTGTAGGTGTGTATGTGAGGTGTTAGTGTAGGTGTGTATGTAAGGTGTTAGTGTAGGTGTGTACGGGTGAGACGTGCCTCCTGCTCCTCTTTGTCTGACTGGAGCTCCGTAGATTTACAGACTTTCATCGTTTAGTGTGTGAGGTGTTAGTGTAGGTGTGTATGTAAGGTGTTAGTGTAGGTGTGTACAGGTGAGACGTGCCTCCTGCTACTCTTTGTCTGACTGGAGCTCCGTAGATTTACAGACTTTCATCGTTTAGTGTGTGAGGTGTTAGTGTAGGTGTGTATGTAAGGTGTTAGTGTAGGTGTGTACAGGTGAGACGTGCCTCCTGCTACTCTTTGTCTGACTGGAGCTCCGTAGATTTACAGACTTTCATCGTTTATGTAAACGGGATGAGACTCTTCACATTCTGGGTGGTTGAGAAGTGGTGTGTGGTTTGTTTGTTTTGTCACTTACTGTGTGTTTTACTGACTACTTTGTTGTTGGGATACGCTCTGTTTAGTTTTGTTAATTGCTCTTCGTTCAGTCCCCTTCTGTTCCTTAATCTCAGGGATTATAGTGTGTGTGATGGTAATCTCTGTTGTTCTGCTGCTTCATTTCCCAACAAGAAGGAGTATTAAGAGAAAACGTGGTTACTGAGCCTGTAGGGATGGCCGTTCGAGGTCTTGTTTACACGAGACCAGTACTGTTCTGTGAATTCAGCCCACATGCAATGTTCATGGCATTTTCCCGATTTTTTTACACCCCAGGGATTGATATGAATACGAGGAGGATATTCTCTCCCTTTTTTTTCAGCAATTTCCAATGCCTGATACAGATATTGTGATAACGACATACTGTATGGCGATTTCCCACGCCTGATACAGATATTGTTATTGTGGCATACTGTATGGCGATTTCCCATGCCTGATACAGATATTGTGATAACGACATACTGTATGGCGATTTCCCATGCCTGATACAGATATTGTGATTGCGGCATACTGTATGGCGATTTTCCACGCCTGATACAGATATTGTGATTGTGGCATACTGTAGGGCGATTTCCCACGCCTGATACAGGTATTGTGATTGTGGCATACTGTACTGAACAGCGTAAATGCTCACACAGAGTGCTATTTAAGTCACGTCTCCCCGGTTCAGGGCGTGGTTCGGTCTGTCTGTGTGTCTGTGTGCGGCCAGGTACCTTCAGCTAGGGATGACGCACCTGTATCGGTCTGCCAGCTTCTTTTAGATACAAAGAGACGATTATTATTAAACCTTGTGTTATTTTGTGTTATGTGTTATTTTGTATAATCGTGTTATTTTGTATAATCCTGGTATTAGTACTGGCGATATAGCGCTGAGATGAGCGGTATTTATCCACCAGCTTACCCATAATCCCCCACGTGTGTCTGGGGCCGAATTGACCTGCCAGTCCTCTCTTGGGCCGAATCGACCTGCCAGTCCTCTGTGGGGCCGAATCAACCTGCCAGTCCTCTGTGGGGCCGAATCAACCTGCCAGTCCTCTGTGGGGCCGAATTGACCCTCCAGTCCTCTGTGGGGCCGAATCAACCTGCCAGTCCTCTGTGGGGCCGAATTGACCTTCCAGTCCTTTTCGGGCCGAATTATCCTGCCAGTCCTCTTTGGGGCCGAATTGACCTGCCAGTCCTCTTTGTGGCCGAATTGACCTGCCAGTCCTCTCTGGGGCCGAATCGACCTACCAGGGGCCTGGTTGACCTGCCCGTCCTCTCACTCTGGTCCCCGTGGTTCAGTGTTATTCTGTGTTAATCGGCTCTGATATGACTGGCGGGTGAGTGTTATTAGATTGTCGCTCGTGGTCGTGTTGACCTGCCATTCCTCTCACTCCGGTCCCCGTGGTTCAGTGTTATTCTGTGTTAATCGGCTCTGATATGACTGGCGGGTGAGTGTTATTAGATTGTCGCTCGTGGTCGTGTTGACCTGCCAGTCCTCTCACTCCGGTCCCGTGGTTCAGTGTTATTCTGTGTTGATCGGCTCTGATATGACTGGAGGTGAGTGTTATTAGATTGCCGCTCGTGGTCGTGTTGACCTCCCAGTCCTCTCACTCTGGTCCCCGTGGTTCAGTATAATTCTGACGTGTGTTAATCGGCTCTGATATGACTGGAGGTGAGTGTTATTAGATTGTCGCTCGTGGTCGTGTTGACCCGCCAGTCCTCTCACTCCGGTCCCCGTGGTTCAGTGTTATTCTAACTGTGTTAATCGGCTCTGATATGACTGGAGGTGAGTGTTATTAGATTGTCGCTCGTGGTCATGTTGACCTGCCCGTCCTCTCACTCCGGTCCCCCTGGTTCAGTGTTATTCTGACGTGTGTTAATCGGCTCTGATATGACTGGCGGGGGAGTGTTATTAGATTGTTGCTCGTGGTCGTGTAAACTCTCACAGCTGGTGTTCTCAGGAGGCGCTAATCACGCTGTGTCGCTGTGTGTTGATCGTAACCGGACCGTGTTGTCAGTTGATCGTCATCTACAAATATTACAACTGTTTGACGACCAAACAACGCACAGCAGTGTGATGTAGTACAGGAGGTGGGAATACCATGGACCAGCAATCAATATAAAGCCTAGGGCGGTATGATGTAGGGCAGAAACAATAATTAATATAAAGCCTAGGGCAGCATGATGTGGTGCAGGACCAACAATTAATATAAAGCCTAGGGCAGTATGATGTGGTGCAGAACCAACAATCAATATAAAGTCTAGGGCAGCATGATGTGGTGCAGGACCAACAATTAATATAAAGCCTAGGGCAGTATGATGTAGGGCAGAACTAACAATCAATATAAAGTCTAGGGCACCATGATGTGGTGCAGGACCAACAATTAATATAAAGCCTAGGGCAGTATGATGTAGGGCAGAACCAACAATGAGATTATGATATTAACAGAAATCGTAGAAATCCGTTTTTTCATTCAGTATCCAAATTTGTTTTCCTCTAGTAGAGTAATGATAGTATTCATTGAACCTCATTAGGGACACCGGACCTCTAGTATCAGTTGTAGGTGTGGCATTTCAGCAGACAGAGTTCAACCAGGATATCTGTCCGTACCAGTCTAGTTAGACTGGCTCCAGTCCCTGCATCCTATAGCTACCTAACCTACCTCACCCCTCCTCGTTGGGATACATGGACCAGTCAGAGAAGGATATATACTACAATGAACTTCATTCTGATTGTGAGTTTTATAAAAATTGGTCTCGTACGCTTTCGCGTATTTTCATTGGAATTTTTTTTTTTAAATTCTGATTGTGTTTAATCAGTTAACCCTTCAGGAGCCACACATCATTCACCATGTACCCATACTACAGAAGGCACCAGAACCAAAGTGGCCTTTGTAAGGCCCACTTTTGTAGTCAATGTTATTAGATGAAATAACGAACTTAGAAATCCCAGTCAATCTGTATTTTTTATCAGAACTTTCCGATATTTTGATGACTTACTGGCAACACTTAGGCTAGTATGTCATATAATTTTCATAATTCTCCGATAATTTTTCAAAAAGTTAGAAAGGAAAAAATACAGGATTGCTGATTCATTCCATACGGGAATGCCATATGGCATTGTCCTGCCATGGCCAGGGGAATGCCATATGGCATTGTCCTGCCAGAAAGGGTTAATGACTGTTCATAATCAAAGACTTGAGTAAGTCTACAGTCTAGTATCCCCCTTGATGTGACGCAAACCCGGATCAGTTGTGACCAGACCCTCACCATACAGACTACTCCGCAATGGTCTCCTTTTTCTTATTTTTTATATTTCTTTACTGGGCAGAACAATTTCTGATACAGGTCAGTTTTTTTCCAGTTGTGTTGCCGGTCCATTTATCGTCATGTTCAGAACATCTCGATAAGGCTGGCTGCAGAAGAGAAGAAGGGGGGAAAATGGCGGAACTTTTTTACAGAAATGGTCTCCTGACCTTTAGTAACCCGCACACATTTGGAGTTTGTAAATGTAGATGAGATCGAACCACAACCCAGGTCCAGTGCTCTGTTTACTATATACCCATGTCGTATATACCGTAAATACGCACCGTTTACTATATACCCATGACGTATATACTGTAAATACGCACCGTTCACTATATACCCATGCCGTATATACTGTAAATACGCACCGTTTATTATATACCCATGCCGTATATACTGTAAATACGGGCCGTTTACTATATACCCATGCCGTATATACTGTAAATACGCACCGTTCACTATATACCCATGCCGTATATACTGTAAATACGCACCGTTTACTATATACCCATGCCGTATATACTGTAAATATGCACCGTTTACTATATACCCATGCCGTATATATAGTAAATATGCACCGTTTACTATATACCCATGCCGTATATACTGTAAATATGCACCGTTTACTATATACCCATGCCGTATATACTGTAAATATGCACCGTTTACTATATACCCATGCCGTATATACTGTAAATATGCACCGTTTACTATCTACCCATGCCGTATATATAGTAAATATGCACTGTTTTACCACATAACGTAAAAATACTGGTGTTCGGGAAAATACGGAACACTGTTCTGTACACGTCATTTGAAATATCAGTTAGAATACTAAAAAAAAAGTTAGAATACGAGCCAAATAAAGTTAATTATTTTTAATGATTTTGGTATATAGTAAATATAAAACCACCCACCATGCGTGTACAAACTACAAACTCGATGATGATTTATAATTCGTACGGAACTCGGAGTAAACGCCTCGTTCCGTACTAACTGTAAATCATTATCTCGTTTTGTCGCTTGTACAGCATGGTCAGGCCGTTTTATATAAATATTCAACTTATATTGACGTTAAACAGGCCCGGAGTGAAGGCCTCTGTCGTCTGTAAACGAGTCTTCTGTGTGTGCCAAGAACTCTCTCAGTCAGTATGAGGTAATGGCAACAATCACATTGATTAGAGTAAACAGGACCAGCTGATACTGCCTCGCGTGCTGCCGCGCGTTCTGTCATATTAGTAAAGAAATGATTGATCATAAACATCCAGAAAGTACTGAGGCAGGTGGGGGGGGGGGGGGGGGGGGGTGAATAATAGAGAATATTTGCGTACGTTCTTTATTTAATCTAATGCATACAGGATGGAGAGGGGATTGGGGCAGTAATTAATCAGAAATGTTGCGTACGTACTTTATGGATGGCACCTTTTATCATAGATGCGTACTAAGACAAAACGTGGTCACTGAGCCCGAAGGGATGGCCATTCGAGGTCTTTTAATGCCATAAATACGTCCCGACGCCGCATAAAAAGGCCGAGAATGGCATACCTACGGGCTCAGTCACTACGTTTTCTTATTATTACATACCTAAATATTAAAAAAAGGCCATTTTAGATACTTTTTAAATGTATTAATTGACCTGCTGGTCACAGTGCGCCCGAACATTATTTATACTGCACCTCTAGCAGCGGGTAGTATTTCATAGATGTTCGGCCATAGGTATGTAATGATAAGCTAGACAGAGTACCTTGGTTATATGATATTATTACTATTACCCTAGGAGCAGTCAGTATTGATAGCGAGTTTGTGCATAGGTATATAATAATAATTAGTACTAAACTAGTACGTACATTTGTGAGATTGGAAGTTTATATTTCCACTATGTTGCTGTAGTATTGACAGTTCTAATTCATTCTCTGGTAAGAGTAGAATCAGTATTGCTGATATGAACTTATAAGTTTCAGTGTTTGTTGTATAGTGTTCTTTGCTATTGAGATACAGCCTATAGCCCTGAGTGCCGCCTCCAACCCACTGTTGTTATTTATTTTAAGCCACTACAAGAGCCTCGGTGTGTGGGGGAGGGTGGGGGGGGTGGGGAGGGGGGTGGCTCATGAATATTCTGAGCTGCATACATTATTGCCGATTGTCCCCCCCCCCTGTAGATGGACATATTTGACTCTACTCCCCGCTGGTTCTGCTTCCTGCTTACTCTCTGACCATGAGTTGATGCTAGTGTAAGTTAATGGCCGTGGGCGGTGCTGAAGTCTGCCACATCATGCTGAGTGTTTGTGTTTTATCAGAAACACCTTGTGATGTCCACGTAACCGCGTAACGTCAGCTGGTGACGTTAACAGTCACCTCATGTAAGATGTAACAGACTGACACATGATGTAACCAGGCACGGGTTGGCAATATCAGACACTCACCTAGCCGTGACCCTGATACATACCATCCTAGAAGAAAGTAATAGAAGATTACTGATAAAACATTGAATCTTAAAAAACACCTTATCACCTCCACTTAGCTTTAGTCAGTCTCAACCAGATTTGTTAGATTTGCACGTTCCCATAGAAATCCATATTAGTTTTCAGTATGTACAAGTATTTTGCTTGTGTAAAACAAAGAGATTAATTTCTTATTTTCTCCATGTGTTTTGGCTCTGTAATCTCACTCGTCTTCGAAATAACATGACATAAACTCCTACTCAAACTCGTGACGTCTCTTGATATTATTGTAACACTGTGTCAGACTCAGACTGGGGAGTCCAGTAGATTGTATTCAGAATTAAAGTACCCCCCGCCTTCCCCCGTCACCTACACCAGGTACAGTCAGGTGATTCTATACGGACTGGTCTCAGGTTATATCACCAGGCCTCCCAGTGAAACCTTTAAAACCTATAAAACCTATATTTTGATTCTTGAGCCGGTATTTTTTTAAAGGAACCTATATTACCTGTAAAAACCTATATTTTCACTGCCATGCAGATTGATGTGTACAGGAAATCTTAGAAGTTAACTCGACACAAAGTTAGATTGCCAAATGACAAGAAATCTACATTATCAGTATATTTAATAGATCATAAAAGTGGTTATGAATCAACAGTTGGTGTGACTTCTTGCCAGGCTGGCTTGCCTGTTGGAAACTCAACACTATAATACTTGCTGGGTATAACCTGATAAGCCAGACATCCTGACATTCTGCAATTTAGTAATAGTTACTTTTTTTTTAAAATCAAGAACTGAAAATAAGCGATTCACTATATTTTGACTCTTATTATGCTGAATATGTTAGCCCTAAAAACCTATAAAAGCCTAAGTTTTGGGCCTTGAAAAACCTGGAAAAACCTATATTGAGGAAGCGGGGAACTGGGAGGCATCAGGAGCAGATGATGGGGCTTGTTATGGACCTGTTGTAAGAAGTGACGCCACCTTCAATGGAGGAATGTTCTCTTTCTACCCATGGCGTGGTAACCACCCCGTGGTAACCACCCCGTGGTAACCACCCCGTGGTAACCACCCCGTGGTAACCACCCCGTGGTAACCACCCCGTGCACCATAGTCTCACCACCATATTGATTTTCCCGGTTTGTTTATAATATCCTGTAGAACAAGAAGTTATTATTTAGGTAAAGAGATCCATCATAGGGGATTCCCGTGTTCGTAAATATATATATAGATTTAGAGAGACCTGTATATCTATATGCATCTGTATCACACTGCAGTGAGTGGAAGATAGAAACATGTCGGTCTTACTCTGCCTCCGGTATAAATTTTAAATAAACAAAAACCATCACAACCCGTGATCTTGTTGAGATCAGAAAACCCGTCCATCTACGAGACGCCGCGTCTCGTCCGCGCTGCACTCTCACAGGTCACGTGACCTCCTCTGACCTTGAGGTCGATGATCGTCTCGAGGTCAGAGGTCACGAGAACGCAAACACAATCCCTGGTCTAGTTTTGGGGTGGGTGATAGACGCCCTCCTGCCCTTCTTCCCGCTAGGGGGAGAATGTGGATGGGGGCCGGTACCCAGGGAAGGGCATCGGAGTTGAGGGAGCAGGGCAGGAACCAGCGTCTACAGTCCACCTGGAGCCGACCTAAACAGGGCGCCATGTTAGCTCAGTAGTTAATGGGAAGTCCAAGTGATTTAAAGCAATTTTATTTTCTTAATTATGTCCATAATCAAAGCAAGTCTAGGTTGTGGGTTCAGGCCTACTACAGACGACTTTCTCCTTCACCCCCAGCAGTGGTAGACTTACTGCTATATCACAGGCCAGTCCTTCTCATACCAGGTCTATGTGGTGTGGTGTACAGCCACCTTTCTCCTTCATCCCCAGCAGTGGTAGACTTACTGCTATATCACAGGCCAGTCCTTCTCATACCATGTCTATGTGGTCTGAGCCCCCCCCCCCCCTCCGCCCCCTAAAAGAAAAAAAACCAAAAAAACAAAGCCAACAACAACAAAAGAGCTGGTAAATGTGTATGGGTGAGATTTCTCCCTATATTCAATGTTGTAGAAGCAGTGTGCCACTTTAGTTAATCCTTATATACCCTCAGGGTCCCGAGGGACGATTTGCTGAACTACAAATGCCCGTTGACACATTTTGAATGTATCCTGCGATGTGGGTCGACATTATTCAACACGTTCAGCGACCCTCCATCGGCTGGGACTGTCGTAGAGAAAGAGCTTGAATGTCATTAACATGACCTTCATGGGAGGTCTCCCTGTGCCCTGTACTTAGCAGCACGAGTTATTCAGCAGACCACCGGAAGTGCGTCTTGGAGGCACATTGCAGACGACAATTCCTTTTAAAGACGTTCATTGAGTTAAAGAATACCTGGTGACCTCCTGGTGTGAAATAGGTGAACCATGTCCACCTTGGGCCAGTCGGCTTTTCAGTGCCAGATCCCCTACTTTAAGTTTTTTAAACTTTTCTTTTCAATTATGTTGAATCAGCTTGTGATAGAAGTGTTATTGGCCACGTCGTATAAATTACTAAACTACAGAAACTCCTTACCTTGTATCTTCTTTATGCACTATCTAGTGAATGTTGGCCAAATCTACTTGCCAATTCACGATTTCAGCGTGATATGGGTACCAGCGGACCTTGCGCCATTTTAAAATGTCTCAGGATATGGAGATCAGTAAACTACAGCATTGAATTATGTTTTAAACATTGCTGGAGTTAGATCATGAGAGAAAACAGAAACTCGGAGTGAAGATGTATTTGTATAGAACGTCCTGACCATGCTGTACAAGTCACAGAACGAGATGCTAATTTACCGTTTGCACGGACCGAGGCGTTTATGCCGAGTTCCGTACAAACGGTAAATTAGCATCGAGTTCTGTGACTTGTACAATTTGGTTGGACGTTCTATATTTACTATATACCCGAAATTAAAAGAAAAAATGATTTTCATCTTTCTTAACAACCAAAATTTTAATAAACGTGAATGGCAAGGTGGTCCGTATTTTAGTCTACGGACCACTGGTCGGTACAGTATTTTTACGTCATATGCCAAAACGGTGCGTATATACAGTATATACGGTATGGGTATATAGTAAAACGTGTAATGAGAGATGTGATAAAGGCTCCACACCTCAGAGTGACAGCTGTAGAGATGACTGATGGACACCTGACATGACAGGCTGACATGTGAGATACAGGCACGGTCATGGAGTCTCTACATGTTAACCCCACATAGACCCTATTGAGGTATCCCATAATTCAGTCTGTTCACAAGTTCCGCTTTTCGCTGGTTACCGACGTTATATGGTGATAGACCCTTGAACCGTAACCCAGAATTAACGCAGTTTAACGGTTTAAGAAATGGAAATTTCAGCTATTTCTACATGGAAATCCGAAATTATATTCAGTTTCTCCAATTATAAATCAGAAAACTGTGGTTCATGTTGTCGTAGTGTGGCCAGTCAATCGGGACCGGAACTTTGCCTTACCCGGGCGATAATCGGGAGTTTAGTAACCTTTGGAGGCTCCATGGGGAGGGGGAGGGAGGACATGGTATTACCTCAGATCTCAGATCATCCCCCCCCCCTGGATCTAGCATGGTACAATGTGTATGGTTCTTCATCAAAGCAGGACAAGGCGACGACCTTCTCACCTAACGATGCTACCTTGAGTGGCAGTTTATAGAACTGCCCCTAACCACCGTAACCATAGTGCACTCGCGGCTGTGACATCATGGTGTCAACAACCGTATCCATGGAGTCTCTACAGTAATCTGTAGAGGCTTTGGACAGTATTTATATAGAACGTCCTGACCATGCTTGTACAAGTCACAGAACGAGATGGTAATTTATGGTTTGTATGGAACGAGGCATTTATGCCGAGTTCTGTACAAACCGTAAATTATCATCGAGTTCTATGACTTGTACAAGCATGTTGGACGTTATATATTTACTATATACCCTAAATTTTTAAAAAAATCATTATTTTAATTTTTAACAACCGATATGTTAATAAATGTGTTTTGCAAGGTGGTCCGTATTTTAGTGTACGGACCAGTGGTCCGTACAGTATTTTTACGTTATATGCCGTAACGGTGCGTATTTACAGTATATACGGCATGGGTATATAGTAAACGGTGCGTATTTACAGTATATACGGCATGGGTATATAGTAAACGGTGCGTATTTAAAGTATATATGGCATGGGTATATAGTAAACGGTGCGTATTTAAAGTATATATGGCATGGGTATATAGTAAGATACTGTTATTATTTATCCTCTCTAAAAACTGTGATTATGCTGATTACTACTGTTTATGATGTGAACATTTTCCATTAATAGCCACTACAAACCTAATAGTGTGATACTATGATATCAAGAATAATATATTATCGTAAAACCGGATGAGTTTTAATCTTAGCTCCCGTATGCCACGACTGGCGTTTAGCGTAGTGATATCACGAGGCGGAGCCGAGTGGTATCCGGAACCAAACGCCAGGAGTGGCATACGGGAGCCAAGATTAAAACGAATCAGGTTTTGATTTTATCCTACCCCTTTCTACAATATTTTAATATCAAAATCATGAATGAAAATCATCAAAATTCCGTATGCCCCTAGTAGCATACAAACGTCCGTATGCCAGTCAGTGTGGCATACGGAATCTCAATGTTAAGCCTATGGGATTTTATATTAGGGGTAGGATAAATACATATATAGATTTATTGTCTATACATATATGAACTCATAAGATGAGAGATCTAAAATATCAATACAGTGTCCAACAATGTATTTATCCATGTGGCCCCCGCCCATGTATAACTATTTACCCTATTAGTACCACCAACAACCACTAGGGAGCTTTGTTCTGATTGGTCAATTCTGTAACTCATATCCCATAATTCCTGTAACTAAGGCACCCAACCATGGTATATAAGTGAGTTTCTCCAGGCATATCGATCATTCCTCACTCAGTCCCTGACGAAGGCACATGTAAGTGCCGAAACTAGTAGGACAACTATTATTGTGAACCAACCGTACCTAACAAACGGTACCACCTATTGTATGATACTAAGAATAAAAATTGGGAAACGACAAACTTGATGGGTATCATTTGGTTAGTGACTCCATAAGTCATCATCTATGTTATTATTTATGTGGTATGATCATGATGGAGGATCAAAAAGTCCTGTCAAATGGGATATTTAGGTCAAGGTTTCGCGGTGGATCGGCTCATCAGGCATCTTAGCAAGCTTTTTGGGTGTCAAGGTGATCCGACTGACTCATTGTATAAATAGACAATAATCGATGTTCTTGTGGACAGGCGGCCGTAAACCACGAGAGGTTGACGCGTAGTAATACACGAGCGCCAGCGAGTGTATTGCGACGTCAACCTCGAGTGGTTTACAGAACCGCCTGTCCACAAAACCATCGTTTGTTGCATTTATTATCCATCTTCCCCAATAAATTAAACCCAGTTATTGCCATATTAAAAGGTACAACAATAGGGACTATTTCCTTGCTCTATAGCAGAAAGGGACTATTTTCCCCGTATACCATGGTTTTGAGCCCGTATACCACAGGTTTTAATCCGTATACCACAGTTATGGTATCTGACAGGTTTTATATAATGGGTCGTGGTTTACTGAGTCCCCATACATTTTCAATGGGAGCTTTGTATACGATGGATAATAATGTCTGAGCGTAGTTATTCAACATTTCAGATGATATTGTGGTGTGTGTGGAGTGAGATGTGGGAAAACCCCTTTTTCTGTCAAAATGGAAATGTTAGTTGTGTGCAGAGGTTACAAATTCCCGAGTTATGAGAATGGTACTTCATGTCTGTATTGAGTTTGATTTCTGAGGTGTGTCGTATTATTTGAGATTTTACTCTAGATGTCATATGGCTAAACTTGTACCAGGGGTGAGATAAGATACCGAGCCACCTGCTGCTATAAACGCTACACAACGGACTCAGAGATACCCTGAGACCCTGTCATATGGTTCTCTTATCACGACACTGAGAGAAGTACTCTGAAAAGGTGAATGGGCGATACCTGGAGCGTTATTTTGTATTCACAGTCATTTTGTATCCATGTAAAGAAGTAATTTATGTAGCATGCTGGCGATGTGGCGTCCAGGTACATTCTCATTAGTACTGGCAATACACGTGCTCAAGTCTTTGATTATGGACATTCATGATAAAAAACAAATACGGGAAAGTATGTTGCAGTGTGACTGGTTCAGGAATCGAATCGAGGAGAGGAGGGCTGGGGTAGGTGGAAGGATACAGGGACCGGGGCCAGTCTCTACTGGCAGGTACCCTAGGTAGTTTACTATAGAAGGATTTTTTCCTTTGTATAAAACGTATTATTTATAAGAAATGTGGGAAAGATAGTTCTTGATCGTTGATACTTTCAGTTGATGTTCAGACACAGCAGATGAAAGTAGTTCACGAGTTGACTTACTGAACGAACGCAATATTATTACACGACTGAGAGAAGCACAGCGCCGGGTTCTAACCCCAGCCGACAGGATATCAGACTAAAGAAGAAACCAACAAGTTTAAGTCAAAGTCGCCATTCTCCACGAGTTTGATGCGGTGTGATATGAACGAGGCGACAGCCAAGTGAATATCACCTAACAATCAAACGAGTTGGAGAATAACAACTTTGACCAAAACAAGTTGCTTTCTGTATTTATCTCACCCCTGCACACATTAAAACTCTCATATAAGTATATCACAGACAGAAGACAGGCAGGGCTTGGTGTTATTATCCACAGTTACCGCAACACTCAGGATATAGACCATGGAGAACGGATTGTAATACTCGTGGGGGCATGGAGAACGAGTTCCTGATGTTAAGCCTATGGGACAGAAACATGAGAGGTGAGATAAATAAGGCGCTGTCCCTGAGTGAGTCAGCTTCTCAAATAGAAGTCTTCCTGAACAATGTGGTGGAAGGAACTCGGCAGCGCAAACACACACAGGTATGTGGGTGGTCGTTAACTCAGACTAAACACCTCTCACGTGTAGATTAGGACAGGTAGCGGGTCCGGCCCAGTGACCTTGAACTCATGAGATCCCCGCGAATAACTTATTTACATTGGTTTAAAATCAAGTGAAGCTTTCAAGGTATAACAGGTAACTTATTAGAATGGTTCATTAAGGATTGATATTGTTAGACTAATACCAGATAAAAGTAAACGTTCAGTGATTCATGTATTTTTCTCACATCCCCCACATGTGCCCCTTTATAAGATACCCGCCCTGTTGGCTGATACACAAACTAACCGGGCCGCCTGTGGGGGATGTTAACCGCCTGTCTGAATGTTGGAATGTAAACCCCGCAGAACCCGAGTGTGCTATCCCACAGTGCACCTGACACTGTGACCGTGATTACACCAGGTCCGGTCTCTGGGCCGTCAGTAGGCGCCCATCTCTGTGCCCCATCCCCCATCCCCCGCCCCCCGCCCCCCGCCCCCCCCGCCCCCCCGCCCCCCGCCGCCCCTTGTTTTAGTCCCCTGTGGGTACGGTCCAGTGAATCACGTGGCACAGGTTTGGCACTTCGCGGAAGTGTGTGAATCTACCTGGCTGTGGTTTAGCCTGGAAGCCTGACCTATGTCATCACATATTAGGCCAGGTAACGCCCATCATTTTTCTGGTGCATCATGGGTAACAGCGGGATTGCATTCAGCTGGTATTATGCTGGTTCCCTGGTCATCCGCTAGGGGGCTTGGGGGGAATCTGTCAGTTTGTACAGAAACATTCTAATAAATTACCTTTTACATTTCGAAAGGTTGTCATTACTTTATTTTCTATTATCCTTTATTATAAACAAGTATAAATAAGGTATTTGGGGAATCTCGGGAGGGAGAGAGATTGTTCTAGTTTTCCTTGCCACTGCAAATCAGTGGGGAAACCAGCGAAAGTTCAAGGTCGATCACACATTGCCCTCACTGGGCGTTACCTGTCCTATTGTTACTTGGGGCAGGGAACCCGTCTAACTGTGCCTGTAGTTGGTGTCGTCTTGGAAACAACACGCTGACCACAAACAGTTTACCTGAGGCCCAGTTCACACCTGACCACGTCCATTATCGCATTTAGCACCACCCACAGATTGTTTTTATGTGTGTTTTTAAATATTTATTGTCGTTAACGTCACAGCACACGCAGTGTTTTTCAGTTAGTCAGGAGTAAAAGTGGTAGTCCCACTTACATATCCATATACTTTGTCAATGTCTATTTTATATATATCACAACATTACAAGTCATTTCCTTTTACAGATTTGTCCTACTTTTTCTCATTTTCGAAGTTGTGTGACTAAAAAAGTAAAACAAGAGACTAGTTAAACACGATACACAACACAGCACAACATAAACAAGAACTGAGTCATTCACACCAGAAAAATACTGAACTATTTTTACCTTCAGACAAAGGCTGTGATTTATAAAGCTATATGACTGGTATCAACCCCCGCTCTGTTACACTCATTTTAAACTGTTCCCTGTTCCTTATTTGCTGATGACATTATAGTGCTTTATTCCGCTACATGGTTCCTCTATATACAGGCGACTCGATCTGATGAATTCTGATGTGGGTCTATCCACGAGTGGCCTTATTTTCTCAGGATACATTCCTGAGAAAATATCGGTCGGTATAAACAACTAAATTAGAAGCACATCCCAATATTTCTCTCCAGAATCATGTCACGATATTTACTGCCATGAACGATGTCGGAGCTTGTTTAAATGATCGTGGACAGAACGAATCTTACTCGCACAACCATGTGAGCAAGTAACCATCAGGTGCAAACACTTGAGTTACTTTGAGACCCACGACTGTTATCATCCCAGTGAGCCTCGCCGTAATCCTCAACTCCATGGACTATCGAGTGTCAGTTGATAAACTTACGTGTATATATGTATTGATTATGGTTTATGGCCTTGTGACATCATTACAATATCAGACTACATAGATTTACTGTAGACTATAAAACTGCTGACATGCACACAGTGTGCGTACAAACACCGACCTATGTAGGGTAACGGAGTTTACATGGAGGCGCATTCAAAGGGGCCAGCCATGGCGCAACATTCTCAATAATTGTACCCCACCCCCTCTCCATCTTGTACGTACAAGTCTAATTGAAAGAATTGAAAGTTAAACCACATAAACAAACAAACGAAGGGGTGAACGCAACATTTCCTAAAGTTTTAAGCCTCCCCCCCCCCCCCCACACTTTATGGATACAGACTGCACAAGTAGTGGATGTTCGTACAGACAGCACACTGACATTATTGACACATACATATGGATAAGGGACCTGTAGAATAGAGTTGTCCATGTATTACCGTAAATCCCTATCATCATACACCTGTGGCTGAACGTCTATGAAATACTACCCGCTTCTAGGGGTGCAGTATGATAATGTTCGGGCTCACTGAGTCGTACTGAATGAGGTACGAATCGATGACTTAATAAGTGAATACTATAGAGGAAACCCATGAAAGTTTAGGGTCTGAGCTCGTATCCCATCGAGTTTGAATCACGTAGTAATTCACAAGGCGAAGCCGCGTGAATTGCTATGTGATTCAAATGAGATGGGATCGAGCTCTGACCCTAAACTTGAATGGGTTTCTGAATTTATCTCACCCTTAATATTGACTAATGGGCTAACATTTGTGACATTATACCCCATTGGATATTTTTCCTAAATATCTAATGGGTTTTAGATACGAGTTCCCAATGTTAAGTCTATGGAGAAAAAATATCTGGGGTGAGATAAAATGGCGTATCTTTTGGGTGTAATTTTAGCAATATGATAAAACGTAGTGACTGAGGCTGTAGAGAGGCTGTTCTCGGACCGTTGGGACGTGTTTTATGTAATACAAAAGACCTGGAACGGTCATCTATGGGCTCAGTCACCACGTTTTCTCTTATTACTAGTGAGACATAAATCTGACGGGGACCCACCTGAGGTCCCATGACTTCTGGTTATAATTATATGATAATAGACTCAGGCACACGTGGTGTTAGTAAGTTTGTTTGTCCCCTGTGGAGGTGGGTGTTGATGTATTTGTATTTGTATGAATGTATAATTATATTTAGTTTGTTTGTCCCCTGTGGAGGTGGGTGTCGTGGGTGTGGTGCTAACCGTGAACTCGGTCATGCCTCAGTCTCACAACCACCACCTGGTCACGTGCCGGCGACACACAGACAGACACGCCCATGCGTCTCACAGCACAGCGCACCTGACGACCAAAGCGCGCATTACCGCCATCATCATCGTGATTAGTCTCAGCTGGTGGAGACGGAACATGCTGTAGTTACCGTAAGAGGGGACCCCCACCTACCACGATAGGCCACGACATCCTTCCCGATCGCTACGATTTGAAATGGGGAAATCGTGACCTATCGGGAGGTCCCCGATAGGTCCAACAGTTTGAAATCGTAGAGCGTGGCAACACCTTGGAAGGACCAATAACATAAACTATGGTCACGATAGCTCCACGACTACCCTACGACAGGCTATGAAATTTCCAACATGTTGGAAATTATCGGGACCTCTACGATTGGCGTTTTCATCGCAGCCTACAATCGGAATGGTGTCGGGAAGGCCGTCGTAAGGCCAATCGGGACCAGAATCGTGGTAGGTGGGGGCAGGCTTTAACGCACAGACCAAGTCTAATACGACATATTGAACGTTAAACTACCCAAACAAACAAGCGTACGGACGTTATCATAAGAGAGAAGACAGGGCTTAGTGTTATTATCCAGTTACCACAACACACGTTATAAGTATATCACAGACAGAAGACAGGCCTTGTGTCATTATCCAGTTACCACAACACACGTTATAAGTATATCACAGACAGAAGACAGGCCTTGTGTAATTATCCAGTTACCACAACACACGTTATAAGTATATCACAGACAGAAGACAGACAGGGCTTGTGTAATTATCCAGTTACCAAAACACACGTTATAAGTATATCACAGACAGAAGACAGACAGGGCTTGGTGTTATTATCCACAGTTACCACAACACACGTTATAAGTATATCACAGACAGAAGACAGACAGGCCTTGTGAGATTATCCAGTTACCACAACACACGTTATAAGTATATCACAGACAGAAGACAGACAGGGCTCGGTGTAATTATCCAGTTACCACAACACACGTTATAAGTATATCACAGAGAGAAGACAGGCCTTGTGTCATTATCCAGTTACCACAACACACGTTATAAGTATATCACAGACAGAAGACAGGCCTTGTGTAATTATCCAGTTACCGTAACACACGTTATAAGTATATCACAGACAGAAGACAGGCCTTGTGTAATTATCCAGTTACCACAACACACGTTATAAGTATATCATAGACAGAAGACAGGCCTTGTGTAATTATCCACAGTTACCGTAACACACGTTATAAGTATATCACAGACAGAAGACAGGCCTTGTGTAATTATCCACAATTACCGTAACACACGTTATAAGTATATCACAGACAGAAGACAGGCCTTGTGTAATTATCCACAATTACCGTAACACACGTTATAAGTATATCACAGACAGAAGACAGGCCTTGTGTAATTATCCACAATTACCGTAACACACGTTATAAGTATATCACAGACAGAAGACAGGCATTGTGTTATTATCCACAGTTACCACAACACACGTTATAAGTATATCATAGACAGAGGACAGACAGGGCTTGGTGTTATTATCCAGTTACCGTAACACACGTTATAAGTATATCACAGACAGAAGACAGGCAGGGCTTGGTTATTATCCACAGTTACCACAACACACGTTATAAGTATATCACAGACAGAAGACAGGCCTTGTGTTATTATCCACAGTTACCGTAACACACGTTATAAGTATATCATAGACAGAGGACAGACAGGGCTTGGTGTTATTATCCAGTTACCGTAACACACGTTATAAGTATATCACAGAGAGAAGACAGACAGGGCTTGGTTATTATCCACAGTTACCACAACACACGTTATAAGTATATCACAGACAGAAGACAGGCCTTGTGTTATTATCCACAGTTACCGTAACACACGTTATAAGTATATCACAGAGAGAAGACAGACAGGCCTTGTGTTATTATCCACAGTTACCACAACACACGTTATAAGTATATCACAGACAGAAGACAGACAGGCCTTGTGTTATTATCCACAGTTACCACAACACACGTTATAAGTATATCATAGACAGAAGACAGACCTTGGTGTTATTATCCACAGTTACCACAACACACGTTATAAGTATATCACAGACAGAAGACAGGCCTTAGTGTTATTATCCACAGTTACCGTAACACACGTTATAAGTATATCATAGACAGAAGACAGACAGGCCTTGGTTATTATTGATTTTGATGAATATCTTCGGGTTCAAACTTTCTCAATCATGGGCATGCCGTTAGCACGTTGTATATATTGTTCATGTAACAGGTCTAGTGTATCGTGAGCCTCTAAGTCGGTGCTGGGTGGTGATGATATTGTGCCGTTAGCATGTTTTATCTCACCCCAGATATTTTTTCTCCATAGACTTAACATTGGAAACTCGTATCTAACACCCATTAGATATTTAGGAAAAATATCCAATGGGGGATAATGTCACAAATGTTAGCCCATTAGTCAATATTAAGGGTGAGATAAATTCAGAAACCCATTCAAGTTTAGGGTCAGAGCTCAATCCCATCTCGTTTGAATCGCTACATAATTCACGCAGCTTCGCTTTGTGAATTACTACGCGATTCAAACTCGATGGGATACAAGCTCTGACCCTTAACTTTCATGGGTTTCCTCAAAGTATATATTGTACATGTAGCAGGTCTACATGTATTGAGGAGTCATCTAACTCGATGGGATGTGATTGATGATCATAAAACAATGCCCTGTGACGTCACAGCCTGCGTTGATCGCCGTCACGTGACGTGTTTATTGTCGTTTGCTGTCATTGTGATGTGTTTCCCGCTCTTTGATTGGCTGTGTGTGTCACGTGACGTGTTTATTGTCGTCTGCTCCCATTGTGACGTGTTTCCTGCTGCTTTATTAGCTCTGTCTGCGCATGCTCTGTTCACTGTGCTTCGTTTGATCATAAAAACTAGAACTTTGATTTAACACCCACATAGACAACATGAAGACCCATCCACATATGGTGCTTAGTAAATCTGTGATTTTATTACCCACCTAATGCCACCCTGTCATTATAAACCTATTGTTGAAGTCTGAGATTGTACAACAGTAACCTCAATGACGCAGGTTAAAGACCACATTCCCGTTACAAGGTTATTGCTGGTGTTACTGCCATGACAGCTAGCTGCGCACTGCTTAGCATCAACTTGTATTTACCCTGGGCGAAAACAGGGAGTTTAGTAACCTCTGGAGGGCGTATGGAACAACTCTGAAGTATTACTATACCTATGGGCGAATGTCTCACTTTTACTGACCAGGAGTACAGATTCCGTTCGTCACTGAGTGGCGAAAGAATATCCATACGTCCCTCCGTACCACATGACCACTCATTCTGCTATTTAGTGAGTTGTATATTAAATTGCACTCTTAATGACTTCTAGGTATATAATAATAAAGAGACACAGTGAGTGTGACTGAATTCCATCTGTTCCTCGATATTTTGGTCAGAAATACTATCCTCACTCTTCGAACTCGGTGAGTATTTCTGATCAAAATATCGAGGAACAGATTCCATTCAGCCACACTAACTATGTCTCTATATATTATTACACAAGGAGAACCAGGATTGTATGTAGGTAAGATGCAAGCCGCACACTGGTAGCCGTAATTTAGTCTGGAGGTTGCAGCCGCTTTAACAGACACACTGAGAAGGTAAAGCCTCGTCCACATAATGTAAGTCGGCGTTTAAATGCGGCCTCGAGGTGCTTGAGGGTCATTGAACTCTGACCCCGAAAAGCGTTCGCTATTTCTGTATTTTTATATCTCAAACCTCATTTTCCCAAAGCGGTACACTTGGCACATGCTTTAATAGCCCTCAAAAGTCGGTCAGCGTATACGGCACATAGCCCTCCTAGTATGGGGACCGCCACCTGACTCAACACAGGGTATTCGGCACATAGCCCTCCTAGTATGAGGACCGCCACCTGACTCAACACAGGGTATACGGCACATAGCCCTCCTAGTATGAGGACCGCCACCTGCCTCAACACAGGGTATACGGCACATAGCCCTCCTAGTATGAGGACCGCCACCTGACTCAACACAGGGTATACGGCACATAGCCCTCCTAGTATGAGGACTGCCACCTGCCCCTGACTCAACACAGGGTATACGGCACATAGCCCTCCTAGTATGAGGGCCGCCACCTGCCCCTGACTCAACATACAGTATACGGCACATAGCTCTCCTAGTATGAGTGTCGCCACCTGCCCCTGACTCAACAAAGCGTATACGGCACATAGCCCTCCTAGTATGAGGTCTGCCATTACCCGTTTACAAAAGACCATTTCCGGATATAGGCGCTCAGTACTTTGACTATGTAGGTTCGAGATTACATGTGTTATTCTCCAATCATTTTCATCCATATTTTTGATATACTTAACAGATGTCATCGTAGCTTTGAGACAGAGTCATTCAGAGACGATAGTAGTAAACTACACTTCAAAAGTAACAAACGAGACCAAAAACAAAAGTCTAGCCTCAAACCCCATAGGTTTAGCACTAAGCCTCGTTCTTACTGGTCACCGGAAATGGTGTTTTGTAAACGGGTATTTGTGGTTTCAGCAGGTTCACTTTGTCTCCCTATTCGGCACATAGCCCTCCTAATATAAACAAAACAAGGAAAAGACAACGGAATGTAACCCAACCCCCGCCAAAATAAGCAAAACAAAAAACCTAAACTAAACAAAAACCAACGAACCTGCGACTATCGCATGGCCTCTGCGTGTCTGGGACTTTGAGCCAAGACGGTGCCCGTACTGCCCCCACCCTCCTCCACCCTCCTTTGTTCTCCAGCCCCACCTCCTGTTCCTATCAAGGCTACAGGAGGAGACATGTTCACGATCCGTGTGTTCACTCCCCCTGGTGGCCGTCACCTGTTCACAGCGTCAATACTCCAGTTCATGTGGGGTTTTTTTGTTGGTTTTTTTTTAAATTTCACGTAAGACATTACTATCACCCGGGCTTCTTCCGTTCGTGGTCCCGACCATACGATATACGGTACACAGTACAGACTGTCCTACAGGGCAGGGCAGTAGCATAGGACAAATAAGACAAACAGGAGAAAGACAGTGTTGCAGATGAATACTAGAGTTGGACATTACCAGATAACCTCAAGACTCAAGACTCGCATGCGTTGATCTAACGATTTAAAAAAAAAAAAAATTATTTAGAAAAAGCATCTCTCAGTATGTCTGAGTTGAACGCCATGAACACCCAGCAGGATGTCCGCTGGGGGCATGAAAATAAGAGGACACATTTATCATGTGGAATTTACTGCCTCAGAGAGACTGAGAAAACGTGGAAAGCACATCGTTATTGGCCATGGAATGGGGCTGGGGGGTGTGGGGAGCTTTGAACCACTGTTTATTGGTGTGAATGAGGCCCAGTTTCTCTTTGATTTACACAAGAAAAATAATATTTATAAACTGAAAACAGGAAAACTGCCTCCTCTGACCTGAGGTTGATTCAAATCACGAACTGGCGTTTACGACGTCAACCTCGAGTAGCCACAAAACCATCGATTATTGTCTTTACTATCCATGTTCTTGAATTAATTAAACCCAGAAATTACCATATTAAAGAGTAATTCAGTAGGAGCTGGTTTTTTTTGTTCTACAGCAAAAAGCGACTATTTCCCCGTAACCAATGGCTGTGAGGCCGTGTACCATTGATTTGAATCCTTATGGTGATGGTATCTGACAGGTACTAAACAATGGGTGTAGGAGTCCACAAATATTTCCCAAGGGGACTTTGTATACCACGGATAATAAACAATTGGGCGTGGTTTACAAAGTCCCCTTGCATTTTCAATGGGGACTTTGTATACCATTAATAAAAAAAACATGCAAAGTGAGAAGGGATCACAAGGCTCGTCCTTGGATCATTTGAAACTTTTACAATTTGCTGTCAGAGTAGGGGCTGTACCTGACACGGTGAAGGAGAGACAATGTAAATGCGTACATTGAACACGTCTCCTGCCAGACCTGGACGTTGGTGGCTCGCCAGACTGGCACCTCGTGTACCAGGAACATGGCATACGTCCTGTCCTATACAGAAACCTAGACTGGCTCCAGTCCCTGCATCCTATGGCTACCCTCCTCGCTGGGATACAGGGACTGGCTCTAGTCCCTGTATCCTATGGCTACCCTCCTCACTGAGATACTGGCTCCAGTCCCTGCATCCTATGGCTACCCTCCTCGCTGGGATACAGGGACTGGCTCCAGTCCCTGCACCCTATGGCTACCCTCCTCGCTGGGATACAGGGACTGGTACAATCGGTATTGGTGTCCGATTTCTGGCGCTGTATAGCTCCGGTATTCCATCACTCTCCATACAGATATCCTGGCCACTGATCAGGATATCTGATGGGAGATTGATACCCTCTCACTTTGATCTCAATCAGGTCACAGGCAGGAGTAGGCGAAATTTATTGCTATGATTACACAGGCGGCCAGGGAACTGGAGGAGGGGAGGGGGAGGGGTAGGGGGAGGTATAGGGTTAAAGCAGGGTCAGGGGGTTAAAGGGAGCGGCTTGGGGCCTGGGGCTGTAAACAGGAGATTCTGTTCATAGTGGACAAGTCTTTGATTCATGGGCCAGTCAGAGAAGGATACCTACTTTAATGAACTTGATTCTTATTGTATTTAATCATTAAGTGAATGTTCATAATCAAAGTTTTGAGCAAGTCCAACACAAACATTCAGCGACAATACCACGATAACGACATAGTCACCACACACGTCTGTATGTATACCTACCTGTACAAGGTCCCCCCAGGTGACAGGTCCATAAGAATATACAGTAAGATATTATGATAAATATGTTTACCACGAACATTCAGTGATAGAAGCACATCTAAATGCCAATATCGTCACCAGCCAAGTGTTCCCGTATGCGTGTACATAATACCCCCAGGTGTCAGGTCTACATGAATGTACAGTGTAATATCCTTATATCCTGTAAAAATGCGTTTTGTTTCAAAGGAGAGTTTACTGTCGCTAAAACACTTAGCTTCCGGCTCAGTCTGTACGACGTAGGTTGACATTCAACATTTTTTGGTATTTTATAAACTGGTATTACTCACTTTGATCTTCTCCATGTTTTTTTAGGGTTAATAATTATTGTGTGCAGATGCAGGATCCATGGTTTATAGAGAGAACCCAACGAGTGTGGTTAGGGTTTATTAATACGTCATCAGTATGGTTGCGTGTTATTTTTACGAGGCGAAGTGAAATCTAAAAGCGACCAAACTAATGACATATTAGTTAACCCTAGCCATACAGTTTGGTTTAAGATTTTACCACACGCCTTAGTTTTAATAATGAACGAATCAAAACCGAACAGAATAGAACATCATTTCCCCAGGTTGTGTATTTTGTAGCTACACAAAAGGGTACAGTTTCCCATGTTAGGTCCAGGTGTAGGATCGGGACTAGACTTGCTCAAGTCTTTGATTATGAACATTCATTAACTGATTAAACACAATCGGAATAAAGTTCATTAAAGTATGTATCCTTCTCTGACTGACCCATGAATCAAAGACTTGTCCACTATGAACATAGTATAGACATAGGATGCAGGGACTGGAGCCAGTATCCCAGTGAGGAGGTTAGACATAGGATGCAGGGACTGGAGCCAGTATCCCAGCGAGGAGGGTAGACATAGGATGCAGGGACTGGAGCCAGTCCCTGTATCTCAGCGAGGAGGGTAGACATAGGATGCAGGGACTGGAGCCAGTCTAGCGAGGGGTAGACATAGGATGCAGGGACTGGAGCCAGTCTAGGGAGGGGTAGACATAGGATGCAGGGACTGGAGCCGGTCTAGGGAGGGGTAGCCATAGGATGCAGGGACTGGAGCCAGTCTAGCGAGGGGTAGCCATAGGATGCAGGGACTGGAGCCAGTCTAGGGAGGGGTAGACATAGGATGCAGGGACTGGAGCCAGTCTAGGGAGGGGTAGCCATAGGATGCAGGGACTGGAGCCAGTCTAGGGAGGGGTAGACATAGGATGCAGGGCTGGAGCCAGTCTAGATCGGGACATGATTCTGTAAACGGAATGAAGCCCTAACTAGCACGGCACAGCGACATGCTTTCTGCATGGTTAGCAGTAAACGTACAATTAGTATTCCACTCACAGCAAGGAGAGGGAAAAACACAGTAGCAGGTTTGTCCTACTGCTGGTGGAAAAACAAGAATCTCAGATTCTTACAGAAAACATCATGCAGGACTAGAAAACCGTGGATCAGGAAAGGAGGTCTATTCTAATCATGACTGGTCAATACAGGTCGGCAAAGAAATGATGTTTAAAATGTCCCTCATCGCCGATAGAAACGGAATACTGCAGACTGAAAACAAATAGAACTATGTCCAGACCGCAGCGGGCTTTAAAGGCATATCCCACAATTTACGGTGGCGCCACCTGGTGATTTCTAAATATTCCCATTCGTCCATTGAAATTGGTAATTTGTGGCATATTCCAAACTCAAAAGAGTAAAATTTCAGTTTTGTCTGGTTTGACCTAATCCAATAGGTAAAATAGGCCCTTTTTCATTTGCTTGATTTATAGAGTAAATGTACTGAAAAATATTGTTTTCTTCAATTCCTTCAAAAACAAGAACAGCGATCTATGATCTTTAAAAAAACTAAATAGGTAGTAATATAGATATATTATATTCTGTGAAAGTTTGAGGAAAATGACATGGGTTTTACTATGTGAAAAACAACTTTTTATAATTTCTATATAATCTAATATAAAATTATCATAATATTGATATCTAAATCAAAATCTAGCACCGTGACCCCCGATTTTTAAGTCAAAATATGTGCTCTACAATACTTAGAGATCATTGTATTCAATTTTCAGAAAGATGACATGGGTTTTAATTTTCACGCCAAATTGTCCGATATGCCTTTAACATCAGGGATTCTGAATGGATTCTGCGCTATCAGGATCACATTTACCACATTTAACAGGAGTAGGGAGAGGGAGAGGGAGGGAGGGGCCAGTCGACTTGAATATGTTGATCCCTCCCTGTTGACATCGGTCCGTGTATTTGTGCATCCCGTTTATTTGAGTGTGCACCGTTTGATAGAGACCTCCAATCGGCGATTTCTGAACTGAGATTACGAGTTGAGATACGGCTGGGGGATGTCAATGGACTGTTAACGTATTTCTAAGTGGTAGGAAGGTGTGTTTTCTCCCCATTGAGTATGTTTTCTCAATACTCCATGGGCGTTGGATACGAGTTCCCATTGTTAAGTCTATGAGGAAGAAATACGAGGTGTGAGCTATAAAATAATGTGAGATGCCATTAACAGAATAACGGAGATACACACAGAATTGTCTGCGTTACATCGGGTTCATACTGGTGACTGTTTTAGTCCACAATGGACGTGTTTCTAAGTGGTAGGAAGGTGTGTTTTGCCCCCATTGAGTATGTTTTTCTCAATACTCCATGGGCGTTGGATACGAGTTCACAATGTTAGGTCTGTGGACAAAAGATACCCTGGGTGAGATAATGAGAAATTTATAAAAAAAAAAAATTTCAAAAGCGTCATAATAATAAAGAATAACGGAGATACACACATAATTGTCTGCCTTACATCTGGTTGATACGGGTGACTGTTTTCGTCCATAATGGGCGTGTAACCTATTTCTGAGTGGTGGGTGTTTATTTGTTGTACACGGTCAGCGCACAGACAGGTGTTGGTGTCAGTCAACTGTGACCTTGACGATGACTCAAAGTCGTCTGCTTTAAATCCATTCTTTACGTCACCGCGCCACGGACTGAACGCACACATCACCTCATACATGACGGGCATGGTAGAGCTGATTTAAGCCAATATAATCTCGGGAAATGGCCACTAAAATTCATTTTGGTGACTATAGACAAAGACTGGAGTTTTATGACCATGTTCTCCATACGGGACTTGTCTAATTGATGGAGGTGCCACAGACTGACGCCTCGGGTTCTGTTCTAACACACTTCACGTAGGCACCACCTGTCAACAAAATGACCCTCTACAATAAATTGATGGTTCCCGTTTATCATTATTTTCTCCTAAAAATGATAAATTTTGGAAATATTTTATATGTGAGAACCAGTGGAAGCTGTTTATCATTTGGTAGTTGTCTGAGTCGTGGTATGCGGTGTGGTTGAGTTATAAATCTGATTTATGGCGTTATTTAATAATAGACAGAGACCTTAGACAAGTATAACTCCACTGCTGCCCAAATTGGTTTTGATAGTTGGCTTTATTAGAACAGTATTTACAACGTTTCGGCCGTTAGTTGCCTTTTTCAAGTGTATTTAGTAATACAGAAACTCTTGAATTCCTTGAAGGGGAGTTCGTGGGATTTTCGTTTTGATTTTGCTTTCATATGAAGTAACTTTAAATCTTTATTTCTTGTTCCACAATAAAAGGTTTCTCGGATCATGGGGTGGTGTGTATGGTGGAGTGTAGCTGAGATCATTAACTGATACATAAAGTCGGGCTGTATTTAGGATCATGTCGTGGTGTGTATGGTGGAGTGTAGCTGAGATTATTAACTGATATATAAAGTCGGGCTGTATTTAGGATCATGTCGTGGTGTGTATGGTGGAGTGTAGCTGAGATTATTAACTGACACATAAAGTCGGGCTGTGTCTCGGATCATGTCGTGGTGTGTATGGTGGAGTGTACCTGAGATTATTAACTGATACATAAAGTCGGGCTGTATTTAGGATCATGTCGTGGTGTGTATGGTGGAGTGTAGCTGAGATTATTAACTGATACATAAAGTCGGGCTGTATTTAGGATCATGTCGTGGTGTGTATGGTGGAGTGTAGATTATCAACTGATACATAAAGTCGGGCTGTATAAAACGTTAAGTGGGCGGACGACATCCTCTGACTAGACGGACATGGCTGACTGACTTTTAAAACTCGGCTGACATCGGATTGTATTACCACGAAGTGATTTATCTCCAGGCGTCTTTAAGATAAACCTAAGACGGCTGAGATCTGTCACTCACCTACACACACTGTGAGAGAATAACTCTACAGTTGCTGTCCTGTAGACAGTGCTGAAAACTATCCATTACCTGGTGATATTTTTAATATTAATAAATTCACGATATTTAATTAGATTAAAAATACTTAAATTTGCCATTTTTTTCAATGAAGGCCTACCACTCAATATTTCTGTCCCAAAGGTCCTACGAGTATTGCAGTCCGTTCTCCATGGTCTATATCCTGTGTGTTTTCCATTCTTTTAGTGTGTTTAGGGGTGAGAGAAATACAAAAGGCAACTCGTTCTGGTCAGTCATGGTGCGCCAACTCATTTGGACCCTAATGATATTGTCTCGGCTGCCGCTTTGTTCATATCACTCCGCATCAAACTCGTGGAGAATGACGACTTTGACCAAAGCTTGTTGGTTTCTTCTTTAGTCTTAATGGCTTTAGGATACTACAGAGTACAGATCTGTAGCATGACCAGGTCACTTTTCTTTTTGTTTGAACACACTTTTTGTGGGTTTAAGTCCCACTATGGCTACCATTCTCCTTCATCTCCACTAGCCTTGTGGTGTAAAAACAGCGAGAAAAGCTGAATATTAGAAAGTCTGAAAAGGAATTGTTATGGTTGATTAGGGGTCAAATTAGACAAACACTTCAACTGGCACAGGCATGGCGTTGTATTGGAAAGTGAGAATTTAATGAAAAATGAAATGTCCGTTTCGGGCTTTGTCATCTAAAGTCAAGCTCTGTGTATCTACCGTGCTTATCAAGGCCATCTAGAGATACCTGGAAACCTACTTTAACAGTTAGTCTACTCTATTCCATGTCCAGCTGCCCAAGTGAGTGGTCGTATGTCTGCAGTAAGGCAGATGGTCATCGGATTATCTCCTCCATTGTCCAACGTGTATATCGACTTATTTTACCCCACAACCGAATATCTTTTGTCATTATCATTCTATATGTGAAGCGCAAGGCCTGTAAACGTACCCTGGTGACCAGTTTCCTGATAGAAATATAATCATGGAATACAGAAAGCCGTATTCTACTCAGTAGAGTACGGACAAAGTCCATTCTCCGAGTCATCTGGCAACTTCCGGTTTGAAATCCCCTCCGAATTCCCCTAACAACGGAGATTTCCGCCATCTTGCTGGTGAATACAAAGCGCTGTCAGAGTGTAAAATGGTGAAAATATATTGTTTCCGACATGTGTATGTGCAATCTGCACATGTAATCATTGAAATAGGATTAGATACAATATCCTGACATGATTTGAAAGTGCCAACTCGAAGTAAATCGGTTGTTTCGACGAATTGTTGACATCGAGTATAAGGTCTAAACTGAGGCTATCACTTGATCATTTGATTTGAAACTGCGAGGGTGCAATGGTTTTGTCGAGGGAAAGGCCTCAGAGTTACCGAATACATCCACATATATTAATAACTATCAGAAATGACCATTTGAATTCGCCATAGACTTAACACTGCGTAGGTGCCTTGCCAAGATGGCCGCGAAAAGGGTTCACAGCGCCACCTACTTCCAGGTTGACTCGACGAATAGCGTGAAAAACATCAGCTATTTTATCTTTCCCTTGATAACTTATATTTGAAATGCTGAATAATAAATACATTACCGTCATTTTGTTCTGCATGATTATATTCTCCTTGTAGTTGACACTATGCAATATCCTCGCATTCGCTCGAATATTACTACGCGTCAACTACACGGAGTATATTTGGTCCCTACATACCCTCAGGGTCCCCTGGGGCCCGTTTCAATAGAATGGGTCACTAAACCACTTAGTGACATGTTTAGTGACGCCAATAGTGACTTGAATAACAGAAAAAGTTTGGTCGCGTTGCAATAGGCATGTCACTAAAGGGGAGGTGTGTCTTGTCACTATTGTGGATGTGTCCCTAGTTTGGGACAACACATTTTGAGTATCCCACCTCTCATACTCATGTCCTACTGGGAACAAGTGGTGTCAAGGTGAATGTCACCGCATAAATTAGCGACTGCGCTTGGGTAATTCTACACTGGAATCCAGAGCAGCATTTCTATGACAAAATTCAAATGTGAATATCTCTGGATTGCATGGACCGATATCCTTCATATTTGGCTTGTTTATAAGTTGTATGTGTCCCTAACTGGGGTTAAAGTTTCATAGCGTTATCCCTATGGTAAGTAAAGTTATGTGTTTGTGACATCAAAAACGAGAGGGTTTACCCTCTCGCTATTATAGACACGATAGTGACCCTTTTAGTGACCGGACAGCCACTTCTGAAATGGTACAAGCCACTATTTGCGGCTGTCTCTTACCCTATGTCCCACAAACGGTTGTCCCTTAAATATTGCAACGCGAAGTACCGCTATTGTGTCACTAGACACAATAAGGGACGTCCTACAGACTATTGAAACGGGTCCCTGGGACGTTAAACCACAAACAAACAACACGGAGAATACGACCGTGCGGATATAAATCATGGTAATATTTTGTATATAAAAAGACTGCCGATAGCGGGCTCCGAACTCCCGACGTTCGCATTCGGAGCCGAAGACTCAGCCGACTGCTCCACAAAGACGGGTGCCATAGCGGTGTCAAATACTAATTAGCCTGTTGGGGAATCAGCGGATATGCAAGTCCTTACAGCTCCTATTATTTCGATGACACAGGTATTTTGCCAGCAACCAGCGCAATTATTCTCGTGTCTGATCACGGGGCAAGGCAATTGGATAACTACAGTTTTAAATTATAATTTTGGTATGGATAGAAACAAATCCTAAGGATAAAAGTACATCTGTGTAGAGAAACACAAAAAATAGTAACAGGATTCAGTTAAGTACTGCACGAGATTCTCACTCTCGTGGCCCTTCAGTCTCCATCCCTATGTCTGGTTCACTCTGTCTCTATGTGCGGGACGATCTCCAAGCGGATAGTATCGAAAATTACACGTTTTATACATGTGGTAGGTAATGACACAGATATTTTGCCAGCAACCAGCGGAGTGGTCTCCTGCCTGCACGAGATTATCACTCTTGTGGCTCCTCAGTCTCCAGCCCTAGGTCTGGTTAACTATGTCTCTATGTGCGGGAGCAACTTCAAGCGGATTCGACGAAATTCTACCGTTTTAGATATAGTAGGTAATCACAAGGTTGTAACGTGATAGTTACCTGGAGACACAACAACAACATAGAAATATAACAACATGTCATAAACGACTGAAGATCTCTCGTCAAGAGACCAGGGACAAGATGAGACAGAACAGACATCTTACATAACACCACATAGATAGACCTCTTACACCTCAAGTAGTCACTCAGATAGATACTGACCGGGGGGTGACAGAGACATGCTGGTAAGTGCGTACTGCCGCGTACTGAGTGGATACTGACCGGGGGGTGACAGAGACCTGCTGGTAAGTGTGTACTGCCGCGTACTGAGTGGATACTGACCGGGGGGTGACAGAGACCTGCTGGTAAGTGCGTACTGCCGCGTACTGAGTGGATACTGACGGGGGGTGACAGAGACCTGCTGGTAAGTGCGTACTGCCGCGTACTGAGTGGATACTGACGGGGGGTGACAGAGACCTGCTGGTAAGTGTGTACTGCCGCGTACTGAGTGGATACTGACCGGGGGGTGACAGAGACCTGCTGGTAAGTGTGTACTACCGCGTACTGAGTGGAAACTGACCGGGGGGTGACAGAGACCTGCTGGTAAGTGCGTACTGCCGCGTACTGAGTGGATACTGACCGGGGGGTGACAGAGACCTGCTGGTAAGTGCGGACCACCGCGTACTGAGTGGATACTGACCGGGGGGTGACAGAGACCTGCTGGTAAGTGCGTACTGCCGCGTACTGAGTGGATACTGACCGGGGGGTGACAGAGACCTGCTGGTAAGTGCGTACTGCCGCGTACTGAGCGGATACTGACCGGGGGGTGACAGAGACCTGCTGGTAAGTGCGTACTGCCGCGTACTGAGTGGATACTGACCGGGGGGTGACAGAGACCTGCTGGTAAGTGTGTACTGCCGCGTGCTGAGTGGATACTGACCGGGGGGTGACAGAGACCTGCTGGTAACTGGTACTGCCGCGTGCTGAGTGGATACTGACCGGGGGGTGACAGAGACCTGCTGGTAAGTGCGTACTGCCGCGTGCTGAGTGGATACTGACCGGGGGGTGACAGGGACCTGCTGGTAAGTGCGTACTGCCGCGTACTAAACGGATACTGACCGGGGGGGTGACAGAGACATGCTGGTAAGTGCGTACTGCCGCGTACTGAGTGGATACTGACCGGGGGGTGACAGAGACCTGCTGGTAAGTGCGTACTGCCGCGTACTGAGCGGATACTGACCGGGGGGTGACAGAGACCTGCTGGTAAGTGTGTACTGCCACGTACTGAGTGGATACTGACCGGGGGGTGACAGAGACCTGCTGGTAAGTGCGTACTGCCGCGTACTGAGCGGATACTGACCGGGGGGTGACAGAGACCTGCTGGTAAGTGTGTACTGCCGCGTACTGAGTGGATACTGACCGGGGGGTGACAGAGACCTTCTGGTAAGTGCGTACTGCCGCGTACTGAGTGGATACTGACCGGGGGGTGACAGACACCTGCTGGTAAGTGTGTACTGCCGCGTGCTGAGTGGATACTGACCGGGGGGTGACAGAGACATTCTGGTAAGTGCGTACTGCCGCATACTGAGTGGATACTGACCGGGGGGTGACAGAGACCTGCTGGTAAGTGCGTACTACCGCGTACTGAGTTGATACTGACCGGGGGGTGACAGAGACATTCTGGTAAGTGCGTACTGCCACGTACTGAGTGGATACTGACCGGGGGGTGACAGAGACATTCTGGTAAGTGCGTACTACCGCGTACTGAGTGGATACTGACCGGGGGGTGACAGAGACCTGCTGGTAAGTGTGTACTGCCGCGTACTGAGTGGATACTGACCGGGGGGTGACAGAGACCTGCTGGTAAGTGTGTACTGCCGCGTACTGAGTGGATACTGACCGGGGGGTGACAGAGACCTGCTGGTAAGTGCGTACTGCCGCGTGCTGAGTGGATACTGACTGGGGGGTGACAGAGACCTGCTGGTAAGTGTGTACTGCCACGTACTGAGCGGATACTGACCGGGGGGTGACAGAGACCTGCTGGTAAGTGCGTACTGCCGCGTACTGAGTGCCACTCGAGGAGCTCTCAACTTCACAACACTTCAGAGAGTATGTCGTCCATTTACACATGGCCTCCTTGACCAGATTTCCGCACTCATTGCTATCAGAGCTATTTGGAGATTTTGATCTGCCCTTCTCCGGGCTGTGTTTTGAGTATTGGGGCTGGTCTATACCGCCACGCCCCCTGGTGTGGAGTGCTGTGGGGATCCCTTTATTGGGAAAGCATGGCGTTGTAAAGCGGGATCTCAGTTAGTGCAGCTACATATCGTCAAAATCAAAACGCATGTCATTCTCCTGAAAACTGAATACGGTGATCTCTAAGTGCTGCAGAACGCATATCTAACTTTAAAATTGGGGTCACTGTGCTATATATGTAGATTTAGAGGTTGATATTATGATAATACTATATTATTCTTAGATTATAAAAAGCTAGTTTTTATATTGTAAAACCCATGTCAATTCTTCAATTTAGATTTTGCTCATTTCGTTTAGGAATGTGCCACAAACAACTAATTTAAACGCATAACTGTGAATATTCAAATATAATCAGGTTGTAAAGATCTGCAGTCGATAATTCTAACTTTGTGGTATTTTTGCGTTGAAAAAGCAGCATTATTAATTATATTATATATTAAATCTATTCTGAATTCTTTCCCCCAAATCCAAGATGGCCGACACTGGCCAGGCTAATTGGTCCTTCCTGCTGTAGCTATAATCCCCCCTTTGAACCCGGCTTTGGCCGGCGGTTGTTTGTGAACCCAACTTCCTGGAGATACGGGCGTGCTCGTTGTTACAAGGGTGACGCTAATTGGCGCCTAACACGACCGCCCGTATAAGCGTCTCCACCTGGAGACAAAGGCGTCCCACTGCTATAAAACAGAACCGCATTAAACCCAGAGTATTCAGTCTTACCTGGATTCTGCTACCTACAACATCTATGCGTTGACTCCAAACCTTATTTAACGTATATCGACCGCTAGGGACAGAACCGCTATGGGTATAGCCTAGGAACTTTACATTGGCGACCACGACGAGACGCTTTTAGTGTTTGATTCGAGGACAGATTGCCGGTCGAGCTACGAATGACCACGGAAGGACCGACTCCATAGGCACGGACGCGGACAGGGAAGTGACATTCTGTTATGCTGTAACGTTTTAATGTGGGCGTGGAAGGTACTTGCATGCCGGTAGTTCTGTAGACCGAGCGGACCAGCAGCTGTCGCACGTGGGAATCGCAACAGTTCGTGCCATATAGGTAATTGCCGTATATAACGTGTGTAGTTATTAACGCAATTCGGGAGGATGGCCGAACCCAGTGTGTTGCCCGAGGATTTCCAGGTGTGGCTCAACGCTGGGAAGTTGGCGGGGAGTATTCCGACCGACTTTACTGTCGCCAACACGGAGCAACTGGCCAAGCTATGGAAGCAGTACCTGGCCCAGACCTGCAAGGAGGTGAAAGATGTCGCTGTCTACGAGTTGGAGCAGCGGCTTCGCGTCGAGTTCACGCGACAGGCCGAGCAACGGGCCCAACAACACGCTCTGGAGTCCCAGCAGCACGCCCTGGAGCTCGCCGAGGCGGCGCGACAGCTCGCCGAGGCCCGCGCGATCATTATCGACTCCGCCCCCCGGTCGCGGCCCGAGACCCACGAGTTGGCCTCAGTCAAGCAGCTCATCCGGCTGTTTCGGGCGCTGCCGACCGTCAACGGTCAAGATAAAGCCGCCCTCCGCACGTGGTTGAACGATGTGCGACAGGCGCGCTTCGTCTCCAAAGCCCCCGACAAGAAGCTGATCTCGGAAGCCCTGGCCTACTCAGCGGGGCGCCTCAAGTCGATAATCTACGATTGTTTCGAGGACGGCGTCACCGACTTCGAGGCCGTAGAACGAAAGATAACTTCAACGCTCCTCGGCATGGAGGAAATGGAGAGTCTACGCGCGGCACTCGGGCACTTCTCTTAGACGGCCCACGAGACCGCCCCCGAGTACGCGCAGCGCTTCTGGTTGGCGGCCAAGAAAGCCTACTCGGCCCAGGAACTCGCCTCCCCCTTTGTGCTACGGCCGACGATGCGACAGTTCGTCAGTACCCTGTTGCGAGGCCCCCTGCGGTGGGACCTCAATCTCAACACGCCAACGACTATCGCGGAGGCTCTCTCGAGGGTCGACGCGTTGGCGAAGGCGGTGGAGAAGGAGGCTCACTCGGACGACACTCGCATCGAGGAGGCCATGGAGGTGGGCGCGGTCGGCTCGAGGACCACGGCCGCCCGTTCCGCCAACCACCCCGCGCCAACCGCCCACCAGCGACAGATGGAGGAGATGCAGCAGGCAATAAAATCAATACAGGGGGAGTTGAAGGCGAAGAAGGGGAACAAGGGCCACACGGTCGCGGCCGTGATGCCCGCAGCAGCGCCACCACAATCCACGATTGTGTTCGCGCCGACCCCCGCGCCCGTTCCCGCCCCCCAGCCGCTGTTTGCGACCGTCCCAGCTCCGCCGCCTCCAACCGTCGCCTCCACCGTAGCAGCCGTCGCGCCGGGGCAGCGTAACTCCGGCCAGCGGATGACGCCCATCAGCGACATCATCTGCTACGCTTGCAACCAATGAGGCCATTATGTGGCTGGATGCCCCAGTCTGAAGGCCTCCCGGGACGCGGCACGGTCGTTGGCCCACTCCCAGGATCAAGTCGTAGCCGCCGCGACCCAGGGAAACTAAAACGCGCGTCCGACCGACGACCCTGCATTGACCTCGAGCTTCAAGGCGTGGCACTGCAGGCCCTCGTCGACTCTGGTGCGTGTTGCTCCCTGGTGTCCGTCCCTGCGGCGGATGCCTTGCGACAGGTGGGCGCGGTGGGTAAGAGTACGAGACCCCCGGCGCGACTTAAATCCCTCACCGGCCACGGCATCTCCGTCCGCGAGGCGGTTAACCTGAAGCTGTACGGGCGGCCGTGCGACTTTAATGTGGTGGGTGATATGTCCCACGATCTTTTATTAGGGGACGACGCGTTGGAGGCTACTCACGCGATCGTGGACTATGCTTCCCCTGATAAATCTGTAACCCTCTGTGGTCGTCGCCATGCGGTGCGACGGTCGGTGCGACGCGAGGGACGCATCAGTCAGCTGGTATACGAGGCCGAGTATTGGAAACGGCAATACCCCGATGTGTTCCCGGTCACCGGCCGCCCCCTCACGTGCACTACCGAGGTCTACATGAGGATCGATACGGGCGATCACCCCCCCATCAATCAACGACCGTACAGACTTCCCCTCGCCAAGCGCGAGGTCGTCGACCGCGAGCTGGACAAGATGCTCGCGGAAGGCATAATCGAGCCCAGCTCCTCCCCCTGGGCCTCGCCCCTCACCCTCGTCCCTAAGAAAGACGGCTCGGTCCGGTTCTGTGTAGATTACCGAGGACTGAACGCAGTTACTCGTCGCGATGCATACCCACTGCCTCGTATCCAGGACATTGTTGATAATCTAGGTGGTGCGAAAGTGTTCTCGACCCTGGATTTAAAGTCCGGATACTGGCAGGTACCGATGCATCCTGACAGCGTCGAGAAGACGGCCGTAGCGACGCATCGGGGCCTTTTTCAGTTTAAGCGGATGCAGTTTGGCTTGTGCAATGCGCCAGCTGCATTCCAGAGGCTTATGAATAAGGTTATCACCCCGCTGCGTAAGTTCTTTATGGTCTATCTCGACGACCTCGTGATCTACAGCCGGACCGAGGCAGAACACCACCACCACATCGGCGCCGTCCTCGAGGCCCTTCGTTCATACGGCCTCGTGGTCAAGGAATCGAAGTGCCACTTCGGGGTCGACCGCGTGAAACTCCTTGGCTATGTGGTCAGCGCGGACGGCGTCTCCTCGGATCCCGACAAAGTGGAAGCCATACGCGACATGGTGCCACCAGAGGACGTAAAGGCGGTGCGACGACTGCTAGGGTCGGCCAATTATTATCAGCAGCTCATACCCAGATATGCCGATATTGTCCGACCCCTCGTCGCACTGACAAAGAAGTACGCCCTCTTTCATTGGGATTTCGAGTGCCAGACCGCGTGGCAGGAGTTGCGCGACGCCCTCGTGAACACGGTGACCCTCGCTTACCCGGACCCCGGTCGCCCGTACAAACTGTACACCGACGCCTCAGATTATTGCCTCGGCGCCATCTTGGTACAAGAAGATGACCAGGGTGTCGAGCGACCCGTACACTTTCTCTCACGTCAGTTTACGGAGGTGCAACGCCGATACCCTGTCATCGAGAAGGAGGCCTACGCGATAGTCTTTGCGCTTACGCGCTTACGGGCGTATTTGTACGGTGCGACCTTCCAGATTTTGTGCGACCACAAGCCCCTCAAAAGCTTATTTTTGGCCGAAATGAAGAATACGCGAGTACAACGGTGGGCCGTACTCCTTGCGGAATACGCCGCACCCATCGTGTACTTCGCCGGTGCCAAAAATGTGTGGGCGGATATGCTCTCGCGCCTCCCGTCCGATTCACCGGCCGAGCTGCCGCTGGAGGTCGCACAGATCGCCTCGGTCCAGGAAGAGCGGGAGTTGCCGTGGGAAGCATACGGGCTGACGGAGGCGCAGGTGAAAGTGCGACAAGCAGCAATGCCTGAGTTCCGGTACGGTCTCGAGGAACAGGAGGATTATCTGGTCAGTAATGGCCTCCTCTTTACCCTCAAACCGCCCTCGGGTCTCGCGGCTTACCCTCGCCTCGTCCCCCCGTCGGAGATTCGCGCCAACTTAGTCCAGACCGCCCATCTACAGGTCTGCCACCAAGGAATGAGGAAAACTTTGCGACGGCTTCACGACCATTTTAAATGGCCAGGTATGAAGCGACAGGTATTCTCCGTTCTCGCACGATGCGCCCCCTGCGGAGCCAATCGCGTCCGTGCAGAACGCCCAACCCCAGCCCCTATGCCTGTCGCCGAAAACCCGGGAGAAGTCGTCGCAATGGATTTGACCGGCCCCCTCCCCATGAGTCGCAGCGGCGCTCGTTATCTATTATCAATCATAGACCACGCCACTGGCTATGTAGATTGTTTCCCCCTCAAAGATAAGACCGCTGAATCGGTTTATACCTCCCTATCCCGGGAGTACATTCCTCGCTACGGCCCCCCCTCTGTCGTGTTAACGGACAACGGATTAGAGTTCAAAAACGCGACAGTGGAGGGCTACCTGCGACAGCTCGGGACCGAGGTGCGACACACCACCCCCTACCACCCGCAAGCCAACGGACGTGTAGAGCGTTTTCACCGCACTCTAAAGGATATGTTGCGTAAGGTGGTAAACGCCCGGGCTTGCGAGTGGGAGGACCACCTCGGGGATGTACTCCTCGCCCACCGGACGACCCCCAGTGACGTCACAGGCTTTTCCCCCTACTACCTCCTTTTTGGTCGTTGCCCTCCTCCCCCCTTTTCCCACCTCCGAGATCGCCCGCTAGGGGATTCGTCGGCCTGCCTCGCCCTCCGTGTGGACGAGCACTCGCGTGCTTTGAAGGAGGCCGCCCACAACGCGGAGGTAGCGAGGCAGGCTAACGTTAATCGCCTAAACAAACAAGCCAACGCCCTCCCCCTAGAACCCGGCACCAAAGTGTTCCTACGGGTCCACGAGCCCGGACCGCTGGACCCCCGCTGGGACCCCGGATACCTCGTGACGCGGGCATCCGGCAACGTGGTGCACGTGGTGGGCCCAACAAACAAACGGCGGACGGTTAATCGCAGTCATGTCAAGGCGGCCGATCCGGGCCTCGACTGGGAGGGCTTACGCCCACGCCTAACCCGAGCTCAGCGGACGCGCCCCCCGACTGCGATGGCTCCGTCCGCCCCAGACGCGCGTTGCTTGGATACCCAACCCCAGCGTACCAGCTGTCGACGCTAATCCCCAAACCCCAATTACTCCACCAACCCGGCCCGCGTCCCCCATGCAGCTAATCCCCGGCAACGACGCATCCCGTCCCCCCTCTGCAACTCCCATGCAATCAACTCCCACAGATGTCCCGACCCGGCCTAACTCCTCCAACAACATGGCCATCGATCTTCCCCCACTCCCCCCTACGGGTCCCAACTCCCTTGCGTCCTCGGCCGCCCCCACTCCTCGAGCTAACACCCCCATACCGGTAATCCACCCCATCTCTCCCGTACCACATGTCCCTAATCCCCCTGATGCCAGCCGAGATCGTAAACGTGCGGCTGAACCCGAGACACCCCCTCCCCCCCCACTGGTGCGTGGTCCGGTCACTTCCCTCCCGCTCTCGGGCCGACCCACCCACGCGACGCGGGATGACCTTAAAAGACGGACGGCGGCCCCGCTCAGTCACTTCACCCGTATCACGCGCTCATTCACCCGGTCGTTGGAAGCAGAGACTGCGAAACGCCAAACCCTCCAGCCACCGGACGAGGCCGAGATACAAGCGGAGAAGCGACTGTGCATTGCAGCCGTCGCCCAGCATTGTCGCCCCCAACACCTCTAAAACCAGTGAGTAGCCCCAACTGTGTTTCATCATCATGTGGATGCCCGTATTTCTGTTGTGCTTATACACCCCCTTCCTCGACGCGGACCTGTTCTCGGACGATGGCGTGTTGGTCTACACGGACGGTCGTGCGCGTGCGGTCGCGGCCGCCTGGACTGTCGCCGTCACGATCCGACCACCGTCCCCTCCCTGTGTAGATGACCTCGTACACAACCTAACTGTCGCCATTGACGCTGTCGCGGACGTGATGGAGCCGAATCACGTCCCCTACTGGCGCCGGCATTTGTCGCGTTTACTAACCCGCTTGTCCGAACTACCCAGGGCAAGTCGGATAGTAACCGACGGCAGGCCGGAGGCCGGCCGACCGCGTCGGGGCCTGCTTAATATTGTGGGGTGGGCTGGAAAGGCTCTGTTTGGACTGGCGACTGACCGCGATGTCGCATCATTGCGAGGAGTCGCACGCGACACGCTGGTCCAGCAGCAGCAAATAGCCCACCACCTGGAGCAGATGGTATCGGTAGTAAACGCCACTCGTGGAGGCGTTCTACAGAATGCCGATAACATCGCCACAATAAACAAGCAGGCCGCCCGCGCGATCCACCTCGCGGAAGCTGGAGGTACGATCGCGGTCGGGGCCGACGAAAAGGTGAACATGGTCTGGATGGCCCGGCAGATCGAGCTGGGCCTACGGATCTTGGAGGAGACGGTGCGCCAACACGAGCATCAACGAGTGCAATTCCATAATCAACGGATGGAGCTGGAGCGGGGCCAACTGACCGAGGACGTTCTCCCCCGAGAACACCTGCTCCAGGTCCTCCGCCGCCTCCGAGACGCCGGATTCCACACCCTACCGGCGATGTGGTACTACAACTACGTGGACATCGACCCCATCTGGGAGGAGGGACGGGAGTTGATCTACCGTGTTGTTGTTCCCGGGCTCACGAGCGAGGCCTACCTGGTGTACAAGCTGCAGTACTTCCCCGTGCAGCTGGACGCGTCCCACCTGCGGACGGTCCAGGGTAGGCCCCGTTTGGCCGTGAGCTCGTCGTCCTCCACGTCCTTCGTCCCTGATGTCTGCGTAGGTCGGCAGCCACGAGTGTGCAGGCCTACGGTGGTGTATACCGAACGGTCCTGCGAGTCGGCACTCGTGCGCGGAACTAAGCCGACCTCGTGCCACATCGCCATCACTGCCCGGAACAACGCGACGGCCGTGGTGTCGAGGCCCGAGGCCGGAGGCCGACAAGCTGTGGTAGTCGCCTACCAGTCGACCTCCGTGCTACGCCTCTGCACCGGCCGCCCACCCGTGAACCTGCTCGTCAACGGCCCCACCCTCGTCGACCTACCCCCAGGATGTTCGCTGGAGTCGCGTGGGTGGCGCCTACACGGCATCGCGGCTGGGCACCATACCCTCAATTTCCACTTCCGGCGCCCCCTTCAGCTTTCCCCCCTCAATATATCCTGGCCCCGCACCCTTCCTCCCACCTTTTCCGAACCTCTCAAACTCCTCCCCCGCGTAGTCCTGCCCGTGATGGAAGTAAGCCGCCTACAGGGCTTACGTTCCCCAGCCTCTATCTTATCCTCGGTACCCTTCATCTCCACTTCCTCCATATCCCTCCTAATATTCTTCATCCTCCTGACGGTCTGTTGCTTGCGGTACAAAAAGCTTTGTTGTATCCCCGTAACTCGCTGGTGTTGTAGGTTGATCTGTGTGCGGAGTCCGCCGAGGTCGGCTGAAGAGGACCGCCCACGAGAAGAGATCAGCCTACAGAGCCTACAGGCAGCACCAGCATCCCCTTTTCTTTCCCTCCCTGCCCCCACCATCGTGAGCGAAGATCCCCCGACTGAACCCTCCCCCCAATCCCTACCCGTAATCCCTATACGATCAGAAACAGCGACCGCCCCCATACCCCCCCTCCGCCTACGCCCAACCCTGGAGCGGTTAGCAGGTTCCTTCGCGGACTTACGCCCCCAAGATATATATCCCCGGCTCCCTCCCGTGTAAAACTTTTTTTATGTATGATACGTTGACGATAAGGAATTGACCTCCGATTGTGACCAATTAATAAATGGATGGGATCGACTGCTTGGTGAAACCTGTGGGGTGCTTGCAGCCTCGCTCAGACCCACGGGGTTTAGTGTTGCTCGGCCATCGGTAAGGGCCTTGGTTATTCGAAGTGACCTTGGCCCTGTGTTTGGCGGTCAAAGGCTGGCCTTAAAGGCCTTATCGCCAGCCCCTTCGCCCCAGACCCTTTGGCCGAAGGATGATTATGTGGAGAAACGACGATTTTGAAGAGGCACGAGGAGCACGAGAGGTCCGCGGCCTAGCTCAGCCTAAATCGTCTATCGGTTAGGTATGCAATAGCTGGAGATGGGCCGATGATTTAGGCCGCTGAAAATTTCTATAAATCGGGGTTAATCGGGAGGGCGCTACGATTTATTTATGTTTAGGCCACAGTGTTATCTCACCACTCCTCGGTAACTTGAGTAGACTTGGGGCGGGAAGACGGCAGCGGGTCCGTAAGTGAGGGACTCGGCGTCATGAACCGTAGTCATCCGAAGCTGGGTGCCAGCTGTAGTCGATATGTAGAGAATGGCGATGTCCAGGCCTTAACGTATTGCTCAGATCCACGCTGAAAACACCAATATTATGTTTTATCACCATGTACATATAGGTATATAATACGGCCACAAGCATATTTTCTACAATCTTTATCAAGATTACGGGAGCTCGTCCCCTTTTTGGTGTCATTTACCGCCTTATCAATTTTATCGTAAGATTTACCATCCTCAGCGGCGACAAAATTGTCTATTTTATATCTTGAGCACCCCGCTGCTACTTATATGTCATGCCTTTCACGGCGATATTATCTTCTTTCTAGTACTATCAAAATGGCTGCCAGGATGTGCGCTGGTGAGGAGCCTGAGATGTGTAAAATTGTTTGAATTATCGTTTTTATTGAGGGAAAAACGTGTAAAACTACGTGTGGACTGAGTACGTGTTACTCGTATCTATTTTTCTACATCCCTTTTTAACCTTGTTTGGACATGACGGGCTCCGATCCTCCCACGAAGTGCTTCGCGTGGGCGGCGGTCTCGGGCTGGCGCCTACGCTCGGACCGCCAGCTGTCGCACTTCGGTGGCCCGGGACGCGGAGTTCCGTCACGGTCGACCTGTCATCAACGAACAATGTGTGTTCTGCACTTGACAGACCAATCCTACGTGTACATACCTCTTCAAGAGTAACAATCGTATCAATCGTGCTAAAGTGTGTTTTAGCGCGATTGACTCCACCCCTACGATTGGCGAGCGAGTCAACCAAGAGACACTGACGCCGACGACCGCTCGCCATACCCTGTGAGATCTCTGTGATCTACCCCTTTTTACATTTATAACCAACATCCTGAAGCAACAGGATACAGACATTCGTATCTCAGCTTCATATCAAAATGGACTATGCATTTATATTTTATAAAGACATTCGCTGGCCATTTCCTACACTCGCGACTGGTTGTACAGCCGAGTACCTATAAACCCGGACACGGTCGGAGCTCTGACGCCGAGCGGGCCGCAGTGACATTTTTTCTCAAAATATAACCTGTATTTCTGTTATCATCTCTGTTACTCTTTACCTGCGTGATCTATATGTGTTAATGGTTAAACCTACCTTGTTTGAAGATCCGATGGCCGCCATTGTTTGCGTAAGACCCGTTTGTTTAGCACGCCGAGATGTGGGCGCTGCCATTTTTGTTGTTTCTGGGTGGTGACCGGAAGTTGGGAATTGCTGCCTTTTCATTGGTCGAGGGATCGTGAGCGCGCGCTGGTGGCGCCTCCGCGTTCGCTCGACGAACTAACCGTTCCCGCGCTGATCTCAGCAGCCGCACGACTGCTCTGAGACGGAGCAAGGCGGTTAGGTTGGATTTAGCGACTGCACATCTTTTTCTTTTCTTTTAAAGTTCTCCGTTGCTCTTCGAACTCAGAGTGAGGGACGTTTGTAAAGATCTGCAGTCGATAATTCTAACTTTGTGGTATTTTTGCGTTGAAAAAGCAGCATTATTAATTATATTATATATTAAATCTATTCTGAATTCTTTCCCCCAAATCCAAGATGGCCGACACTGGCCAGGCTAATTGGTCCTTCCTGCTGTAGCTATAATCCCCCCTTTGAACCCGGCTTTGGCCGGCGGTTGTTTGTGAACCCAACTTCCTGGAGATACGGGCGTGCTCGTTGTTACAAGGGTGACGCTAATTGGCGCCTAACACGACCGCCCGTATAAGCGTCTCCACCTGGAGACAAAGGCGTCCCACTGCTATAAAACAGAACCGCATTAAACCCAGAGTATTCAGTCTTACCTGGATTCTGCTACCTACAACATCTATGCGTTGACTCCAAACCTTATTTAACGTATATCGACCGCTAGGGACAGAACCGCTATGGGTATAGCCTAGGAACTTTACAAGGTGGTGCCACTGCGTATTTTAGGATATGCCTCAAAACGCAGCCCTGATTGAGGTGGGGATATAATGGTGGTACAGAACATTGATTATCCAGCTATTACTACACGAGTATAGAGTCACTGTAACTCACCTCTATGAGATAACGACCGCCCGTATTCACCCGGAGGAGGATACAGAAAAAAGGTCCCCTCGTGTGATTACTGTGTGCTCAAACTGACCTCAGGGATGACAGTTCTCCGGTTATTTCCCATTATTCTCCTCTTTAATAGTCTGTGTTTATCATTATCATCACAGAGATAAAGAGTGGAAATGGACAAGTTTCAGGAAGTGTCCTTTTTTACAAGAACACTTTTATATACTCATGGACTATTATTAAGATGCACTACAAATATGGGTGATAAACTGTTGCCACACTCAGTAACATACAACTCCGATCTGTTCATCGTTTATATCACACTATTTGCATGGGAAAACAGCGTACAATGCACTCGCTAATACAATGGGGTCGGTGGGTTGTGCACTGGTGGGTTCCGTTTCTCCTCTGTCTAGGACAAATTGGATTTACAATATACTTGCAGTGTTTGCAAATCAGTTAGATACTATGTTTTATCCTACCTCAAATATAAATTTCCATAGACTTAACATGGTGGGTCTGTATGCCACGGTTATGCCATGCAATATTTATATGCCACTGGTGATATGAAGTTAAAAACATATGACAGGGTAGGATAAAATCTAAACATCACTTAATTTCATATAATTGTTTACATGCCATTTGTTGTCTTCTGCGACAGATATCACTCAGGTCCGCTTCGTGATATCATTCCACGAAGACAACTCATGCCATATAAACAATCATATGAAATTTTGTGATGTTTCATGATATTATTATCGACCTAATACAAAGTGTCAATAGGAAACACATGACCAGCCTGTATCTACATACCCGGAGCATACAGATATGTTGTATGCTCCGGGTAGCAAAAGCCGGCTCATACGGAAAAATAGTGCGTAGTGAAAAATAGTGCATACCTAAATGAACCAATATCAGTACCTGACTTGTCAGGAAAAGGTGGATAATAAATACAATATAGACTGGCCTCGTATGCTCCTCAGAGTTGACTCTCCGCAATATCCTCGCATGCGCTCAGATATTACTACACGTCAATTCCTCAGTGCATACGACCGCTTCTACCTGAAACCTGTCAATATTGTGTATATATCGACCATCTAGAGCCTGGTTTCTGAGTCATCACAGAGACGATGTAAACATAGATAAATAGTACCAACAGGCACGACGCGTGAGGCCCATACCTCCCTTTGTCTACAGAGACGATGTAAACATAGATAAATAGTACCAACAGGCACGACGCGTGAGGCCCGTACCTCCCTTTGTCTACAGAGACGCTGTAAACAGATAAACAGGGCCACCAGGCACGACGCATGAGGCCCGTACCTCCCTTTGTCTATAGAGACGATGTAAACAGATAGACAGGGCCACCAGGCACGACGCATGAGGCCCGCACCTCCCTTTGGCTACAGAGACGATGTAAACATAGATAAATAGTACCAACAGGCACGACGCGTGAGGCCCGTACCTCCCTTTGTATACAGAGACGCTGTAAACAGATAAACAGGGCCACCAGGCACGACGCATGAGGCCCGTACCTCCCTTTGTCTATAGAGACGATGTAAACAGATAGACAGGGCCAACAGGCACGACGCGTGAGGCCCGTACCTCCCTTTGTCTACAGAGACGATGTAAACAGATATAAACAGGGCCACCAGGCACGACGCGTGAGGCCTGTACCTCCCTTTGTCTGTAGAGACGATGTAAACAGATATAAACAGGGCCAACAGGCACGACGCATGAGGCCCGTACCTCCCTTTGTCTACAGAGACGCTGTAAACAGATATAAACAGGGCCAACAGGCACAACGCGTGAGGCCCGTACCTCCCTTTGTCTGTAGAGACGATGTAAACAGATAAACAGGGCCAACAGGCACAACGCGTGAGGCCCGTACCTCCCTTTGTCTGTAGAGACGATGTAAACAGATAAACAGGGCCAACAGGCACGACGCGTGAGGCCCGTACCTCCCTTTGTCTACAGAGATGATGTAAACGGATATAAACAGGGCCAACAGGCACGACGCGTGAGGCCCGTACCTCCCTTTGTCTACAGAGTCAATGTAAACATAGATAAACAGTACCAACAGGCATGATGCATGAGGCCCGTACCTCCCTTTGTCTACAGAGACGATGTAAACAGATAAACAGGGCCACCAGGCACGACGCGTGAGGCCCGTACCTCCCTTTGTCTTCAAAGACGATGTAAACAGATAAACAGGACCAACAGGCACGACACGTGAGGCCCGTACCTCCCTTTGTATACAGAGACGATGTAAACAGATAAACAGGGCCAACAGGCACGATGCGTGAGGCCCGTACCTCCCTTTGTATACAGAGACGCTGTAAACAGATAAATAGTACCAACAGGCACGACGCGTGAGGCCCGTACCTCCCTTTGTCTACAGAGACGATGTAAACAGATAAACAGGGCCAACAGGCACGACGCGTGAGGCCCGTACCTCCCTTTGTATACAGAGACGATGTAAACAGATAAACAGGGCCAACAGGCACGATGCGTGAGGCCCGTACCTCCCTTTGTATACAGAGACGCTGTAAACAGATAAATAGTACCAACAGGCACGACGCGTGAGGCCCGTACCTCCCTTTGTCTACAGAGACGCTGTAAACAGATAGACAGGGCCACCTCCCTTTGTTTACGCCTCCCTTGAAAAGTTAAAACTGGAACGGACTGAGGCCAAACATGACTGGAGCTTGTGTCAGATAAAAGAGATGAAGAGAAATTTCTCATTTTCTCTAACAGCGAATAGTGTAACACCGCCTTCAGGCATCAGTTTTAATCAAGATGAATTATGTATACGTTTCTACAGTAGAACCTCGCTAACTTTCAGTCATACAGAAACTCATACCATGTCTATGTGGTGTGGGAAGTAAAAGAACTCTCACCTCAGTAAATGTGTAGTGGTGAGATTTCTACCTGAATTCATCACATAGATTCAATCAAAACCAAACTAGGTCTAATGGAGCATATTGGACGTTAAACTACCAAAACAAACAAACAAACAAAGGAAGACCCTGCCACGATCCATCACCAGTGGCGTTAAAAGCTCACCCGCCACGTCAGGTCAATCTCCACTTTAACAATCACCATTAAGATCACTATCCGCATGTACTTGGGTCTGTCAGGACGTACTAGTAGTGGCTGATAAATACCAATTTATCAGATAAATGGACGAAATAATCTCATGTCGCACCGAGGTTTCAATTAGAGTTTAGTAAAGGACGCTCTTCACATTTCACATATTTGTAGAAGCTCTCAGAGACTTTATCATTGTATTACACTGATAGAAGATAGTCATGCATACTCAGGGGCTAATTAATGCACTGGTCTTGTAACCACAAGGTTGTAGGACTTTGTGGTTTCTAGTATCACTGCACCCACCTTTCTCCTTCACCCCTAGACTTGCTCAAGTCTTTGATAATGGACATTCATGATTAAACAAAATTATGATAAAGTATGTTGCAGTGAGATTGGTCCAGGAATCAAAGACTTGCCCATTAAGAACGAAACCTCGTGTAGATTGCAACCCCAACCGCTTCCTGTACCCCTACACCTCCTCCTACACTTCCCCTTCTCCCTCCTCCAGTTCCCTGGGTGCTATGTTATCAGAGCAATAAATCCCGCCTATGGACGACCTTTGGACTGTATACTGAGGAGTAGGTGGAGGGGTACAGGGACTGAAGACAGAGGTGAACCTAGAAAATCTCTAAGCAGATACGCTGACCAGTAACAAGGAAGTCTGAAAGGAGAGTGCTGGTCGAGCTTGGTGATAACCAGCACCAGAAATCGGACACCATTACTGATTTGACCAGTCCCTGTATCGAGGAGAGGAGGGTTAGAGGGACTGGGGCCAGTCTACTTCATCCCCAGCAGTGGTAGATTTACTGCTATATCAAAGGCCAGTCCTTCTCACACCATGTCTGTGTGGTGGGGAACTAAAGTAACTCTCATCTTAGTATATATGTGGCGATTTCTATCTAAATTCATATATATCTGATCACCATCAAACCAAAAGCAAGTCCAATAGAACATATTGGATGTTAAACTACCCAAACAACAAAACAACAACTCACTATCATAAATTTATTTGATTCTTCAAGGATAAACCAATGTTTATACGGCATATAGCTAGACTTGATTCTAAATTATGGATGGAGATATAGGACACAGATTCGCCATCGACTCGTGGCGCCATCTCATGGGTCGCGTTAGAACTGCCTAGCTCTGCTTACGGATGACCGGGGAACTAGGGTTTGCTCTGTGCCGCACATTTTAAAGGGTCACTGTATGGAAAAACGTAATTTTGCAGCTTCAGAACAGAAAAAAAAAGATTTCTATTTGTTGGCAAAATCCTATTTCATGTTAAAATACATATATTTACCTATAAGAAAAATATAATTATACTCATTTCCTATCATTGGTTCAGTTTGGGCACAACTTTGAAAAATACCTTAATATTTCAGGGAACGTTCGGTATGAGACTCTGTTATTCGTTAAAATTGTTCAAAACAGAAGTGAATTTAAATTTCCATTCCTAAAGAAATGCTCTTAATATAGCCAAGTGTATTACCTAACACCATGGAAAATATGAAGTCTCTCATGGGAGTATAAATATTGATTTGGCACCATGGAATGAATACAATTGGGCTTATTTCAAGCCAAATTTGGAGTTAAGCTTTTAAGCATTTAGGAACGTTCGGTATCAAAAGAGTATAAAATCTGATGCACCATACTGGGAACTGAATGCAGAAGTCAGGTTTTGTAGCAGGTGGCCAATTTTTTCATGATTTATTCTAACCATTCTTTACTTCCCATAGTAAAATTTGCAGTTAGTTAACTCAGAGAGAAATATAGGATGATCCTTTTTATACAGGTATAAAATCCACATACCGAACGTTCCTTACTAAAAAGTGTTTTCTTAAATAAGGCCCTAGGGACTTAGTAAATAACTTGAAACAGTTGAAATTTGTAATATTATAACCTGAAATATCTGTATATGTGATTATATTGATTTATTTGGTTGGTATTAAGTGATAGAGGTAAGTTGTTGGTATATTTCTCTAAATTTTATTTTATATTTCTTAAAAAATCGTTAAATTTACATGTTTTTTTCAGGATTCAATGTCTCAAAAGCTGAAGGTGTGGGAAAGAAACCCCTAATAATATACATTTTCTGTTACATCATAATGTTCTCTGTCCATAAATACTAAATATAACTCTGTCAGATAAATAGAAGTACTATGAGCTTCTGTAGAATGTAGAAAGGTAGAGAAATTACCCAAGTACGTTTTTCTGTACAGTGACCCTTATATACATGCGTATATGTAAAAGAAGATTCATAAGTTTAATCTGATGCCTGTTGATACAAAGAAATAACATTTTAGAAAACAATCAGTTTCAAAGATGGGATAGCTAAAATACAGAACTGTACTAAAACTAGCAGTACTTTCTCATTGTTCATCGCACTCATTACCATCCCATTTACACATCAATGCTCATCAATCCACTGTATTTTATTTTTTAATATAATAATAATAATGTAATTCATTGTTAGCTACTCATGTAAGCTTTACCTGACTTGAATTTTCAGCTTTGAATTGTTGCACTATTGTCCGGATTTGTAATCCAATCCGTGAATGGAAGACTAGGTGTATTGTATGTGAATAAAAAAAATAAAAAATAAAGGGGGCATTGACATATTATGGTGTCCGTTACTGCAAGTTGACTATATAATGAAGATGTTTTTATTTTTGCAGGTGTTCAAGGTACGCGTACAGAAGTCGGCGGACGAGGGGTGGCACATCTTCCGCCGATACAGCGACTTCGTCCGACTTAACGAGACGGTAAGTACGAGAGAGAGAGAGAGAGAGAGACAGAGAGAGAGAGAGAGAGAGACAGAGAGACAGAGAGAGAGAGACAGAGAGGGAGACAGAGAGAGAGACAGAGAGAGAGACAGAGAGAGAGACAGAGAGAGAGACAGAGAGAGACAGAGAGAGACAGAGAGAGACAGAGAGACAGACAGAGAGACAGACAGAGAGAGAGGCAGAGAGAGAGACAGACAGAGAGAGAGAGGCAGAGAGAGAGATAGAGACAGACAGAGAGACAGAGAGAGAGACAGAGAGAGAGAGACACACACACACACACACAGACAGACAGAGACAGAGGTGCTGCCTACACCGGTCTGATGACCGCACGGTCGGGCTTAGACCTTAGGCCAGTCTAGGGAGGGGTAGACATAGGATGCAGGGACTGGAGCCAGTCTAGGGAGGGGTAGACATAGGATGCAGGGACTGGAGCCGGTCTAGGGAGGGGTAGACATAGGATGCAGGGACTGGAGCCAGTCTAGGGAGGGGTAGACATAGGATGCAGGGACTGGAGCCAGTCTAGGGAGGGGTAGACATAGGATGCAGGGACTGGAGCCAGTCTAGGGAGGGGTAGCCATAGGATGCAGGGACTGGAGCCAGTCTAGGGAGGGGTAGCCATAGGATGCAGGGACTGGAGCCAGTCTAGGGAGGGGTAGCCATAGGATGCAGGGACTGGAGCCAGTCTAGGGAGGGGTAGACATAGGATGCAGGGACTGGAGCAAGTCTAGGGAGGGGTAGACATAGGATGCAGGGACTGGAGCCAGTCTAGGGAGGGGTAGACATAGGATGCAGGGACTGGAGCCAGTCTAGGGAGGGGTAGCCATAGGATGCAGGGACTGGAGCCAGTCTAGGGAGGGGTAGACATAGGATGCAGGGACTGGAGCCAGTCTAGGGAGGGGTAGACATAGGATGCAGGGACTGGAGCCAGTCTAGGGAGGGGTAGACATAGGATGCAGGGACTGGAGCCAGTCTAGGGAGGGGTAGACATAGGATGCAGGGACTGGAGCCAGTCTAGGGAGGGGTAGACATAGGATGCAGGGACTGGAGCCAGTCTAGGGAGGGGTAGCCATAGGATGCAGGGACTGGAGCCAGTCTAGGGAGGGGTAGACATAGGATGCAGGGACTGGAGCCAGTCTAGGAGGGGTAGACATAGGATGCAGGGACTGGAGCCAGTCTAGGGAGGGGTAGACATAGGATGCAGGGACTGGAGCCAGTCTAGGGAGGGGTAGACATAGGATGCAGGGACTGGAGCCAGTCTAGGGAGGGGTAGACATAGGATGCAGGGACTGGAGCCAGTCTAGGGAGGGGTAGCCATAGGATGCAGGGACTGGAGCCAGTCTAGGGAGGGGTAGACATAGGATGCAGGGACTGGAGCCAGTCTAGGGAGGGGTAGACATAGGATGCAGGGACTGGAGCCAGTCTAGGGAGGGGTAGACATAGGATGCAGGGACTGGAGCCAGTCTAGGGAGGGGTAGCCATAGGATGCAGGGACTGGAGCCAGTCTAGGGAGGGGTAGCCATAGGATGCAGGGACTGGAGCCAGTCTAGGAGGGGTAGACATAGGATGCAGGGACTGGAGCCAGTCTAGGGAGGGGTAGACATAGGATGCAGGGACTGGAGCCGGTCTATAGAGGGGTAGACATAGGATGCAGGGACTGGAGCCGGTCTAGGTCGGGCTGTGTCTCACAGCATCTGGCTGCATCTGGCTGGATCGTACTACGTCTTGTAAGATCTGGTTGTGTGTTTACCTGTCTGTGCTACCCCTATTATCACTCACGGGGGGGGGGGGGGGGGTCTTGTAAGATTCGGGAGGATCCAACCAGAAGCATCCTGGTAGTGCAAGATACAGGCCGACTTGGCCAGGCAAAAACTATACACACCACGTGTTCTGTGTGGGAGCCTGATTCTACAAGGTAAATCTCACCTGACGTAACCTGACCGGGAACTCTGTGTGACGAGAGCTTCACAATTACACCTCCTCACCACAAAGACATTCTCAGGGTGACATGTTGGTGAAGGAGCGTCCCCCACTACTGCCCCCCGCCACTGTCTCCCGCTCCTGTCCCCCGCTCCTGTCCCCAGCTACTGTCCCCCCTACTGTCCACCGCTACTGTCCCCCCTACTGCCCCCCGCTACTGTCCCCCGCTCCTGTCCCCCGCTACTGTCCCCCGTCACTGCCCCCCGTCACTGCCCCCCCTACTGTCCCCCGCTACTGTCCCCCGCTACTGTCCCCCGCTCCTGTCCCCCGCTACTGCCCCCGCTCCTGCCCCCGCTACTGTCCCCCGTTACTGTCTCCCGCTACTGCCCCCCGCTACTGTCCACCGCTACTGCTCACCGCTACTGTCCCCCGCTACTGTCCCCCGCTACTGTCTCCCGCTACTGCCCCCCGCTACTGCCCCCCGCTACTGTCCCCCGCTCCTGCCCCCGCTACTGTCCCCCGCTACTGTCTCCCGCTACTGCCCCCCGCTACTGTCCACCGCTACTGCCCACCGCTACTGTCCCCCGCTACTACTGCCCCCCGCTACTACTGCCCCCCGCTACTGCCCCCCGCTACTGCCCCCCGCTACTGCCCCCCGCTACTGTCCCCCGCTACTGCCCCCCGCTACTGCCCCCCGCTACTGCCCCCCGCTACTGCCCCCCGCTACTGCCCCCCGCTACTGCCCCCCGCTACTGCCCCCCGCTACTGCCCCCCGCTACTGCCCCCCGCTACTGCCCCCCGCTACTGCCCCCCGCTACTGCCCCCCGCTACTGCCCCCGCTACTGCCCCCCGCTACTGCCCCCCGCTACTGTCTCCCGTAGATATTCACCGCAGGACGTCTCGCCCCGTGTCGCTAACGAGGGTGGGACGAGATGTCTCATGTAGACATTACCTCGTGTTACTGACAAAGTCTCCCGTAGATATTCACCGCAGGACGTCTCGCCCCATGTTGCTAACGAGGGTGGGACGAGATGTCTCATGTAGACATGACCTCGTGTTACTGTCAAAGTCTCCCGTAGATATTCACCGCAGGACGTCTCGCCCCGTGTCGCTAACGAGGGTGGGACGAGATGTCTCATGTCGACATGACCTCGTGTTACTGTCAAAGTCTCCCGTAGATATTCACTACAGGACATCTCGCCCCGTGTCGCTAACGAGGGTGGGACGAGATGTCTCATGTCGACATTACCTCGTGTTACTGACAAAGTCTCCCGTAGATATTCACTGCAGGACGTCTCGCCCTGTGTCGCTAACAAGGGGGGGGACGAGATGTCTCATGTAGACAAATCGATGTAAAAACGCCAATTTACTGACTTATCAAGTCACTGTCACAGCGGGCTCGAGCCTTATTATTACTGCACCCCCAGCAGCAGAATACGGCCACCAGTCATTATTGTGTGTGTATTCACCAGGAACCAGGGTCTGGAGGGTCTTTGTTATCATGGGGCACAATGTAGTACCCTGGGGCCTGTTGGATTATCTAGGTTATACACGGAAACCCTTTTCTGTATGCCAACAAGACCCAGGGACGATGTGGGTCAACTTTATTCTACACTTGATCACACCCTTCCACCAGATAGGACGGTCTTAGCGAACAAGCTTGAATATCAAATAACCCTCAGAGGTCTCCTTGTACCCTGTACTTTCGTAGGCATGAGTTATTAAACAGGTCCCTAATGTCGTTAGTACCCTAATACCCCACCAGAACGTTACAAATACCTCAAGAGTCAGTCACCTATTCGGAGGTCTCATGGCTTCTTGATATCTGATATCAAGTTGTGTAGTTTTTGTGTAGTGAGGATACATCTGACGTGCCTCTACCGAAGGTCACTATCAGATAAGATTCCAGGGTCATGTTTTTGTGTAGATTCTTCCTCTATTATTTACTCGTGTGAAGACCTGACATTCAGTGTTCTGTGTAGGTGTGCTGGATCTAATGAGAGGGTGGTGTGTAGGGTGTTGGTGTGTATAACCCAATTCTGTGACCTTTATAACCCCAGCCTTAGCTAATAGAGCGACAGCGGTGGATGACAGAACCCTCTTTTCAGTTATCAAGACGTGGTGAAAACATCCCTTCTAGAGACCCTGTCATCCAGACCATCAGCAATTTCAGTCTATGTGGTGTGGTGTACAGCCACCTTTCTCCTTCATCTCCAGCAGTGGTAGACTTACTGCCATATCAAAGTCCAGTCCTTCTCATACCATGTCTATGTGGTGTGGTGTACAGCCACCTTTCTCCTTCATCTCCAGCAGTGGTAGACTTACTGCCATATCAAAGTCCAGTCCTTCTCATACCATGTCTATGTGGTGTGGTGTACAGCCACCTTTCTCCTTCATCTCCAGCAGTGGTAGATTTACTGCTATATCAAAGGCCAGTCCTTCTCATACCATGTGTATGTGGTGTGGTGTACAGCCACCTTTCTCCTTCATCCTCAGCAGTGGTAGATTTACTGCTATATCAAAGGCCAGTCCTTCTCATACCATGTCTATGTGGTGTGGTGTGCAGCCACCTTTCTCCTTCATCCCCAGCAGTGGTAGATTTACTGCTATATCAAAGACCAGTCCTTCTCCTACCATGTCTATGTGGTGTGGTGTACAGCCACCTTTCTCCTTCATCCCCAGCAGTGGTAGATTTACTGCTATATCAAAGACCAGTCCTTCTCCTACCATGTCTATGTGGTGTGGTGTGCAGCCACCTTTCTCCTTCATCCCCAGCAGTGGTAGATTTACTGCCATATCAAAGTCCAGTCCTTCTCATACCATGTCTATGTGGTGTGGTGTACAGCCACCTTTCTCCTTCATCCCCCGCAGTGGTAGATTTGCTGCTATATCAAAGGCCAGTCCTTTCTCATGTCATGTCTATGTGGTGTGGGAATTAATAGAACTCTCACGTTGTTAAATGTGTAGGGGTGAGACTTCTACCTGACTTCATCACATAGATTCGATCACCACCCTTATGGTGTAAAAGAACGTTGAGAAAGTCTGGTGAGAACCTACAATGGTTAACGGGAAGGTAAATCAAACCAAACAAAAACTAATGTGTCAATGATCAATCCCAGGTAATAAATTAAAAATACCTGTTTTTAACCGTCCCAAAGGTGAGTTAATCTTTGGTAGTACTAGTTCTCAATGTTAATTCTGTAGGTGAATATACCAGGTGCTAGATGAGACTAATGTGCACACATCTGGTTACAGCTGAAGCAGGTGTTTCCACACTTTCGTCTGGCGCTGCCTCCTAAGAAGTGGTTCGGAGATAACTACGACCGGCCTTTCCTGGAGCACCGGATGTTGGGTCTGCAGGCCTTCCTCAACAACATCATCAGCCACCGCAACGTCTGCAACAGGTGGGTCTGATATTCATTATACATAGTATACAAAGTACCCATTGAACATGTATGGGGACTCGGTAAACCACCACCCATTGTTTATTATCCATCGTATACAAAGTACCCATTGAACATGTATGGGGACTCGGTAAACCACCACCCATTGTTTATAATACACGGTATACAAAGTACCCATTGAACATGTACGGGGACTCAGTAAGCCACAACCCATTGTTTATTATCATCATCAGCCACCGCAACGTCTGCAACAGGTCCGTCTTTATTATACACGCTATACACCCACTGAACATGTACGGGGACTCGGTAAACCACCACCCATTGTTTATTATACACGCTATACACCCACTGAACATGTACGGGGACTCGGTAAACCATCACCCATTGTTTATTATACATCGTATACAAAGTACTAGTGTTTACAGAGCAAACTGACCAAACTTTGTATATTTATTTAGACGACTATTCTACGTTTTTCAATGAATTCAGAATATCTATATATACAAGGTAAACTTCATTGATAAAGCAACCATTCTTACCCAAATATTCCAGAAACGTTAATATGTCACCATGAAGTGTCATTCTCGGGAGCGGAACATTCAAACCAAAACGAGGCTTCAGTTGGCAAAGGGTTTTGCTATATTTGGGCACCCTAGCTTTCTGTTACTATCGCTCGACTGGCGTAACGTAAATTGATGTTTGAATTCACTGTACATGATAAATATGCATAATTAAAGGTAGTTTGATGTGTTTCTAACAATATATATCAAGATTTAGAAAACGTGGCTAAGAAGACTTCTAACCCCCCCCCCCCCCCCCAAAAAAAAAAAACGACAACAAAAAAACAATATATATCAATAAACTTTGTGGGGTAGTAATATGAATGTTTTAATCTGCAGATGTATGCACTTTTGAGGAAGTTTTTATTTTGACATTTGTAGCAGCCTGTCATCTGCAATTTCAGCAGATTGCTGGAGAAAAGACCAAATTAAGCAATCTTTGTATAACAAATTGATATAGAGTGACACATGTACTGCCTTCCCCCGCTCTTCCTCTACATACCAGTTTCTGTTTGGTGTCTCTAAGTTGGATATTTCCGGAGATATTACCAGAGATGTACAGTGGGTTTAATGTTGGTTTCAACGGCGTGAAAAGTCGCTTAACCCTTTGTGGCGTACTGCACCACTCGACAAACCCGAGCGGCGCAGTGTACCTGCGTGGAGCCGGACGTACCCGTTACTACGTTGTGTGACGTCGGCGCCGCTCCCGAGAATCCATAAAAAAAAAAAAAGAGAGAGAGAATCCATAAGTCCACAAAGACTGAGATGTTGAGCCTCAGAAGAGCAGACTCATAATCCCGCAGACATAAAACACGAGAGTCGTGTACTGGTAAGGCTAGTCGTGGGCGACCCTAACAGTACGTTCCCGTATTAGGTATACAGCGTATAGGGTCGGACTCGTCTGACTATGGTAAGGCCGGCGTCGACAGAACAAACAGACGGTTTTACGTCCTCTTTATGGGATCAGGACCGCTCTACAGGCTTTACACGCTCCCACCTTCAGTCTGTCACAAGGCAATGTCCTCAACTTCTCAACAAATTAAGAGGATTTGCATAATTAAGGTGAATTGTATCAATGAAGCAACTGCTAGTTAAGACCCAAATATTCCAAAAACGTTTGCTTGTATTTGATGTATTCGCTGTAAATTTGTTGTCACATACTATGTAACCTCCATACTGTATGAAACAGTCTGAGTTAATAAATTGAATTGGAGATATCCCCTTTAATATTCATACATTTACTTAGACTGTGGGTTGTTGAGCCTCAGTGAAAACCTGTTTTGTTCTACGGAAACTTTCAGCTAATTGTTTCAGAATGTGCGCATCTCAGCAAGGTCAGTCTCCACACTCAATATTTACATGTGATGGTTTAGATTAGGCTAGCTGGTACCCTATGTCAGACTAGCAAATCTTTTCTTGTAGCGAGCCGGTGCGCGAATTTCCCCAGCTCTCTATAAGATACCTGTGTCACTGTTTGTCAGTGCGTGAGTTTCTCCCAGATCTCTACGATACCTGTGTAACTTGACATGTTCGTCTTTTCTTGTAGCAAGCCGGTGCGCGAGTTTCTCCAAGATCTCTAAGATACCTGTGTAACTTGACGTGTTCGTCTTTTCTTGTAGCGAGCCGGTGCGCGAGTTTCTACCAGATCTCTAAGATACCTGTGAAACTTGACATGTTCGTCTTTTCTTGTAGCAAGCCGGTGCGCGAGTTTCTCCCAGATCTCTAAGATACCTGTGTAACTTGACATGTTCGTCTTTTCTTGTAGCAAGCCGGTGCGCGCGTTTCTCCCAGATCTCTAAGATACCTGTGTAACTTGACATGTTCGTCTTTTCTTGTAGCGAGCCGGTGCGCGAGTTTCTCCAAGATCTCTAAGATACCTGTGTAACTTGACGTGTTCGTCTTTTCTTGTAGCGAGCCGGTGCGCGAGTTTCTCCCAGATCTCTAAGATACCTGTGTAACTTGACATGTTCGTCTTTTCTTGTAGCGAGCTGGTGCGCGAGTTTCTCCCAGATCTCTAAGATACCTGTGTAACTTGACATGTTCGTCTTTTCTTGTAGCGAGCCGGTGCGCGAGTTTCTCCCAGATCTCTAAGATACCTGTGTAACTTGACATGTTTGTCTTTTCTTGTAGCGAGCCAGTGCGGGACTTCCTCTGCGTGGACGATCCTCCGGGACCTCACGACAGTCTCGAGGAGAGTCGGGTGAGACTTTTATACGAATACTGGTATTTTTATATCATGTATACATATTTATTTATATATACGTGAGATAAAGTCAGTACAATGTATACAGATTTATTAATATATACGTGAGATAAAGTCAGTACAATGTATACAGATTTATTAATATATACGTGAGATAAAGTCAGTACAATGTAAACAGATTTATTTATATATATATATATTAGATAAAGTCAGTACAATGTATACAGATTTATTTATATATACGTGAGATAAAGTCAGTACAATGTATACAGATTTATTAATGTATACGTGAGATAAAGTCAGTACAATGTATACAGATTTATTTATATATATATATTTTAGATAAAGTCAGTACAATGTATACAGATTTATTTATATATACGTGAGATAAAGTCAGTACAATGTATACAGATTTATTAATGTATACGTGAGATAAAGTCAGTACAATGTATACAGATTTATTCACATATACATTAGATAAAGTCAGTACAATGTATACAGATTTATGAATATATACATGAGATAAATTCAGTATAATGTATACAGATTTATTTATATATACGTGAGATAAAGTCAGTATGATGTATACAGATTTATTTATATATACATGAGATAAATTCAGTATAATGTATACAGATTTATTTATATATGTGAGCTATAGTCAGTACATGGTTAATATTGTAGGCACAGTGCGAACTGCTTGAGGACCAGTCCTACGCTCTACGTCAGGACCTTCAGACGAAGGACGCTCGCATCGCGCTCCTCGAGGAGGAACTCGCTCTCTACAAAGCTGAGGTAGACAACCTCCGCCGCGCCCTCCGGTGAGTGATTACTTAATTAACCACCCCCTTAGTATGCATGGCCTCTATACATGGCCCGCTGTACAACAGGGATGCCAGTGGTCAGATTATCAGATTATTTTTCGTTAACCCAAAATATATTCATTGATAGCCTGATGAATATCTTGACCAAGTTGTGAAATATTAAAAAAATTGTTATTTTAACTTCTAAAATACAAAAACTCATTATGTGAATACTGAATCCCCTGTTCGTGGCCCAGGCTCTCGGGACCTTTCAGGACCCAGAGCTACCTACACCCGTCCCTGTGTGTGTTTGAGTAATCTACAGCCAGCAGCATTTTGCCGGAGTCAGTCTGGTTATAGCGTGAGACTGCCATTCGTTTCCACAATGGTCTGAGAGTGTAGGAACTCTCCATACAGATTCTCAGGTGCAGAATGTGAAGAAGGCACCATCTGGTAGCTCTCGTTGCTTTCCATCTTTTTTTTCACAGACCTCACTGGCATCTCTGGTACAGGAACGCAACCAACATCGTGTCCTAAAAAAGGCTCGAGTCCATTTGGCTGTATTTGGTGCCAATCACCACTTTGACACTAATCGGGGCACTGCTTTAGCCCTGATCTGAATAGGGACTGAACATGGCCCGAGCAGGATCGGGACATAATTTTCGTTAATTGAATCAATGTTGAGTACACTTCGACATTTTCATACAGCGCTCACCCCATGTCCACTGTTATCAAACCACCAGTGAGCGATCTTTGTTTATGGACATTTAATTAAACCAGAAACGAGGTAATGTGTAGCCTAAGTTTGATGCCTGAAGAGCATGGAAAAATGGCTTCTAGAGTAGGAAATGGCACACTCTCCAAACATAGGTCTAGGTGATACGAAAGTTTTTTTTTCTTTTATTAGACTATATTCATTCTGTAGGTATTCAGTTGTTCCATGAAGATCTGCAGGGAGAGTGAAAAACACTTACAGCTAGTGGGTCAAGGTGGCTGCGAATTTAACCCCACCGGGAGTTGTTGCTCCTAGAAATGTGGGAAAAGCGTTGCTCCAGTAATATCGGATTGTGTTGTGTAATATCACTTTTTTTATGTTGCATCACTACCTTTTACAACACTGCATTTCCAGTGTCAAAGGTGAAAGGTTCATTAGATTTTTGATATGATATAGATAGCAGCATAGTTATGATGCGATTCGTAAAAAAATTCTCTCGTTGCTTTCCATCTTTTTTTTCACAGACCTCACTGGCATCTCTGGTACAGGAACGCAACCAACATCGTGTCCTAAAAAAGGCTCGAGTCCATTTGGCTGTATTTGGTGCCAATCACCACTTTGACACTAATCGGGGCACTGCTTTAGCCCTGATCTGAATAGGGACTGAACATGGCCCGAGCAGGATCGGGACATAATTTTCGTTAATTGAATCAATGTTGAGTACACTTCGACATTTTCATACAGCGCTCACCCCATGTCCACTGTTATCAAACCACCAGTGAGCGATCTTTGTTTATGGACATTTAATTAAACCAGAAACGAGGTAATGTGTAGCCTAAGTTTGATGCCTGAAGAGCATGGAAAAATGGCTTCTAGAGTAGGAAATGGCACACTCTCCAAACATAGGTCTAGGTGATACGAAAGTTTTTTTTTCTTTTATTAGACTATATTCATTCTGTAGGTATTCAGTTGTTCCATGAAGATCTGCAGGGAGAGTGAAAAACACTTACAGCTAGTGGGTCAAGGTGGCTGCGAATTTAACCCCACCGGGAGTTGTTGCTCCTAGAAATGTGGGAAAAGCGTTGCTCCAGTAATATCGGATTGTGTTGTGTAATATCACTTTTTTTATGTTGCATCACTACCTTTTACAACACTGCATTTCCAGTGTCAAAGGTGAAAGGTTCATTAGATTTTTGATATGATATAGATAGCAGCATAGTTATGATGCGATTCGTAAAAAAATTGTAGCAACGAGATATTCTGCGATCCGCAAAATGTGGAGCAACAACCCCCAGGGCTTACATAGTGTAGCTCTGGTGGCCAGTGTACGTGGTATTATGACCCGCCATACCCCTAAGTGAGTGTAACGTGAACTTAACATGCCGATGAATACATGTTTACGCAGAGTTATATAGAACTGCATCGAGAATCGTATAAATAAACAATTCTCTATGAGTTTGGCTGCTCCGCAATTGTCATCGAGGCAAAGCCGAGTGACAATTACAGTTCATCCAAATGAGTTGAGTATTGTTTATTTTACGATTTGAGTGCTGTTTTGGGTTTATCTCACCCCTTTCACTGACAATAGAATAGCATTGCAATATCAGAATAATTCAAATTACTTTGCAAATCCAGTTAGGGACATTTAAATCTCCATGTTGATGTCTTGTCTTTTCTCTGAAATCCTGGCCGCTGATTGATCAATCACCTATGACATCATCTTGCTCTGCCGCGACCATGGCGTAGTATTGTCCCTTTACTTGGATGATCGTTGAGTCTGTTTTTTTAAATGTTATTCCTATGGCTAAACTTACCGGGGGTGAGATAATACCCATTACTCATCTTGATCATAATATGGCCAAATAAACACCGTCTAGATTAACACAATGCACGCATGGCAGAATGGTGATGGACCTAGTCCGATTATGATTGTGGGGAATGCTTTATTTAACATTTGTTTGTCTATGTTTTCCTTTTTGATTTTATTTATAACAAAACACGTTGGATAAGATGCAACGAATATTTAATTTTTGTATACAAAAAGGTTATGGTAAATTTTGTTATTTGTGTCTAACAATTCATCTTAATTAAATTATTATTATTTTAGCAGGTGTCCTGACCTTCGATTTCTGTATAAAATAAAAATGTGGTTCTGAATTTATTTTGCTTAAAATTCTGTTTGTAGCATCTAATGGGGAAGTTTCACTTAGCCGATGTACTACTTCTGATAAATGATGGTTATGACGACCGTGAAAATGTCACCAATATTGCGCACAGTAGATTTAAAATTGGAAATATGAAAAGTGCTACACATAATGATAAAACTCTCTGGACCGTGACCGTGACCGTGGCACAAAATGAACATCATTTACTGGAAACAGTTAAGAGAGCATGATTCGGTGGAGTGAAAACTGAGCCATTGTCAAGCAGTGTTTCCATGTTATTGTCTTGTTTTGTGTAAAACCTCTTACCGTAGAATTAGACCGTAGGCAGTAATATCCGTGTAAAACGGGCACAGCTTTCCTTAACTTTAACGCACAAGGATGAAGTTTACTGATTAGAGGCACATGAGTTATGTTGTTTACAATCAGGCCACTCAGTGAAACGACTGCAACAAGAGAAATCACCAGAAACATTTCACAACCAGTTGTGGTAAATTTATTTAACTTTAATTTTTTTTTTTTCTCACACGGTAGCTTTCAAGGTGAAGAGTTGGACTTTGTCACCACATTGTTCCAACTTTAAAAAAAATTGTTGTCCAACTTTATATTTAGTTGTGACCACACATAGAGTTGGGCAGTCAATTTGTAGTTAAAAAATCATTTGTAGGAAGGAGCAAATTAACCTACTTGTATAGAGTTTGTTGTTACAACTTTATTTATTAAATGTTTTTTTTTGCAAAAACTATATTTAAAAGCCACATCATTCCCATCATATAAAAATCTCTTTGGTCACAAAAAATAACAGTTCTTCCAATAAAGAATATAAAAATAAGCAGCCCTCGCTCATTTATAAATGCTTATCATGTATCGTTTTCTGCAGGACATCCTCAAAGTTCATTTGCTGCATCTGAAAACTCACATGGTGGAGACATGTATTGACCTAATAAAAAATAAAAGTAAAGAGATTTCGGATGGTTACTACTCGTTGCATACATTTCACTGTGAAAAGGGCCTGTGGTGGTGAATGTATTGGCTAACGTTTTCTGGTGGGGATGTCTTCTTTTCGTTTTGCAGAGTAGAGTGTACAATCTATAGCAACTCGATATATGTGTGCAGGCCGATTCCGCTCCAACATGTTCTTAACCTCTTCTTGCTCGACCTGTAAGCGGCAAGCTTTGACTATTTTTTGCGGTTCGGGTGGCGGAGTGCACATTGTAGACCTTAACGTAAGACCGGTGCACATTGGAGGCGATGCGTCATGATTCAAATCTTACATCACAGTCCACGGGCTTGTGACACATCAAATCTCACATTGCTACATTCCAAATTATCTGTATGTGAAACATACAGTCCCTATCCCTTGGCCTAATTGATCATGCTAGCTCTAGAGGGAAACTATGTTCCGGTGAAAGGAAGTCAAAGTTACGAGGTAAGGCTTGGAAAAATTACTGCCCAAGGCCCTGGCCGCGGGCAGTAATTTTTCCAAGCCTTACCGAGTAATTTTGACTTCCTTTCACTGGTACTTGGTTTCCCTATTCCTATATACCTTCAAATGTGGTTTAATAAGAGACAATCTGATTGGTCTAAATGTCAACCTTGGGTAGTATACGGCAACCTTGGGTAGTATACCAACCTTGGGTAGTATCAGATAGTTACTCCACCCCCCAGAGCGTGGTGTAAGCATAGAGTTTACAGCCATAGGTATATAGGAATATGTAATAGGCCGCTGGAGGCGACCCTTGGTTACGATCACTATGGTCACCCACACGCGGTAAACACAGAGCCAGCATATAACCTAGATCTTGCTGTATCCTAGTCAGTCTGGTCAGTGTTATTCATTCAGCTTTACTAGTCGCATACGATAGTAACAACATCCGAGTACGCGGGCTTGTCACGCGTCACCTCCCCATCATCGTACCACACCAGAGATGGCAGTTTTCTACTTTTCCATCAAAATCCAATTATTCATTTTCGGCACACAAAATCTTTTTCGCACACAGAATTCTTTTCCCTTGTGTTAAACAAAAATGATATTAATTGAGCCTCATTCACAGCTAATTTTAGGGATGCCAGTTTTCAATATTTCCATTGAAATTCATGTTTTCATTTCCAGAATGAAAATGTATTTTTTCAAGTGTAATATTGACATACCAACTGCTAAATTACCCAATTCAGCCACAGCCCATGATCTCCCACTGAACATCCCCGCTGACCCATGTCGAAACTTGAGCCTTCCCTTAATTCCTTGATTTCTCCACTGTAATACGTAAACCACTATGACAAATATTTAAATTTTTTCTGACGCCAACTGGCATCTGTGAACATTAAAACAGTGGTTTGAACCTCCCCACAGACCCCAAGCCCTATCCCGTAGTTGACGCTGTCATGTTTTCCATGTTCCCACAGTCTTTCTATGACAGCACATTTCACTTCCATTATTTAATCCAAAATGTTTCGTGAATCAGAAATTCAAGATTTTCCTCAATTCAATCCAGAACTGACGCTTTTTCAGGGCTTTGTTTTGTTTATTTAAAATGTACTAAATGTAAACCATATCAAAGATGATAGAGTGAGTAGGGCTCAGAAATATCCTGGATTTCATTTTGTGGGACCTGACTAGCAAATCTTTAATTGGGGAAATATTGTTCAAAATATCTATTATCAATGCTGCCGGGCCTCCACGTAAAGGCTTGATTCCATTTACCTGCATTATGTCCCGATCCTGCTCGGGCCATGTTCGGTCCCTATTCGGATCAGGGCTAAAGCAGCTTCCCCGATTACGGCCTGAGTGGTGATCAGCACAAAATTCGGACCCAAGATTCTGCCAAAGATTAACATCAGTGTCATCAATCCTTCGATAATCCAAATATCTTTCATAGTTTCAATCATGGAAATATAGATAAAAAAAAGATAAATTAAAAGAAAATGATAAGAATGATGAGTTATGAATCGTAAAAAGAAAGTTAATCTGTGATGTGAAAACTGACGCTGGTTTCCAATGTGTACCAGTAGATATAAATAACACAAATGTGTATATAAATAAGTCATAGTGTGACGTATGGTGGGTGACGTCACGGGATATAAAATCCTGTACCACACTCTTTATCGAGTCACATGACGCATCGCGTTCAGCTGCTACGCTTCAATAAATACCATAAATATAACACATGCGGATAATATCAAGAAATGTCACAAAATTTCATATATTTGTTTATATGGTGTGAGTTGTCTTTGCAGAATGATATTACGAAGCAGAGCTGAGTGATATCTGTAGCAGAAGACAACAAATGCCATGTAAACAATCAAATGAATTTGAGTGACGTTTAGATTTTATCCTACCCCGTCACATGTTTCTAAATACATACGTCACTTGTGGCATGTAAATATTATATGGCATAACCGTGGCGCACAGTCACACCATGTTAAGTCTAAGGAGATTTATATGAGGGGTAGGATAAATACTTCTCCACCGCCATTTTGACTCGCTCCCCTGCCTTACCCGCTAATAGCGCCACCGAGCTTCGCATTGCATCCAACCCGCCAGGCGCTGTCGCAGGGAATTGTGGGTAATGGCATGGGTCAGGTGGTGGCACACTGGATCCCTGCTCCATTATAAACACCCGGGACTTGGTGCAGGGTGGTTTGGAATGTTTTGGTGAAAGATTTATGCACTGAAAACCCCCCAATCCTTCCCCCCGATCATTCCCCCCGATCCTTCCCCCCAATCCTTCCCCCCGATCCTTCCCCACGATCCTTCCCCACGATCCTTCCCCCCGATCCTTCTGAACAGTGACGTGCTGGTTCCACCTGCACGATGTGTTCGGCTGGCAGGTTCGGGTTGTGTTTCGCAGCACCTGACCATATCATGCTGCATTATTCTAAATCGCGTAAGATCTGCTTGCCTTTAGCCCCTATCATGACTCACGGCCACCAATTTGGGGTCTTCCACCAGACTGCGTCTTAAATCGTGTAAGATCTGCTTGGCTGATTACCCCTGTGTGCGTGCAGCCCCTATTATCACTCACGGCCACCAATTGGGGGTCTTCCACCAGACCACGTCTTAAATCGTGTAAGATCTGCTTGGCTGATTACCCCTGTGTGTGTGCAGCCCCTATTATCACTCACGGCCACCAATTGGGGGTCTTCCACCAGACCACGTCTTAAATCGTGTAAGATCTGCTTGCCTGATTCCCCCTGTGTGTGTGCAGCCCCTATTATCACTCACGGCCACCAATTGGGGGTCTTCCACCAGACCGTGTCTTAAATTGTGTAAGATCTGCTTGCCTGATTCCCCTTGTGTGTGTGCAGCCCCTATTATCACTCACGGCCACCAATTGGGGGTCTTCCACCAGACCACGTCTTAAATCGTGTAAGATCTGCTTGCCTGATTCCCCCTGTGTGTGTGGCCCCTGTTATCACTCACGGCCACCATTTTTTTGGGGGGGTGGGGGGGGGGGGGGTCCAGTCAGACACACTCAACCCGACCCGACCTGTGGGGATCAGATCACGTGACCCGGTGGAACGCTGCCTTAACCTAATCTACGTTCCGTAAGAACTGATCGTGTAGACAGCTAAAGGCTTCTTCTGCCGTCCTCTCGTGGTAACCAGCTTTCCTCCTCGCTACTTGGTGAGGAGTGGCGCATGTAGTAGTTACAATCGTGTAATTATAATAGTCTACTAGTGGACTTTAATACAGTTCAAATGTAATTTAGTTTGATGTAGTTGAAGAGTGATTATCATTTATTCAGTGATCCAGCTTTTTAGTCCAATCAAAACTTTCATTTAAAGTGGTTAATTTAAATAGATACGTTTAGTTTACTCCAAGGTTTAAGATAATCTGTAATCAACTTGTCAATCATAATCAGCAATCAACCTGTCAATCAGCAATCAACCTGTCAATCAGCAATCAACCTGTCAATCACAATCAACCTGTCAATCACGATCAACCTGTCTTAATCAAAATAACTCCTAAATATAGAAATTTGGCCACAGCTTTTTGTAACTTCCGGTTAAAGAAACCTTTCCATTTCAAACTGAATTAATTTGTACAAAGTCTTTTTGTTTAGATATCCTGAGTCTTAGCTAAGTGTTAGTTTCTATATTGAGCAGAATCATTTTTCTCAGAGCAGGTAATAAATAATGAATGTAAAACACGTAGATGAGAACCAGAAGACGGCCGTGATCCCGTCTTACTACTTCACTCTGTGTGACTTCTGGTAGTAAATGCGCTGTATGAATGTAAAACACGTAGATGAGAACCAGAAGACGGCCGTGATCCCGTCTTACTACTTCACTCTGTGTGACTTCTGGTAGTAAATGCGCCGTATGAATGTAAAACACGTAGATGAGAACCAGAAGACGGCCGTGATCCCGTCTTACTACTTCACTCTGTGTGACTTCTGGTAGTAAATGCGCTGTATGAATGTAAAACACGTAGATGAGAACCAGAAGACGGCCGTGATCCCGTCTTACTACTTCACTCTGTGTGACTTCTGGTAGTAAATGCGCTGTATGAATGTAAAACACGTAGATGAGAACCAGAAGACGGGCGTGATCCCGTCTTACTACTTCACTCTGTGTGACTTCTGGTAGTAAATGCACTGTATGAATGTAAAACACGTAGATGAGAACCAGAAGATGGCCGTGATCCCGTCTTACTACTTCACTCTGTGTGACTTCTGGTAGTAAATGCGCTGTATGAATGTAAAACACGTAGATGAGAACCAGAAGACGGCCGTGATCCCGTCTTACTACTTCACTCTGTGTGACTTCTGGTAGTAAATGCGCTGTATGAATGTAAAACACGTAGATGAGAACCAGAAGACGGCCGTGATCCCGTCTTACTACTTCACTCTGTGTGACTTCTGGTGGTAAATGCGCTGTATGAATGTAAAACCCGTAGATGAGAACCAGAAGACGGCCGTGATCCCGTCTTACTACTTCACTCTGTGTGACTTCTGGTAGTAAATGCGCTGTATGAATGTAAAACACGTAGATGAGAACCAGAAGACGGCCGTGATCCCGTCTTACTACTTCACTCTGTGTGACTTCTGGTAGTAAATGCGCTGTATGAATGTAAAACACGTAGATGAGAACCAGAAGACGGCCGTGATCCCGTCTTACTACTTCACTCTGTGTGACTTCTGGTAGTAAATGCGCTGTATGAATGTAAAACACGTAGATGAGAACCAGAAGATAGCCGTGATCCCGTCTTACTACTTCACTCTGTGTGACTTCTGGTAGTAAATGCGCTGTATGAATGTAAAACACGTAGATGAGAACCAGAAGACGGCCGTGATCCCGTCTTACTACTTCACTCTGTGTGACTTCTGGTAGTAAATGCGCTGTATGAATGTAAAACACGTAGATGAGAACCAGAAGACGGCCGTGATCCCGTCTTACTACTTCACTCTGTGTGACTTCTGGTAGTAAATGCGCTGTATGAATGTAAAACCCGTAGATGAGAACCAGAAGACGGCCGTGATCCCGTCTTACTACTTCACTCTGTGTGACTTCTGGTAGTAAATGCGCTGTATGAATGTAAAACACGTAGATGAGAACCAGAAGACGGCCGTGATCCCGTCTTACTACTTCACTCTGTGTGACTTCTGGTAGTAAATGCGCTGTATGAATGTAAAACACGTAGATGAGAACCAGAAGACGGCCGTGATCTTGCTTACTACTTCACTCTGTGTGACTTCTGGTAGTAAATGCGCTGTATGAATGTAAAACATGTAGATGAGAACCAGAAGACGGCCGTGATCCCGTCTTACTACTTCACTCTGTGTGACTTCTGGTAGTAAATGCGCTGTATGAATGTAAAACCCGTAGATGAGAACCAGAAGACGGCCGTGATCCCGTCTTACTACTTCACTCTGTGTGACTTCTGGTAGTAAATGCGCTGTATGAATGTAAAACCCGTAGATGAGAACCAGAAGACGGCCGTGATCCCGTCTTACTACTTCACTCTGTGTGACTTCTGGTAGTAAATGCGCTGTATGAATGTAAAACACGTAGATGAGAACCAGAAGACGGCCGTGATCCCGTCTTACTACTTCACTCTGTGTGACTTCTGGTAGTAAATGCGCTGTATGAATGTAAAACACGTAGATGAGAACCAGAAGACGGCCGTGATCCCGTCTTACTACTTCACTCTGTGTGACTTCTGGTAGTAAATGCGCTGTATGAATGTAAAACATGTAGATGAGAACCAGAAGACGGCCGTGATCCCATCTTACTACTTCACTCTGTGTGACTTCTGGTAGTAAATGCGCTGTATGAATGTAAAACACGTAGATGAGAACCAGAAGACGGCCGTGATCCCGTCTTACTACTTCACTCTGTGTGACTTCTGGTAGTAAATGCGCTGTATGAATGTAAAACACGTAGATGAGAACCAGAAGACGGCCGTGATCCCGTCTTACTACGTCACTCTGTGTGACTTCTGGTAGTAAATGCGCTGTATGAATGTAAAACACGTAGATGAGAACCAGAAGACGGCCGTGATCCCGTCTTACTACTTCACTCTGTGTGACTTCTGGTAGTAAATGCGCTGTATGAATGTAAAACACGTAGATGAGAACCAGAAGACGGCCGTGATCCCGTCTTACTACGTCACTCTGTGTGACTTCTGGTAGTAAATGCGCTGTATGAATGTAAAACACGTAGATGAGAACCAGAAGACGGCCGTGATCCCGTCTTACTACTTCACTCTGTGTGACTTCTGGTAGTAAATGCGCTGTATGAATGTAAAACATGTAGATGAGAACCAGAAGACGGCCGTGATCCCGTCTTACTACTTCACTCTGTGTGACTTCTGGTAGTAAATGCGCTGTATGAATGTAAAACACGTAGATGAGAACCAGAAGACGGGCGTGATCCCGTCTTACTACTTCACTCTGTGTGACTTCTGGTAGTAAATGCGCTGTATGAATGTAAAACCCGTAGATGAGAACCAGAAGACGGCCGTGATCCCGTCTTACTACTTCACTCTGTGTGACTTCTGGTAGTAAATGCGCTGTATGAATGTAAAACACGTAGATGAGAACCAGAAGATGGCCGTGATCCCGTCTTACTACTTCACTCTGTGTGACTTCTGGTAGTAAATGCGCTGTATGAATGTAAAACACGTAGATGAGAACCAGAAGACGGCCGTGATCCCGTCTTACTACTTCACTCTGTGTGACTTCTGGTAGTAAATGCACTGTATGAATGTAAAACACGTAGATGAGAACCAGAAGATGGCCGTGATCCCGTCTTACTACTTCACTCTGTGTGACTTCTGGTAGTAAATGCGCTGTATGAATGTAAAACACGTAGATGAGAACCAGAAGACGGCCGTGATCCCGTCTTACTACTTTACTCTGTGTGACTTCTGGTAGTAAATGCGCTGTATGAATGTAAAACACGTAGATGAGAACCAGAAGACGGCCGTGATCCCGTCTTACTACTTCACTCTGTGTGACTTCTGGTAGTAAATGCGCTGTATGAATGTAAAACATGTAGATGAGAACCAGAAGACGGCCGTGATCCCGTCTTACTACTTCACTCTGTGTGACTTCTGGTAGTAAATGCGCTGTATGAATGTAAAACCCGTAGATGAGAACCAGAAGACGGCCGTGATCCCGTCTTACTACTTCACTCTGTGTGACTTCTGGTAGTAAATACGCTGTATGAATGTAAAACACGTAGATGAGAACCAGAAGACGGCCGTGATCCCGTCTTACTACTTCACTCTGTGTGACTTCTGGTAGTAAATGCGCTGTATGAATGTAAAACACGTAGATGAGAACCAGAAGACGGGCGTGATCCCGTCTTACTACTTCACTCTGTGTGACTTCTGGTAGTAAATGCGCTGTATGAATGTAAAACACGTAGATGAGAACCAGAAGACGGCCGTGATCCCGTCTTACTACTTCACTCTGTGTGACTTCTGGTAGTAAATGCGCTGTATGAATGTAAAACACGTAGATGAGAACCAGAAGACGGGCGTGATCCCGTCTTACTACTTCACTCTGTGTGACTTCTGGTAGTAAATGCGCTGTATGAATGTAAAACACGTAGATGAGAACCCGAAGACGGCCGTGATCCCGTCTTACTACTTCACTCTGTGTGACTTCTGGTGGTAAATGCGCTGTATGAATGTAAAACACGTAGATGAGAACCAGAAGACGGCCGTGATCCCGTCTTACTACTTCACTCTGTGTGACTTCTGGTAGTAAATGCGCTGTATGAATGTAAAACACGTAGATGAGAACCAGAAGACGGCCGTGATCCCGTCTTACTACTTCACTCTGTGTGACTTCTGGTAGTAAATGCGCTGTATGAATGTAAAACACGTAGATGAGAACCAGAAGACGGCCGTGATCCCGTCTTACTACTTCACTCTGTGTGACTTCTGGTAGTAAATGCGCTGTATGAATGTAAAACACGTAGATGAGAACCAGAAGACGGCCGTGATCCCGTCTTACTACTTCACTCTGTGTGACTTCTGGTAGTAAATGCGCTGTATGAATGTAAAACACGTAGATGAGAACCAGAAGACGGCCGTGATCCCGTCTTACTACTTCACTCTGTGTGACTTCTGGTAGTAAATGCGCTGTATGAATGTAAAACACGTAGATGAGAACCAGAAGACAGCCGTGATCCCGTCTTACTACGTCACTCTGTGTGACTTCTGGTAGTAAATGCGCTGTATGAATGTAAAACACGTAGATGAGAACCAGAAGACGGCCGTGATCCCGTCTTACTACTTCACTCTGTGTGACTTCTGGTAGTAAATGCGCTGTATGATTGTAAAACACGTAGATGAGAACCAGAAGACGGCCGTGATCCCGTCTTACTACGTCACTCTGTGTGACTTCTGGTAGTAAATGCACTGTATGAATGTAAAACCCGTAGATGAGAACCAGAAGACGGCCGTGATCCCGTCTTACTACTTCACTCTGTGTGACTTCTGGTAGTAAAGTTTTTGCAGGAATTGATTATAATTAAGAAGGCTTTATGTATAAAAAAACGGGTGTGAATTCCTCCCATTCCTCACATCCTCACCCTGCTCAGAAATAAGTGACCTAGAGGCCGGAATCTGTCTACAATACATCGAGTTGTTTTGTAAATTAAAAAAAAAAAATTAGAATTCAAAATATGCAAATATCAGAGATGACAACTTTCCACATTTCCAAGGAAATCCACATTTTCATTTTCAGTACATGTATATAGTTATTTTTCGTTGTGTAAAGGAAAAGATTGAGCCTCGTTCACGCCAATAAAACTGGTGTTTGAACTGCGCCTCACACCCTCAGCCCCACGCTGTGGCTGACACTAATGTGTTTTCCATGTTTTCTCGGTATCTCTGAGGCAGCAAATTCCACATGAAAAATATTTCCACTATTTCTGACCCCAACTGACATCCCTGAAGTGTAGATTACAGGATCATTAGGAACGAAGGTCGGAATACTTCTAGATTCATCAACACTTATCATTCCTTCCGCGTTTAGAGACACAGCAACACAACATTCATGTGAACATTGACAACCTCGAAAAGTTTCCCGTCAAATCCAAACCAGATGCAATGTGGTCTTTTTTTATTTTTACAGTTTTCATTTCGCCTTCGATCAGAACAATCGCTTTTCCAAGCAAGAAGTAAAGTGGTGATTCCACCAACGCACAAGACATAGCCAGATTAGTCACAATTTGGTTGTCTTGCTAAATCTTGCCAGGTTTTGAATAATCGTGTGCATATTTGCTGCGATTTGTCTTGAGGTGTCGTGGTGGTGGAGCACCAAAATAGACACACAACATTGCACGCTACATATCGCGACAACGGAGATACAACATATCGCGACACTGTAAGATATAACAAGATATACCACGGCAAATCCATTTTGTTGGTGGAACCAGCCCCTAACTGTATAGCAACCACCCTCACAATAAATACTTACATTGTTATGTCACTCTCCAACCTGAGGAAATCAGGGAGCGGAGTGGTAGAACCAAGCAGATTTCTGGATACGTAAACTATAAAGAAGTGTGGTGTCTGGGAGGGGTTTTAAGGTTTCATCCATGTCAGACTCTTCAGGCATCTTATTGTTTGGTTAAATCAAGGCACAAGATCAAGGTCCAACCCCAGCTGTTTTATTATGGATAAAACTAGAGAAAGAGGTCAAGAAAAAAGGAAAGAAAAATCCTGGCTTCAGGGATGGCAGCTAGTGAACAAATATTGTAGCCAACATTCTTATGTGCATTCTGTACATGTAATCGTTTAAATATGAATGTATACAAAATCCAGACATGATTCGAAGAGAATCGGTTGTTTCGATGATTTGTTGACATCGCATTTAAGGACTAAACTGAGGCGATAGCATGATAATTTGATCTGAAATTGCCAGGAAAGTAAGATTTTATTAATAGAATCGCTTCAGAAGTACTTAACACTTCCTCACACATTATGTAGTATGGTAAATAACGTCCGAACGGTCCCATAGGCTTAGCATTGCGTAGTTGTTTCTCCAAGATGGCCATTCCGCTGTCTAATGCCGGGTTCGCAGCGCCACCTACTTCCAGGCTGACTCGACGCATGCGCTCGGAGTATCACCAATTACAACCACAGCTCATAGCTTCCCATTTTTCCATGGAAATCTACTTTTTCATTTTTGTATATATATTTTTTGTCCTTGTGTAAAACAAAGATATTAATTGGGCCTCATTCATGACAATAACACAGCGGTTTGATTCTTCTCACAAACTCCCAGCCCCACGTTTCAGCTGACACCGGCGTTTTTTCCCATGTTTTCACAGTCTCTCTGGGGCAGAAAATTCCACATAAACAATATATCCACTTTTTCTTACCCTTACTGACATCCCTGTACAGTAGAAATAGGCGTTTACATTTTTGTAATATATTGGTTTAATGTGAGATTCATAGATGTATGTTGTGGCCGAGGTTGTGTATAATATCTTAGGCAGCAAAAATAATGTTAGATTCATGTGAGAGATAAGAGAGTGGTTTTAGTTTTATCTGTCTGTGATTATAAATATTGCTGATGTTGTCTTAAACAAGGTCAGAACCTATTTCATACAATGACTCCCTGGTATTCTGTGATAGACTTTATGATTAATTGCTACGTTTGTTTTGTCCTACCTGTTCACACCATGATACTCTACTTGAGTGGTATCAATTACATGCACTTACATTTAATGGGATCAATTGCTCAATATTTTAATGTAAAGAAGCTTTAAGAAGTAGAGATGTGATTACTCTGCTGAGTAAATGTTTTTCTCCTTTTTTTATGCGTGGATACAAACATAGATAAGTGAAAATTGATGGATTTGTTTACGAATATTCTGTGTGCTGAGATTAGAGAGACGGTTAGAGTTATGGAAGTAGAAAGGTTCACATGGATGTGGACTACATGGTGAGGGGTCTCAGAATTCTGGTTATCTTTATCTTCCGTATCTCATTGGTTTTAGAGGTTTTTTCTGTAGATATTTTTATGGGAGTAAAGGGATATTACATCATTATTTTGTAGTTATTCCTTTTGGGTGTAATTCTATAGGTATAATTTCATTGCTTATGGAGAAATTTAATCGCTTTATATATGTAATGTGGAAGGAGACTTAGCCCCAAAGCAGGAAGCATTGTCCTGGAATTCTTACTTTTACTCTCTGGATTATAAAGATTTTGAGCTTCATGCGCTAATACATGAAGCGACGTGATGTTGTTTTTTATGTGTGAGTGTTGACGGGTGAGTTGGCTGTTGCAGGATGGAGCGGGCTCTCAACACACACCGCCGCAGTTCCCCGTCACAGTCACAGCGCAGTGAGGGCTCCATCACCGAGCACGACGAAGCTTCGGAGGCCGAGGCCGACCAGGGACCGTGCCACGACAAAGCTAGGTACGTGATCTTTCATTTACTCTCAATGCTATATCACGACAAAGCTAGGTACGACGTGATCTTTGATTTACTCTCAATGCTATACCACGACAAAGCTAGGTACGTGATCTTTGATTTACTCTCAATGCTATATCACGACAAAGCTAGGTACGACGTGATCTTTGATTTACTCTCAATGCTATATCACGACAAACCTAGGTACAACGTAATCTTTGATTTACTCTCAATGCTATATCATGACAAACTTCGGTACATGATCTTTCATTTACACTCAATGTTATATCACGACAAACCTAGGTACATGATCTTTCATTTACTCTCAATGCCATGCCACAGCAAGCCTAGGTACAGAGTGATTTTTTATCTGTGCTAATAACTTCACAGAAGATCCCTCAGAAATTTACAAGAATACTTTGAGAGTATCAGCCCTGTCAAAAGGCTTGATTCCATTGACCCGAATTATGTCCCAATCCTGCTAGTGCCATGTTCAATCCCTATTCGGATCAGGGTTAAAGCAACCCCCGATTAGGGCCTGAGTGGTGATTGGCACCAAATTCAGCCAAACGGAATCAAGCCTTAAGACACTCAAAATTACATGTTTGTTGTATGCATACGACCATAAAGTAGTTTTCATACAGAATTGATTAATTTATTAATTTTCTTTTTTTTCAGCGCGACCAATTCATTAATGACGTCACCAGAGGGCGCCTCAACCAGTAGCTGGGACGTCATTTCTGAATCGTCACGTGATATGGGTAAACCGTCAGCTGGGACGTCAGCCGTGACTACAACCGTGACGTCAGGAGTGACTTCGCCCCTGATCTCTGCTGTCACTAAGGCGGAGAGCGTGTCTGACACGAGAACGACCTGCATCCCTGTTGTGACGTCACTAAACGAGGACCTGCTCGTGCCCGGAGTGACGTCATTAGCCGAGGAGATGAGCGTCGCTGGTGTGACGTCACTGGACGTGAACTCTGTGACCCCTCTTCCGGTGGTGACGTCAGACAAACTTTGCAGTGCCACCGTGCCCTGATCACCGCCGGACGCCCCGCTTTTATTTATTATGTTAATGTCCAGCGTGGCGAGTTTGGGGTCAGATATTGAATTCACTAACACAGGAGGCAAACAGGCCAGCCAGGGCCAATCAGCAATAAGAAGATTCACAATAAGAGAGAAGACGAGAAACCACCAAGACGTGATTCACAAGACGAGAATCCACCAAGGCACGTTTCACGAGACGAGCAAACTGCCAAGGTACGTTTCACAAGATGAGGAGACTACCAAGGCACGTTTCACAAGACGAGCAAACTGCCAAGGTACGTTTCACAAGACAAGCAACCTGCCAAGGCACGTTTCACGAGACAAGCAATATGCCAAGCCACGTTTCACAAGACGAGCAAACTGCCAAGGCACGTTTCACAAGATGAGGAGACTACCAAGGCACGTTTCACGAGATGAGCAAACTGCCAAGGCACGTTTCACAAGTCAAGCAACCTGCCAAGGTATGTTTCACAAGACAAGCAACCTGCCAAGGCACGTTTCACAAGACAGGGAAACTGCCAAGGTATGTTTCACAAGATGAGGAGACTGCCAAGGTACGTTTCACGAGACGAGCAAACTGCCAAGGCACGTTTCACAAGACAGGGAAACTGCCATGGTACTTTTCACGAGACAAGCAAACTGCCAAGGCACGTTTTGCAAAAAGAGCAAAACGAGTAAATGCACAACACTTGCAAGAGAGTTTTGGTAATTTTTATAACCTACAAGAGATGGGCAAATTTGTGATTGCATTCCCATGTGTGGACAGTATGATCTCTATATGATAGTTGGGCTTTCATTGTAGGGTTTAATAAAGTGTCATTTTATATTGTTCTATACTTTATCATAGAACTTCCAACTCTTAACGAAATATATAATTTGTTCACGAATGAGGACAAACAATCATTTCCAGTGTTCTATAAGAACGGATCTCTTGATTTATTTCAATATTCTATTAAAGAATGATTTTTTAAAAGTTATTTAATCTATTACAATTCAAGGCCTGTTGAATAATTTAGGCTCGTACATGAATACCCTTTTCTGTACGCCAACGAGACCAAGGGACAATGTGGGTCAACTTAATTCAACATATATGGACGACCTTCTGTCAGCTAGGACTGTCTCAGCGAACAAGCTTGAATATCATTAAACGATAACCCTCGTACCAGGTCTCTTGTACACAGTACTTTCATAGGCATAAGTTATTAAACAGGCCCCTGGAGAGAATGACTGTTGACAGTGTGATGTCTCAGTGGTGTTTTAATGTTTATGTCGTGTGGGTATTCACTCACTTGATGCATCGTGGTGTTGGTTTGACATGTAGTGGAGCTATTCGTAAAACACCAACAGTGTAAATAGAGTGTACAGAACTCAGACTGCTGAAGAGAAAGTCGTCTGCTCTCATCTTTTTAATTTTATCTTTTTTTATTTTATTTTTTATAAAAGTCTGCATTTCTCCTCATGAGAAGTTCTTTTCTAGTTGTAGGGGATGGGTGGGTGGACCCACATTTTCTAGTTTCTGTTTTATTTTGCATGTCTTTAACTCACGGCGAGTTTTATATTGAATGGGGAATGCTCTTCTTAGACTGAGAAACTCACACTTGAATAAATTACAAAATCATGTAACAGATTTCAGGACCAAATATCCAGTTATAGAAAACTGCAGGGACTCCGATGTCATCTATCTAGAATTCTTTTTAAATTGTAGTTTTCGGGGGGGGGGGGGTTCAATATCAAAATGTGCAATATTAATTTTTTTTTGTTCTAAAGTTAGAAACATAAGAGCCATCGGGAAATTATTGAAAACACTACTTGATGTTAAGTAATTCCATTTGGCAGTGTTTACTCAGACAACTTCCCTTACACGAGTCTGCAATATTCTACTCAAATCACGTACTCCGGTATGCATTTATCTTTTAGGTGCCATCTTGACGACTGAATTTATTAAATCAATGAGCATGAATATGGCTGACAATCAAAACAAGTTTGAATTTCTATATTATAATTAATATTAACGATCTGCCATATTTTTCCAGCTTGTTTATAGACTAGCAGCTCTTTCAACAAAGGAAGTAGTGTTGCATTTGTTTTCATACATTGACGTGGACAGTTGTATCTCCAAGTGTATATAGCGTATATAAGGCCTGCACATACATCACTCAATGTTTCCCTAACAATGATAATGGATATTTAGTTTTACTTATTTGCATTGTTATCAAAGGCTTGTTTCCATGTGGGCTGAATTTGGTGTCGATCGCCACTCAGGCCGTAATCGGGGGCTGCTTTAGCCCTGATCTGAATAGGGACAGAACATGACCCGAGCAGGATCGGGACATAATCCAGGTAAACGGAATGAAATATTTCTATGGAGTGTGGCGAAGGGTGTACTGTGGTCTGAGCAGCTCGGTGTTATAATGTGTGTATTCCGATAAAATGCCATAAGATGAAAATATAGATCGGGTAAACTTGTTTGTTCTGCGCAGCTACTTGCATTGCGGGTGTCATGTTACATATAAAACTATGAGACATTAATGGGGTATACGGGTTGCAAAAAGCCTTATATTGAAAATAAGATTAACGTAGAGAGGACCAAAGTTAATGGTATGTGGACACTACGCTACATCGCCAGTATGTTATGTTTCACGCGGGGTAAACTGTAGACATGACGCGTTGTTGCATGAACCCTCATCGGTTCGGAAATACAAAATAAACTAATGCCAAACTTCAATGTGTATCACAGATACCATATTAAAATGTTTCCCCAAGTGTTCTGATAGAAAAAGACCCTGAGTGCTGTGTCCGTGGTTGTCACAGTGAGATCACACCAAACTGTGGCGTAGCGTCCAATTTTTATCGCATAGTGTCTGTAGCATGGCAGTCATGTAGTGTGGTACCCGTAACATGGCGGTCACGTAGCATGGTATCCGTGGCGTGGCAGTCACATAGTGTGGTATCCGTAGCGTGGCGGTCACATAGTGTGGTATCCGTAACATGGCGGTCACATAGTGTGGTATCCGTAGCGTGGCGGTCACAAAGTGTGGTACCCATGGCGTGGCGGTCACATAGTGTGGTAACCGTAGTGTGGCGGTCACGCAGAGTGGTGTCCGTAGCGTGGCGGTCACATAGCGTGGTACCCATGGCGTGGCGGTCACATAGTTTGGTATCCGCAGTGTAGCGGTCATGCAGCGTGGTGTCTGTAGCATGACAGTCACGCAGTGTGGTATCTGTAGCACTGCTGCCACGTAGCGTGGTACCCATGGCGTGGCGGTCACGTAGCATGGCAGACACGTAGCACGGTATGCGTAGCGTGGCAGTCATGTAGCGTGGTACCTGTGGCGTGGCGGTCACGTAGCTTGGTATCCGTCGCGTGGCTGCCATGTAGCGTGGTACCCGTGGCGTGGCAGTCACTTAGCGTGGTACCCGTGGCGTGGCAGTCACATAGCGTGGTATCCGTGGCGTGGCGGTCACGTAGCGTGGTACCCGTGGCGTGGCGGTCACGTAGCGTGGTACCCGTGGCGTGGCTGCCATGTAGCGTGGTATCCGTGGCGTGGCTGCCATGTAGCGTGGTATCCGTGGCGTGGCTGCCATGTAGCGTGGTATCCGTGGCGTGGCTGCCATGTAGCGTGGTATCCGTGGCGTGGCTGCCATGTAGCGTGGTATCCGTGGCGTGGCTGCCATGTAGCGTGGTATCCGTGGCGTGGCTGCCATGTAGCGTGGTATCTGTAGCACTGCTGCCACGTAGTGTGGTACCCATGGCGTGGCGGTCACATAGTGTGGGGTCACGTAGTGTGGTATCCGCAGTGTAGCGGTCATGCAGCATGGTGTCTGTAGCGTGGCAGTCACGCAGTGTGGTATCTGTAGCACTGCTGCCACTTAGCGCGGTACCCATGGTGTGGCGGTCACGTAGTGTGGTATGCGTAGCGTGGCAGACACGTAGTGTGGTACCCGTGGCGTGGCGGTCACGTAGCTTGGTATCCGTGGCATGGCGGTCACGTAGTGTGGTATGCGTAGCGTGGCAGTCACGTAGCGTGGTATCCGTGGCGTGGCGGTCACATAGCTTGGTATCCGTGGCGTGGCGGTCACGTAGCTTGGTATCCGTGGCGTGGCTGCCATGTAGCGTGGTACCCGTAGCGTGGCGGTCATGTAGCGTGGTATCCGTGGCGTGGCGGTCATGTAGCGTGGTATCCGTGGCGTGGCGGTCACGTAGCTTGGTATCCGTGGCGTGGCTGCCATGTAGCGTGGTATCCGTGGCGTGGCGGTCATGTAGCGTGGTATCCGTGGCGTGGCGGTCACGTAGCTTGGTATCCGTGGTGTGGCGGTCACGTAGCTTGGTATCCGTGGCGTGGCGGTCACGTAGTGTGGTATCCGTAGCGTGATGGTCACATAGCGTAGTGTCTTGTATTCAAGTAAACCACCTTTTACTTAAGACGGTTGCTTTTAAAGATAATGAAATTTCCTGTTATTTGTTAGACCAGAGAAAATTTATCAAACTATCAGAGAAAACTACATTTATAAAATGTTTTGGTAACACTTAGAGAAAGGAGTGTTCTTCCTTCACCCATGTATGACAGACCTCTAATATACCACAGAATTGACTCCGGGACATGAAACTTGTAGTTTCTGACAGGAGAAAGCTGCCTTACTCTGTAAACGCTGTAAACGCTGTAAACGGGGTGCGGCATCGTTGTTTATGTAAATACTAACAAGAAACGTGTTTCCAGTTTCTGATTCCCCCGGCACTTGAACTGTTTTCATGAACACACAATATATTTTTGTCAGGAATATAATATTTTCTCTGTATTTCTAATAGCGACAGAGTTCCATTTGCCTTTATCGGACAGAGTAAAATTGTTTGGGGTTTTGTGAATGTGTAGAAACAAGGTTTAGGTGATTTTTGAAAGATTTCCCTATTTTGGGGAATACTGAACCCAACACCAAAAACGAGTTCCACCGTTTCATCTGTCAAAAGGAGGTTTTTTTGGGTACAAACCTCATCAGCTGTTGCTAGATGAGGGATTTCTTGCTTGTTGATTATTACTTGGTGCTGCTTCTAGATCTATAAATAGCAACTTGTTGAGATTGCTTTTTAAGTAAATACAGATATTTTGTTTACCGTAGTGATAGATGATAGTGTTGGCCGTACCCGCTAGGGGTCGCGTGTAGTTATGGTGCCAGTTCCGTAGCCAGTTTTCAGGTCAAAGTAGTGAAGAGTTGTAGAACTTTTTTTTCAATCCTGCTTCAATTATGTATATTACAATTTTTCTGGATTTTCACAGAAACAATTTTTTATTTTTATTTTTTTACCTGAGGTATGCTAAACACCATTCTTGTGAAATATAAAAGTCTAAAGCCATCCTCCCCCTTGAATTACAAGGGTCCATGGCACCTACATGTATTTTGGTCCTGGTCTGAAGACTATTTGTATATTTCCAGTTGCCTTGAAATTGTCAGAAATCAAGCAAATATTACAGTCACAATTCAGAAATCAATTATTCATTGTCAATGGATTGTTACCAAAGCAACAAAATGAAAATCTCACCGTACAATAAATTCATCCTCGCCCCGTGAACAGTCTTCAGCTGTAAATCTACCAAAGTAAATCCTGTATCTACTCCTCAGCACTCGGAGAAAGCTCACAGTTTGTGTTTCAGATAATGTACAGAATGTCGGTGACATCTTTCACAATGTCGCTGTACTTGGTTTGGGAGGTTTCTGTGTAAAGAGCGCGCTGAATGTTAGTCGGGATCGGCGTACGCGAGAAATGTTCCAGCTCTGTGCAATGTAAGATGTAATATCACTGATAAAACTGCAAATAAATACAATGCCAAATTAGTATTTCTCACAGTCTCTCATCATCTTTTTTTTTTATTTTTATTTTTTTATTAAGTACTGTAGAGAGGTACATTAGTCGGCCTCTGCATGGCAGTTATTCTGGCCCGACTTCCGATATCGATATAATTTGTAGAACATGTAACAGATGGTAGTCTAGCATGCGTTATGTACATATTATGATAATGAGCTAATGAGGTAATGAAATGTTTATACTACATTATACAGTTCCAAAATGCGATTTAGATAAACCACAACTTCAGTTAATGATCAAAACGTTGGTAATATTTCACTTTTAAGAACTTCTTATAACTATACATTGATCCGTTCTGAACCTCAACAGGCATAGTGTTCCAATCCATCATTCCCTTGTATACGGGGCTACGCTTAAAGAACGATGTTCTCGGTCTTTGGAGCTTAATGTTCCTTTTATTCTGAGCACGAGTTTTTGGTTCTTCATTTAGATTCACGTCCTTGGCTATTTTTCGCATCAGTAATAGTCTCAAGTACCTACGTCTTTCGCTTAATTTCTGTATCTTAAATATTTCATGGAGCGCGTCTGTTGATAATTCTCCTATTCTTGTCTGCGTGCATATCCGTAACCCCCGATTTTGTGCCATTTGTAATTTCTGAAGATGATCTTTACGTGCCCCATCAATAAAATACCCACTGTAATCGAAAATCGGTCCTATTAGCGTTCTAAAAATTTTGATACTAGTTTCCCTATTTATGTATCTTCAAATTTTCGCAAGCTTTAACAAACCATAATTCACCCTTTTAAGCGTTCCCGTTATACACCTTTCCCAATTTAGTGATTCATCTAGGGTTATGCCTAAGTATGTAAATGCATTGCAATATGGCAGTTCCGCCCCTTCCATAGTCATCCTTGGAAGATTCTGCCTTTCCTGTAGCTCTCTATTTAGTTTTACGTTGCTCCCAAATAGACAGATTTTAGTTTTCTTTGCGTTTATCATCATATGATTATTTTTGCACCAAACACATAATTTTTCTAGGTCATTTGTCAACCTATTTAAAGCTGCAACTTGACATTTGTCTGAAGTGAATAAAACAAGATCATCCGCATAGAACAGGTGTGAACAATTAAAAGACTCAGCCGTAACATCATTTATATAACAATTAAAAAGTAGTGGGCCCAATATGCTTCCTTGTGGTACACCGGCCCTGACATTTAGGTAGGTTGACAAAGAATTGCCTACTCTAACCCGCTGCTGCCTGTTTGATAAATAATCTTTCACCCATAAAACAATTCTATTATTTACTCCCATATTTAACAGTTTTTTCAACAGAAGTGGGTGGCTAACGCGATCAAACGCTTTACTTAGATCTACAAAAATACAAGTGGAGATGCGGCCGAAATCCCTGTCTGAAAAGAGTGTCTGGACTAATTTTATGACTGCATCAGTCGTACCTCTAACTTTCCGGAAGCCATATTGATGAGGATTTAATAAATTATTTTCTTCTATATGTGAGGTCACAAACTGATGTATAAGTTTCTCCAACAGCTTCCCTGGTAGAGGGAGGAGTGACACTGGTCTCCAGTCTCCAACAGCTTCAGACATACCATTTTTAGGGATAGGTATTATGTTAGCTCTCGCCCATTCTGATGGAAAAACCGAAACATGTATGGAGGTTTGGAACATACATCTAAGTTGATCAACTAAAATTTCTAAAGCATCCTTTAAGACCAACGAGTTTATATTGGGTACTCCACTACTTTTGTGCACATCAATATCCTTAACTATACGTATTACATCACTCAACAATATAATAGGCTCCACATCATTGGGTAAGTCGCTTAGACAGTTACCATCTTCGTGAATATCATCAATACCTCCATCTTCATTAGAGTGCGAAGAATCGCCCACCTTAATGTAATGAGTGTTAAGAAAATTTGGAATATTTGATTCTTCGACCAATTGCCCTAAGTCGGTGTCGAACAGTCGCGTTACCTTAGTGTCTGATTTTGGATCATATAAGCTCTTAATTGTATTCCAGAACTTCCGTGCATTATTTGTCAAACCAGCTAATTTGTCTGTCCAATAGTTCTTTTTTCGCTATTCTTATTTCCCTATTTATTTTCCTTTTCAAAAATCGTACTCTATTCAACAAAATAAGCGTGCCATATTTGTTAAATAAAAGTAGGGCTTCCTTGCGTTCTGCAAAGAGGTCCATTATATAGTCAGTCATCCACTCATTTTTCTCTCTGTTAAAACTCATCTGTCTAACTGGACAAACCTTATTTAGATATTCTTCTATAACTTGTATCAGCTTATCCCATTGAAAACTGGGGTCGCTTGATCGGTAAAAATCGCCCCAGTCATGACTCAGTAGATGTTCCTGTAGCTCAATTTTACAATACTTTCTGTAACTACGCCCCTTAAAGCTATTAAATACCTTAGGTTTAGATATTTTTAAACGATTCGATAGTACAGCCAGATGGTCACTTATGAGATTCCCATCTATACGAGGGTTATGAACATGGTCCGAGTTTGACATGATATGGTCAATACATGTACCAGATGCTGGCCTTGTGATACCATCAATATAACTTTTCAGATTATTTTCTCGACAGAACTCGAAGAATGATGCGCTATCTTTCGTATTTCTCTTTCTTAGGTTGACATTATCGTCCCCCATTAGCCATATTTCATGAAACTTAAATTTTTCCGTGTTGAGAATCCCCTGAATACGCTCAAAGAAAATTTGAAGATTGCTTTCCGGTGGTTTATAATATATTACAAGTAATATCTTTTTATTATTTGGTTTGTTAACCTTTAACACCAAAACATCACTATTTACAGTAGATTCTGTTAAATCATGATTCTTCTGACAAAAGTCAGCCCATTTATTATGTACAAAACAACATACACCTCCACCAATACCATGTTCTCTGTCCTGCCTATAAACTACCCTATTAGAGGGTTTAATCAAATTGTCACTATGTCTATCAGTGAGCCAGGATTCCCCGAAGCCCATCTTGCATTTACAGGTGTTGGAAAATTACAACAAACCAATCCTGGAAATTACCCAGAATCCTGGTAAAAGTTGCTTGCATTTCCAGTTCCGGAATAACCCAGAATTAAAAACAAACAGTGGTTACTTTAAGATAACAGATTTTTATTGACGTTCGGTCATTTACAGTCAGAACAGATCACAGATTGATCACCACTCATTTAACACCTCAATGTAGACATCTTTATTTACACTCAGTGAGGGCACTACTTTCCCGTGCCCAGGGATACAGGGAGATGTCAATGGCGGTCAATACTCATTGTTTTCTTTGCTGGACAACAATGACAAATACAGAGTAATAAATTATCATCAGTCACTAAAGGGACTCTGAGAAAGCTGATAACTGCCGAGTTGAAGGTCAGTGGTACTCCGCCCCGACAATAACTGTGGTACTTCTACAGTAGACCTTTAGATCCAGCTCTAGAAATGTCAAACATATATATGTACATGGATTTCAGTTGGAATTAGAAAGATAAATATTTTCCATGTGGAAAACACGCCAGTGTCGGCTGTGGGGGGAGCTGAGGGTGCGTGGCGAGGTTCATACCACTGGATACTGCTTTGTGTGAGGCTCAGTTAATATCATGTTTAACACAAGGAAAAATAATTTAATAGACTGAAAATTACAACATGGATTTCCACCTGGCATAATTAGTATTGACCCTGTCCTCACGGGGCCTGGTTACAGGCGCACATCGTTAAATACCTCACCACCTGTATCACCTTTATTTATCCTACCCCTAATATAAAATCCCATAGGATTAACATTGGGTTTCCGTATGCCATGCTGACTTGCATACAGAGTTTTATATGCCACTAGCGGCATACAGCATTGCTATCACGTAATATTCCAAAATCGAGGAGATAGGGTAGGATAAAATCAAAACCTGATTCGTTTTAATCTTGGCAACTGCATTCCACTCCTGAAGTTTTGGCTCGGGACTTCACTCGGCTTCGCCTCGTGAAGTCACTTTGCCAAACTCCAGTCGTGCAATACGGTGGCCAAGATTAAACCTCATCCAGTTTTACGATAGTCTGTTGAGAAAAGTTATTTTCTGCCTGCCAATGGTTCCATGCTGATACATGACAATTTTTCAATGCCCAACAGTGTTGGACACATGGCAGTGTTATGGGCAATGACCCATAGAACCTGATGAATTAGTTTTAGTCGGATGCCTGCAAATGCAGCCCGCACGGCCACCATGCGACGTCAGCTGTGGAACGGGCTCGTGGGTTTGTACACTATTTATATGTTAGGCAGACACCCGACAGTGTACGTCTCACGGGCAGCGTGGTGGACGACCCCCTTAATCTGCATTAAAACACTCACAATATGTCAACTCGCGTACCCATCTTTTCATCTTATTCACAGGACTAACTGGTGATAGTCGCAATGACCACTTTTGAAGTTGTAATCTCAGGCTATTTCACAATGACCTTGTGTTGTCAAGAAAAATAAACTACAATAAATATACACAAGTGTAGGTTACCCCGTCATAACTGAAAAATGCAAGTAACTTTATAAAACATTTCCTGATCAGAACAGAAAACTGAGGAAAGTTCCGAAGGGAATGTCTGAGTAACTCTGTAACCTCCTGTCCCTCTCCCAGTCTCCTTTAAATGGTCGCTCCCTCCTGTACCTCTCCCCCTCCCCTTTAAATGGTCGCTCCCTCCTATACCTCTCCCCCTCTCCCAGCCTCCATTGAATGGTCGCTCCCTCCTATACCTCTCCCCATCCCAGTCTCCTTTAAATGGTCGCTCCCTCCTGTACCCCTCCCCCTCCCAGTTTACTTTAAATGGTCGCTCCCTCCAGTTCCTCTCCCCCCCTCCCAGTCTCCTTTAAATGGTCGCTCCCTCTTGTACCTCTTCCCCCCTCCCAGTCTCCTTTAAATGGTCGCTCCCTCCTGTACCTCTTCCCCCCTCCCAGTCTCCTTTAAATGGTCGCTCCCTTCTGTACCCCTCCCCCCTCCCCCTGGTATTTCTTCCCATAGACTTAATGTTTGGAACTTGTACTCAACGCCCATGGAGTATTATAAGAAAAACACTCAATGGGTAATAACATCACAAACATTAGTCGATCAGTCAGTGATAGAGGTGAGATAAATCTTATATGTAAGACTTAGATGTGATTAGATTATCTTCGAGAAACTACTCGTGTCTAATTTCTACGTACTGCGTCAGAGAAAGTGGTGTATGTTTTTATAGCAAGGTAAGAGGTAAATACACTTATTCTACCCCTAATAAAAAACGCCATAGGCTTAACATGGGATTCGCTTATGTCACAGGTGTGACATAGAGTATCATTTATGTCACTACTTTCTAATATTCAAAAATTGTGGAAACGGGTTAGGATAAAATCTAGATGCCACTTGTTTGAGTTTGAGTCTATTTATGTTACTCATTTTCTTGGCTCTGTAATCATACTCGTCTTCGACTCGTGGAATCACGGAGCCAACAAAATGCGTGACATAAATAAACTCAAATGAATGATGTCTCTTGATGGACAAAAAGGACAGAATGCCATATGAAGAATCAGATGGTGCAGATTTCTGCAGCTGAGAATCTGTATGGAGAGTTCCCGCACTCTCAGGCCGTTGTGGAAATGAATGGCAATTTCACGCTATAACCAGACTGACTCCGGCAAAATGCTGATGATTACTCAAACACACACAGGGACGGGTGTAGGCAGCTCTGGGTCCTGAAAGGTCCCGAGAGCCTGGGCCACGAACAGGGGTTCAGTATTCACATAACGAGTTTTTGTATTTTATGAACTTGCCATTATAAAAAGACGATCAAGACATTTGTAAGAGTAAAAAGTTACATTTAGAGTTGAGAAAAGAAAACTGAAAACAGGCATCCCAGCACATTCAAAATAATATTTTCGATAAAAAAAACTAAATTAATCTCATTCAACTGTTAGCGTATACAACATTTTCTATAAACTTTCACGAAGCAGTGGTCCTTTTAAATTGTCCACATCGCATTTTCCTAGTCCCCAGTACTGAGGAAAAGATGTGCATCACGGAATGAAGTTTATAGCCAGCAGATAAATGTAGACGCATGTACATGATAATCGGTGGAGAATACGACCATGCAGATCAAAATCATGATAAAGATGTATTTATCCTTCAGCATCCCAAATATAAGTTATCAAAGGAAAGACAAACTCTTCTCATGCACTACTTGGCATACGTGGGACTTTTTTTTTCGTATTATCCAAGAAGAATATGACTTTCCGTATACATTCTTGTGGGCTCTACAGGTTTAGTATGGAGACTCCGTATTAGGTGGATACTAAAATCTGTTCCCATATATTTAAAACATTACAGTTGGTACTCACAATACCTCTGTAATCACAAGACTGACTCAACGGACCTGACTGACTAGTCAAACACCAGTATTTACACGTGCAGATATAGAACAGTTGATATGTCGTGTCTGGAACACCTCTGTGGCCAGCCAGGGAAATGATTCAGATAAATAACAATGGTTTACGCTAACTTCACTGATAAGAACTGCATTATCAGTGTTGTCCATGAGCAACACGCTTATATGATGCTTATATAATGTGTATTAGGATTTTGATTTACGCATGCATAATTCACCCTTTTTTCCCTTCATAAAAATCTCGCGATTGATGATCATGATTCTTATAACAAAGAAAGTGCCGATACCACCTGGATATGTACTGGTCTCTTTAAATGGCACTTCTCGGAGTAAAACAACCAGAGACTGACAGAGATTAACATTAATTCTCTTTGGTGAAGTGCTCAGATGAATCAGACCTGCAGACCCCCCGCCGACCCGGCCAGCCCGGGTCACCTGTGGGACGTCCGGTACCGCACACGATGGTCCTCGCGCCCGGGAACAGGCGGGTATTTGATTTGTCGTCTACTTCGCTGCTCGTCAGCTTTTAACTGGTCAAGGATGGAGTCATCCGTGCTGAAAACAACCAGTCAGACGGTCAGTCCTCAAATATCACAATAAATACAACCAGTCAGACGGTCAGTCCTCAAACATCACAATAAATACAACCAGTCACACGGTCAGTCCTCAAACATCACACTAAATACAACCAGTCACACGGTCAGTCCTTAAACATCACACTAAATACAACCAGTCACACGGTCAGTCCTCAAACATCACACTAAATACAACCAGTCACACGGTCAGTCCTCAAACATCACAATAAATACAACCAGTCACACGGTCAGTCCTCAAACATCACAATAAATACAACTAGTCACACGGTCAGTCCTCAAACATCACAATAAATACAACTAGTCACACGGTCAGTCCTTAAACATCACAATAAATACAACCAGTCACAAGGTCAGTCCTTAAACATCACACTAAATACAACCAGTCACACGGTCAGTCCTCAAACATCACAATAAATACAACCAGTCACACGGTCAGTCCTCAAACATCACAATAAATACAACCAGCCACACGGTCAGTCCTTAAACATCACAATAAATACAACCAGTCACACGGTCAGTCCTCAAACATCACAATAAATACAACAAGTCACACGGTCAGTCCTTAAACATCACAATAAATACAACCAGTCACACAGTCAGTCTTTAATCACATATACAAGCTTGGTCTTAAATAAAAAAAATAATAAAAAGAAATAATCAAATATAAAGAGCAAGGGCAGCACAATGACAATGTGAACCCGAAGTATTTCTATTTTTTCTGAGAATTACCTACGAGCTTGTCTAAATGAAAAGATTCATAGCTAAGTATGTTAAAGGGACTTATTAAAAGTGTGTGTACGCGATGTAGTAGTAGATAAAGAGTTGATCGTTAAGTATGTTAAAGGAACTTACTAAAAGTGTGTGTACGCGATGTAGTAGTAGATAAAGAGTTGATCGTTAAGTATGTTAAAGGGACTTATTAAAAGTGTGTGTACGCGATGTAGTAGTAGATAAAAAGTTGATAGTTAAGTATGTTAAAGGAACTTATTAAAAGTGTGTGTACGCGATGTAGTAGTAGATAAAGAGTTGATCGTTAAGTATATTAAAGGGACTTACTAAAAGTGTGTGTACGCGATGTAGAAGTAGATAAAGAGTTGATCGTTGAGTATGTTAAAGGGACTTACTAAAAGTGTGTGTATGTGATGTAGAAGTAGATAAAGAGTTGATCGTTAAGTATATTAAAGGGACTTACTAAAAGTGTGTGTACGCGATGTAGAAGTAGATAAAGAGTTGATCGTTGAGTATGTTTAAGGGACTTACTAAAAGTGTGTGTATGTGATGTAGAAGTAGATAAAGAGTTGATCGTTGAGTATATTAAAGGGACTTACTAAAAGTGTGTGTACGCGATGTAGTAGTAGATAAAGAGTTGATCGTTAAGTATGTTAAAAGGACTTACTAAAAGTGTGTGTACGCGATGTAGTAGTAGATAAAGAGTTGATCGTTAAGTATGTTAAAGGGACTTACTAAAAGTGTGTGTACGCGATGTAGTAGTAGATAAAGAGTTGATCGTTGAGTATGTTAAAGGGACTTACTAAAAGTGTGTGTACGCGATGTAGTAGTAGATAAAGAGTTGATCGTTAAGTATGTTAAAGGAACTTACTAAAAGTGTGTGTACGCTATGTAGTAGTAGATAAAGAGTTGATCGTTAAGTATATTAAAGGGACTTACTAAAAGTGTGTGTATGCGATGTAGTAGTAGATAAAGAGTTGATAATTAAGTATGTTAAAGGGACTTACTAAAAGTGTGTGTACGCGATGTAGTAGTAGATAAAGAGGGCGACACTGAGCACCATGAAAGCCATCACGTAGATCGCCGTACTCAGCGGGTTCAGCTGAAAAAAATAACAATCGTCTTTAATAAAGCACCTGACAGTCAAATTATCATCAACGCTCTCTCTAAAGGTTCTGACCCTGATTTCAATGCCATCAGGCTTCTGCCAGACATGTATATAGTCTATCAACCCACAGGCCCGTGGGGGAACAGGTCAACGGGCAGCGCCATGTGGGGCGATGTTTGCAGGCGTGCAACAAAAGCCATTTCATTAGGCTCTATTGGTCATTGATTTTCCCACCAACATGCAGCCAATGCTGTCGAGCAAGTGGCCTGCACCACCACACCTATTTCTATATATCCACATGACAGCCGTCCACCATGAGCTTACATGGCAGCCGTGCGGTGCCATACAGTCGGTCCGGTGGAACATGCCCTTTAAGAAGAACCCTATTTTTTGTTTTTAAAACATTTCTTCATTGTTTCTCAGTGTTTCATCACAATTTATGACATGATAGAGTTACAAGATATTTTGATATATAAAGCGGGCATTCCGTCAGCTAGAGTAAGTATTAGCTGGTTTTAACCAGAACCCTTCTAAAACTTAATCAGTGGGATTAACTTTGGAAAAGTGATTGATGCTCAGAATAGCATCACTGCAGAAATAAATAAACCTTTTTTCAAATCCTTTTTAAATATACTTTACGCTACCTATTGTCTCGGTTTACCTCAACGTTATCTGTTGTCTTTTTTTTTCGTTAGTTCAAAGTAGGACCTTTCCATTTACTGTAGATCAGAACAAGTTTGTTCGCTGTTCTATTTCGATTTCTTCATTGGTTATAGCACGTGTTACTTTTAGACGTTGTCAGACACTAATATAAATATTACTGGATAAAACGTGAGAAATGAAGTCATCCTTCCTCCACCTACCTGTAACTGGGGCTGCTCCCAAAACTTCTTGCAATTCAAGTACTGGCAAAGACTATTATCCAGTGCATCTGTAAAACACAATTACTGATCTGACATAACGATATCTGACCGAGTCGGACAAACACCTACATGTACATGGCAACGTATTCTTTAGCATTAGAGGATTGAGTAGATGAGCGTAACACATTTATAACAAAATAAATAAAATTAAAATAAAATTTTAAAAATCACGTTTATAATAGCTGATTGGATTATCTTCAGAGGAAACTACAGTGGCTCCATCGAATTCTATGGTATCCCTACCACCATGCCATATTGAATATGACAACTCCTGTCTATTCTGAACGAACACACTTCTGTTCAATAATCTGTAACGACACATTAACACGTCTAAACAGAATAACGACACTGGTTTATTTATATTGTAAACTATCCCCTCCTCACCTGTAAGGATCTTTCTGTCGCTTTCCTCTAAATAAGCTGGAACGCAGTTCTGTTTCAACTCCTGCAATGAAGACATCTCTGATGAAGGCACGAGAATACGCTCTGAGTGAGTATTGAAATATTCAGAGAATGAAAAAAGCACGAGTGAGTGAGTATTTATATAGAACTGCATCGAGAATCGTATAAATATACAATACTCCACGAGTTTGGATGGGCCCCAATCGTCATCGAGGCGAAGCAGAGTGACGATTACAGCCCAACCAAAACGAGTGGAGTATTGTGTATTTTACGATTCGAGTACGGTTCTGGATTTATCTCACCCCTTTCTATGACATTAAACAATCACAATTCCAGATTAATTTGAATATATACTTAGCAAATTCATATGATGCCATCTGAAATTCAATACGCCACAGCCGTGGCGTAGTACTGCCACTCTACGGGGGTGATTGTTGAGTATTTTTTTCTAATGTTATTCCAATGGCTAAACTTGTACCAGGGGTGAGATAATGAAATAATCTATATTGAGCGAATAGTTCACAAATCTCAGATAAATAATCAATTTAATAGCACTAAGTAAACAACCAATGATGATATCTCCAAATATTTTACAGTTTAAAAGTTGGTACAGAATCAAATGGAATATGTCACAATATGATTTTATCGACATGCCTATATTGTATTTCGAATAGATGTCGAAGTCTTCTCCCTTTTATAGAAATGGATTCTGGTGATAATATTTTGATGATTCATGTCAATTGCGGGAGTGAGTGTTTGTTTGTGGTTTAACGTCCCAGGGATGCCTGAGGGTATGTAGGAACCATCAACCATTTAAGCTTCTCACTTTCCTACTTATTTCAGTCATGTTTTTTAAATGTTTTCAAATATCTTATAAACATTCAAAGAAATTTGTCTCTTTCAAAAACATGATGATATTTTTCTTTGGAATGGTTTCAAACATTTTCATGTTGTTACTATTTTTCAATTATTTCTTCTATTTTCTTGTACCCTTTGACAGTTCAGCAGGATATGCTGAACAGTTATGGGTACTTTGCATGGGTACATTTCAGGAGATATTCATGTGTAAGTCTGGAGTGACCTATTTTCAGACGGGTCAACTTCACCTGTTCACTACAACTTAATTCCCCACAGTTTCTCTTCCCATTCACAGTTGAGTGAATGGTAGGTAGTTTGTTTCTTATTTGCTTGTTCCAGTCATATTGCCATTTATTCATTGTCATTTCTCTTATTGGAGCTGTCATATCCGTGTGTGGAATTTTCCCTGTACCGTGATGCAACTTCAGAGCTTTCCTTGCTGCTCTGTCTGCGCTCTTCATTTCCGTCAATTCCTTTGTGGCTTGGCAGCCAGCATAGAAGTATGTCCTTCTTTCTCTTCTTCCAAATGGAAATCCTCTCATAGACTTCTCTTACCAAAGGGTTTGTCGGAGAGTATTGGAGGATACTTTGCAGACATGATTTGAGTCAGAATATGAGTGTGTGAGTACCTGTAGGTGTCATGGTGAGTGTCTGTGTATGTGGGTGTGAGAATGTGTTCGGGCACATACCTGGCAGGCGTCATGTCGTACTTGCAGCTCTCGCTCGTTACACAGTGCCAGCGTCCAGTAGCTGGGTTCGGTTTCCACTCCGAGCACCTCACAGCGGAACACATCACACAGGTCCGCCAGACACAATACGTCCGTGCCCTGACACACAGATGAGATATCAGCGAAATTAGCCACATTCTGCATATAATACATGTAGAGTGACAAATTCAACTTTAACAAATAATGTATTCAAGACGATAAAATATACTTGACGATGAAGGAAGCTATTAGAAATGAAACAGTCCGAAACATGATGGTAAAAAATTGTCTTAGAATCAATTTGTTACTTAAAAGCCGGATTCTGCCCATTGCCGAGTTAGTGAGAACATATTTTTTCTTAATTTATTGAAAATATACATACAAAAAAACTTGTATCATTATTTACCTATAAAACTTGTATCTACTCACTTTCCTGTTTTATCTTTGAAGTAATAATCTTCATGCTATTCTGAATAATTCCTCTTCTAGGAACCATCCATAAAGTACATACGCAGAGTTTCTGAACGATTTGATGCCCGAATACCCCTTCTCCATCTTGAATGCAATTGATTAAAAAATTGACATACGCAAAATTTACGAAAACTGTTACCCCACCCCGCTCACTGCGTACGCACTTAATGGATGGCCGAAGCACCATCTACGTACGGTTCGTTTCAGCGTAGGATGTCGCCTGTCCATGTGATTGTCAACGTAACGTTCTTCATAGAAGGCCTTCCCACATTCGTAGCAGACCCATTTGTTGGGGTGCTCTCTGTATTTGGCGTTTTCTTGCGCTTCGTACATGCTGCGAGCGACATCAAGTGGACATCCAGCTGGTATTTTGGCGTGAATACGCTTATATTCTGGAAGAATCTCCTGCACACATAGAATAAAGAAAATACTAATTAATCATAACAAGGATGTCAGCCCGGGGCCCGACAGAAAAGTGGGAATATTTGCTTTGCGGCAGTTGCTGCCTCAGAGAGACCTCGGAAACATGGAAACGTGCTGTTTTGGCTGCTGCACGGGGCTGAGGATCAGTGGGCAGGTTCAAACTACAATAGACCCTATTGAGGTATCCCAGAATTCAATCTGTTTACAGTTCCCGGTGTGCGCTGGTTACCGACGTAATATGGTAATAGACCCTTGACCCGTAACCCACAATCATTGCTTTTTAACGGTTTTTATAAATCTTCAAATAGAAAATCCGATGTCAGAAATGGGAATTTCAGCTATTTCTACATGTAAACCCGAAATTCTGTTCAGGTTACTCAAATATAAATAGGGAAACTGTGGTTCATGCGATTGTAGTGTAACCAAGCACTCGCGAGCGGAACTTGTGTTTATCCTGGGCGATAATAGGGAGCCGAGTAACCTCTGGAGGGCGTATAGCACCCCGCGTAAGCGGACACCTTCTGTTCCAGGCCAAAGTGTCCGTTTACGCAGGGTGTCTGCTTACACGGGGTTGAAATAAACATTTAATAGAGGGATCCGTTCCGAGTAAAGGTGTCCGTTAACGCAGGGTGTCTGCTTACATGGGGTTTCTGTAAAGCGGGGTTCTACTGTACTATTTTGTTGAGCAATGAGGCTTAATTAGAATCATCTTTGTTTTGCACAAGGGAAGAAATTTTATGTACTAAAAACGATAACAACAATCTCTGAATTATAAGCATCATCTAAAAATGTTCAATGTTGGGTCACTTGCAACTAACCTATAAACATTCACCTTAAAGGGGGTGTTCCACCGGGCTTACTGAATGTTACCGCATAGCCACCGCACGACGCCCGTGTTAATGACTGTCAGGCCGATATATAGAAATGGGTTCAGTGGAGCAGGCCATATGCTCAACAGCATTGGCCACACTGCAGTGGAAATGGCCCAACACGACTGAAACCTAATTAAATATCTTCTGCCTGATACTGACGCCCGTACCGCCACTCTGCGACGTCAGTCATGACCACCCTGTGGGTTTGTACACTACACGCATGTTTGGCAGCAGACCCTTAGGGCATCAAAATTCTATCACTCCGGAGGAACAAACCTTAAAACTACACCAGATTGAAAACTTACATTATTTATGACCTTGAGAATGAGGCGAGATCTTACTCGATCACAATCTCTCGTGTGGCCAACAGTAGTCGTCAGTAGTATCTGCAAATGAAGAGAACTTCTATAAGAACACACAGCATCCTTTAATAGCCACTTTTCATTTGAAACACGACAGGGTATGAAAAGTACCTCATTCCTTGTACAATTATTCAACAATGTAACTAGGTTTGTTTGGTATCTTCTTGTTAAGATCTTTAGATTTGGATTTTTTCTGATTTTACCCCGTCACGGATTTTAAGTGTTTGATAAACTTAGCACATGACTTATTCTAAAATGGCGTTTTAATGATTTCCAGATTCATGTATATAATAATATGGAGACATACGTCACATAGTGAGAATTCCTGAATTATATTTATTCCTTGGTTTGGTCGATAATACAAACCTCTTACTTCGAAGTCGACTTTGTATTTCTAACAGAAAACAGCATAGAACATATTTCATTTAGCCACCCTCACTTTGTCTCTATATGATAATTCAAAACTAAGAACATATCCCTGCAAATACACACCCAATATGTAACTAACAGTGACTAACACTAACTGTGGAATCACAAAAAACCTGGTCAAAAATAAAACTATATAAAATACCGAGTGTGTCAAGTCTGAGTAGATCTTTCTCTTTTATTTGAGAAGTCATACATGGAGCGATTCAACAAACACACTGCTGGTTCCACTCATATCACCAACAGGCCTCCTCTTCTCCACTCGGCATGTTTACAGTAGATTCAACGCATTCCACAATAACCCTCTATTATCGCTCACGAGCCCCGACCGGGAGCAGTTCATGGGATTTTAAAGCTGAACATGTGAATAATACTTACACAGAAGACGACGCATATCCCTCTGAGCGAACAAAGCCTGTTTAAGGCCGTCCATATTGTCATTTTAAATAAAACACCACGTAATTCATGTGGTTTTCGGGTTCAGAGGAACGCCCGACTTTAGAAGCTGCACGTGGCGCCACCTGGCGAGTTGAAACAGACGACCGCCAGGTGGCAGCACGAGGCGGTGAAGATCTGGGAGGAGAGAGTTGTGAAATCACAAAAAAAGTTTCCTTTTTCTCATCGAGCAGGTTCAATTTACTGTAAATAGACCCATTTTAAGGGTCTATTTTTATATTTTCGAATATTCTTAGAGTATATATCTATCAATTCGGTTATTCTGGCATCAAATATATATATTCCAAAATCAAAGATGAAATCGGAGAGAAACTATAGTATAATGGTTGGCGCGCTCTCTCAGGATACCGAAGATCGTGAGTTCGAACCCGAGCAAGAGCAACTCACACTTTCACATTTCAGAAGTTGAACAACCTCATCAACAAAGCAGGCGAACGCAAGCAAGCAAGGAAGGTTGGATCCGCGCATTAGTCGTTCAAAGTACACCCCGCGGAAGTGTGGTCATGAGCTCGGGCTTCTAATGCACCTGAAAAACAAGGACAGCCACAAGGGCCGATGAAGTACAACGGAAACACCTCCATCTCCAACTTCTCAAACTCCAACTTCTAACCACATACCGCTCCTGACAAGACTAAGGAGCGAATGCTTGCTTTTCTAGAATTATCATAGGCTCTGTAGGGAACGATAATCATTTTGGCCCTCAGCAGAATTAGCAAACAGAAAATACTTCCGCAATGACCCCCCCCCCCCACCCCCCCTCACCCTAAAAAGAGCCCCGCCCCCAAAAAAGCCTGCCCATTGTGTTCCCTATTTTATCCTACCCCTCATATAAATCTCCAGACTTAACATGGTGTGACTGTATGCCACGGCTATGGAATAAGATATTTATATGCCACTGGAGACAAATGAAGTTCAAAACATGTGACAGGGTAGGATAAGATCTAAACACCACTCAATTTCATATGATTGTTTATATGCCATTCATTGTCCTCCGCTACAGATATCACTCAGCTCCGCTTTGTGATATCATGCCGCGAAGACAACTCATGCCATATAAACAATCATATGAAATTTCGTGATGTTTCATGATAGTATTATACAGCCCAGAATGCCCGAGATGTATATGGAGCTGAGGTGTGTTTGCACGGGTACCGTATGTAACAATGAATGCTATTTCATTGTAATTCCCTGCTGTTATATTCTCAATTGTCTTCAAAGGCATATCCTACAATTCGCAGTGGCGGCGCCTGGTGATTTTTAAATAATGTCAAATATTAGTCAAAACTGGTATTTTGGGGATTGATTCTAATAATACATGAGTATATTTAACATTTTGTCACGTCTATCTAATCTTGACGTGTAAAATAAGCCAATTTACATTTGCTTGATTTACATAGAAAATGTACTGAAAAATACGGTTTTCTTTTATTCTTTCAAAAATAAGGACGATGAGCTATGATTTTTAAAACCTAAATTATTAAAAGCCGTGTTCCATTGCGCCGATTCAATGTAGCAGCACGGGGGGAGTTGAGCCGCCGGCCCGCAGCCGATTACGGGGAAACTGGGTCACGGCAGCCTCACGGCTGTGGGGGAGTTCGGGTGCCGGGAATCCACTACCGCGCCACTGCTGCTCCATCACCAGCGACAGAGGGCCGGCCGGTCGGCGATCAGAGAATCGCCACCCAATCTTCAGTGAATCGGTGCAATGGAACATGGCTTTAGAAGTACTATATATATTATATATTTTGTGAAAGTTTGAGGAAAATGACATCGGTTTTACTATGTGAAAAAATACTTTTTGGGATTTCTATATATTCTTATATAAAATTATCATATTGATCTATAAATGAAAAACTAGCACGGTGACCCCCGATTTTTAAGATATATATGTGTGTTCCACAACACTTGGAGATCATCATATTAAATTTTCAGGAAATTGATATGGGCTTTGATTTTCGAGCCAAATTGTCCAATATGCCTTTAAGATTTTTAAAATTTGGATCCCACCATAATGACCTTTGATATATGCCTTCCTAGCATGTAGAACTTTGAAACGGTGGGACAAAAGTCAGCCTCCATTTTACCTTCCAGTTGTTTCAATATGAAGAGGTCCACTGACTGTTCTCAGTCAGTTACTCACTGTTTCGACGTAGTTTGTGGCTAGTGACAGTGACAACTGTACTTATATTACATTAGACTATACATTGAAATGATGAAATGCAGGATGAAATATTAAAACAAATATAATATCACGGACTTGGGTGAGTGTATAGGTCCGTGATAATATATATAAAAATATATGAAAAAAAGAGTAAAAAAGAAATGACACATCTTGTACATCAACAATGTGGATTCACTTTATTTAGCACCAAATAAACCCCAAGTCAGCGAAACTAGATTCAAAGAGCTGTCGGCGCTTCTGGTGTGAGGAACGAGTATAAAGAATTCTTTACTCGTTAGTGTGAGGAAGAGTGATTTATTATGCAGTGTTCTGATCGGGGGCCTTGGCAAGATGATGACAAACCAATAGTATTTTCAAATGTAATAAAAGCCAACAGTAATCTTCTTGACTTTGAAGTGGTATTTCAAACTCGTTGTTATAAATATTGTATTTATGTAATATTAAGTATCGATATAAAATTATACACAAGATAGTGTTTCACGATGTTAAGTTATATATTACATCTATAGTTTGGTAACTTTTGAAATGAAAAGTTGAACTCATGCCACTAATACAATTAAACATTATTTTTTAATTTAGATTATTTACATCACACTTATGAAGAACACATTTACTATTCCCATGTAATCATTGCACTTGGTACATATTTGTTCTTCGTTTGCATCAACATTTAATGCAATAACATACAATAAAACCCGTTTTATCATAAACCCATGTGAGTACTTATACTAGTTCTGTCCCACTACTCCAGGTACCGTATAAATAAACTACGGCACCATGGGTCAGATTGTTCGACCTGTACTGGCTTCCACCGTCCATAAGTCAAGTTCACTTTGACATGCTTCTACATCTATTTACGGTAGTGTTTTATTTCCGGGTGTTTAATAATAGAGACGGGATGACATCAGGTATAACAGAGTGATGACAGAACTCAGTTCCCGGTACGGTGTCCCTCGACCTGAGTCTCAGAATCGTCTTTATATAGAACGATCTGACCATGCTGTACAAGTTACAAAACGAGCCGGGAATGCGGGTTCGTACGGAACGAGGCGTTCTGCGCGAAACTTAAATTCCCATCAAGTTTTGTAGCCTGTACGAGTATGGTAGGTTATTTTATATCTATTATACCCTAAATTATTCAAATCTTTCCGTAATTTGACCCAAGAACCTTGGCTTAGTTGATACAGGGTTCCATATTGTGCAGAACGGAATCCTGGTTTATACAGAATCTTTATGTTATATAGCGAAATGGTGCGTATTTACGGTATATACGTCATGGGTATATAATAAAAACCGTATATTGAACTTTGTTCTGTGATCACTAAACGGTGTTTCTTTACGGTATATACGTCATGGGTATATATTAAATTTTGCTCTGTGATCACTACACACGACCTGAAGCTCTCCTCTCTTAATACAGAAACATGAACTTGGTAATTGAAAGCAAGTTGAGCTTGGATTCTTCGCACGTTGGTATCACATGAAGTATTTAGATATAAGACATCAGCTGCACTCGGCTCCTCGCTCTCTCCCCATCCTCTCCTAGACTTGGTACTCTCCCACCACGGAAACCTGCGTATTCATGGGAACCAATCAGCATGATTCTTACACCGTGGGAACCAATCAGCATGATTCTTACACCATGAGAACCAATCAGCATGATTCTTACACCATGAGAACCAATCAGCATGATTCTTACACCATGAGAACCAATCAGCATGATTCTTACACCATGAGAACCAATCAGCATGATTCTTACACCATGAGAACCAATCAGCATGATTCTTACACCATGAGAACCAATCAGCATGATTCTTACACCATGAGAACCAATCAGCATGATTCTTACACCATGAGAACCAATCAGCATGATTCTTACACCATCAGAACCAATCAGCATGATTCTTACAAAAAAATTGTGTCCCACGAATACGCACGTTTCGGCTCTCAATAGACCTCATCAGCTCTGACGTCAGACTAGCAATTCCCTGACACCACATGAAATTTTAGTGTGGAACACTCACAGACTCCGCGAAGCACGGATGGTTGCTGACAGAGCCGACTGATATGTTTAACAGGAAGCAGGCCACTGGGAGTTCTACAACTAGTCACTCGTAAAACACGGCATAGCCACTTTCAGTGTAATAAGGGAAAATAAACCTTTATCGTTTATACATATGCAGTGTTTATGCGGAATGAAGAGCAGTATACATTTCTTATGTCTATCACATTTGTACTGATGAAACTGAAACGTTTCAGCCATTATCCACTGGCAAAATAACAGTTGTATCATTTTCATCAAATATAGGCCCACTTGGGTGTCCATATTCTGCTGAACCTCGTATTTTCATGATGTAACATGGTTAGGAAAATCTCGCTAGAATTAGGGCTGGTTCCATCAACACGATGGATTAGCCATGTTATATTTTGGTATATCTTGTTATATCTTACAGCATGTCGCGATATGTCTTACCTCCTGTGCCGCGACACATCACATGCGATGGTGTGTCTATTTTTTTCACGATGTTGTACGTCCATTTTGGTGCTCCACCACCGTAACACCTCACTATCTATTGCCGACATATCGTGGCATATCGCGCTCTATCACAGCAGGACCACGGCATAGGTGCTTAACCAAACCAATGGTTCACAGCAAAAATACACAATTATTCAAAACCTAGCAAGATTTAGCAAGACAACCAAATCATGACAAATCGTGTTATATCTCGTGTGTTGGTGGAACCAGCACTTTAAGGTGCACAAGTTAAATGATTTGAGAATATAATTTCGTTGATGTGAGTCATATACTCCATATCTCATTTATTCTGTAAATGTAACTTTCTACCTACGGCACTTGTGAATAAGGCAACCTGCCAGATTAATGCTGTAGTTAAAGAACAGCATCGAGATCCGCAGTCACTGAAAATATGCCACGAGTTTGGGTTGTGGAGATTACATGGCAAATAAAAACGAATGGCACAGATTCAGTGGCTATGGATCAAGTGCGGTTCAGATTTTTATCTCACCCCTATCACTGACTGATTTGCTTAACAAAAAATTTGTTTTAATTTAAAAAATTATGAAAAAAAAGTTAATTGCCTCATGTTTTCTATGCCATCGCCCATTTAGTTTTTTTTTTATACAATACTCCATGGGTATGGAGTATTAGTTTCCTATGTTAAGTCTATGGGGAATAAATACCAGGGGTGAGATAAAAGGTTCACTCGTCATCAGTTAAAAAAGTCAAGTGTTTCACTGAGGCGCGACATTCGTGAATTCAAATTTATCTAGTTTCAAGCAGTGATACAATAATCCACCATATTAGATATTCTCTTAGCTAAAATAACACAAATGAGGATTGGTGCATCTCCAAATTTTAGAATTATGTTGCCCCAGATTCCTGGTTCATTTTCAGAAATAACCCAACATGAAACACGCCACCAGCGTGGACTTTTACTGCAGGGTGTCGCCGTGTCTCGCAGCATCTGGCTGCATCTTGCCGGATCGTACTAAATCTCGTACAATCATTGCCCCTGTGTGTGGAGCCCCTATTATCGCTCACGGGGGACTCTATCACCACTGCGATCCAGCCATGCATACTGACATGCTTCATCCAGACCTAGCGGGTAAACAGTTCGACTTAAATCATACGTCCTGGTTGAATTGGCACTTATCCAACTCATGCCATACCTCATTCAAAGTCAAATGCCAAATACAGACACCACTTTTAGCACACAGACAGACATTAGAGTGTTCTGCAAATCGCGAAGCATGCCACAGCGGGACCAGCAAAATGTTCCCTTCCACGCTTGTAGGTGACACCACCTGGTGAGGATGTGACACACTAAGAGGGTTTGAGGACGAAAACTGCGTCGTCAAGGACGTAGAAGGAGCGTTCAAGGTCACCTTCGCAGAGGTAAGGCAGGCGAGTGAAGTGTTCGACGACGAAGCCCGCCGGCTCAAACATATGGCGCACTAGGTTACCCACTTGTTCCTCGAAAGTCTTTCCGTTAATCTGCACCATTTCTAAAGGCTTGTGGTCCGTGCCTACCATTAAAAGATGAAGAAAAGTAAAGTTCGTAAGTTTACCAAGAAATTACTTTTCATATCTACATGTGTTACCATGGTGATGAGTTCAGGACATTCAGGTACATCTATACTGAATAGTTTAGATGTTAAAAAGACTAAATGATAACACAGCCTTATCCTGCAAATACATTAAATCTCTATTGGAAGATAGTAAGTTGGTGATTATTGAATTTAATGAAGGATAGAATATTAGTAAGAATACATACATTAGCATTTATAAACTACTTAAAAAGGGCCAAACTGTGATCTTTGCTTTTGAGCAAAGAATTGTGGGACCACATTCCAACAAGAAAAAATGTTGAAAATCCAACAAGAAAAATGATTGAAAATCAATTGTAGACATGGCTAAATCTTGAACTAGAATGAACTGGACGAAGAGCTATCGCGAACTGGATGACCAAATCGTTCTGTTTCACATGTCAGGGGGCCGCTCATGACACTAACAACTCGGAGTGTCATTGGTAGAGCGCCCTGCCCCCATGTGGACATACTGGGAACAAGGGCTTAGAGATAATAGGTGTAAATATGCCATTCAACCAGGCAGCCGAACTGTAAACATGCGGGACGAGGACGACCAACCAAAATGGTGACTTCCAATTCTGTCAATTTGTTCACTAATAAATAAGGGTAATTTTGATGATTACTTTCTTCTCATAGAAACCAATATTACTTGGCCACGTTAGGGGTTGTATAGACCCACGGACTTGTAGTATAGGTCCGTGATAGACCAGAACTTTACAAGAGTTGCGTTTCCACAATATTAACAATCAAAGATACTTGGAGGACGTATCTACAAATTTTGTAGAAATAATTTTGCTTAAATTAACAACAAAATTTAGTAACAACTTACTGTATTCGACATAAGGCGAAAATGGAATTACCGCAGCAACTAAGGCACGACCTGAAGAAAATGGAAATTATTTTCGTGGGGGAAGGACATCACATTGTATCAATTCAATTTACAAAGTATAAATAACATCCAACTTATGTGCTTTTATATGGTCACCTAACTATATATGTTGGGGTCAAAGTATGAGAAATAGGATTGCTTAAAATATTTTCATAGTTTAAATGAAGCTCAATTAATATTTTCTTTATTTTACACAAGGGAAAACGAATTTTATATAGTGAAGATAAAAAAGTGGATTCTACTGGAAAATGATATGCTGCCATCTCTGTAAAAAAGAGCAAAATGTATGCAATGTCTATTGAGTAAGTATGTTAACGAGACCTACCAGTCTTTGGTGTGAGGGACTTGCGAATCTGGCGAAGAAGTGTCATCGGTTTGTCGCAGCGGTCGAGCAGGTTGAGACAACTGATGAGGTCGTAACGCCGGTTATCGTCATGCCACTCCTCCAACCCCAGCGCCCTACGCAGACATTTACATCTTTATGTGTTAAAGGTGTATCCTACGATTTACAGTGGTGCCACCTAGTTATTCTAAATATTACCAATTATCAGTCCACACTGGTACCTTGTGATTTATTCGAACATTAAATACCAGAGTTATACCACCAAGTTCTTTGTTTGATAAGTGACATCAGAATTTACTTGGGAAATTCTAATTCTATACTAAATTCACTTTAATTCCTATTTCCATAATGAATAGATTCCTTATAAAAAAAAATGGAGATGAACCCGGATATAATCTCGTAACGGCAGTATTAAAATATACAGGCACTTTTTTTTAATGCAGGAATTTAAAGATAAGATGGCGACACCTACGTGTATCCGAACTCGGAGAGTCTCCAGTTCATGGTGGTCGACATCTCCGTGGCGTAAACCTCTCTGAAGTAAGGCGCCATTTGCTTTGTAACTTTTCCATCACCGGCGCCTAAAATAAGTATCAGTGTTTAGAAGGCTGTCAGGTCTCTCTCCAGTAGAAAACACTAACAAAATAGCAACCGAGTCAGGGGAGATTTGTTTTTATTAGAACATTATTGTGAAAACATGCACAGATTTTTATAATCTAGTACTTATCTATATATAAATCTATTTTTTAGTACCTAAAGAATTAATTCTCCCACACCATGTGGGATACCGCTAGTCAACAACTGTCAACAGTGTCAGAACAGGTCCCTGACATCAAAAATAAGGCAGCCTGAAGATTCCCATAGATGAAACCGCAGTTTGTTGAACATGGACAGTCCCATGACAACAGACCACGCCCCCAGTACATGACATCATGACATAGGCGCATCCAAACGATCCGCATAGCGATTCACATAGAAACGCACGAATCGGCAAGGGAACTGTTCGATAGTGAGCGCACGATGACATCATCACGCTGTCGCCTGACAGCGCATTCAAGCGGTAGCTGCAAAACAGACTACATGCCACGTCCTATATGAATATCTATTTTTTAGTACCTACTTATATATATATTGTTAGTACTTATTTCTAGATTTCTTCAATCACAAAATTATTTTGGTTTGGCATATTAAATGATCCCTAAACTATTTATGCATTTTTAAAAATCGGTAAAATAAATGTTTTAACATAAATCGTTACCAACACGATTTGAAGATTAATGCCGTCATTCACATCAAACTGAATACTTACCGAGATCGAGCATCGCATTTCCCTGCCAGCCTTCTGGGTAGGACAGAAGTTTAGAAAGTTGAGCCTTGGAGAAAATGAACATGGAACCTCGGCGCAATAACCTATAAAAAACAGACGGAGAAACGGACGTAACGTAAGTAAGGGTGATATTATAACTTAATATGGGCTGAGATTATGTACTTCTCTGATAAAGTCAAACACACCTCAGATATTTAATAACACTGGGTGTATACGAAGTTGATATCATTACACACGTACTAAACTCTCTCACATGGTGGCGATAGTAAACAATGTAAACACAGACCAGCCTCAAACTTGGGATATCAAACTTCCCTGATATTTTTCTCACTTTTCTCTGAGACAAGTCAATTTTCCCTTATAGATAAAACGAGGAAATCATAGAATTCAACGATCTTAGAGCTGTTTATTTTTCTAACTTGTGATTTTAGGACCAGACTTTTGAAACGCAATATCATTGGAAGAACTGGTTCTCAAGCCAGAAATAGCCTTTGAATAATAAAAAAGAAAATCAGATGCAGACTCGTACGGCACTCAATGAACACACTACGACACTTACAGAATACACTCAGACTCGGGCAGCACTCGATGAACACACTACGACACTTACAGAATACACGCAGACTCAGGCAGCACTCAATGAGCACACCACGACACTTACAGAATACACGCAGACTCGGGCAGCACTCAATGAGCACACCACGACACTTACAGAATACACTCAGAATCAGGCGGCACTCAATGAACACACCACGACACTTACAGAATACACACAGACTCGGGCAGCACTCAATGAACACACCACGACACTTACAGAATACACACAGACTCGGGCGGCACTCGATGAACACACCACGATACTTACAGAATACACACAGACTCGGGCGGCACTCAATGAGCACGCCATGACACTTACAGAATACACTCAGACTCGGGCAGCACTCAATGAACACGCCATGACACTTACAGAATACACTCAGACTCGCACGGCACTCAATGAACATGCCACGACACCTACAGAATACACACAGACTCGGGCAGCACTCAATGAACACGCCACGATACTTACAGAATACACACAGACTCGCACGGCACTTAATGAGCACAACAGGACACTTACAGAATACACTCAGACTCGGGCGGCACTCAATGAACACGCCATGACACTTACAGAATACACACAGACTCGCGCGGCACTTAATGAGCACAAAACGACACTTACAGAATACACTCAGACTCGGGCAGCACTCAATGAGCACGCAACGACACTTACAGAATACACACAGACTCGCACGGCACTCAATGAACACGCCACAACACTTACAGAATACACACAGACTCGGGCGGCACTCAATGAACACGCCATGACACTTACAGAATACACTCAGACTCGGGCGGCACTCAATGAGCACACCACGATACTTACAGAATACACACAGACTCAGGCGGCACTCAATGAGCACACCACGACACTTACAGAATACACTCAGACTCGGGCGGCACGCGATGAGCATGTCAAGACACTTACGGGAAGTGATCCTCACACTGTTTGCTTACCCATTGGCAGATGTGCTTGATATAAACCATGTCAGGACCGACTTGGCCAGTGAATGATACATCTGCGTGAAGACTGCATCGCCTTTTTCATAACAATTACTTAAAAATTCCTTTGTCTCTTCATCTTCTTTTGATTGAATGAATTTGTCACATAGAAGTTCTGGAAAATGGTTGAGGTTGACTCTGTACCACTGAAAGATAAAGACAAATAATTCAAGAGATATTTCAACATGTCATTGATAATCGGAGATATATTTTAATATGAAAAAAAGATGATATTCTCCATGTATGTTGAGTTGTGTTAATAGCTGTGGCCACGATACTGGCATTGCAGTCTGCATCACATCCCAAAATCCAGCATCGCAACCACATATTTGGCATCAGATTTTAAAGCAGTATCTAGACACTATGCTACCTTGTCAGCACGCTATGTTTCTCATGGTACTTAGACGATTTGCAGTGACTACCGATTGCCGGTGGACGTTTTGAGGTGGGTTTGGATGTTTTGCCGTGACATTCTCTGGGGGCCGTGGTGGACGTTTTGCGGTGAAGGGTTAGGGTTAGGGAAGACCCAACAAGCTACTGAGGAGCCTTGACCAATCTCCTACTGGCAGGTCCAGGACTTGTTTGACCTTTGACTGACCAGTCAGTGACCTGATAACTTCTGAGTAGTCTCCCTATCAGGCCACTGCCATTTGTTACTCACTGCAACGGTTATATCTGTACGCGTTGCTCACAGGAGAATCGAGCAAACCTGTACTTAAGTCACAGGACATACCACTGCATAATTCTATAATACCAGTAAAGTAGAATTCACACGTAGGATTCATGTACCTCACAGGGTCCAAAATCGCATGAGATTCTGTTTCAAGGACCCCGTCACCCGCCGTCCGCCAATCACCACCGCGAAACGGTAGTCACCGCAAAACGTCTATGATTCTTTCTCATGGGGTGAATGGTGGACGCTTGACCACAATGTCAAGGACACTGGTCACAATCCCTCCTTTCCACAATGTCCTGGTCATAACGGCCCCTCAGCGTTATACCAGCGCGGCGGCGGCAGTCGGTGCCTAGAAATTGAGACACTGTGGGGGCCGTTGTGACTGAGTGATTGTGTGGGGGGTGAGTGTGACACGTAGCCTGTTGTGAAAAACTCAAAATAAATTATTTTTGTGAATTTGAATTGAATTGAATATGAAATAAACTGATGCAAACATTACAGGCATACCAACAACATATTTCATAAGTGCTTCTACAAGTTTGTTTGGTTGGTTTGGTTTTCTTTCTCTTTATAATTTCATAGCCACTTTTGTTATATTGTCCCAGTCCATCACCACCAAATCTGCCGGCGATGACCATACAGGCGTCGGCCGGGGTTAGCGCCTGGTTGGTGGAACACTCGCTTAACTGTAGAATCATCACCATAAATTATTGTGGCAGGAGTGTGTCAGGAATCACATTCACATTACACTAAACTTCAAAGCGCTTTTAATATCCTATTTTCTAGCTACATTCGTCATATGTTTACTATACATCTTTTCAATTCCCGTCCCTTTGGCAAACCACAATGAATATTAGCCTTTTATCCTACCCCTAAATGGCCTAATATAAAATCCCATAGGCTTAACATTGAGTTTTATATGCCACTAGTGGCATACAGAATTTTTATCACGTAATATTCCAAAATCGAGGAGACAGGGTAGGATAAAATCAAAACCTGATTCGTTTTAATCTTTGCCACCGCATGCCACTCCTGGAGTTTTGACACCGGACTTCACTCGGCTTCGCCTCGTTATGTCACTATGCCAAACTCCAGTCGTGGCATATGGTGGTCAAGATTAAAACTCATCCAGTTTTACAATAATATTTGATTTCGTATGCCAAGTACAAATTCAGTACATTTTACAAAAACAATAATCACAACTATTTTGTACTCACTGATTACCATTTACTCTTTTACACCATTTGTATGTTAATCAGTTAATCAATTAATTAATTAGCTCTAATTATTATCACCTCTTGTAATTTACATGTGATTTGGTTATTGACTATATTGACTTTATAAACAGTCCGGATTTTGTATTATACTTATAATGGAAGACCACCTACTTTAAGGTGAATTATATGTGAAATAAAAAAAAAACCAAAAAAACCCCGGCATAACACGTCACAAGCTACAACTCACATATGAATGATCCTTGTGCTTTTCCTCTTCGTCAGTGTAGACACGATTGAGAACTGTTCGGAGTAGTGGGTTCCTCACTCTATATGCCATCCTCAGTCTTCTAGTTGCACGACTTGCTTCTATTTTATCTAAATGATAAATCAATAAGAACGTGAGAATTATGTATAATGATACACATTTCATTAGGATCAAAATAAACTAGAAGAGGCACACTGGTGCCTAATAGAACGTGATAGTGTCATATGTGTAGCGCCGGTAACAAGTTAACGATGATAAATAACGTAGCTGGTTGCTGGCTATCTTGTCTTAATGTGAATATAAACACTGCTGACAACCAGTGAAGTTCATTTCCATAAAAAAAGTGTCCTAAATATTTACATGATTTATCTTAATATGTATGCTCTATTTTCAAATTACTTATAGAAGAATCGGATTTGCACAATATCTCAATAAATACTGAAAATATAAGATTCTAGATAGCATGATAAAACATTTACAAGTTTGTTCTTGGATGAAGAGAACCAGCCAATCAGGTTCCAAGCGTCACTTCACTTCACATCCCTTTTCAGTCTAACCGATCATCTGCTTTCCCGATTTCCCGAATATCAGTAATTGCAACCCAAGCAAATCGTTGACCGCGCATCTCACAGCGGTAAGTAACAACCGACACCGTCTTCCGTTCCACAACAGAGCTTTGATTGCAAATGATCGTCGTGCGTGAAGAAATGCGTGCATAAATAATGTGGACCAGACGGTCTGTCGGTCTAGGATGCTCCGTGAGGGCGGCGCTCGCGTTGCTTGTTTTGGTACCGTTTTGGTCCAAATCGGAGAGATAAACCCACAATATACGTCACTTCAGTGATAATACTATGGCTCGCTAGAATTATACAAATGCGGCTGGCGTCTTCCCTTTTCCCATGTGTATAATAAGATGTAAACTTCGTGTAAATCATTAAATGCACCCGTAGAACGAAATCGGCGAAGCTCGGAACGCTGGGCGAGTGTTTGTCGAGACCGGTCCTGGGATGGGGCTGCATTTAATTGAGGGTGGTAGGGGATTTTAAGGGCCCCAGTTTAACTATTGAGCTAAAAAACGGTGCAGATTGAGTGATAGGAAAACCGTTCCGCTGTGTAAGTAGTATTTACCCCCCCCCCCTTGATAAAAGATCAATAATAAAGGTTTTGACTATGCCCCTTAGGCTTAGGCTTAGGACTGTCTCCGATTCTACGGTTTCATTGACACCAATTTTCAGCGACATTTACAAGGTATTTTGTTTTGAGTGGCTATGAGTATCTGGATTGTACCTGCACACCTGCTAGTTGACTTAAGGCTTAGCCAGTGTATTGCTTGTTGGCATTGGCTAAACTGTGAGTCTTTTATGAATATGTTCATGATTTTTGGTCAGAAACCAAATATCGCCAAATTATATATGCGTTGTGCTGCCTAGCACTGAGTCTCGGTCCTGCTCTAGTTTTATTCCCTCTCTACGCCTCTAAGGGTATATTAACTTAAAGTAAAGATACAACAACAACAAAATCTGGTTGAACTCTAAGATCTTTGACGCACCACCACATGGTGGGGAAAATCTATTCATTATGCATTGCCATTGGTTGACCTCATAATGATTAATGTTGGAACCATTTGTCTAAACAGGAGTGCCCTATAATCTCATCTCAAACGTCTATTGAATCACACCATGACCATTAATCTAACCAAGCATTGGACATTGTTTGAAGAGTGAGATTTAATTTAATGTTCAACGATGGAAATATCTATTTGTAATTGTAGCCTCAAAGTAGCGATGGGCCCCGCACAGCAGAGTGGCTTCATGTGTAGCTGTCACTAAAGTAAATGAGCAACATTCAAATAAATATTTCTGGTACTTACACTCCGCATATCTTGATGAAATCTTGAAGTATTAAGTGTAAAGATCCATAGATCATGCCCATGTTGAACGATTTAATAAATATATCCACATTTCGCACCTGTCGCTGCCGTTTTCGCCGTGAATCAATTTTCAACTTATCAGTTTCAAGCAAGTCTTTTAGAACATGTTCCTTTTCGGAATAAACAAAAATCGGTGCGAAAATCGAAGAGGGATCGGAATTTTTAGCATGTTTACAAATATCAGTAGAACTTCCGGAGGTACCTCATAAGAGTATCTCGGAATCGCGATATTATAACGACAGCATTTTATTTAGATTAATGCAAAAAAGAATTAATGCAGATTAATTTTACTTTTACAGATTTTCACGAAGAATTAATTTTGGTTGTCCATCGCTAATCAAAGATAGAGTGCAGCATGGCATGGTTTACATGATCTCAGTGATAATAACTCTCCTTTTATATGATATGTCTCTCTACATTTCACCACTTGTCTTGCAGCTAAGGCATATGAATGTCTGTGAAGATGATGCCCCCAAAGAAGTCTAAGGCCGCGCGGTCTGACAATCTGGACACGACGGTCGAGGAGAAGCCGGTGGAGCCCGAACCAGAACCCACCTCGGCCTCCGAGGAGCCGGACGATGTGCCCGTCGCAGGGCTTCCCCCCAAAAAGAAACCCTTCAACATCTTTGATGTCACTACAGTGGAAGGAAAGAGAAAGCGGAATGTGTCAACCCCGGAAACCTCACTCAATGAATGGTAAGTTCCAATGACGCTGGTGAATAATTAGTTGAACTGTCAGTGACTGACTTGATTGTTAGTGTGCTGCCTGTCAGTGGGCTGCCTGTCAGTGGGCTGCCTGTCAGTGGACTGTCTGTCAGTGGCCTGCCTGTCAGTGTGCTGCCTGACAGTGTGCTGCCTGTCAGTGGACTGTCTGTCAGTGTGCTGCCTGTCAGTGTGCTGCCTGACAGTGTGCTGCCTGTCAGTGGACTGTCTGTCAGTGTGCTGTCTGTCAGTGGACTGCCTGTCAGTGGACTGCCTGTCAGTGGGCTGCCTGTCAGTGGACTGCCTGTCAGTGGGCTGCCTGTCAGTGGGCTGCCTGTCAGTGGACTGCCTGTCAGTGGGCTGCCTGTCAGTGTGCTGCCTGTCAGTGGGCTGCCTGTCAGTGTGCTGCCTGTCAGTGTGCTGCCTGTCAGTGGACTGTCTGTCAGTGTGCTGCCTGACAGTGGACTGCCTGTCAGTGTGCTGCCTGACAGTGTGCTGCCTGTCAGTGTGCTGCCTGTCAGTGTGCTGCCTGTCACTGTGTTGCCTGTCAGTGGGCTGCCTGACAGTGGACTGCCTGTCAGTGTGCTGCCTGACAGTGTGCTGTCTGTCAGTGTGCTGCCTGCCAGTGGGCTGCCTGTCACTGTGTTGCCTGTCAGTGGGCTGCCTGTCAGTGGACTGTCTGTCAGTGGGCTGTCTGTCAGTGTGATGCCTGTCAGTGGGCTGCCTGTCAGTGTGATGCCTGTCAGTGTGCTGCCTGACAGTGGGCTGCCTGTCAGAGTGCTGCCTGTCAGTGGGCTGCCTGTCAGTGGACTGCCTGTCAGTGGGCTGCCTGTCAGTGGGCTGCCTGTCAGTGGACTGCCTGTCAGTGGGCTGCCTGTCAGTGGGCTGCCTGTCAGTGGGCTGCCTGTCAGTGGACTGCCTGTCAGTGGGCTGCCTGTCAGTGGGCTGCCTGTCAGTGGACTGTCTGTCAGTGTGCTGCCTGACAGTGGACTGCCTGACAGTGTGCTGCCTGACAGTGTGCTGCCTGTCAGTGTGCTGCCTGTCAGTGTGCTGCCTGTCAGTGTGCTGCCTGTCACTGTGTTGCCTGTCAGTGGGCTGCCTGACAGTGGACTGCCTGTCAGTGTGCTGCCTGACAGTGTGCTGTCTGTCAGTGTGCTGCCTGCCAGTGGGCTGCCTGTCACTGTGTTGCCTGTCAGTGGGCTGCCTGTCAGTGGACTGTCTGTCAGTGGGCTGTCTGTCAGTGTGATGCCTGTCAGTGGGCTGCCTGTCAGTGTGCTGCCTGTCAGTGTGCTGCCTGACAGTGTGCTGTCTGTCAGTGTGCTGCCTGACAGTGTGCTGTCTGTCAGTGTGCTGCCTGTCAGTGGACTGTCTGTCAGTGTGCTGCCTGTCAGTGTGCTGCCTGTCAGTGTGCTGCCTGTCAGTGTGCTGCCTGACAGTGTGCTGTCTGTCAGTGTGCTGCCTGACAGTGTGCTGTCTGTCAGTGTGCTGCCTGTCAGTGGACTGTCTGTCAGTGTGATGCCTGTCAGTGGGCTGCCTGTCAGTGGTCTGCCTGTCAGTGTGCTGCCTGACAGTGTGCTGTCTGTCAGTGTGCTGCCTGTCAGTGTGCTGCCTGTCACTGTGTTGCCTGTCAGTGGACTGTCTGTCAGTGTGCTGCCTGACAGTGGACTGCCTGTCCCGTGTGCTGCCTGTCGGTGTGCTACCTGTCAATGTGCTGCCTGTCAGTGTGCTGCCTGTCAGTGTGACTTGTTAAACAATTACTTGAAATTTGCTTCATTTAGCGTAACAATAGCCAAACATACATTCCAACTCACACATTATTCCTACAATAGACCATGTCCTAGACAATGGATAACCGGAATACATTCTTGACCCGTCTTTATTCATGCAGGGTTCAGGATCACTTTGAAGAGAAGTCGGGCGTCAAGCTGCCTGTCGGGGAAGTCTACAACATCTATCTGGAGAAGTGTGTCGCCGAAGCCTCGACTGCGCTCGAGCCTGTCTTCTTCAATAGGGTACGTTTAAACTCAATTCTACTTGCATTTGTATGTCGACATGGAAGTATGCATAAATAGTATTAATGATAGTCACCCGAAGCATACAGTCAAACCTTTCGTAAGTGGACACCCTCTGTTCCGAGTAAAAGTTTTTCTGCTTTCTCAGGGAATTCCATGTTTTCATTTCCAGTGTATAAAATTGTTTTTTCTTATGTAAAACAAAAATTATATGAAATATCCGAAGTCACGACTATAAAACTGGTTGGATCCCCTCACACAGCCTCAGCCCCATTCCATGGCCCTCAGTGATGTGTTTTCCATGTTGTCTTAGTCACTCTGAGACAGTAATTTCTTCACAAATACTACTTCTACTTTTCGATCCTGACCCAACTGCCATTCTGTCCTTGTAAATTTCAGATTCTACGACAGCAGTTCCCAAATGGATTTACGTTCAAGCCAGGCTCTCCATTCGTGGATCGCGTCAAGGAAAAGAAAGTGAAGAAGAAGGAGACGAAGGTCAAGGCCGATACTCTAACATTGAAGATTCGCGACATCATCCAGAACTCCCTCAATGACATGGGCAACCCCGTATCCTTAACCTCAGTGTTCAAACTTGTCGACAGCTGCAGGTGTATTTCCATCTACAGACCTAAATACAGAGGTGGCAGCTTTCCTCCTATCCATGGAAATTGACGTTTTCTTTTTAAGTAAATAAAATCATTTTTTCTTGTGTACCAACAAAAGATATTTTTCTGGATCTAAAACCTAGCTACAACCAGGAACAAAATTAGAAATCATATCCACAAGTATGTCGGGCTAACTGTTATTTACTTCAGATATTTGGAGTCGTTGAAATGTTGTGTGACCTTGACGTCTGTCCAGAAGGGTGGTGTTCGGTTCAACAAGTTGGTGGCCTACGTGGCGGGCAAGTACCCGGCTCTGAGGATCGAGCTCCGACCGAAGATGCTTCTGACTGCGCTTCAGCGTGGTATCCGCTACGGCTACCTTGTGTGTGTAAGTCGCCCTCATTAATATGTATGTGTCATCTGCGTACGTCACTTTAGTGTCTACCTAATACAGAGTGTCCGTAGGAAAGACATTCGGGGTGTGTATGGACATATAATGTTTTATCCTACCCCTAATAAAAAATGCCATAGGCTTAACATGGGATTTGTTTATGTCACGGGTAGTGACATAAAGTGTTGTTTATGCCACTACTTTTTGATACTGAAAAGATATGGGTAGGATAAAATCTAGACGCCACTCATTTGAGTTTGAGCTTATTTATGCCACGCATTTTGTTGGCTCCATAATTTCACGAGTCGAAGACTCGTGAAATTATGGAGCCAACAAAATGCGTGGCATAAATAAACTCAGACTCAAACTCGTGACGTCTCTTGATAAGATTTAATACCTCTAAACTGAAATACTGCAAAATCTAAACTGATTTTCCCCCTAAAACTAAAAGGCTGGAAACTGAGAATTCGGCTGTTAGACTCGAAACGGTTTTATCCTGGTTTTCGTATTCATTTCTGGTCGAGATTTCGAAATGTCACCCCTTTTTTTTCTTTATTAAAAGTTCCTAACAAAAAGTCTCATAAGTAGATCACTGAAGATGTTGAAACCTTTGAGAGTTTTATCGTCATTGACATTTCTCTCGACAGGAGCGTGGTATTGGCAAGTGTGGATTTTACCGCTGTTATGTTGAGAACGAGCCTGAAAAGGAAGAAGTCAAAAACAACAAGGAAAAGAACGACAAAGACACAAAGGAAGGCGAAGGGGAGGACAAGGAGGAGGAAAAGGTGAGTCGAGACGGATTTCACATCTAAATTTTTCCTCCTTTAGTAGTCGAGGCGAAACTTTTTGAAAATTTCACATTGGTTCGCACCATCTTTCAAAGATGGCAGATTCCCACTTTATCAAAGAAATTCATGTTTTCATTTTCTGTGAATAAAATGCCTTTTCCTTGTGTAAAACCAAGATGATGGAAACTGAGCCTCATGTCAACAAAACACAAGATATAGGTAGATCGTGGTATGCCGCGATATGTCGGCAATAGATCTTGAGGCGTCATGGTGGTGGAGCACCAAAATTTACACACAACATTGCGAAAAAGTGATGCGGTATGCTGTGGCAAATGAGGTACAACATATCGCGACACTGTAAGATATAACAAGACATACCAAGATATAGCACGGCAAATCCATTCCCACACACCCTCAGCCCCACGCCACGGCCAACACTCACTTGTTTTCAGTGTTATCTGATTCTCTCCGAGAGAAAATTCCACATGAAAAATATTCCCATTTTTTCTCTGACACCAACAGACATCTCTCATCTTAAATATTGTATTTTAGCCATACCATCTAAATAAAGGACGAAATCTAAGAAAACGTATTCTCTCCATAATTCTGAAACTGCGCTTTCCTCTGATAAGATGAGTCAGCGTCAGATGGTTGACTTTGAATGTTTATACTTGACCTCTCCTGCCTCAGTCGGCCGATGAGAGCGCTGACGACACGAAGGAGAAGGAGAAGAAAGAAGACGACAAAGAAGAGAAGGAAGAACAGAACGGCAAAGCTGCTGTGAAAAAGAAGGCCAAGAAAAGTAGGTCATGTTGTATTTTATACCGTATAAATGTAGAACTCTGAGTTATCACTTTATCCAAGAAAGTCCTGCATTTCCGAAACGTTTGACATTACTACAGATTTTTTTCCGGAATTGCAAATATATCAAAGGAATGCCTTATGAACTTGTAAAGATATTTTGCAGAATATAGAACTGATAATGTGTGGTCATCTTTTTCAAAAGCTTTTCCTTGAAAGTACCCCGTTAGAGCAGTGCTAGACACTCTCATAGGAGATATCCAGATGTCCTAGACCGTGAATCAATGCCCAAGGTTCTGCTAGGAGAGTGATGGGAATTCCCCTACAACATGGGTGTTTATAGTGACATATAGACTGGCCTCAGTCCCCAAACACGATATTTTCCTGACCCCAACTAGCATCCCTGGTAGCGATCTTTATAGTGACAGGTTCGAATTAGGTGAATAATAAATGTGTGCTCTCTACGTGTGGCCCTGTTGTGCAGAGGCTCTTTATTCTTACAAAATTCAACTGCCTTTCAATATTTTACAATGGTTCTATTGACTCTCTTCACCCATCCCAGAGCAGGATGACATAAGGATTAAACCCAGGACATGATGTTTTTCACATGGAACACTTTATATACATATGTGAGCAAGGCTAGAGTTGTGACACTTCCTAATTATCACTCACTTCTTTTTCACCTCCATTAGTGAAGAACACCTACTCGGGGGGCGTCATTGCAGCCCCATGGATCATGGCTATATGCCGTATAAGTTTATGATGACAGGTTGATATGAGTTGGATGATAAATGTTTATACGTGTGGTCGTGTTGTACAGAGACGCCCCGGCAGCGCTTCATCCACCACGGAGACCCGGGTCGCGTGGAGGACACCTTCTACCTCGCCATGACCTTCATGTCCGAGCCCAAGGAGGCCTCCGTAGTACGCATCAAGAAGTACGTGGCCGAGAACTACCCCGACACCAACGTTGACAGGTGAGCGCCGGAGTCTGCGACCGCTGTGAGAGAGTGACGCAGAGACCACTTTAATATAATATAAATTAATGAAAAAGAAATGAATAGGGAGTTGTTATAATTAAACTACATGCTGTGCCATTATCCATGATAATACCAGGTATAACAACCACAAAATCTATTTTTATTCTCATAACTTTTTATTGAAGTAAAAACACAAATACAGTAGAACGGACACAGCACGTAAGCAGACACCCCGCGTTAACGGACACTTTGGCCCGGAACGAAGGGTGTCCGCTTACGTGGGGTTCTACTGTACTTGGACTGACAGCAGATAGGCTAAGTATACCAGGTTTAATAATCTAAACTAGACACTGATCAGAACCTTGTTAGCCCCTAAGACTGGTTTCTGGTCAAAGTTAAAATTACCAGCCCCCACCGAGGGTTTTACAATTACAGGGCACCATATTAACATTTTTTACAGCCCTGAGAAACGAAACATAAACAGAGGCCACCGTTATCTGTGTTGTGATTGGTCGATGGAGGTTTGCTTACATTCTGTTGTGTCAATTCTGGTTCGGTGCTTTCAAGTTCAGTTGATTGTGTTATATACTTGTGTTTTATTTACAGAATGCTTATTTATAATCATTTGTCAAGTATTCTAGTAGATTGCGTTTGTTTATGTTTAGTTGTTTCATTGATGGTTCACTCTGAGCACATTGAGCAGTCATACAGTACAGAACAAGAAACATGTACGGTACACAGAGTTTAGTTCATTATGAAGTCTAACGATTACCTACATGTAAATAAAACACGGGTTTGAGCGGCCGACAGAGTTTGTTGATATGGCCACAGGTTTACAATGATGTTGATTTCTTACCAAATATTTCCTTTAGTAAAGTAATAATTTCCGACTTTCATCCCTGTTATGTATATGGGGCCTTATAAACTATGTATACTCCTTGCCATGCCATATTGATATCCGTACATCATTCCCATGCCGTATTTATACACATACGTCCTTCCCATGCCGTAATGATACACATACATCCTTCACATGCCATATTTATACACATACGCCCCTTCCCATGCCATATTGATACACATACGTCCTTCCCATGCCGTATTTATACACATTCGTCCTTCCCATGCCGTATTTATACACATACGTCCTTCCCATGCCGTATTTATACACATACGTCCTTCCCATGCCGTATTTATACACATTCGTCCTTCCCATGCCGTATTTATACACATTCGTCCTTCCCATGCTGTATTTATACACATACGTCCTTCCCATGCCGTATTGATACACATACGTCCTTCCCATGCCGTATTTATACACATACGTCCTTCCCATGCCGTATTTATACACATACGTCCTTCCCATGCCGTATTTATATAAATACGTCCTTCCCATGCCGTATTGATAACCGTGCATCCTTCACATACCATATTTATACATGCATGTCCTTCCCATTCCGTGGTTATATACATATATGTCCTTTCCATGCCATATTGAAGAGACTGTTAGATACCATAACCATGGTATACAGATTTCAAATCCATTGTGTACGGCCTCAAAGCCATTGTATACAGGAAAATAGTCTCCTTGCGCTATAGATAATACAAATACCCCCTATTGATATACCCTTTAAAATTGAAATTCCTGGATTTAATTTAGTCCCTTTTTTTTCTTTTTTTTGTCATCGGTTGTGATGAAACGATGGTTTCTGGACAGGTGGCTCTGTAGACTACTCGAGGTTGACGTCCACTGTCCACGACACCATCGTTTATTGTTTGTGTATTAAGTAACGTATGTTACAGGACGGGTGTGGTTTGTGTTTCAGACTGGGTCGCTGTCTGGAGGCCGGCAAGGAGCGCGGTTACTGGGAACAAGTCTCGGGCTCCGGCAACAACGGAAGGTTCAGGCTCGAAGTCGACTCCTTCGACCCAACGGACGGTAAGAATCGACAAGATTCTCCCATAGTCAGGGAAAATCATGGACAAGTTTTCCGTATTTACCTTTTTTATGGTGTATTCAATGGTGACTAGATGGCACCATGCACGGATTCTACTGAGTCAATTTGTACGTCCATGTTTGAATAACTCGAAAATAGGTCACTCCAGACTTACACATGAATATCTCCTGAAATGTACCCATGCAAAGTACCCATAACTGTTCAGCATATCCAGCTGAACTGTCAAAGGGTACAAAAAAATAGAATAAATGCCCTGAAAATAGTATTACAACATTTTCATGTTGATAGAGACTATTCCAAAGAAAGATTTAATCCGCTTTTTGAAAGAAACGCATCTCTTTGATTGTTTATGAAATATTTGAAAACAATTGATTGAAATAAGTCTACAAAAGTGAAAAGCTTAAATCATTGATGGTCCCTATATACCCTCAGGGTCCCCTGGGACGTTAAACCACAAACAAACATCCCATGGGACATTAAACAAACAAATTACTCAAAAGTAGTAGGTTTTCATGTCTATTGCTATCTCTGACTGTTTTTCTTTTTTTCTGATGGAGTATGTTTTAATGTCTATTGATATCTCTGACTGTTTTTCTATTTTTTGAATGAAGTATGTTTTCATGTCTATTGCTATCTCTGACTGTTTTTCTATTTTTTTAATGGAGTATGTTTTCATGTCTATTGCTATCTCTGACTGTTTTTCTATTTTTTTAATGAAGTATCTTTTCATGTCTATTGCTATCTCTGACTATTTTTCTATTTTTTTAATGGAGTATGTTTTCATGTCTATTGCTATCTCTGACTGTTTTTCTTTTTTGTTAATGGAGTATGTTTTCATGTCTATTGCTATCTCTGACTGTTTTTCTATTTTTGAATGGAGTATGTTTTCATGTCTATTGCTATCTCTGACTGTTTTTCTATTTTTTTAATGAAGTATGTTTTCATGTCTATTGCTATCTCTGACTGTTTTTCTATTTTTTTAATGGAGTATGTTTTCATGTCTATTGCTATCTCTGACTGTTTTTCTATTTTTTTAATGGAGTATGTTTTCATGTCTATTGCTATCTCTGACTGTTTTTCTATTTTTTTAATGGAGTATGTTTTCATGTCTATTGCTATCTCTGACTGTTTTTCTATTTTTGAATGGAGTATGTTTTCATGTCTATTGCTATCTCTGACTGTTTTTCTATTTTTTTAATGAAGTATGTTTTCATGTCTATTGCTATCTCTGACTGTTTTTCTATTTTTTTAATGAAGTATGTTTTCATGTCTATTGCTATCTCTGACTGTTTTTCTATTTTTTTAATGGAGTATGTTTTCATGTCTATTGCTATCTCTGACTGTTTTTCTATTTTTTTAATGGAGTATGTTTTCATGTCTATTGCTATCTCTGACTGTTTTTCTATTTTTTTAATGGAGTATGTTTTCATGTCTATTGCTATCTCTGACTGTTTTTCTATTTTTTTAATGGAGTATGTTTTCATGTCTATTGCTATCTCTGACAGTTTTTATATTTTTTAATGGAGTATGTTTTCATGTCTATTGATATCTCTGACTATTTTTATATTTTTTAATGGAGTATGTTTTCTTGTCTATTGCTATCTCTGACTATTTTTTTAATTTTTATAAAACATTCATCATTAAACGTGTCGCTGTGGTTGCAGATGAAGACATGACGGGGATGGTCATTAACGCCATCATGGCCTGCACCGAACCCAAGATGTGCTCTGCCAACCTGCTCAAGAAGTATGTGGTCGAGTGGTACGCCGAGAAGTTCAAGGTGGCCGAGCGGCCTCACCTCTTCAAGAAGGCGCTGGAGCGGGCCATCAGCAACCAGGAGATCAAGTGAGTCTTACAGCGAGCTGAAATTTTCTCATTTATTTATTAATGTCAATCTTTTTATAGTTATTTATTACTGAGGTGCCTTTTTGTACTCAGAGTGCAGTTTCCCATTTGTCCATGGACATCCACTTTTTAATTTTCAATAGATAAAAATTCCTTGTGTTCAAGAACAATAAAGACTGTAATAGTTGAAACGTCGGTTCTGTAAATAAAAAAGCTATCAATATGATTCGCTTACTTTGGTAGTTCCTCTATGATTCCCCTGAACCGTTGGCCGCACACCATTTCCCTACGCCATGACCCAACACCATGGCCGACAAAAAGATGATTTCATAAACAAATTCACTTGAACAAAATTTACCTGACTACAACTGACATTCTTATTTGTATGTTTTCAGGCAGTTGTCGGGTATCGGGGCCTCGGGAACCTTCCAGTTGTGTAAATCCTTCACACCGTCACCCAACATCCTTGCCGGGCAGGACACGCCCAGCGACTACGAGGTGGAGGACAGCGAGACCTCCGATGAGGAGGCCGTAGAGAGCTACGACTTCACTGGCTACGGTGACAAGTACAAACCACGGCCATCCAAACGACGCGGCATGGCCCGTGTCAAGGCCGTTCACGCCAAGCCTGCCGTCGAGGTCAATGAGGAGCTTGTCACCAAACGGAAGCGGAAGGCAGCGCGTAAAGCCGCCGCCAAAAGCCGGAAGCGGAGCCGTGCTGGCGACTCTGACTCAGAGGAGTCCAGTGAGGAAAGCTCGAGTGAGGACAGTGACAGTGAAGAGAGTGAAGAGGAGGAGGCGCCGCCAAAGAAGAGGGGCAGTGCCCGAGCCCCGGCTTCCCCGGCTAAGAAGCGCAACGCATCCCCAGCCAAGAAGACTCCAGCAAAGCGAGGTGGGGCCAGCAAGAGCCGCTCAGCCACAGCAGAGAGTAACGCCAAGCCAACCTCAAAGACCAGGAACCGAAAACGGACCAGCTACAGGGAGGATTCGTCAGATGAGGACTCCGATGCTGGTCCCAAGGTGGTGGACGGCTACCGACCCACACCCTCCAAGTCCCGAGGCGGCACGCAGGCCCGTAGCTCGCCATCACCCGCACCCAAACGCGAGCGGAAACCACCCGCCAAGCGTGGCAGAGAACGGGCGCCGGCGCCAGCGCCACAACCGACTCCAGGCCGTGTGAGGACCCCAGCAGCCAAGAAGCAGGGCGACGACGTGCGCTACGACTCAGACTCAGACAGCTCAGCCAGCGAGAAACCTCCCCCACCTCCCCCGAGAGTGGAAACTCCTGCTGCCAAGAAACAGCGCTCGGCCACCGCGCCCAAAGCCAGGGGCAGGAGAAGGTAAAGGACACCTTCTCGGGATCCATCGGGAAAGGTCATCATTCACACCATTCTGTGGTTCGTCCACTCAAGGCAGCAGCAAACTGGGCCGATGGAGTGGCAGCAGCAAAAAGAGAAAACAGACAGATATATATGTATACGTGAAGCAGACAGAAACCATGAGGATTATCTGGGCTTATATGAGATTTAGCTAGAATTATAATTCGTTATCCAGAGAGTATCGAAGCCATCGACGACATAATTGATACAGCATAAGAATCCGACTGGTGATTCCTCTTTCCCGCGTTACAATGGTCGTCCCAAGGGAAAATGAATTGCTTAGCTATATACTTAAGAGTAGCCAATTTTCAGCCACAGAGTATGTATTTTGAGACGAACCCTGTGTGTCCATCTTCTGTTTTACGGGATCCTCCCTGGATTCTTCACCCTGTAGTCCACCACTTCTCCAAATGTCCGAACCGTTTTTTGAAAAGGCAGCATTCTTTGAGGAGATTATGATGTTATCATTATTTGACTGAGTCAAGTTTCGTTTTAAGTCTAGTATTAAAAAGCAGATTGAAGCTGGGTGCCACCATGTTATAGTGTGTGAGAGGAACGTGGAGTTTCTACTCGGCCCAGTCACTGAGGACCCGTTTAGGTGAATGTCTTCTCCTATTTCCTCATTACTCGTCTACATGTATTAGAGAGGGGCGTTGTCGTACCGTCGTGTCTCACCATAGCAGCCGTCACTTCAAGGCGTAGACCTCATTATTACTGCCATCGATATGTTTTTATTTCAGCTTTTTGCATCGTCTTATGGTTCCATTGTTTACAACTGGCTAACTTGTATATTATAATATTGAGAAAAAAAATCCTAGCCACGTCTTATTCTGATTTTAAATAGGTTGGTATTCCTAGCGGTTTATACTTCCCTTTGTTTTTTTTGTTCAATGTCATGGAAACCAAAGTTCTTTGACAGGTGTATAATATGTTCCAACCAACACACAAAACTAATGTAGAGGCACATCAATTTTGAAAGGAGTCTTGTAAGGTATATTTCAATTTCCCCACATAGGTTACCTTTGCTCAAGCTCTGATTCTTTGTAGATAGCAGCTGTAGAAAACTAACAACACACAGTGTGGACTAGATTATCACCAACAAATATCTTTCTATACACGAAAATAGGAACAACTCACAGAAACTGTTCCTAACGAAACCACCCTAGAAACGGTAATGTACAAGAATTACATTTTTGTTGACGAGTTATTTCTGTGTTTTTTTACTCATGTTTTTTTAACGGGTGGGGCGTGATGCCTCTCCCGACACAGTGGAGGAGACCGCTCGGATGTTAGGTAGTCCATGTGGAGCAGCGTGCGTGTGAAGCGAGAGGTTGCCTCTGTGTATATGTATCGAGACTTAGTTTTTTCCCTGGTGGTGTCATGGTCGTCGTCTGTGTAGGTAGCATTTTCCCGGCGTACGGGTCGACAGTCAAGCGTGAACGTTGTGTAGTGTATCTCGTCTTTCAGCGTACACCTATGACATCCTCAATAAAATACTTTAATAGCAATCAATGCTTGAGTCCTCACTTTCTGATCATTTCTATTTTTTGTTTCCATTAGATTAATGATACGTGGCATAAACAATTCTGGAAAAAAAAAAAAAAAAAAAAAAAAAAAAAATTTGTTTCCAGAGGTGTTTTTGTCTTGTCATCACAAGCTGGGTTTCTTTTAATGGCAGGAGGGTAGAACTATTTCAAATGTCCAGATGAAATATAGTTATGATTTGATATATATCTACATATGGATACTCTGGTGATTTATTAGCAGGATAAACCCCACATTGTAATGCTTGCAGGGAAGTCAAAGCGTGCTTGTAGAAATTCAATTTCACAAACATTAAGTTTTTCAAAGAAAACCTTTTCGCAAAAAATAAAGCAAACATTGAGCTTTGTAATTTTACAACTTCAGTTTGTAAATCAAAGCTGCTTCATTGTTGGCCGAATCTCTAAGGAAATTGTATTCGCCTTGCTTTCTGCACAAGCACCAATTGGTGCAAGATGCTTCCTAATTATGGGGAAGATTATTGTAGACTTTCAGCGCGCTGCAAACCCTTCACTATCTGCGTGCCAACTCTGTGACATTGGTGATATGCAGAGGGCCAGTGTTATGTATCACGAGGAGTGCCCAGTTGACCATGATCAAAAGGCAGTTGAAGAAAACATAAACCATTGATATATTTTCCACAATTCCAAGTTCATTCATCAATAGCATTTGTTCCTAGTTTAACTTCACTAGCGCTCTTACTATATATACCCGTCTTCACCAACTCTAAACCCACATCCAACTGTTACAAATACAGTCCTAGTCCTGGGAACGAAGTCGCTTCTAATCAAATTACACTTTATTGTCTTTAGCAGAGAGCAGTCCTCAAACTTGATGCTGTTTGACTCAAGAAAGAGAAGTCAAAATACCTACCCCTAACAATCAAAATAAAGCTCTTTTGCACGAACTTTACTGCTTAAAGGTGGGAAGTAACAATGTGCTACTGTGGTGCCGCCTGGTGGCGAAAACGGGAACTTGAGAACAATAGTGAGGTTTAGATCACGCTGGAAGCCTGCGCATCTAACACTCGCCTCGCCTCGCTACGATTAGCGCAGGTACAGTGCTATTTCAGAACGTAGGGGCGTGAAGGGGGCCGTTATAATGGTGTGTGGTGGTGGGCGTTTTTCGCGTTATTTTCTGCTACGCGGCACCGTTCGCAGACACAGAGAAACGTCAAATAACTCTTCTCTCATTGGTGGTAGTACCTGCTACAAGTATTTAGTTAGAATTGTCACATTCTAGCAGCAATTTGTTATATATTTAGGGTAGAGTGCAGTATATCGGTCGGTAATTGTGGGGGGAAAAACACAGCGAAAATAGAACGTCAGTATGTTGCTAAGTAAACAGGATAGCAACATGATTCGCTACTACGCGACGGCAGAGCACTGTACCTGCGCCAATCGTAAGGGGTGACTGAAGATGTGCAGGCTACCAGCGTGGGTTTAGATTGGCACCCAAATTGGACGTTAAACTACCTAAACAACCAACAGCTTAGATTGGCCACCAACCCCTGTTACTGTTAGCGCTCAGCTGCGACTTAGCGAACGTCTGCCCCGATGGCCAGCGAGGATAATGTAGATAGCCCAGTGGCGCCATAATTCTAACCCAGGTCAAACAAGTCCATGGTGCTACAAATCATGTTCTCATAAATAAACCTGGGTGATCGCTACAGTACTCTCACCCACCTAGCGGATACCCATAGAACCATGCGTAATATAGGTTAGTCTCTTTCACGACCACTTCAGGCGCACAGTGCAGTCTAGGAAGTAGGCCTTGAGCCGTCTGGTGACTGGTGGCCGAACTACAGGCTAAATATAGGTAGGGAAACATTTCACGAGACACCGGCGAGCTCACTCCGCTGATCCCGGACCGTCCCGCGCCTCGCGTGTGTAACCAGCGAAAAACAAACCCAGCAGCTCGGACGCTGAGCGGACGACGACGCCGTCAACGAGAGACGATTTGAGTCGTGAGGGAATCTGTCAGGAGCCCCCAGTCTCATACAGACGTGTGGAAAACGAGGTGAGTGCACAGGGAGAAGGAAATCCCCAAACATGAGCGAACAAAGTTGAAGTGGGGCCTTTACTTCAAGGGATTGGCTTCACTGGCCACAGTCACTGTGTCCTACCCCTCTCCCCACCACCCTCCACCCCTCAAGTTACACCCCCCCCCCCCCCCCACCTACACCGACACCAACTCAGTCCATCGGTGGAAGGATAACATAAATGTAACACAAATACAAATATAAACAATCATAATGATATTCATACACAATCAATGATAACTGATAGATGTCATTTGAATTAATTATACTAGGCTGATACAGCATTACTGATACAGTGACTGATAGTACCCGCTAGTACTAGATCTAGATCTAGTAGTATACGGCAATATTACCAGTGACTGTTAGTATTATTATTAATCAACAATATCAAATTATATAGATAACATTAGATCTAGATTTACACATGATTACAGCACTGTTTTTTGTTAATGTCCTCAAGTTATTCCATGTATGTAATTCTTGCAAGCAGTTATTTCCAAATGTCAATTAGAATACTTATATTCTGTATCAAAAGTGTTTTTGCCAATTTTACTTTATTACTTTAATGATTGCAATTAGTGTTTAACCTGTGGATGTGTATATATGTATGGGCCAACATCACAAAAAGTCTACAATTGGCCATATTAGGCCACTTAAAAAAAACAACTTGTTTCTCATCACCGCGCGCGTCAGCAAAAACGTTTTTAGAAGATTTTTTTTTTTTTTTTTTTTTTCAGAGACGAGATAAAAATTTGATAGAAATCATGAAAAATATGAGTATTTGGTATCAAATTAAAGCTCCTGATGTAAGGAATGCATTCAATGTGGTTATATGGTTGGCAAAAGTGATGCATCAAGTGGTGTCAGGTAACCAATTAAGGGGGGCATCCACCAACCACGACAAGGCTACAACAATGGCTTTCCTACAAGGTCCACGACAGCTCTACGATTGGAAGCCTTGTCGTAGCCTTGTCGTGGTTGGTGGACCCCAGTTCCCGAAAAGAGGCTACAACAAGGCCACGACAGGCTGTGACATGAGGCTTGTCGGGGGCCTTCCGACAAGGCTACAACAATATCGAACATGTTCGATTTTTGCTACGACTAGACCTTTGTCGTGGAGTGTTGTGGATTCCTCTATATCACTGTCGTAGTGTGTTGGAACCACGGGTGCCTTTTTTATGGCAACCAGCAACGTCTACGACACGCCACGACACCGCTGTCCCGACCCTGCTCTTCTCACGACAAGGCTGCGACAAGGCTGCGATTGGAACTTTCATGTCGGCACTTGTCGTAGCCTTGTCGTGGTTGGTGGACGACCCCCTTTAGAGTAAAACCCCGCTCCTGGGACACCCCACACGCTCTCGACACGCCATGACACTGCTGTGTTGGTGGACCCCAGTTCCCGACAAGAGGCTACAACAAGGCCATGACAGGCTGTGACATGAAGCTTGTTGGGGGCCTTCCCACAAGGCTACGACAATATCGAACATATTCGATTTTTGCTACGACTAGACCTTTTTCGTGGAGTGTTGTGGATTCCTCGATATCACTGTTGTAGTGTGTCGGAACCATGGGCACCTTTTTAATGGCAACCAGCAACGTCTACGACACGCCAGGACACCGCTGTCCCGACCCTGCTCTTCTCACGACAAGGCTGCGACCAGGCTGCGATTGGAACTTTCATGTCGGCACTTGTCGTAGCCTTGTCGTGGTTGGTGGACGACCCCCTTTAGAGTAAAACCCCGCTCCTGGGACACCCCACACGCTCTCAACACGCCATGACACTGCTGTGTTGGTGGACCCCAGTTCCCAACAAGAGGATACGACAAGGCCACGACAGGGTGTGACATGAAGCTTGTCGGTGGCCTTCCGACAAGGCTACGACAATAGCCAACATGTTCAATTTATGCCACGACTGGACCTTTGTCGTGGAGTGTTGTGGATTCCTCGATATCACTGTCGTAGTGTGTCGGAACCATGGGCCCCTTTTTTACGGCAACCAGCAACGTCTACGACATGCCTGCCATGCTGTCCCGACACTGCTCTTCTCACGACAAGGCTGCGACAAGGCTGCGATTGGAACTTTCATGTCAGCACTTGTCGTAGCCTTGTCATGGTTGGTGGACGCCCCCCTTTAGAGTAAAACCCCACTCCTGGGACACCCCACATGCTCCCGACACGCCATGACACTGCTGTGTTGGTGGACCCCAGTTCCCGACAAGAGGCTACGACAAGGCCACGACAGGGTGTGACATGAAGCTTGTCGGTGGCCTTCCGACAAGGCTACGACAATAGCCAACATGTTCAATTTATGCCACGACTGGACCTTTGTCGTGGAGTGTTGTGAATTCCTCGATATCACTGTCGTAGTGTGTCGGAACCATGGGCCCCTTTTTTACGGCAACCAGCAACGTCTACAACACGCCCGCCATGCTGTCCCGACACTGCTCTTCTCACAACAAGGCTGCGACAAGGCTGCGATTGGAACTTTCATGTCAGCACTTGTCGTAGCCTTGTCGTGGTTGGTGGACGACCCCCTTTAGAGTAAAACCCCGCTCCTGGGACACCCCACACGCTCCTGACACGCCATGATACTCCCCGACAAAGGTCCAGTTGTAGGAAAAATTGAACATGTTCGATTTTGTCATAGCCTTGTCGGAAGGCCCCCGACAAGCTTCCCAGTCGCAGCCTGTCATGGCCTTGTCATAGACTCTTGTCGGGAACTGGGGTCCACCAACCACAACAAGTCCACCAATCGTAGGCCTGTCGTGGACCTTGTCGGAATGCCATTGTCGTAGCCTTGTCGTGGTTGGTGGACGCCTGCCTTTAGCCCTTGTCGGAAGCCTGCCTCCACTAGTGCAGCATGCTAAGATAGCCTGAAACGGTCTGACACACTCCAACATGTCGGAAGCCTCCGACAGTCAGGTAGGTAGGTGTCTGTGTGGTTATAACAGTGTCTCTATGCCAGAGTATGGCCTGTATGAAGTAGCCTAACCATCGGGGGAACCATCCCGCTTAAGGGGGCAGTTGTCAAAATAATTGAAAAGATGTGCGGAAAAAATATGTAGGAATTTATCTCACCCGTCACATTGACTATTGGGCTAACATCTGTGACATAATCTCCCATTACACACAGTAAAATGAGAGAGATATTAGAAACTTACAGTGAGACTGCAAGATATGACCTAAATAAGTGTCTGAAGTCCATATAATTACACTACAAAAGTCATCTCTGACCCAGCAAAAAAAAAAAAAAAAAAAGAAAAAAAAAAGCGCCCTCGTCATATTTTTCATGGCTTGGTGATGAGAAACAATTTTTTTTTTTTGAGTGGCCTTAAAGAGAATTTTTTTTTTTCTTAAACGATTTCTTTTGTATTTCCTGATAAGAGAGGGTCTCCAGTATACATTCCTAAATTCCACTCATCCTTTCAGGTAGGGTTTTCTCAGGACCAGTTTGTAAAGAAGGGGTTCTTAGAACACATTCATTCAATGTCAAGTTTGACCCAATAATCAAGAATTGAATTGAATATATCCTAGCATATACACTTATGATTGCCATAGCATGTTTGACCTTACAATAAAGTGAGTCTTGAAGAATAACCTCTATCATTATCAAAGTGATTTAGACATCATTCCCAGACTATTTTCGACAAATTGAAGTATTTCTAGCATCTCATTTTTCGATCTATTTTCAAAGCAGATACAAAAAGGGCCAGTCCTATTTAGATGTATTTGTAACATGACCCAGTGACTGTAGACGGTGTATATTTAGATCAACAATTCAACACACACGCCTGTGGAATGTGATACAAACAGTTCATGACGGTGAATGACGTTTTCCCATCAGATATGGCCTTATTTTATTTCTCTACTAGCGACTTCGTCGAGTTGGATTTGGCTCCCACTCCCAAAAATTGAAAGTTAGGCCACAGAGTAGAGAGATAAAGTTGAAAAAAGGAATGTCAGACTGCCAATAGTAGGATTGTACCCCCGACCTTCGGATTCCCAAGCGATCGCTCTGCTGACTGCTCCACTAAGCTAGTTGCCTGACAGAAGCCAAATACTTAACCACCATGGTGGGTCGGGGGAGGAGGGGAATCAGCGGAGTTTCGAAAAGGCTACCAGCGAAATCTTGCGATGTCATTGGTTTCTCACGAGAAAAGTAGATCAGAAAATAATCAGAAAACTACAATACTAAACTTTAATTTCGGCATTGCTCAAAATGAATCATAAGAGAAAACGTATGTCTGAGTATTGAAATACAAAAAAGAGTAGCAGTTTACAGTTTAGTACTGCACGAGAATCTCACCCTCGTGGCCCTTCTATCTCCAGCCCTAGTTCTGGTTCACTATGTCTCTATGTGCGGGACCAACTCCAAGCGGATATTACCAGAATCATAGTTTTTTAGGTATTGTAGGTAAAAATGTGTTTATTTAGATCACTTGTACCTGTACTGCAGTGTGTGTGTTCACTGTCACGCTTAACTATTACGCTAATACTTGCTCCAAACCTCTTGCTCTGCTCACTATAATTATTTAGAGAATTATTTGAAAATTTAGATAGACAGCCAGCATGTGTGGCAAATGAGGGACATGTAACTTGTTTTTTTACTACTTTTTATATCATATTTTTTCCTGTGCCTGAAGGTGCTGAAGGGCACCTTGATGGTGAATACACGATTTGAACATGGAAGTAGTCAGTAACCACACAATGAAATTTTGGCCTCCTGACCAAAATTCTTATCAAACCAGATACACGACATCATGCATATCTTATCAATATGATAAGAAAAACACCTTTGATTCCTTTAGATTTTTCTTTATAAATTTTTTTTCCGGCTGTGTTAAGAAGTGTAGGTGCCTCGTTAATTCTTTTTAAATTTCAAATAAGACATTTTAAACTTATTTCACCTTTTACTGCCCTCTACTGCCTTCTACAATTAGTCCCAGACCCAACATATATCTATATGCTCAGATAAGCATTGTCCAGATCTACCTCATTATAAGTAATATTTAAGTATTTCCTTGTTTTTCGCAAATCTACAGAACAAAAACGTGCATTTTTCAATTGTACAATGTTTGTGTCGTTGGCTGATATAGCACAGCTATCACAAAGGTAACGTTTAAGGTGGCTATATATTCTAATGAATACTGATTATGAAAGACTTTGTGTAAGTCTGTATGTTCTGAGGCATGTTTTATTTGTTCAGGCTTTTTGTCGTCTGCTACAATCCGGAGAGTGTTTTTAGGCTTTAGTCCATAAATGAGACCGAGCGGCGGGGGGGGGGGGGGGGGGGTGCCAGTTTCCTTGAGCAAGCATGACAATGCGGGATTTTATGGTTTTTTTATTATTAACTGCAACAATTCGCCGAGAGGGCGGTCTACCATTATATGGATCGTTGTACAATATCATGATGCAGTCATTTATAGTACTCTGCTCCCAAGAGGAGTGGTTCTTACCCTACGTCTTATACTATAATAGATGCAGCAAAGCAACATTTCAGATAATGACAGAGATACATATATGGGATGAGATGTTAAAATAGACGATGGTATATTACTACAGAATGTTCATGGCCCTCATCACGCAGTATCGACTCCGCTGTGTGAGTGAGACCTGTTTACTGACCCCGCGATGTTACTTACATTCAAACATAATTAAAGTGACCGGGTGGGGAGTTAGCTCAGAGGTAAAGAGCACTGGAGTCGTCATCACAACGTTGTCAGACTTGTGGGTTTGAGTCCCACTGCAGCCACTATTCTCCTTCATCCCCAGCAGTGGTAGATTTACTGCTATATCAAAGGCCAGTCCTTCTCATACCATGTCTATGTGGTGTGGTGTACAGCCACCTTTCTCCTTCATCCCCAGCAGTGATAGACTTACTGCTATATCAAAGGCCAATCCTTCTCATATCATGTCTATGTGGTGTTGTGTACAGCCACCTTTCTCCTTCATCCCCAGCAGTGGTAGACTTACTGCTATATCAAAGACCAGTCCTTCTCATACCATGTCTGTGTGGTGTGGTGTACAGCCACCTTTCTCCTTCACCCCCAGCAGTGGTAGATTTACTGCTATATCAAAGACAAGTCCTTCTCATACCATGTCTTCGTGATGTGGTGTACAGCCACCTTTCTACTTCATCCCTAGCAGTGGTAGATTTACTGCTTTACCCTACCCCTCATATAAATCTCCATAGACTTAACATGGAGTGACTGTATGCCACGGTTATGCCATATAATATTTATTAGGTAAAGTATTCACCCCTGATCTCCATTCACGGGTGAACAGCTGTCCTATGTGAATAGGCGAGACACTTTGCAGTTTGGGAACCAGCGAGGAAGACTGAACAAAATGGCTGTACTTGGGAACCAGCCAAGCTCTACTGTAATACTACCTAAATACACAGTTATAAGACAAAGAGACAGCTGTTTTGAAGGTTGGCAAAGACAAATTGTTATATATATATTTATAGATTCGATTTTTTTTCCAGACATGTCAGAGTGTGCGCAGTATGAAATGACGACCCCGGTGGAGGGCTCTATGGCAGAGGAACCCGGCCCTGTACAGGGCCGGGTTCACTGGCTAAATATTTATATGCCACAAGTGACATATGAAGTTAAAAACATGTGACGGGGTAGGAAAAATCTAAACGTCACTTAATTTCATACAATTGTTTACATGACATTCATTGTCTTCTACTACAGATATCATTCAGCTTCGCTTCGTGATATCATTCCGCGAAAACAACTCATGCCATATAAACAATTTCGTAACGTTTCTTGATAATATCAAATGCCAATCCTTCTCATATCATGTCTATGTGGTGTGGGAAGTAAAAGAACTCTCACCTCGGTAAATGTATAGGGGTGAGATTTCTACCTAAATTCATCTCATAGATTCAGTCAAACCCAAAGTAAGTCTATTAGAACATATTGGACGTTAAACTAAACAAACAAACAAACAGACATAGAGAATCATGGGTTATCACACATCACCACACAGTATCTCCTCTGACATGCGAGTCTTGGCACAACGCCGAACTTATCACAGGCACAGATCAACCGACCGGGGCGGTGTGGTTCGCTGATAATGAGACATTAAAGTCTGAGATGACGATTACATCCCTGATACCTGGTCACAAGTCACAACACTCAACACCTCAAAGTTTACTACTCCACTTGACTCGTCCAATCACGGCGAACTTCACTGACAGGAGAACAACGGGCGGACCCTCTACCCGGATTCCCAATCTCTAGTGTAACGTAGTCATTTCTGTACCCACACGATAAACATCATTGTCTCTGTATATCTGGGGTCATGATGCATCGACTTTTACCTGTGTATCAGGATATTTATTGATGTGAACCTGTTATGGCCTGATGGAGAGTTTATCCTATTGTTATACATGTGTCCTAAGACTTACATAGATTAGAATTCTGGTTAAAGCTGGTGTTGTACAAGGACTGTGATCTGAGTCGGTCCTGGCTGGTTGAGAACACCCGATACTGACTGACCGCCGAAGGAGTCAAAATAAACAAATATTAAAAAAAATAAAATTCTGAAACATTTGACCCCCACCCGTCCTCCATCTTGTACGGCTGAGATTAAAGAGGGGATATACGTAATATTTACAAATTACATGCCCTCCCTCACTCCGTATATACTTTATGGATGTCCCCCCACCAGTTTTAAAATGGTATAAATGTTATAGCGACAAGGGGAATATTTCGGGGGTTTACAGTCGTAGTTAATGTTAAAGGGCCACCACACAGCCTCTACCCCACCTACACGCACATCTCTCCGCATACCTCCTCTCCGGCGAGTGACAAGCCACTAGGAACGTGATATACCGGGACCCGGTCTACAAGAGGAGGCGTCAAGGACGGCCAGAGAGAACCTCGGTTAGTGTAACCACCTGCAACTACTGTTCTACAGCCATACAGGGCATAGCTAGTGTAACCACTCAGAATTACTGTTCTACAGCCATACAGGGCATAGCTAGTGTAACCACCCGCAATTACTGTTCTACAGCCATACAGGGCATAGCTAGTGTAACCACTCAGAATTACTGTTCTACAGTCTCCAGCCATACAGGGCATAGCTAGTGTAACCACTCAGAATTACTGTTCTACAGCCATACAGGGCATAGCTAGTGTAACCACTCAGAATTACTGTTCTACAGTCTCCAGCCATACAAGGCATAGCTAGTGTAACCACTCAGAATAACTGTTCTACAGCCATACAGGGCATAGCTAGTGTAACCACCCGCAATTACTGTTCTACAGCCATACAGGGCATAGCTAGTGTAACCACTCAGAATTACTGTTCTACAGCCATACAGGGCATAGCTAGTGTAACCACTCAGAATTACTGTTCTACAGCCATACAGGGCATAGCTAGTGTAACCACTCAGAATTACTGTTCTACAGTCTACAGCCATATAGGGCATAGCTAATGTAACCACTCAGAATTACTGTTCTACAGTCTACAGCCATACAGGGCATAGCTAGTGTAACCACTCAGAATTACTGTTCTACAGCCATACAGGGCATAGCTAGTGTAACCACTCAGAATTACTGTTCTACAGCCATATAGGGCATAGCTAGTGTAACCACTCAGAATTACTGTTCTACAGCCATATAGGGCATAGCTAGTGTAACCACTCAGAATTACTGTTCTACAGTCTACAGCCATACAGGGCATAGCTAGTGTAACCATTCAGAATTGCTTTTACATCTCCAGCCATAAGGGGCATAGCTAGTATAACACTAAGAATGACTGTTCTACAGTCTACAGCTTTGTTTCACCCCTGGAATAAATGTCCATAGGCATAACATTTGGAATTTGTCCAATCCTTCTCATACCATGTCTATGTGGTGTGGGAAGTAAAAGAACTCTGACCTCTGTAAATGTATAGGGGTGTGATTTCTACCTAACTTCATCACATAGATTTGATCACCACCCTAGTGGTGTAAAAGAACTTTGTGAAAGTCTGGTGAGAACCTCCAATGGTTAAATGGACGTTAAATCAAACCAACAAACAATAGCTCTCCATGCCTCTACAAGTATTGCAGTCTGTTCTCCATGATCTATATCCTGTGTGTTGTCCATTCTTTAGGTGTCTTCAGGGGTGAGATAGATACAGAAAACAACTCATTTTGGTCAAAGAAGTCGTTCTCCAACTCGTTTGAACGCTACATGATATTCACTCAGCTGTTGCCTCGTTCATATCACTCTGCATCAAACTCGTGAAGAACAACGACTTTGACCAAAACTTCTTGGTTTCTTGTTTAGTATTAGATATAGCAAGTATAGCCACTTAGAATTACTGTTCCATGTTCTATAGCAGTATTAGACATATCAATTATAAACACTCAGAATGACTGTTTTACAGTCTCTAGCTGTATTAGACATAGCAAGTATAAAAACTTAAAATTACTGTTCTACAGTAGAACATCTCGTTAGTGGTGGTCTCAGCTCTAGTCTATAAGAAACCCTAATATCGCACATTTTGAGATTGAATCACAATAAAACCACAAGTAGGCAGATAAGGAGTAGTCAGTGTAAGGTGCCCAGAGGACCCCAGACAGACGAGAGAGTGATCCGTGTTATCAGCATGTGATAAGTAGCAGATAATCCCCAGACTCTCCACGAAGGTACTCTCCTCCTGTCTCATCGTCCATGTATACAGATACTTACCCGTGTCTGATACTAGTGGACGTAATACATACAGATACTAACCTGTGTCTGATACTAGTGGACGTAATACATACACGATACTAACCCGTGTCTGATACTAGTGGACGTAATACATACACGATACTAACCCGTGTCTGATACTAGTGGACGTAATACATACACGATACTAACCTGTGTCTGATACTAGTGGACGTATCCTCTATGTAGTAATGCATACACAATATTAACCTGTGTCTGATACTAGTGGACGTATCCTCTGTGTAGTAATACATACACGATACTAACCCGTGTCTGATACTAGTGGACGTGTCGTCTGTGTAGTAATACATACACGATACTAACCCGTGTCTGATACTAGTGGACGTGTCGTCTGTGTAGTAATACATACACGATACTAACCTGTGTCTGATACTAGTGGACGTATCCTCTGTGTAGTAATACATACACAATATTAACCTGTGTCTGATACTAGTGGACGTGTCGTCTGTGTAGTAATACATACACGATACTAACCCGTGTCTGATACTAGTGGACATAATACATACACGATACTAACCCGTGTCTGATACTAGTGGACGTAATACATACACGATACTAACCCGTGTCTGATACTAGTGGACGTATCCTCTGTGTAGTAATACATACACAATATGAACCTGTGTCTGATACTAGTGGGCGTATCCTCTGTGTAGTAATACAAACACAATATTAACCCGTGTCTGATACTAGTGGACGTGTCGTCTGTGTAGTAATACATACACGATACTAACCCGTGTCTGATACTAGTGGACGTGTCGTCTGTGTAGTAATACATACACGATACTAACCTGTGTCTGATACTAGTGGACGTATCCTCTGTGTAGTAATACATACACAATATTAACCTGTGTCTGATACTAGTGGGCGTATCGTCTGTGTAGTAATACATACACAATATTAACCTGTGTCTGATACTAGTGGACGTATCGTCTGTGTAGTAATACATACACAATATTAACCTGTGTCTGATACTAGTGGGTGTATCCTCTGTGTAGTAATATATACACGATACTAACCCGTGTCTGATACTAGTGGACGTATCCTCTGTGTAGTAATATATACACGATACTAACCCGTGTCTGATACTAGTGGACGTATCGTCTGTGTAGTAATACATACACGATACTAACCCGTGTCTGATACTAGCGGACGTATCCTCTGTGTAGTAATACATGCACAATATTAACCTGTGTCTGATACTAGTGGGCGTATCGTCTGTGTAGTAATACATACACAATATTAACCTGTGTCTGATACTAGTGGGCGTATCCTCTGTTTAGTAATACATACACAATATTAACCTGTGTCTGATACTAGTGGACCTATCCTCTGTGTAGTAATACATACACAATATTAACCTGTGTCTGATACTAGTGGATGTATCGTCTGTGTAGTAATACATACACAATATTAACCTGTGTCTGATACTAGTGGACGTATCCTCTGTGTAGTAATATATACACGATACTAACCTGAAGGGATGCCATTCTCGGCCTTTAGATGCCATAAATACGTCCCTCCGCCGAGGGCGTCGGGACGTATTTATGGCATAAAGAAAACACCTCGAACGGTCATCCCTTCGGACTCAGTAACCACGTTTTCTCTTAATATTGACCTTTATGTACTTAAGAGAATTGCGAATCCGCGTTAGAAACGAAAAGGACAAAGACGTACACACACTACTTTGATGTCACAGAATAGTCCTGAACAGGTCACCAAAGAAACAACGAGGTATCCCGAGGCAAATACAATTAATGATTTGACTTTCACAAATTCCAATACAGGTGTTGCCGTTCAGCGCCACCTAACGGTGCGTTGGTTAGTTAAGCCGCCACTCAGACAAACACGGCCGAGTCTGGCCTAATGCCTATAGGTAAACATAGCACACCTAGAGTGTGAACGGTGGGTGTGGTTGCGGGAATGTTGTTTTCTGAAAGATTAGATTACAAACTGGGGTACTGTAATAACGAGTTGGGGCTGTCTAAACTTTAGAATTGAAAATATTCTCAGTTTTACTTTATGAGAATGATGAAGGACTGAAATAGTCCGAAGCATGTCGGTAAATAATGTCTCATAATTATTTTGTTACTCAAGAACGGATCCTGCCCATCGCCGAGTTAGTGGGAATATTTTCTTTCTCATCTTATGAAAAGATAGGTATAGATGGCTAGGCTTAGCAATGTGTTATGGTGCATCTAGTTTTGGTGTACCTGTGTTATCTACGCTATATCTAAAGTATTACTGGGTTTTTATTTTTTTATATTTGGCACGTTCGCATACAGGAGTCGCGGTCTTCCACACACCAAGGTCTTGAGATATATGTATCAGATCAGTCATAGTTATCATACATTTGTAGTTTAGGATAATTCAATGAGAAAATACAAAATTTATATACATAACATTATTCAAAAAGATTTACTTACATCAAGATGATATATTATATGCTTTAGAGATAAGTTAAGCTGACAGAGACAATGGTAAATATACCATGCATGCAGGATTTTTTAAACATCAGTGACTTATCAGGAAAAAAGTGATAATATATTACAGTACAGAGTGATAATACCTTCACCTCACCTATATGGTATAATATAAATTTGTCTTAGTCACTACACGAAATCAAACCGATACATCTCTCCCTCCCTTTATTTTTGCTACCCATTAGACTAAATACTAAATACAGGGGATTGTTCTATATATTTATAGTATATTTTTCAGGCATTTTACCGCTTTGCTTGAGTTTTAATGTTTTATCGCTTGAGGCATGCTTCAGTCATATTGTTCACGAACCAGTTTCTTAAAGGATCTTTTTGTTACTGCTTGTTTTGTCTCGTAACGTAGGTTATGACACTAAATTGGAGCTGGAATATCATGGAATACGATGACATGACTGTTCTGTCACTGGATATAATCTACATGGATATTATGAATGCATTACGCTCATATACACTCAGTCATTTCTGAATATAACAAAACCCGTGTAGTAGGAAGTTGGCCGACTGCGACAATGTATGCGAACCATCCTGAATTTAAAAAAAAGTAAAAAAGCTAAAGAATACGTATCCAGGTTTGTTTGGCCGCATGCATTGCGTAACTAGGCAGATAAGGTGCGACTCCGGCCTGTGGAGAAAAGGTCTTTATCCTACCCCTAATATAAAATCCCATAGGCTTATCATTGGGTTTTCGTATGCCACGCTGACTGGCATACGGAGTTTTATATGCCACTAGTGGCATACAGCATTATTATCACGTAATATTAGAAAATCGAGGAGATAGGGTAGAATAAAATCAAAACCTGATTCGTTTTAATCTTGACCACCGCATTCCACTCCTGAAGTTTTGGCTCCGGACTTCACTCGGCTTCGCCTCATGAAGTCACTTTGCCAAACTCCAGTCGTGGAATACGGTGGCCAAGATTAAAACTCATCCAGTTTTACGATAATAGCAGTGATCATCAACTAGTGTATATAAATCAAGAAAAAAACAAACTTTTATGAATCACATACCTTTACCCATAGGTCCTATGCAAAATGTGATGAATTATATTTTAAAAGATACCTTTAGGAAATAAATTGGGATATGTATCATATTATTATATCATAATAAGCTAGAATCTCTGAGGTTTTACCCATAATGCATTGTACATATAGAATCTTGAAGATTAAAACGAAAAAGGGACCATGGATAACCCCAGATATTACTGAGCTTATCATGGAGAAAAATAGGATACTGAAACATGTAAAAAAGAGAAAACACAAATAAAAATAGAACCAGAGCTAGAGAAGTAAGAAACTCACAAACAAGTTAATAAAACAAGCACGACAAGATTTTATACCGAATGAGGTAGAGAATGGGAACTATACAATAAAACTGTGGCGAAACATACAGAACAGTATTCCAGGCCACCGTAGAAACAGAAATACCACCAAAGTTGATATTTCGGATGAAGAGACAGATGAACAAATACCTGAAAAGGATGTCGCTAACCACATTAACGAGTTCGTCTCTTCTAGTGATCCTAAACTGGCAGAAAATAAATTTACTCCATGGAAACATTATGGAAACACGACTACTTAGAAATGGCTGTCATAAATACAACAGTGGAAGAAGTGACAAAATGAAAGTAAGCTCTCAAAACCATCAGGAATTAAGGAACTCCCCATAAAAGTTGTAAAAACTGCCTTTAAACTCTTAACATCTCAGATAGCTCTCACTTCTCAGATAGCATTATTATCTGATACTTTTTTAAAAACTTGTAATATATCAACTAGTTTGAAATTTACCACCCCTATTCTTGTTATAGAGGAAATAGATTTCTGAATTTATCTCACCCTTAATATTGACTAATGGGCTAACACTTGTGACATAATCCCCCATTGGATATTTTTCCTGACACCATGTTATACACACCAGAATATTGGAACAGGAGGCAATGGACAAATTACTACTAAGCCTATAAAGGGCTGATTCCTCCAACACGATGGATTTGTCGTGATATATCTTGGTATATCGTGTAATATCTTACAGTGTCGCGATATGTCGTACCTCTGTTATTGCAAAATGTATTCGTGCGGTGTCGTGTGTATATTTTGGTGCTCCACCACCGCGACACCTCACTTTACTGATGTAGCAAGACATCCAAATCGTGGCTAATCTCGCTAGATCTTGTGTGTTGGTGGAATCAGCACTATAGTGGAGGACATTTCGTTATAAAAGATGGGACACTCCTAAAAGTGTACGGATCGTATAAAATCGTGACCAATCTTGCTAAATCTTGCATCTCGGTGGAATCACTACTTAAGACATCAACATTTGTTCCCGATTCATCCCGACAATCGGCGTCTCGATGTCTCATAGGCTTTAGTTTGCGACCACAAAGACATGAACAGTAAATGCTCCGGATGGGCCTGCCCGCCTGCTAAAGGCCTATTAAGTGGAATGGCCGCTTTAGGTGGAGGATAAATAATGTGGATGATAGATAATGTTTATCGTCGTCGTCAATGACTGCCAACAGAAGCTGAATTATCCATTTGGCAGTATTGTTTTGATTATAATACATAATTATAAAAGGCAGATGTACATTCGCTTCTCATCCATCTCTGATGGTTTTATCTTTTATTACCCGCATGTCAGTTGGGAACTTTATTCACAGAAGCATTAGTTTAAAATGGCGAGGACAATGGAGTGTGTTGTTTGGTCGCACATGGAATATGAATACAATATTATTTACACGTATGGCTGAACGTCTATGAAATACCACCTGCTGCTAGGGGTGCAGTATAAATAATGTTCGGACTTGAGTGCTGATTCCACCAACACACAAGATAGAGTGAGATTAGTCACCATTTAGTTGTAATGCTAGGTTTGAATTATCGCGGCATATTTGCCGCGATGAATCTTGAGGTGTCGCGGTAGTGGAGCACCAAAATATACACACGACATTGCCCGTTATATATCACGAGAACGGAGGTACGACATATTGTGACACTGTAAGATTGTAAAGTCCCCGCTATAAGTGAGTACAATCCTACTCAAGAAACAAGACCAACACCTTTCGCTGCTGAGTTCATACTGAAGCTTTATTATCATTTCTCCTGCCAGCAGCTCACCGGCTACCAGCGTCTCTATGGAGATGGTTTCCAAGGCAACGCACCAGCAGTACTCCCTCAGGCTGCTGAAGTAACCCACGCTAACATATAAATTATGCACATATTATTAGTATCACCAATCGTGACATTGTTTAACATCATTACAATGATTACACAGGTCCTCACCCCAAGTTTTCAAGTATTTGAAAATAATACGAAGACAAGGATTACATGACGATAGAATCGCAAGTATAAAGGATACCTGTAAGAGCTACACTACCCACCAAAAACCATTAGTGATATAAGTTAAATGACATTTGTAAATAAACATAATTACGATCCATCCATGGGGATGGCAAATATTCTGCGTATTTTGTGTTCATCATTACAAACTTGTTACTTTCCCATAAGTATGTCAAATAATTTGTAGTCACAACACTCATTTCTAAGATACAATAATTAACGATTTATAGATACAGTAATTGTTATTCAATTCTCTACGTTCATCTTTCTTCTTCGCTCGAACATATATTAGACCATACCCCCTTCTGACCTATTTCTTGTCTTTCCTTTCGACCACTTTTTCTCCCTGCCCAACATTTCGATTGACACTCATCACCATTTCTCTCATTCTCGGCGTTACAGGAGGGTTTACGACATCTCTCATAGGGATCGATACAGGTTCATTCACATTGTTCTCAATAATGATTTGGGGATGTTCAGGGCCAACATTGCTATCTTCGTCGTCGACAATTTTCTTAATACACTTATTTTTGATCCGGTCACGATTCACATATATCGTCACAACGACGGAGACGAGCACCACAACAATAGCTACTATACCCATCGAACCTCCGTAAATAGAAAATCTGTTTGACCTATCCCACCCAAAGTAGTCCTCCTGAACGTCAGGCAGAGCAATGATCGGTATCTCGTTCCGCCTTCCCAATTTGAGTTCTTTAACCGTGATGGGGTCTAACGCCTTTGGCCAGGTGATGTTTAAACGAGGTAGTTTCACCCATTTCTTAGGGAGAATAGTCACGTTGCTAGTGCCTATGGACATGCCCTTTACTTCCCATTCTTTGCTTTTTAGACGACAAGTTCTATTTAAATGGTATAGACCTACCCCCACATGGTTCACGATTTGTGGCACCTGTCCCGAACACAATTTTCTGATAGTGGCCTTCTTCCTGGATACCACAACCACTGAAGATGCATCATCAATCAATCGGTATAATTTCGGATCCTTGGATCCTGCTGAGAAGAGGGATACATTACAACGTTTGGGGTTAGCCATTGTTATCATTTCGGCCTCGCAAATACTTGGATAGTTCATAACAACAGGTTGACATACCTTTGGCGCGTCACCTACACACAGATCCGTCATAACCTTAAAAGAGTCTTTGGAAGCCGTTGAAATAGCCACTAGTTGGTTTCCCACTATTTGTCTATCGTATTCCGAGTTCATTGGCACCGGGAAATATTGAAGTCTATAATTCAGAAACACCTCCTTTTCAACGGTGACAAGGGATATCTGGTACACCATTTGAGAGTCCTCCCCTGATTGAGACCATAACGGTAACACATTCATGTACCTATAATACCAGTGTTCGTTTATAGCGTCGTATCCCAACTCCGTCATCAAGGCCAAAGTTTCACGTAGAACTTTTGGTGGTAGAATGTCTCTATTTAGGTCATTACGCTCTAGAGCTAAGAACTGTCTGTTGAATATTTCTGCTCTCCTGATGAAATCGTGTGATAATGCTTCCATCATTTCGATGTGACCCTCGACCATTCCGTAGATTCTTAGATGTGTTAAAGCTTCGTCTAACCACGACATTCGGCGGGCCAGTCTGTCTGATATTCGATTTAATTCCTCGGTGGCCTGATTGAGTTTGTTAATATCTTCACGGTCTTCTTTCACAAACATCCGAGTTAAATTCATGACCGATATTAGTTTATGGTGATTGTGTCTAACTGCAAAAGATGATCTCTGTAAACTCCTTAATTCCTCTTTTACCGAGTTTAGATCACTGGTAGTCGCCAGTCCGAATAAGAATTTGATGGCCTTTCCCACTATGTTAATTAATCCGCGTTTCGGTCTGTCACTGTTTGTGTCTTTGTTTGGGCCTGTAGTAGGGTCCACCCTTCCACAACGTATTAACTCCTTTCCCCAAGTGATGCGGTCGTCCACCAGATTCATCCGCAATTTCCACATATCCCTGCGTTTGTCTTCGTACATGGGTTTGAGTTGATTAATCACATTTTCTGTGTCTTCTTTCCATTGTTTTAGATCTGGTGTTTGTGGGCGTTCGATGGTGACTACCAACGACCACGATCCTCCAATAATTCTTGAAGATCCGGCTTTAGTGATAATTACTCCATCATTCACAATTCCCTCCATTTGCATATCTTGAGCGAAATAACCCACCGCCAGGCATAAAATTCCCAGTATCCAGGCACACCACATGTTTCTGGTTTTCTGTTTTGTACTCATGTATGACTATTTCAATCGGTACTTCACTGTCTGCCTACCAGACCGTAATGAAGGGCCAGCGTATGGCAGCACAATTGTGGAGCGACTCCCGCCGGCTTTTCCCGCCCGGTTATCGCGTACTCCTCCAGTCGCTCCATTCACCCCCTTTCCCTCTTGTCCGCCATCTATTTGTCGGGACCCCGCCCTCGTATCATCATCGGCTCCCTTTGAGCCATCTGGAGGGATGTATTCATCATCATCATTGCTTTCAACATCTGGTTCGCCCCCATACAGATGTTCGCGCCCACTATCCTCCCTTTCAACGTTTATCCCCTTTCGCGATGTGTGGGTTCGCGTTCCGAGCCAATCGGAATCGTACTCAAAATCCCCGTCGCTATCGGTCCCTCGGCCGTTCCCATGTCTTTCCGAGTCTCTGTCGGACACCCCCGTATCTACGTCCGATCTCTCAAATCGGTTCCTAGAGGGTTCGCTAGCTTGTGCCCGAGGCCCGCCCTTCCGGCCTGCTGCGATCCCACCTGTTCCTCTCCTTAACGTCCCACTTGATGAGGCCTCTCCGTATCTACGCGTATCGTTGGGATAGGTTCTGAGATTTCGCGCTCTGGCACGTACCCCTAGTGCCTTGTTCATATTCTTTGAGTCTACCGGGTTTTTGTCTAGACGCAAACGATCTACATTTACAGTTTGTATCTTCCCGTCCGGCCCTCTAATCGCGGCGGTAACACCATTGGTCCCGATAACTATAAATCCACTTTGAAATCGCGGATCTAAAGGAGCCGCAGCTGGCTGGAACAGTAATACGTAATTCCCTTTTTCTAAAGGAACTGCCCGGGGACGCCTGTCTAACCTATCTTTGTTCCTCTTTTGTTGGGATTCTAAGTTGTTCTTGACTATTACGTATGCTTGTTTCATTGCCTTTAATCTGTCGTCCAGAATGGCTGTGAATGATTCGTGTGAGGCCCCTCCCAGATCGGCCGCAACGGGAATGGGTTCCCTGCCATAATGTAGGAAATAGGGCGAATACCCCGTAGCCGCCGACACGGCTCTTCGATGTGCCATAAGGGCTGGTCCTAAAGCGCTCTCCCACCTATTTGCCCTGGCATCTACTAATTTGGCGAGGATAGACTTTATGGTTCGATTGAATCGTTCCGTCTTCCCGTTCGATTGAGGGTGATAGCTAGTAGTATAGTGTACCTTAGTACCCAATTTATTCAGGTACGTTTCCACTGTGTGGTTTTTGAATTCACACCCCCTGTCACATATCATAATCGCCGGTGCACCGTAGCGGGGCACGTATTTGTCGAATAGAACCCTGAACACTGATTCAGCGGATTTGTCGGGGATTGGTTCCGCTTCGGCCCATCCCGAACAATGGTCTATAATCATCAGGCAGTACCGGTTCCCATTCTCGGACATTGGCATTGGACCAATAAGGTCCATACCCATGATTTCACCCGGCCGTGTAGGTATGGGCATATTTGACGCGGGCGGGAATAGTCTTCTCGTTCTGTGAGCGTTGCATACAGCGCACTTTTCAAGTTGTACAAAAACTTGTCGAGCCATGCCGTTCCACCAAAATTGCTCATCTAATCGTTTCATGGTTTTTTCGACTCCCATGTGTCCCATTTCTTCGTGGGCTTGAACGATTACTTCATCCGTTAGGGATCTGGGCACCACTAATCGTGGTTTATCGTCATTTCCCCCTTTCTTCCCTAACGAATATACTATCCCATTGTGTATTACAAAACGTCCTCTACCCTGCTCGGCCCACCGTCTTTCCCGCATTTTCGTCTGTCCCTTCTTGACCTCTGTAGGACTTAACTTACTGTGTTCCCAGAAATCCCACATCACCGCACCCTGCAATCTATCCCTCTGCCTCGGCGGTCTCGATAACATATCGGCCCTTACGTTTTGGCTCCCCTTTCGGTATTCTATCGGCGCCCCATATTCCGCCAATGTAATGGCCCATCTTTGGATTTTGGAATTGTTAATCTTTGTCTTGAATAAATTAACAAGGGGACGGTGATCAGTTACGATGGATAGAATGGATCCCCAAATGTACGGTTTGAATTTCTGTAGGGCCCACACCACTGCATAGGCATAGGCTTCTTTCGATAACCGCCCATCTCGACTGTACCTCGGATAGGGTTTTGGATAAATACTGTATGGGTCTTTCTACTCCTCTCCCATCTTTCTGAGTTAGGATCCCCCCAACGCAATAATCGCTGGCATCGGTGTATAGAATAAACGGTCTGTTAAGGTCCGGGAACGCCATTACTCTGTCCGAAATTAACTCGTTTTTTAGTGCATTCCACGCATTTTCTTCGTGTACCCCCCATCGGAAATGAGCGTTCTTCTTTGTCAATCCCACCAGCGGCGCGGCTATTTCGGAGAATCCCTTTACGCACATGCGGTAATAGTTCGCCATCCCCAGAAACGACCTAACGTCCTTTATACATTGTGGCGGCGGCATTTCCCTTATTGCCTTCGTTTTCTCGGGATCGGGCGACACGCCCTCAGTGCTCACAATGTACCCTAACAGTTTGATCTCTGTCCGTCGAAAAGTACACTTATCAGGGTTTGCTGTCAAATGGTTTTGCGCTAACAATGTCATTACTTCTTCTAAATATCGGGTGTGTTCGGCTTCATTCTTGGAGAATACAATTATATCGTCCAGATATACCAATACCGATTTCGAAATCAAAGGGGACAACACCGAATTAATATATCTCTGCCAGACTGCGCCACTGTTGGCTAACCCGAATGGCATGACATTCCATTCAAAGAGACCCATATGCGTAGCCATAGCCGTTTTTTCCCTACTCTTCGGATCGATAGGAATTTGCCAATAGGCTGATTTGAGATCAATGGTCGAGAACATTTTGGATCCATGGAGTTGGTCAAATATATCAAGCACCTGGGGCATAGGGTGGGCATCCTTTTTGCTTATATCGTTAACTTTTCTATAATCTACCACACATCTGACTGATCCATCGGATTTCGGCACTAAAAGAACGGGTGAGGACCACGGGCTTTGACTGGGCCTGATTATGTCTTTCTGTAGGAGTCCCCTTATTTCTTCTTCGACCATTTTGCGTTTCTGCAACGGCACCCTGTAAGGTTTCTGGTGGACCGGGTCGTGACCGGCAGTATCTATGGTCATTTGTACCCCCTTTCTCCTAAAATGCGGATCGATCTTTCCCGAGAAAACCTCTGGGAATTTCAAACGCCACTCGTCTAATTCGTTCAAAATACCTTCAACATAGCGTTCTCCCCCGCCTTCTGGTCCCCATTTATATTCTCTATTTTTCAACGTTATGGTTTTGTTTCCGCAATCGATGTGTGCACCTAATATACCCAAAGCATCAATGCCCAACAGCATATCATGTCCCATTTCCTTCACCACATAAAAAGGGATGGATTCGCCCAACAGATTGATCATGCATACCCCCTCAGTATTAATGACATGTCCAGATAGAGATTTCAAACGCTCACCCTGCATCAGGTCCATTTCCTTAACACTTTTCCCACACAGTTCCTCGACCACCGAGCATTTCATCATTGATCGACATGCGCCAGAATCGGCTAGAGCGATATATTCCCTTTCCCCGATGTCCATTCGGATATTCACTCTGCCGTCCGGCGCACCGTTCAGTTTCCCGAATAGAATGCCGATTCCTCGGGTTGGAATTCCTGGAACGTTTCCATTCCTCCCTGGGTATTATCTTGGTAGACGTGACAATCCCGAGCAAAGTGTCCGTAGTTCCCGCAAGTGAAACACGGTCCTCTCGGTCCTCGTCCCGATCCATTTCCGTTGTTTTGATTTCCTCGATAGCCGTTTCCTCTACCTCGTCCTCTCCCACGACCTCGTCCCCGTCCTCGTCCTCTGGTTACCGGCGCATTGAATTGATACACTATCGGAGCCGAGGTTCCCCCTTGTGGCTGACGGGCCGCGGGATCCGTGACATTGGCGGGGCCCTGATTGTTTCCGACGCCGGCCATGTTCTTCTCCTCCGTCTTCGTCGGTGTCGTTGCCCTGACCGCCGCCATATTCTCCTTCCCTTCGATTCTCTTATCCACGCTTTTGAGGGTTTGTTGTAGCGATTTCATAAGATGACACAGTTCATTCATTGGGTCCTTAGGCTTTCCCCCGTCACCGTCTTTGTTCTTGTTTTTACTTCCAGACTCACTCGCCGCAGCCATGGCATTTTCTTCTTCTGTCTTAGATCTCCTCCCTCGCCTTTCTGTTGCCTTACTCGCACGACAAGCGAATTTCACAGCTTCTTCGAGCGATGAAGGGTTTTGCATATCCGCATTGGACTGAACCAACCGGTCTGACAGTCCGTCGATGAAAGCGTCAATTACTCTTTCCTTATTCAGGATTTCGTTCAACTGGTCTTCTTCGTATGCTATGCGTACCGCTTCCGAAAACCGCACCCCATAATCTCTCACAGATTCGCCTTCCAACTGAGCCATCCTGTCTACCTTGAGGCGCAGGTATTTCTTCTCATCCTCTCCGAGATATGTTTTCGATATTTCTTCTTCCAGCTTTTCCCAGGAAATGTCTTCCTCGTTCCAACTGCTGAGCGTTGTCTCAATAAACGTGGCCAATCCACCTTGGGCCAGGTACCCGACCATCTGTATCACTAGTGTTTGGCTCGCACCCGTCATTCGCTTGGTATATCCCACTGCTTCCAGCCATTCGCGCAGGTTTTCTTTGTTCACCCCATTGCACCGTCCTATGGATTTGGAATACATCTTAAGATTGTCTCTCGTTTCCCTATTGACATCCAAATCCAACCTCAACCTGTCCGCGTCATCGTCAGGCTGTTGATCTGCCATGATGTCTCTTTAGTCGGAGACTTTACTAGTGTCTTGTCTCTGGTAAATAATCCTGGCAAGCTCGCCAATGTAAAGTCCCCGCTATAAGTGAGTACAATCCTACTCAAGAAACAAGACCAACACCTTTCGCTGCTGAGTTCATACTGAAGCTTTATTATCATTTCTCCTGCCAGCAGCTCACCGGCTACCAGCGTCTCTATGGAGATGGTTTCCAAGGCAACGCACCAGCAGTACTCCCTCGGGCTGCTGAAGTAACCCACGCTAACATATAAATTATGCACATATTATTAGTATCACCAATCGTGACATTGTTTAACATCATTACAATGATTACAAGATATTACAAGATATACTACGACAAATCCATCGTGTTGGTGGAATCCGCCCTTTACTTAGTCGTAGTGAATGTTCGGGCACACTTACTAAGCGCACCGTGCCCATAGCGTACTGCACGAGTTTACATAGGTGTAAATCATTAAGAAAACATAGTAAATGAACCTGTAGCGATTCCGTTCTAAGCCTTTTCTCCTTTGAAATATGCCCCTCCGTCTCTGGCGTCAGGACATATTTCGTGGGACAAAAGACCTCGAACAAACCCTCCAAATTATGCAAATTCCCCTGACGACGGATCAGTCCGCCATCTTGCTGGTGAATACAAAGCGCTGTCAGAGTGTAATTGTGAAAAACTAAATTAATTTGCTTTTTTGTGTGCAATCGCTATATCTAGTAGTTTAGATATTTACATCGTCCAGACATGATTCAAACATTCCAATTTTAAAGAAATCTCGGATTGTTTTGACAATTTGTTGAAATCTCGTTTTTATTCTAAACTGAGGCCTCACATAATCATTTGATCTGAAATCTCTAGAGAAGACTGATTTTCTCGAAGGAGAGGCTTGAGAAATACTCAATACATCCATACACATTGAATAACACCAGAAATGAACGTCCGAATCCACCCATAGGCTTTGCATTACATTGGTGTTTCAACAAAATGGCGGCCCCTGTGCCTCGGACGGTGAAAATCGCGCCACCTACTTTTGGGCTGGATCGGAGAATACATGATATACCAATAGGCCTTTTTCCACTAGCCAGTGACGCGACTTATCTGCTTGGTTACGCAATGCGTGCGGCCAAACCATCACATGGCAACGTATTCTTTATCATTGGAGGACTGAGTGTATGAGAGTAATAAGTTTATAATACCCATGCACATTATTTCTATAGAAATAAAAGCGATTGCATCATATTCTATGGTATTCCAGCTCCAATTTGATGTATCATACATGCATATCACCTCAATGATACTATAGATATTCCTTAGATAACACAGAGACACCTAAACTGGATATACACTAATACATTGGCAGGCCTAGCTATAATATGCTTATCTTTTTCCAAGTTAAAACCAAGACAATTATCAACTACATGATGTTTAGACAGCTCAGACTCGTTAATACAATGCATAAGATTATTCCAGAATTCTAATCCGTCAAAAACAACATTCCTGTAATCACACCCACCGTTCACACTCTAGCTGTGAATGGTGTATATCTCTATATAAATGACGCTGGACTCGGCCGTGTTTGTCTGAGCGGCCGCGTAATGAGACAGTGGACCGTTTGGTGGCGCTGAACGGCAACAACTGTATTGTCACCTGTTTTAAAAAGAGACGTCTCGCTTTACAGATCGGCGTCGTGAAGGCATCCCCGGTCTGCTGGTCGAGCACCTCGCCGCAGGATGACCTTACTCCAGGGCATGCGCCACCTGGCGAGACGCCACCTCATCTCCTCACTCTGCACCAGTCGACTGGTGGCGCCCTCTGTGTGCGGCGGGCGCAGGTACCAGAGCTCGGCGTTCCCCGCGCGGGCGGAGGTGGTGATCTGCGGGGGAGGCATCGTGGGCGCGTCCGTCGCCTACCACCTCACCAAGCATGGCTGGAAGGACATCGTGCTCCTAGAGCAGGGCAGGTAGGTGTGCCTCTGTGTGTCCGTCTTGTTTGTCATGGTCTGTCTGTGAGGTGGTGATCTGCGGGGGAGGCATCGTGGGCGCGTCCGTCGCCTACCACCTCACCAAGCATGGCTGGAAGGACATCGTGCTCCTAGAGCAGGGCAGGTAGGTGTGCCTCTGTGTGTCCGTCTTGTTTGTCATGGTCTGTCTGTGAGGTGGTGATCTGTGGGGGAGGCATCGTGGGCGCGTCCGTCGCCTACCACCTCACCAAGCATGGCTGGAAGGACATCGTGCTCCTAGAGCAGGGCAGGTAGGTGTGCCTCTGTGTGTCCGTCTTGTTTGTCATGGTCTGTCTGTGAGGTGGTGATCTGCGGGGGAGGCATCGTGGGCGCGTCCGTCGCCTACCACCTCACCAAGCATGGCTGGAAGGACATCATGCTCCTAGAGCAGGGCAGGTAGGTGTGCCTCTGTGTGTCCGTCTTGTTTGTCATGGTCTGTCTGTGAGGTGGTGATCTGTGGGGGAGGCATCGTGGGCGCGTCTGTCGCCTACCACCTCACCAAGCATGGCTGGAAGGACATCGTGCTCCTAGAGCAGGGCAGGTAGGTGTGCCTCTGTGTGTCCGTCTTGTTTGTCATAGTCTGTCTGTGAGGTGGTGATCTGCGGGGGAGGCATCGTGGGCGCGTCTGTCGCCTACCACCTCACAAAGCATGGCTGGAAGGACATCGTGCTCCTAGAGCAGGGCAGGTAGGTGTGCCTCTGTGTGTCTGTCTTGTTTGTCATGGTAGCTCCTATTAGCACACAGATGGCAGCTTCTCAATTTCCTTCTTTAAAATGAAGTTGCAGGTTTTCTCAGCCTCTCTGATGTAGTAAAAACATATTTCAGAAATATTTGCAAAATGAATTTCTTTTTAGACTAGTCCATAGAAAAATAAATCAGACACATCTCTTTGATAGTTTATAAAGCTTTTGCTAACATTGAAAAGAATTGATTGAAATAAATCTACAAACGTGAGAATCTTAAATCTTTGCTTTTCACTATATACCTGAGGGTCCCCTGGAACGGTAAACCACAAACTGCGTGTGATCACTGGTTAAAGCTAGTCTCTGTGTTTTCAGCATATCCTGTGGTACGACGTGGCACGCGGCCGGCCTCCTGGGAACTCTCAAATCCACAGCCACGGAAACAGAGATGGCGCGCTATGGTCAACTCTTTTACCAGGAGCTCGAAGCTGACGGTCTGCCAACAGGTCATTGATGTTGATAATTTCTGAACAAAATGTGATTACTGATTAACAGAAATCTCTCACTATGTCACTCATTTTGATTTATGATATAAGCTAATGAGAAGATTTTACTTATTTTGATTTGTGAGATAAGTTAACAAAAGAAGATTTTACTCATTTTGATTTGTGATATAAGTTAATGAGAGAAGATTTTACTCATTTTGATTTGTGTTAACAAGAGAAGATGCAGATTTATGATAACCTGCGGCTGTTTTGTCTGTCATCAGGATGGAAGGAGTGTGGGTCTCTGTACCTGGCTCGCAGCGTGGATCGCCTCATTCTGTACAAGCGGCAGCTGATTACTGCGCAGTAAGTACTGAAACAGATCGACTGACTGCCTACATCAAAATACACACTAAATTACTCAGACAGATCGACTAACTGCATACGTCAAAATACACACTGAAATACACAAACAGGCCGACTGACTGCCTACATCAAAATACACACTAAATTACTAAGACAGATCGACTGACTGTGTACGTTAAAATACACACTGAAATACACAAACAGGCTGACTGACTGTGTACGTTAAAATACACACTGAAATACACAAACAGGCCGACTGACTGCCTACATCAAAATACACAATAAATTACTCAAATAGGCCGACTGACTGCGTACATCAAAATACACACTGAAATACACAAACAGGCCGACTGACTGCATACGTCAAAATACACAATAAATTACTCAAATAGGCCGACTGACTGCGTACATCAAAATACACTCTGAAATACACAAACAGGCCGACTGACTGCATATGTCAAAATACACACTGAAATACACAAACAGGCCGACTGACTGCCTATGTCAAAATACACACTGAAATACACAAACAGGCCGACTGACTGCCTATGTCAAAATACACACTGAAATACACAAACAGGCCGACTGACTGCCTATGTCAAAATACACACTGAAATACACAAAAAGGCCGACTGACTGCATACATCAAAATACACACTAAATTACTCACACAGGCCGACTGACTGCGTACATCAAAATACACACTAAATTACTCTAACAGGCCAACTGACTGCCTATGTCAAAATACACAATAAAATACTCAAACAGGCTGACTGACTGTGTACGTTAAAATACACACTGAAATACACAAACAGATCGACTGACTGCCTACATCAAAATACACAATAAATTACTCAAATAGGCCGACTGACTGCGTACATCAAAATACATACTGAAATACACAAACAGGCCGACCGACTGCCTATGTCAAAATACACACTGAAATACACAAATAGGCCGACTGACTGCGTACATCAAAATACACACTAAATTACTCTAACAGGCCAACTGACTGCCTATGTCAAAATACACAATAAAATACTCAAACAGGCTGACTGACTGCATATGTCAAAATACACACTAAATAACTCAGACCGGCCAACTGACTGCATACGTCAAAATACACACTAAATTACTCAGATAGGCCGACTGACTGCGTACATCAAAATACACACTAAAATACACAAACAGGCCGACTGACTGCGTACATCAAAATACATACTGAAATACACAAACAGGCCGACTGACTGCCTATGTCAAAATACACAATAAATTACTCAAACAGGCCGACTGACTGCATACGTCAAAATACACACTGAATTACTCAGACAGGCCGACTGACTGCATACGTCAAAATACACAATAAAATACACAAACAGGCTGACTGACTGAATACGTCAAAATACACACTGAATTACACAAACAGGCCGACTGACTGCATACGTCAAAATACACACTGAATTACACAAACAGGCCAACTGACTGCCTATGTCAAAATACACACTGAAATACACAAACAGGCCGACTGACTGCATACGTCAAAATACACACTAAATTACTCAGACAGGCCGACTGACTGAGTACGTCAAAATACACACTAAATTACTCTAACAGGCCAACTGACTGCCTATGTAAAAATACACACTAAAATTACCAAACAGGCCGACTAGCTGCGTACGTCAAAATACACACTAAAATACACAAACAGGCTGACTGACTGCATACGTCAAAATACACACTGAAATACACAAACAGGCTGACTGACTGCCTACATCAAAATACACACTAAAATACACAAACAGGCCGCCTGACTGCGTACATCAAAATACACACTAAAATACACAAACAGGCCGCCTGACTGCGTACATCAAAATACACACTAAAATACTCAGACAGATCGACTAACTGCATACGTCAAAATACACACTGAAATACACAAACAGGCCGACTGACTGCCTACATCAAAATACACACTAAATTACTCAGACAGATCGACTGACTGTGTACGTTAAAATACACACTGAAATACACAAACAGGCTGACTGACTGTGTACGTTAAAATACACACTGAAATACACAAACAGGCCGACTGACTGCCTACATCAAAATACACAATAAATTACTCAAATAGGCCGACTGACTGCGTACATCAAAATACACACTGAAATACACAAACAGGCCGACTGACTGCATACGTCAAAATACACAATAAATTACTCAAATAGGCCGACTGACTGCGTACATCAAAATACACTCTGAAATACACAAACAGGCCGACTGACTGCATATGTCAAAATACACACTGAAATACACAAACAGGCCGACTGACTGCCTATGTCAAAATACACACTGAAATACACAAACAGGCCGACTGACTGCCTATGTCAAAATACACACTGAAATACACAAACAGGCCGACTGACTGCCTATGTCAAAATACACACTGAAATACACAAAAAGGCCGACTGACTGCATACATCAAAATACACACTAAATTACTCACACAGGCTGACTGACTGCGTACATCAAAATACACACTAAATTACTCTAACAGGCCAACTGACTGCCTATGTCAAAATACACAATAAAATACTCAAACAGGCTGACTGACTGTGTACGTTAAAATACACACTGAAATACACAAACAGATCGACTGACTGCCTACATCAAAATACACAATAAATTACTCAAATAGGCCGACTGACTGCGTACATCAAAATACACACTGAAATACACAAACAGGCCGACCGACTGCCTATGTCAAAATACACACTGAAATACACAAATAGGCCGACTGACTGCGTACATCAAAATACACACTAAATTACTCTAACAGGCCAACTGACTGCCTATGTCAAAATACACAATAAAATACTCAAACAGGCTGACTGACTGCATATGTCAAAATACACACTAAATAACTCAGACCGGCCGACTGACTGCATACGTCAAAATACACACTAAATTACTCAGATAGGCCGACTGACTGCGTACATCAAAATACACACTAAAATACACAAACAGGCCGACTGACTGCGTACATCAAAATACATACTGAAATACACAAACAGGCCGACTGACTGCCTATGTCAAAATACACAATAAATTACTCAAACAGGCCGACTGACTGCATACGTCAAAATACACACTGAATTACTCAGACAGGCCGACTGACTGCATACGTCAAAATACACAATAAAATACACAAACAGGCCGACTGACTGCATACGTCAAAATACACACTGAATTACACAAACAGGCCGACTGACTGCATACGTCAAAATACACACTGAATTACACAAACAGGCCGACTGACTGCCTATGTCAAAATACACACTGAAATACACAAACAGGCCGACTGACTGCATACGTCAAAATACACACTAAATTACTCAGACAGGCCGACTGACTGAGTACGTCAAAATACACACTAAATTACTCTAACAGGCCAACTGACTGCCTATGTAAAAATACACACTAAAATTACCAAACAGGCCGACTAGCTGCGTACGTCAAAATACACACTAAAATACACAAACAGGCTGACTGACTGCATACGTCAAAATACACACTGAAATACACAAACAGGCTGACTGACTGCCTACATCAAAATACACACTAAAATACACAAACAGGCCGCCTGACTGCGTACATCAAAATACACACTAAAATACACAAACAGGCCGCCTGACTGCGTACATCAAAATACACACTAAAATACACAAACAGGCCGCCTGACTGCGTACATCAAAATACACACTAAAATACACAAACAGGCTGACTGACTGCGTACATCAAATTACACACTAAAATACACAAACAGGCCGACTGACTGCCTAGGTTAAAATACACACTGAAATAAACAAACAGGCCGACTGACTGCATACGTCAAAATACACTGAAATACACAAACAGGCCGACTGACTGCATACGTCAAAATACACACTGAAATACACAAACAGGCCAACTGACTGCGTATGTCAAAATACACACTAAAATACACAAACAGGCCGCCTGACTGCGTACATCAAAATACACACTAAAATACACAAACAGGCCGACTGACTGCGTACATCAAATACACACTGAAATACACAAACAGGCCGACTGACTGCCTATGAAATACTGATCAGAGATATTCCAATGCCCAAGTCACCCAACATTTTGGATATGTCTCTATAATTCTACTTTCGTAACATGAATGAAAAATTAGGAGGTTGCTTAGGATTTAAATCTACATCCTTAGAGTTTCTTTATGGCTTTAGCCTAGATTGAATTTATGCTACATCGCGATTGAAAAGTACAAAATATAAAAAAAACCGATTATGTGCAGTTTAGAATAACTTTCTTGAAAGAAAATAACAACAAGAACAAGTTCCCCAGTACCTTTTCCATCAATGTTTGTGAACTTTTCAACTTGTTATTCTTGTGTTGGGGACTTGACGTGATATCTGATTATTTAATCAACTTTCTACGTGAAACCTGTTCATCTTTACGTGATATCTGATTATTTAATCAACTTTCTACGTGAAACCTGTTCATCTTTACGTGATATCTGATTATTTGATCAACTTTCTACGTGAAACCTGTTCATCTTTACGTGATATCTGATTATTTGATCAACTTTCTACGTGAAACCTGTTCATCTTTACGTGATATCTGATTATTTGATCAACTTTCTACGTGAAACCTGTTCATCTTTACGTGATATCTGATTATTTAATCAACTTTCTACGTGAAACCTGTTCATCTTTACGTGATATCTGATTATTTAATCAACTTTCTACGTGAAACCTGTTCATCTTTACGTGATATCTGATTATTTGATCAACTTTCTACGTGAAACCTGTTCATCTTTACGTGATATCTGATTATTTAATCAACTTTCTACGTGAAACCTGTTCATCTTTACGTGATATCTGATTATTTAATCAACTTTCTACGTGAAACCTGTTCATCTTTACGTGATATCTGAGTATTTGATTAACTTTCTACGTGAAACCTGTTCATCTTTACGTGATATCTGATTATTTAATCAACTTTCTACGTGAAACCTGTTCATCTTTACGTGATATCTGATTATTTAATCAACTTTCTACGTGAAACCTGTTCATCTTTACGTGATATCTGAGTATTTGATTAACTTTCTACGTGAAACCTGTTCATCTTTACGTGATATCTGATTATTTAATCAACTTTCTACGTGAAACCTGTTCATCTTTACGTGATATCTGATTATTTAATCAACTTTCTACGTGAAACCTGTTCATCTTTACGTGATATCTGATTATTTGATCAACTTTCTACGTGAAACCTGTTCATCTTTACGTGATATCTGATTATTTAATCAACTTTCTACGTGAAACCTGTTCATCTTACGTGATATCTGAGTATTTGATCAACTTTCTACGTGAAACCTGTTCCTCTTTTGCTGCAGGCGCTTCGGGATCGAGGGCGAGGTGTTGAGCCCCAAAGAGGTGGCGGAGAGGTATCCGCTCCTCCACACGGACGACCTCGAGGTGAGTCGGGCGCTCTGTGGTGTAGATCCTCAATCCCTCCTTTTTATTTTTTGATCAAGTTTATTAGGGTTTTCATCAAATACAAACATATGATGTCCAGGGTCGGCGTAGCCGTTCTTCCGCCCTCCCTCAGGTTCGGAAGTACATAACTGATCAATATATTTGTTGACTGAGTAGTGACCACATGGTTTCAGAGAACTTCGTAATGAGATGGGATGAGATGGAGGGATTCAATTACCACATTTTCGGCTAAGTACAAATGTTGTACAGAATATAGATAATTTTTACAGCCTCGAGTTTTCTTTTTTTAACAATGGTGGTCAAAGACCAACTAATGCTTCTACTAGATTCAGGGCGTGTACATACATTGTTATACAGACAGGTGTTCAATAAAGAGAGCAGTTGCAACGCAATCCACTTCTGGTAGTTGTAACACAATCTACCTCCCAGTATTCAATCAATGTTCAACACATAAATGTTTTCTATCTTTCATGGCCAAGTGCGCATCTTAGGCGGGACCCCAATAATAGTTTTATTACCAACACAATGGGACACTTCAGCCTCTATGATATTGACGTACAGTAGAACCCCGCTTAAAGGACACCCGCGGGGTGGGGAGTTAACTCAGTGGTAAAGAGCACTGGACTTTGGGGGTCCAAGTCCCACTGCAGCCGCATTTCTCCTTCACCCCCAGCAGTGGTAGATTTACTGCTATATCAAAGGCCAGTCCTCATATCATGTCTATGTGGTGTGATGTACAGCCACCTTTCTCCTTCACCCCAGCAGTGGTAGATTTACTGCTATATCAAAGACCAGTCCTTCTCATACCATGTCTATGTGGTGTGGGAAGTAAAAGAACTCTCACGTTGTTAAATGTGTAGGGGTGAGATTTCTACCTGAATTCATCACATAGATTTGATCACCACCCTAGTGGTGTAAAAGAACGTTGAGAAAGTCTGGTGAGAACCTGTAATGGTAAACTGGACGTTAAATCACACAAACAAACCAACCAACCAATCCGAGCAAACCAACATTAGCAAAACTTCACTGATTCTCGTGAACTCGTCAGAAAGGTGTGATGGTTATCCTGAATGACGAGGATGATACTTGTAGTGAACAGACTCGCTGGCTGAGTGAGATGAAAGAACATCCTGCACATCCACGTCAACTGATTGATGATGTATTTTTACTTTCAGGGAGCCGTGTTCATCCCATCTGACGGCGTGGTCAACCCGAGTGACGCCACCGCCGCCATCGTCAAGAAAGCCAAACAAAACGGTAAATTCCTACGACTGATCTCGTATTCCCTGGTCTCCAAGTTAATTGAGAAGACGAAAGTTAGCCGCGTACTCCCTCCCTCCCTCCCTGTTTGTATATATTTACTATATATATATGTATGTATTAGATACTGAGGGAACACACTTTGTTTTTGAAGGTGCCCAGTTATTTGAGAAGACCAAAGTTAGCCGCGTACTCCCTCTCTCCCTCCCTGTTTGTATATATTTACTATATATATATGTATGTATTAGATACTGAGGGAACACACTTTGTTTTTGAAGGTGCCCAGTTATTTGAGAAGACCAAAGTTAGCCGCGTACTCCCTCCCTCCCTCCCTGTATATATTTACTATATATATATGTATGTATTAGATACTGAGGGAACACACTTTGTTTTTGAAGGTGCCCAGTTATTTGAGAAGACCAAAGTTAGCCGCGTACTCCCTCCCTGTATATATTTACTATATATATATGTATGTATTAGATACTGAGGTAACACACTTTGTTTTTGAAGGTGCCCAGTTATTTGAGAAGACCAAAGTTAGCCGCGTACTCCCTCCCTGTATATATTTACTATATATATATGTATGTATTAGATACTGAGGTAACACACTTTGTTTTTGAAGGTGCCCAGTTATTTGAGAAGACCAAAGTTAGCCGCGTACTCCCTCCCTCCCTCCCTGTATATATTTACTATATATATATGTATGTATTAGATACTGAGGGAACACACTTTGTTTTTGAAGGTGCCCAGTTATTTGAGAAGACCAAAGTAAGCCGCGTACTCCCTCCCTCCCTCCCTGTATATATTTACTATATATATATGTATGTATTAGATACCGAGGTAACACACTTTGTTTTTGAAGGTGCCCAGTTATTTGAGAAGACCAAAGTTAGCCGCGTACTCCCTCCCTGTATATATTTACTATATATATATGTATGTATTAGATACTGAGGTAACACACTTTGTTTTTGAAGGTGCCCAGTTATTTGAGAAGACCAAAGTTAGCCGCGTACTCCCTCCCTCCCTCCCTGTATATATTTACTATATATATATATGTATGTATTAGATACTGAGGGAACACACTTTGTTCTTGAAGGTGCCCAGTTTTTTGAGAAGACCAAAGTAAGCCGCGTGCTCACAAAGAACAACCAGATCCAGGGCGTGGAGACTGACAAGGGTCTCGTCGAGTGCAAGTACTTCGTCAACTGCGCGGGGCTCGTGAGTACGCTTTGCCTCTCCGTGTTACCACCCACAGAATCACAGTGTTTTCTCTCAAATTTCTTTATTGATCAAGAAAAGGGTATTACAATCAGTTTCCTTCATTTGACGTAAATATGAGTTTACGATCATCACATTGGCTGAGGATCTCAGTTCTGTACAGAATGGTTTTAATGATCCGGCCCCACTTCATTTCTCATGTCACCGGGGCCGAGTGTTCCAACAGGTAAAACAGAACATAAGAGTCTCTCTGGTAGCGTGTAAACGTTGTTGACAACTTTGAAAAGATTTGAGACAAATAGATCTACAAGAGTGAACAGTTTTAGTCTGTGAATTTTGCCTGCACTACATACAAAAGATTTACATAAAATCCATAGCGGGAATTGTCCAAAATAGCCAAAAATCGAAATAGTTGCTTAACCTTAAAAAAAATATCAAATCTTGTTTCCCCATTTCCACAAATGTAGTCATGTGACCCCTTGTTATGGAGTATTTTAAGAGCACTATCTCATTGGCCTATATGAAAAAGATGTGAAATGGGGGCGAAAAATTGATTATTTTTATATGTTGGGTCTGGAAATCCAGAGAAAACCTTACATTTCAATTTGTTCTAGGTAGGGGTCTCAATTTACCCGGATTCCCTGCACTAGACTGTTATAGTGATTGGTTAAGACGATGACAACTGACTGGTGTATGTCTCATGTGACTGTTCTAACAGTGGGCGCGGGAACTGGGCCAGCTGAGTGAACCGAAAGTACGCGTTCCGCTCCACGCCTGTGAACACTTCTACATCGTCACCAAGCCGATGGAGAACGTCGACAGGATGCTCCCAGGTACAGTACAAGTCTGTCTGCTGTTTACTTCAGATTTACCCTTTAAGGGAGATTGATGCCTTGAGGCATCATTTCTCAAAAATATACAAATTCGTTTTTAACAACGAAATAATGGAGTAATATTTATCAAATTTTCACAGAATGTAGGACTAACACCACAATTAAATGCAGATTTCTTGGGAGAAATCTGTTAAAATTAACAGAAGATTTTAGAGTTTACTTTGTCTAATCGCCTTGTGAATTAATACGCGATTCAAACTCGATGGTATACGAGCTCTGACCCTAAACTTTCATAGGTTTCCTCTATAATAACTGGCGCTGTGCAGCCAGCAATTGCATGCCATGCGGCGACCACGCGGCACCATTTTCATGTCATATTGCCGGCCCAGTGTAACACGCCCGCTACCATAACTTTACTCCGGACACTTTGTGCTCATTACTGTCAGTTTACTTCTGACACTTTGTGCTCATTACCGTCACTTTACTCCTAACACAAGTGTCCACTTTACTCTGGACACTTTGCTCATTACCGTCACTTTACTTCTGAGACTTTGTGTCCATTACCGTTACTTTACTCCTAACACAAGTGTCCACTTCTGACACTTTGTGTCCTTTACCGTCACTTTACTTCTGACACCTTGTGCTCATTACCGTCATTTTACTCCAGACAATTTGTGCTCATTACCGTCACTTTACTTCTGACACAATGTGCTCATTACCGTCACTTTACTCCTGACACAATGTGCTAATTACCGTCACTTTACTTCTGACACTTTGTGCTCATTACCTCACTTTACTCTGGACACTTTGCTCATTACCGTCACTTTACTCCTGACACAATGTGCTCATTACCGTTACTTTACTCTGGACACTTTGCTCATTACCGTCAGTTTACTTCTGACACTTTGTGTCCATTACCTCACTTTACTCCTGACACAATGTGCTCATTACCGTCACTTTACTCCTGATACTTTTTGCTCATTACCGTCACTTTACTTCTGACACTTTTTGCTCGCAGTGATCCGTGACTATGATGGCTACGTCTACATTCGCGAATGGAGTGGTGGCATTCTTGGCGGCGGTTTCGAACCAAAGGCTAAACCTGTTTTCCACGACGGTGTCCCAGACAAGTTTGAGTTTCAGCAGCTGCCTGAAGACTGGGACCACTTCCGTGAGTATATTCTTCTCCCTGCTCCCATCTGAGTCTACTCAGTTGTCTAGTACTCTCCCCACAGTTTATTTAGGGACGCCCCACTTCCCATTTCCCGGGAGACACTGGAGTTCCAGGCAGCATCTCCAGTTATGATGACATAACCAGTAAGCGCGCCATGGGAACGGCGACGATGATGTCTCGAGGCAATCCCGTGACTAGTGCAAATGATGCTTCAAGGCATCTTTTTCCACTTTTGTTAAAATGTCCTTTATCTCAGCTGATTCATCATTGATCTTTATAATTTTTTTTCAGAGATTATGTAAAACGCCTATATAAAGTGAGAATTGTTAAAATAGTTTCATAGTTCTCACGATGGAAAGATTGACAGACAACTTAACATATGGTGGAAAATTTTCTGAACAATTGGTTACGTAGGCGTGCACTACAGTGGTAGTCTGGTGTCAGGCATGCTGCATTTAAAGATGTGCACCTGTGACCAGGTCCGGCAAGGAAAGTGTTAAGGTAGCATCTATCCAGAGTTAGACCTACAGCTACGTCCATAAATATAGTCTAACTTGTCGCTTACTGACCGAGTCCCATCTGCGCAGACATCATTCTGGATGTGTATGGAGATTCATATGAGATATAAATATATCGTAACTTGTCGTTTACTGACCGAGTCCCGTCTCGGCAGACATCATGCTGGATGTGTATGGAGATTCATATGAGATATAAATATATCGTAACTTGTCGTTTACTGACCGAGTCCCGTCTCGGCAGACATCATGCTGGATGTGTATGGAGATTCATATGAGATATAAATATATCGTAACTTGTCGTTTACTGACCGTGTCCCGTCTCGGCAGACATCATGCTGGATGTGTATGGAGATTTATATGAGATATAAATATAGCGTAACTTGTCGTTTACTGACTGTGTCCCGTCTCGGCAGACATCATGCTGGACGTCTATGGAGATTTATATGAGATATAAATATAGCGTAACTTGTCGTTTACTGACCGAGTCCCGTCTCGGCAGACATCATGCTGGATGTGTATGGAGATTTATATGAGATATAAATATATCGTAACTTGTCGTTTACTGACCGAGTCCCATCTGCGCAGACATCATGCTGGATGTGTATGGAGATTCATATGAGATATAAATATATCGTAACTTGTCGTTTACTGACCGAGTCCCGTCTCGGCAGACATCATGCTGGATGTGTATGGAGATTCATATGAGATATAAATATATCGTAACTTGTCGTTTACTGACCGAGTCCCGTCTCGGCAGACATCATGCTGGATGTGTATGGAGATTCATATGAGATATAAATATATCGTAACTTGTCGTTTACTGACCGTGTCCCGTCTCGGCAGACATCATGCTGGATGTGTATGGAGATTTATATGAGATATAAATATAGCATAACTTGTCGTTTACTGACTGTGTCCCGTCTCGGCAGACATCATGCTGGACGTCTATGGAGATTTATATGAGATATAAATATAGCGTAACTTGTTGTTTACTGACCACTGCGTAGACATCATGCTAGATGTGTATGGAGATTTATATGAGATATAAATATAGCGTAACTTGTTGTTTACTGACCACTGCGTAGACATCATGCTGGATGTGTATGGAGATTCATATGAGATATAAATATAGCGTAACTTGTCATATACTGACCGTGTCCTGTCTCGGCAGACATCATGTGGATGTCTATGGAGATTTATATGAGATATAAATATAGCGTAACTTGTCATATACTGACCGTGTCCTGTCTCGGCAGACATCATGCTGGATGTCTATGGAGATTTATATGAGATATAAATATAGCGTAACTTGTCATATACTGACCATGTCCTGTCTCGGCAGACATCATGCTGGATGTGTATGGAGATTTATATGAGATATAAATATAGCGTAACTTGTCATATACTGACCATGTCCTGTCTCCGCAGACATCATGCTGGATGTGTATGGAGATTCATATGAGATATAAATATAGCGTAACTTGTCGTTTACTGACCACTGCGTAGACATCATGCTGGATGTGTATGGAGATTCATATGAGATATAAATATAGCGTAACTTGTCATATACTGACCGTGTCCTGTCTCCGTAGACATCATGCTGGATGTGTACGGAGATTTATATGAGATATAAATATAGCGTAACTTGTCATATACTGACCATGTCCCGTCTGCGTAGACATCATGCTGGATGTCTATGGAGATTCATATGAGATATAAATATAGCGTAACTTGTCATATACTGACCGTGTCCCGTCTCCGCAGACATCATGCTGGACCAGCTGCTGCACCGCGTACCCGGCTTAGAGCACGCCGAGGTCCGTCAGCTGCTGAACGGACCAGAGAGCTTCACCCCGGACGGCAAGTTCATCATCGGTGAAGCGCCCGAGGTGAGACCACGTCTTTAATACTCCCAATGCTAATCCGAGAAATCATCTTAAGATACTATAGCAGAACCATGCGTAAGCTGACACCCTCTGAGCTGAAGTATTAACATGGGGTGTCCCCTTACATGGGGTGAAAACAAACATAACGGGGAGCCCCCATACACAGGGTGAAAAGAAACATCTGATAAAATCTAATAAAGGAAACTGCTCTGAGCAAAGGTGTCCCCTTACACGGGGTGTCCCTTAAGAGTGGTTCAACTGCATGTTGGAAATATGTGAATCCCTTTTGCAGTCAGACAAATCTGGGGATTATTATGACATTCTTTAATTTAGGACTTGCTGATTCTTATTTGATAAAGCACCAGATTTTCATAACTAAATTTGATAATTAGTATGGACTTTCTGGGAGGAAAAAAGGCACAACAGAAAATATGCAGAGTAATGTATTGGGTACAACATACAAGTACACAAGTGATCTCATCATCTAAATGGTAAATCACGTAAACCTGTAACTATATACAAATACACAGGTGATCTCATGATCAGAATGGTAAATCACATAAACCTGTAAATATATACAAATACACGAGTGATCTCATCATGTAAATGGTAAATCACGTAAACTGTAGCTATATACCAATATACGAGTGATCTCATCATCTGAACGGTAAATCACATAAACTTTAACTATATACAAATATACGAGTGATCTCATCATGTAAACGGTAAATCACATAAACTGTAACTATATACCAATACACAAATGATCTCATCATCTGAATGGTAAATCACGTAAACCTGTAAATATATACAAATACACGAGTAATCTCATGATCTGAATGGTAAATCACGTAAAACTGTAACTATGTACAAATACACGAGTGATCTCACGATCTGAACGGTAAATCACGTAAACCTGTAGCTATATACAAATACACGAGTGATCTCACGATCTGAACGGTAAATCACGTAAACCTGTAACACTGTATACAGGGACGGCAGCTTTCCACTCTCTATGGAATCACACCTTTTCATTTTTAGTACATGAAATTATTCTTTCCTCATGTAAAATAGCCACTGTTTTATTCGCACCAATGAGACAGCGGCTTGAAACCTTCCCACTCTCAGACTCTCAGTTCCACGCCGTGGCTGACACCAACATATTATCCATGTTTTCTCAGTCTCTCTAAACTGGCAAATTCCACATGAAAACCATTTGGATTTTTTCTGACCCCCACTGACCTCCCTGCGTATAGAGTACAGTTGTTTACAGATACGTCTGGGTGTTCTGTATGTAGAAACTAGCGTCCCTTCAGCCTTTAGTATTCAGTCTCTTGTTACCACACTTTCTTTACATTAATCTCAGTTATCTCTTTTGACATTTTCCCAGTCTACCGATGTAAATACCAAGAGCGATAGAAACTGAAGCTCATAGAAGCTGAATTTGAATTAAGAATACGAGGCACATACACTTCTTAACACAGCCAACAACAAAAAAATAGATGCTGAATTTGTTCGTGTTGGAGACTACAGAGTATTAATTTTCCATATTTAGTAGAAACCGAACGAAAGTTAGACTTGTCAGTCTTTATGCCACGACGGGAAGGTCGTGTATTACTACGCGAAGCGTTAGCTGAGCGTAGTGAGGAACAGACCTGACCAGAGTGGCATAGACACTGACAAGTCTAACTCGAGTTTGGTTTCGTATTTATTCTACCTCGTCTATGCTTTTGTATTATTAAAAGATAAATATTGAGTCAATGACCAACAGAACATTTTTTCATAGTAGCTGACATCCTGCTCTCTGATTGGTCAATATTAAAATTACTCTAGTGGCATAAAAAACACTTTATGTCACGGCCTGCCACATAAAATTTCCCTATGTTAAGTCTATGGCGGTTTTTTATTAGGGGTAGGATAGATGAAGTTATTTGTCCTTGTATTAAACGAAGATGATTTCGATTGAGCCTCATTCACACGGTGGTTTCAACCTCTCCACAGAACCTCAGCCCCACACCGTGACCAACACCCACATGGTTTCCACGTTTTCTCGATCTCTCTGAGGCCTCAAATTACATTCATTCAACTGTGAATGGGAAGAGAAACTGTGGGGGGTTAAGTCGTAGTGAACAGGTGACCCGTCTGAAAATAGATCACTTCAGACTTACACAAGAATATCTCCTGAAAGGGGAAAATTCTCCATTATGCCCAGCATGTAATGTACCCATAACTGTTGAGCATATCCTGCTGAACTGTGAAAGGGTACAAGAAAATAGAAGAAAGCATTTGAAAAACAGTAACGACATGAAAATATTGTTTGAGACTATTCCAAAGAAAGATATTATCATGTTTTTGAAAGAATCTCTTTCTGTGTAAAATATTTGAAAACATTGAAAAGAATTGACTGAAATAAGTCTACAAAAGTGAAAAGCTAAATCATTGATGGTCCCTATATATCCTCAGGGTCCCCTGGGACGTTAAATCACAAACAAAATAACAATCCACATGAAAGATCTTTGCACTTTTGAGTGTGACCTTGCCTGACGTGCCTGACGTAAGAGTGGTCAGATTCAGATAGACGGGTATTTTGGGTGTGACCTCGCCTGACGTAAGAGTGGTTAGATTCAGATAGACAGGGACTTTAAGTGTGACCTCGCCTGACGTAAGAGTGGTTAGATTCAGATAGACGGGTACTTTGAGTGTGACCTCGCCTGACGTAAGAGTGGTTGTTTCAGATGGACAGGTACTATGTAGTGGCAGGGCTCGGTGGCAGCGCGACTTGCCTCGCGCCTGGGGTCGGTCAGAAGATAGCCTCCTGGATGTCGGAGGGCGACCCCTCCATGAACCCCATCTTCTACGACATCCGCCGCTTTGTCAACTCTCACAACAACAGAAAGTTTCTGCGGGAGCGTGTCTCTGAGATAGTGGGTACGTCTGTGGCCATGTGTCATGCGGTGGTCATGGTGACCACCCGCCACCCGACTCTGTGACTTTAGGTGGTTGCGGGAGTTCCGTTTTGTGACCTTTGCTTTGGCACCTTGTTCAGCTTAAAAGATGACTCTTTGGTATTCCGAGTGGAACCTCAATGCATGTGGTTTTCAAAAGGACATCTTTGGATTTCTTGCCTATGGTCGATGGGACATTCTGTGGATTCCCTTTGTGATGCATGTAATTGATACTAAATATGTGATTTACTAAAAGTACGGAATATCTCCCCGAGTTCTGGTCACAGACCTGACATGATTCAACATTCAGTACCCACCTCAGGAAAATAGATTCATCCCCAGCAGTGGTAGATTTACTACTATATCAAAGGCCAGTCCTTCTCATACCATGTCTGTGTGGTGTGGTGTACAGCCACCTTTCTCCTTCATCCCCAGCAGTGGTAGATTTACTACTATATCAAAGACCAGTCCTTCTTATACCATGTCTATGTGGTGTGGTGTACAGCCACCTTTCTCCTTCATCCCCAGCAGTGGTAGACTTACTGCTATATCAAAGACCAGTTCTTCTTATACCATGTCTATGTGGGGTGGGAAGTAAAAGAACTCTCACCTCGGTAAATGTGTAGGGGTGAGATTTCTACTTGAATTCATCACATAGATTTGATCACCACCCTAGTGGTGTAAAAGAACCTTGAGAAAGTCTGAAAACGACCTGTAATCTTGACTGGATGTTAAATGAAACTAACAATCAAAAAATAAAAATCAAGAAAGTGAAAAAAAAAAAAAATTGAGGGACACTTCTTGTGCGGGAATGAAGAGTTAGCTGAAGTGTCGTTGATGTTCTCTCCCAAACCCGTAAAGCATGTTTTACTGACAGCTAAGTGTGGTGTTTCCCGACAGGTTGCGCACTACTTCGTAGGAGCTGGCTTGTGTTCGAGGGGCATATCCCATGGCCCAGGCATGGGAAAGTGCTTAGCTCAGTGGATTGTGGGTGGGGAGTCAGCCATGACAGTTGGAACACTGTCGGGTGATATTCGCCGGTTCGTTGACATGCACAACAACCGAAGATTTCTGCGGGAAAGAGTGTCTGAATCTCTCGGTAGGTAGCGCTGGTAATAGCATGCTTGACTGCTTTCACTCTGTCTTTTAGTGTCTGTCAACCTACAACTCCTGGGGTCCATTTTGAAACATCTAGGAGCAAGAGATCCAAGAAAATTTTACTCTACTTCACTCTTCTTAATTTCTGGACCGTATAGTTTATAATGTTCAAGAATTGACTCGCGTACAGTCATACCCCAATAGTTGTAGACGCTAGTCTTTACTTTGCACTCGTACTCGTGACTCATGACTTTCACCCCGCGGATGCTCGTGCCTTACGTGGGGCGCGCGAATGCAGGGCTCTTACTGTAAAAATCTGCGACTGCCTTTAAGGATATGGCTACAGCTGTCTGTCACGCAACAAGGTTACTTTTTACAGGGATGTCAGTTTTCCTTGTTTCCGCAGAATTCCGTGTTTTCATTTTTGGAATAAGATATCCTTTTTTCTTGTGTAAAATGAACATAACAATTAAAAAATACTCAAATCAACTATGACTCAAAAATTCCCCAATTAACCTGCCTCCAGACCCATGTTCCGTATTGATAATGTTATTTGTATATACTTTATTTTAGATCTTTTTGGTGTATATAAAGATCTGATGTCTAACCCTGTATTGCCAGGGAAATATTTCCTTGTTTTTTTCTGACCCCAACTGACATCTCTGTTTTTAAGGCCTGAACAGCCTAAGAATGGCCGACATTCATTCATCCTTCATACGCGGTAATCTTCCTCAGTCGTAGTCATATGTGGTACAGAGCCTGCTCTGTTTCCCCAGCCACCCGCTAGTGGGATCTGGGGATCTGAAGTGTGATCTGTGAAGGTGGCGCCACCAGTCGGGGGCTGACCTCCGTTATATTCCAGTTATGGGGCTGATGGCTTCACCCATACCTGGTTAGCTATGTGCCATATAGGGTAGGTATAGAGTCTAATTGACTGACTGACTGTCATCACAGTTAACTGCTGATTCTACGAAGAATGGCAATTCTGAACAAGATACGAGTCTAAAAACGGTTAACTCGCTGGTTACCGACGTAGTATAGTGATAGACCCCTTGCTCGTAACCCAGAATTAATGCAGTTTAACGATTTTCAAACATCCTCAAATTGAAATTCTGATGTCAGAAATGGAAATTTCAGCTATTTCTACATGGGAATCCAAAATTATATTCAGTTTCTCCAATTATAAATCAGAAAACTGTGGTTCATTTTGTCGTAGTGTGCCAAGTCTATCGGGAGCGGAACTTTGCTTTACCCAGGGCGATAATCGGGAGTTTAGTAACCTCTGGAGGCTCTATTGATAAACGGTTGTGATTGGCTGACGAGGGGTTGGAGATGAAGAGCCTTGAAACGTGCGCATATTTTATTGTAAGTGTCATTTTTACGATATTTTGATCTGTGGTTTTTCGACGTGCTTTTAGTATTATCGATCATGGCACAAAGGAGGGGAGTTCATTTCTGTAGATGCATTCTCCTCTTGTCAAGTAGAAAGACACCTTTCACATTCCTTGTCCAGTTTTCTCTCAAACATAGACATTGACAATGCCAGAGTGAACAAGGCAACGTAATTGGTCATTTCATCGGTGGTATTAAGTTCATCTGTGAATAATTTGGGTCTATAATTCCATGTATTTTGGCGGTTAGAATTAGAGTTTAAAAAACAGCTAATGTCTATGTTTCCGTTTACATTTTGTGGGATGTTGATGAAATTCCAACCAAAGTTGGACAAGGAACTTTACCGATGCAAAGCTCGTTTTTTCCCCACCAGCATGAGATATTTTTTCACTGTTGATGTGAAGGTTGTCCTCACCTGCATATTCTATATACCACATCCACCATAATTAAACCATGCATTGTTTAGAGTGCTTCAATATCGTATCATTATGCACTGCAAACCTGCATGCTCGCGCATCGTAAACCGCCTTTACCTACATGCTCTATGTATAAAAACACAGGTAAGTGCCACCGTCAGGTTAACGGCTTGATTCCATTTGGTGCCGATCACCACTCAGGCCGTAATCGGGGGCTGCTTTAGCCCTGATCCGAATAAGGACCGAACATGGCCCGAGCAGGATCGGGACATAATTTGCGTAAATGGAATTAAGCGTGGAGAGAAGTACAGGACCAGCGAGCTTCCCCCTGCCTTATCGTCCCGCTCCCCAACCCTCAGTTTTCTCATTTGCTTTCTGCTTGGTTCTCTGTTACCCGCCAGGTTGACAACTACTTTGTGGCAGCGGGCATGAGCTCCATGGGCATCACCTTTGCGCCCGGGGTGGGAAAGTACCTCTCGGAGTGGATCGTCAATGGCGAGAGTTCCACCAATCTCTGGTCGCATGATGTCTGTAGGTTTGTCGATATGCACAACAACAGGAAGTTTCTGCGTGAGAGGGTGTCTGAAATTTTAGGTGGGTGTTTTTTAGATTTTAGAGTAGGCACTGGTTGTGTCCTCTATGGTGGTTCAGTTGATATGAAGCTACAGATTCTGAGAGGTTTATATCAACCTATTGCCATTTTACCAATTTTGTCAATTTTGTTCTGCTAAGAAATATTTTGTAGTTTTAACAAGACGTGGCAAAAACACCTCTGTGGCCAAAAAATTTTGATAAATATTTTGTAAAGATTTTATCATCAATAGCTGTGAATGGATTCATAGAGTTTCATCAAAACGTAACGTCATGCCTGCATTATGTTGTTGTTCTGATGAATTACGGATTTCTAGATTTTTTTATTAAAATGATCAAAATTCCTAAAAAAAACATCCTCAAAACCAATGTGGCCCATGCGGACCTCGAGGAAATGTATTTACGAGCATCTCAGCTATCATCAGGAATTTTATATCAGCATTTAGAATACGGGGCGATAAGCACTTCAGATCCCAACCGATCAAAAAAAAAAAAAAAAAAAATTTATATCACAGCAAATATTTCATGTCAATTTAATGCTCGCTTAATGACTAAGTCAGTCTTAGTTCATAAACAGCTGCCATTATAGAAGATTTAGTCGGGATTTATGTACCAGGAGACGTGTAAACGTTAGACATTAGCCGTTGGCTGGTCCCGTCCACGCCCACCTGCCCCCCGGGGGTTGATTAAAACATGAACAACAGGTCCCTGCTCTGACCATGTTGTTTCCATGCTTTATTCTGGTACCAGTCAGGTTGTAAATCGCCATTTTCATTCCGATTACTTTGTGCATTCATGTTACGTTAAGATTATTTTATGTTATTTCATGTTACGCCGCTGGCCTCTGACTATCAGTGACTTGACGAGCTTTCGAGGCGCACATTTAATGTCTTATTAATATGTTTGTCACAGGAATCTTTATTTCTGTTTCACACTTATGATGAAACCCAATTTCAGCCTTTTTTTTTTTACCATTTTTATTGAAGGAATATATTGCGTGTACAATCACAGAGTTTGGCGATACAGCCGTTCTTCCACTCGGGCCCTAGCCCCCTACTCCTCATTCTAATGGCGGGTGTTAAGCCGAACGGGCAGTGCGTACCATTTTTGTGTCAGTCTCTGGTATGACCTGACCGGGGTTTGCCAGACATAGTAATTCTCCGCCTTTTCGAGAAAATCCATATTTTCATCTTCAGTTAATTGAATTATTTTTTCTAGAATAAATCAGAGATGGTATAAATTGAGCCTCATTCACGACAGTAAAACCGTGGTTAGAGCCTCCCTACTCACCCTCAGCCCCATTCTAAGACCAACACCGATGTATTTTACATGATTTCTCAGTCTCTCTGAGGCAGTAACTTCCACATAAACCTATTTACTCTCTCCTGACCCCAACTGACATGCCTGTACCTGAGAGCAGTAGTTCGCCTGAGGCTAAGACTGGGCTCACTTCAGTCGCTAATCTGAAACTCTTCTCGGGCATAGTCTACCTGATGATTCTTTACTCTTAAAGGCTTATCGGACAATCTGGCATGAAAATTAAAACCCATGTCAATTTTCTGAAAATTGAATATGACAAGCTCCAAGTGTTGTGGAACACATATCTAATTTAAAAATTGGGGGTCACTGTGCCGTGTCCGATATGCCTTTAACATCCTTAATCTACGAAATACCAAAGCTATTCTTTCTTCTCCCAGAAATAGTATTTGATGTCATAATCAGAATTGTTCAGTGTTTGATAGTGGTGTTGTGTGTTTATAAAGTAAGATATTGCAGCCCTCCATGTGGAGCAGTCCTGTATGTGCTGAAACTGAGATGTTTTATTTTAATGTAATTATCGTCTGTATCGGTGCCCGCGTATGTGTTGATCCTAGTGTCGCCATGTACGGAATGGAAACTTTGTATTTGTAAGAGAGTTAAACTTTAAAATGAAAATTATCCACTTCATGAAATATAGATAAAGGCTTGATTCCATTTGCCCGATTTCGGTGCCAATCACCACTCAGGTCCTAATCGGGGTACTCATTTAGCCCTGATCTGACGAGGGACCGCACATCACCTGAGCAGGATCGGGACATAATCCAGGTGAATGGAATCAAGCTTTAAGTCAATGATAGGCTAAGAAGATAGGCATATTTCTGACGTGAAAATAACATCTTTATCCCTACCCAGCATGCATTGCGGCTTTGTATGGACTGAATAGGAGCTTGTCAAATTTGTCTAAAAAGACATTCATTTTCACTTGAATCGAAAATCATGGGAATAATTCATTAAGATCTGAAAAACTGTGGTAGCATGATTAGAATCTCAAAGCAAATTAGTCAATTTTAATTAAGGGGGTTGTGGTCAGCGTAGCCCGCCATCACTAAAACCGTTAACCAGCTTACTAGACTGACTGGCGCTCTTTCAATTTGAGACATATTAAATCAATGTGCTTGTCAGAATCTCAGCCATTGTTACATTAATGTGATTCCTGCTTTGGTATTTTAGGTAAGACGAAAGTATATATTTAATGATTTATGAAATGTTGTTCAAATTAATCATTATATGATGATGGATGTAAATACATATTGATTTAACATAGACGGTACCTGGTTCATCTAACTTTACTGATATCTTTTAATATAAAATCACACACTATGAGAGATACTCAACTTACTAGAAACCTAATTTACTGTTTTAGATATACTGTATTAAAATGTGTTCAATTATGATGTGGCTAGATCCATGTTTGCATTTCAAGTGTAGCATACTGCGAAGACAAGAGAAAATTTGCATTTATGTGACCGTCCTCCATGCACTGTTCTTTTCACTAAAGGCTTGATTCCAGTTGGTCGATTTTGGCGCCAATCACCACTCGGGCCGTAATCGGGGAAGCTGCTTTAGCCCTGATCTGAACAGGGACCGTACATGGCCCGAGCAGGATCGGGACATAACGCAGGTCAATGGAATCAAGCCTTACTATGATAACACATACTAATCCTAGATCACACTTTTTTCCCTCTAAATCGCACTCCAGGATACGCAGCTAAAATCCCGTTCTGGGACACACAGACGGTGGAGTTGACGACGGGACGCAAGTTACGAACGTCCCCATTGTACACGCGTATGGAGAACGACGCTGTGTTCGGTCAGACCATGGCTTACGAACGCCCCTTGTATTTCATGTCCAGCAACGAGGATGGCTTAGACGACGACGGTAACTATGCGCCTCAGGGTCCCTGGACACCGCCAGGTCCCCTGGGACGTTAAACCACACAGTGCCTGTTGTGATGCCCTCTGAATGCCTGCTCCTCTGTTTCATAGTGTGTGATTCTTTTTATTTTCTCTGTCCCCCTTCAGGGTCGGGGCACATGCCAGTGTGTCGGTTTTCTACCTGCGATTGTGTACTGCGATTATATTTGTCACCATGACCTGGAGAATACAAAACTGATGCATTGTCACTGAAGAATTAGAAAATACAATGATGGTAGCTTTCCTTTTACCATAGACATTTACTTGTTTTATTTTCAGTTGATAAGATTATTTTCCTTCTGTAAAACACCGATAACTTGAATTGAGTCTCCGTCACCCCAATAAAACATTGGTTTGACCTTCCTCGCAGACCACGAGCTGCACGGCGTGGCCAACACTGACATATTTTCCGTATTTTCGCGATTTGAGGCAGCCAATTCCCCATCAAGGTTTTTTCTGACATCCCTGACATCCCGATATTGAATAATTTACTGAGATGTTAGTTTAAAAAAAAAAAAAAAAAACTTGTTTAAAAAAAGATAATATTGATTCAGCCTCATTTACACCAGTAAAACAGTGGTTTGGCCCTCCCCACAGACCCTCAGCCCCATGCTATAACCGATAAGGACATATTATCCAAAATTTCCCGATCTTTTTGAGGCAGAAATATCCATATGAAAATATTTCCACTTTTTTTCCTGACCCCAACTGACAGTAACGTCCAGACTTTCATTGAAGTGATGTACACAATCGATGGTTGCTGAGCGCTGGCATTTGCTGTCGGAGGTGGACTTTGTGTGTCTTCGTGCTGTGGATTCTCAATAGACATGTTTGCTTTGCCACCTGTTAGTTAATCACTCTTCCTTCTGATTGCTCAGGAACCCTGTCAGCTGCATGAGAGGGTGTGAGGAACCTCAGGCATGCCATCTCCTCCAATTCTTCTGTACATTTTTTTTTTTTTTCATAATTTCTATTTTATGATTAATTTTTTTTTTTAAATTTAATTGTTTTATGTCATTTTGGAATCAATATAAATCCGGGAACAAACTTTTTGGATGAAAGGGGGTTAAAAACTTTGTTATATGTTATAAAATCAGTAAGTTGGCAAAAAAAAACAAAACAAAAAATTAGCTCTGGACCGAGTGTAAGGACTGCAAAAAAATAACACATTTTGGGGATCGTTTGTTATCATTGAATCCCATGCTTGAGAGTACATTATGACCAAGGTGAAGAAGTCTCAGAAGGTGTTTAAGATGGAGGTCTCGTGGAGCATCCCTCCCACCCGCTGACCACCCCTCCTCGGTGTTATTCTCTTCTCGCTGTGTTGTAGATCGCATGTAGTTTGTAGATTACTAACCACTCTGTGTGTAGAAACATGCAGCAGTCTGTTGAATGTTTGCTGCTGCTACAGGGGCGCATTCCACTGACAACTCGTTCAGTTTCAAGACGGGGCGGGGAATGCGCACCTCTTCTCTGTACCTGCGCGAAGAGGTCGCCGGAGCGCACTTCATACAAAACACGCGTGGTCTGGAGCGAGCCACCTGGTTCGACAGTCCGCTCTATGAGAACGAGACGGGTAAATGCCTCGGTCCCCTTTCAGCCGTTTACTGGAAAATTCGCCCGGAAACCAAGTTGCCTTGTGTTTTGGAGATGCCGTGCAGTATTGAGAATATGTTCACTTGAGCAGGCAATATTAATATCCACGTTGAAAGATCGGTGTAGCAACAGATCTGGCAAATGCATTGCGCATGATGTCCTTACGCTACAAAGTTCACAGAAGTAGATAAATTGCGTTTGTTTTCCTACAATCCAAGGAGAATTCTACATGGGGCGAGTTCGCTGTGTGATGAGATCTTAAGGCGAGTTGGTTCCGGGGCGAATTCTTCAGTATTCTTTTACCCTCGGCTTCGCAATAATGCTTTCCCTTATCGAAGAGCAACAACACTCCTTGGAGGATGCCAACCCCGAGCTTTGGACTCTGCATCCCAGGGTTTACATCTAAGAGGGACCCCTGTAGGTACAGCTTTACCCTTTAAGTTGCTAATTCCTCCTCCCCGCCACATTGTAGGACTTCTGGGCCTAGCCGAGCCCGGCTGGAATGTGGACTATCAGACAGCGCGCAGACTCAGCACCACCTCCCTGTTTGCGCGGGAGGAAGTTAAGGGTGCTCACTTTGTGCAGACCCCTCATGGCTATGAGCGTGCTGCATGGTTCCAACCCCCGCCCGACGAAGAAAATCTATACGAGGGTAAAGCTTATACTAATGTTCAACCTTTGGACACTTGTGCACAGGGAAAATCTTAACGCCTAAGTCTTTATTAATCTGGTGAACATGGGTAGGGTAAGTTCAATTTCTTGTCATCTCGAAAAACTAAGTACCACTTTTTTTTCATAAACTAATTTCGATTTGTAATATATGATATTGTCAACATATCAAACTCTTTTTTCTCTTATAAAACAAAAGATGATATCAACTGAGCCTCATTCATGTCAGTGAAACATAGTTTGAACCTCCCCGCACACCTTCAGCCCAACACCATGGCTTGCACCGACATATTTTCCATGTTTTTTCAGTCCCTTTAGGCAGGAAAGCTTAACTAAATCAAGACATTCATAAGACTAGCGACTAGGCTCAATGATAAGCTATTTCTTTACCATCATGTAGTATAATACATACAAGAATGTGGTGCCCTATAGGACTGTCTTAAGTAAATCTAAATGCAAGCAGTGCACTTGGTCTTTAAGTCTCTCCAACACTCGAACAATACAAGAGCTTACCTCTTCCAAGTGTCCTGATTAGACACTCTTACAAGTGTCCTTATTGACACTTTTATACAAGTGTCCTGATTGGACACTCTTAGACACGTGACCTCTTACAAATGTCCTGATTGGACACTCTTAGACATGTGACCTCTTACAAGTGTCCTTATTGGACACTCAGACATGTGACCTCTTACAACTGTCCTGATTGGACACTCTCAGACACGTGACCTCTCACAAATGTCCTGATTGGACACTCTTAGACATGTGACCTCTTACAAGTGTCCTGATTGGACACTCTTAGACATGTTACCTCTCACAAATGTCCTGAATGGACACTCTTAGACATGTGACCTCTTACAAATGTCCTGATTGGACACTCTTAGACATGTGACCTCTCACAAGTGTCCTGATTGGACAATCTTAGACATGTTACCTCTCACAAATGTCCTGAATGGACACTCCTAGACATGTGACCTCTTACAAATGTCCTGATTGGACATTCTTAGACATGTGACCTCTTACAAGTGTCCTGATTGGACACTCTTAGACATGTTACCTCTCACAAATGTCCTGAATGGACACTCTTAGACATGTGACCTCTTACAAATGTCCTGATTGGACATTCTTAGACATGTTACCTCTCACAAGTGTCCTGATTGGACACTCTTAGACATGTTACCTCTCACAAATGTCCTGAATGGACACTCTTAGACATGTGACCTCTTACAAATGTCCTGATTGGACATTCTTAGACATGTGACCTCTCACAAGTGTCCTGATTGGACACTCTTAGACATGTTACCTCTCACAAATGTCCTGAATGGACACTCTTAGACATGTGACCTCTTACAAATGTCCTGATTGGACATTCTTAGACATGTTACCTCTCACAAGTGTCCTGATTGCACACTCGTAGACACATGACCTCTTACAAGTCTCCTGATTGGACACTTTTATAAAAGTGTCCTGATTGGACACTCTTAGACACATGACCTCTTACAAGTCTCCTGATGGGACACTCTTAGATATGTCACCTCTTACAAGTGTCCTGATTGGACACTCGAAGACACATGACCTCTTACAAGTCTCCTGATGGGACACTCTTAGAAATGTGACCTCCTACAAGTGTCCTGATTGCACACTCTTAGACACGTGACCTCTTACTGTCTTCACACACATTCACAGATATCAACCTCTCCGCTGCAGTCCAACTTTCTGTGAACTCACAGAATAGGAAAGTCCCAACCCCTGCTCCAGATTTAAGTTTGTGTGATTCACATTGGTATAAACATTATATTCTCTTGTCTTGTAGTATCTGTTGATTCCTCTTTCCTAACCAAACCCTTAATTCATTAGATTTGGGCTTACATGACATGCTGTAGGGTTCAATACTACGATATTGGTGCTGGTTCCCTACTATTGCTGTACAGTGGGTTGTGTGCAGTCAGCCTTGCCTTTAGTCCGTAGCCACTCTTGTAGTGTAGAGCTAAGTAGCAGTCATTATACGTCATAAGCGCATTGAGACGCAGTTTTAAAACCAGGTCCCTGCATTCATCCTACCCCTAATAAAAAACGCCATAGGCTTATCATGGGATTTGTTCATTTCATGTGTGTGACATAAAGTGTTGTTTATGCCACTACTTTCTGATACTGAGAAAATTTGGAAACGGGGTAGGATAAAATCTAGACGCCACTCGTTTGAGTTTGTGCTTATTTATGCCACTCATTTTGTTGGCTTCGTAATGTCACTCGTCTTCGACTCGTGAAATTATGGAGCCAACAAAATGCGTGGCATAAATAAACTCAGACTCAAACTCGTGACGTCTCTTGATAGTATCTTTGATGTAATGATTTAATTAATTAAATAAGTGCCACCAGTCTTTCACCGTAGCTCTCAAGTATTATATCACACGATCCTTGCCTCAAAGCAGTAGAAAACTCTGTGGGGTCTCACTGGAAATGCGCCATCCGTAAAATATGTAGGCAAAATGTCTGAAAACTTTGCCCTCCCCCGCCCCCATCTCGATATCGTACGTGATAGAACAAAGAAGGGGCATGCGCAGAATTTCCAGTGGCCCCCTAAATGAAAACATTTGACATATATACTTCCGGAGGCAATTTTATTCATTTCTTGCCTGTGTTTTCTGGTGGTAGTTTCATGCTTGCTTGCAATGTAACTGTTCGCAATTATTTTTTCAAACCTCCCTCTTTTAAGTCCTAATCATCATAAATAGCATAGGTGTCATCTTATTATGTGTAAAGATTTTAAGGTGATCATTTTTATGAATTGAAATCTTCTTGAATTACAAGGTATTTTCCAAGCTAGGCATTAATTCTCAATAAATTCCAACAATGCTATGTTTATGAGTTACTGTATGAAGTGAATGATCATAAGCGCTGCAAACATAAACCGTATACAGAGATGGCAGCCGTCACTTTTCCCATACGGAAATCCAATATTTCATTATTAGTATACAAAATTCTTTTTCCTTGTGTAAAACAAAGATAATATTAAATGAGCCACGTTCACGCCAATAAAACCGCAGTTTGAACGTCCCCTGAGACCGTCAGCCCCACCCCGTGACCGACACTGACATGTTTTCCACTTTTTTTGTCTCTGAGGCGGCAAATTCCACATGAAAACTATTCTGCCTTTATTTCTGACCCCAACCGACATCTTTGTGTATGTGAGCATTTCGGGCTGCAGCATCGATGTAGCCCCATCTTGCACGTGTGTGATCTCATTCTCGGTGGTCTTTGTCTGCGTGTGACAGATGCGTACCTGGACACGGAGGTGCCCAGTCATGGCTCCTTCGGGAAGCCGGTCTGGTTTGACCGGGTCAAGTCCGAGTACTGGGCGTGCCGAGAAGGTGTCTGCCTCATCGACATGTCCACCTTCACCAAGTTCGAGCTGCGGGTAGGTCCAGTTTGTCTTCAGCTAATTCATCATGTTGTCTACTTACAGCAATAATTATTTTTTAAAAGTAAATTACACGATAACTGTGGAACAAGATGATCTCTCAGGATATACAGATTAACGTCTCAACAGTCATTCTTGAAGTCTTTAATAGAACTGGATCGAGAATCGTGTAAATACATAATACTTTGCGAGTTTGAGGAGAAGCCGAGTGAAGATTACGACAATTTTTCCATAGAAATCCACATTTTCAGTACATATGATTATTTTTCCATGTGTCAAACAAAGATATCTATTGAGCCTCATTGGCACCAATAAAACAGTGGTTTGGACTTCCCCACAGACCTTCAGCCCCGCGCCGTGGCACCGGCATATTTTCAACATTTCCTCTTATCTGTTATACTCCGATGATGACCTGAGGTCTCTCCGGCCCTAATCTGCTCTAAAATCGTGACCCGTTTTCTCCTGGTGGCCACCAGGTGGGGTAGAAGGGGCTGCGTCCAGTCCGGCGTTACGTCACCCAGTATTAAATAGGCCTTTTTCCACAGGGCGGTGTCGCACCTTATCTGGGTGGTTACGCAATGTCTGCGGCCAAACATACCCCTGGCAACGTATTCTTTATCATTGGATCACTCAGTATATGAGCGTAATACGTTGATGATACCCGTGTATATCATTTTCAGAGAAATAACAACGGTATCCCAGCTCCAATTTGATGTATCATACATGCATATCACCTGAATGATACTTTAGATATACCTTAGATAAGACAGGAACACTGAAACTGCATACACATTAATACATTGGCAGACCCAGCAGTTATATGCTTATCTTTTTTACTATCTAAAACCAAGATAATTATCAACTATAAAGTTTAGACATCCCAGACTTTTTGATACAATACCCTTGTTTGTTCCAACAATTTAATCTGTCAAAAAACAACACTCCAGCAATCACACTCACCGTTCACACTTTAGGTGTGATTGCTGTATGTCTCTATATGAATACCGCTGGAATCGCGGTGTTTGTCCGAGCGGCCGCGTTACTAGACAGTGGGCCGTTAGGCGGCGCTGAACGGAAACACCTGTATTGTGCATGTCCGGTGGTCATCGGTGTTTAAACCAAAGGAATGTCAGTGGAACCACCACACCCGGCAAACAAGCTGTGTACAGTAGAACCCTGTGTCAGCAGACGACCTCCGTTCTGGTCCAAAGTGTCCGCTTACGCGGGGTGTCTGCTTACACAGGTTGAAATAAACATCTAATAGAGTGATCCGTTCCAACCAATGGTGTCCGTTAACGCGGGGTGTGTGCTTACGGTGGCTGTCTGTTAGGCGGGGTTCTACTCTACCTGATTTAAAGCCCAGATGGAGGATGGGACTTGACTCCGTTCTATGGAACAAAACCTACAGGCAGCAAATCCCTCATGCTTTTTAAAGCACGGATAAAGGAATTCACCCTCAAAGACGAAATAAATAACTAGTCTGTTACAACCAGTTATAAGAGAATTTTAAAAAAACTGACTACGATACATATTTATAAAAAAAATTCTGAATCTAACCCCTACAAGTTTTTCTTTATGATATTAAATCAACTCGTTATTTGATAAACCTACTAATGTAATTGAATTGCAAGGAACTTCTTGTATACATCGTGCCTGAAAGAAATACCTGGGAACTACACTGCTGTAAAACAGTGAAGTTGTCTGTTGTATCCGACAAGAACTACAACAATGTATCCCTATGTGTGTATATATTTATGTACTTATTTTCTACTTTTTTGTCCTTATACCCCGTATGTCATAGCTATTAAGGACAAATAGATGGAAGATCGTCTTTGTATTAGATGAATCTGTTTCATCAATAAACTTTACTTTACTCAAAAAAAATAAAAAATGAATATATATTTTTTCCTGAGCCCAACTCATCACTGATGACTGATCTTTGAGTGTGTGGAGTGTTGATTCTCCGTTTCTCGGCGCAGTCAGCGGGGACGGAGGTGATCGACTTCCTGCAGATGGTCTGCTCTAACGACATAGACCGCGCCATCGGGATGGTCGTCCACACCGGGATGCAGAACCAGCATGGCGGCTACGAGAACGACTGCAGCATCGTCCGGCTCACCGACAACCAGTGAGTCAGAACCACGCCCCGTGTCAGTCAATAGTCAACAATAATCAGACTACTGTGAGTTATATGTATAGACTCCAACGGAACGAAGAAATTATAACCCCAATAGTTAACAATAATCAGACTACTGTGGAGTATACGTATAGACTCCAACGGAACGAAGAAATTATAACCCCAATAGTTAACAATAATCAGACTACTGTGGAGTATACGTATAGACTCCAACGGAACGAAGAAATTATAACCCCAATAGTTAACAATAATCAGACTACTGTGGAGTATACGTATAGACTCCAACGGAACGAAGAAATTATAACCCCAATAGTCAACAATAATCAGACTACTGTGAAGTACAGAGATGTCAGTTTTCCACTTTTCCGTGGAAATCCACTTTTCCATATTCAGTATATGTAATTTCTTTTCCTTACATCAAACAAAGATAATATTGATTTAGCCTCAGTAACACCAATAAAACACCCAACAGACTCCATGCCATGACCGACAGGGACATTTTATCCATGTTTTCCTGGTCTCTCAGTGGCAGAAAAATCCAGATGAAAAATATTTCCACTTTTTTCTCTGACTCCAACTGACATCCCTGGAAGTATACATACAGACTCCAACGGAACGAAGAAATTATAACCCCAATAGTAAACAATAATCCCTGCAAATTCATCCGGTTTTATCTGTAAATTACAAAAAAAGCTGAGTTTAGAAAAAGATCATGAGGCAATTGGTGTAAAAAATTTGGTATAGGATTTTCCTGGATTTTTTTGTTTAACATCCCAAGGGTAATTCTTAACAGTAATGTAAATCCAAGAACATTTACTTCGGCTTGGGTTGGGAAGAGAATTTGTATTGTGGTGTGGATTCAAAATGAAAATCTGAAAGACGAAGCGATTTTAGTGAAATTCTGGTCGTTATAACGCTCAGCTGAGCCAGGAATTCGGGGGGCCCTGCGTCCTGCAGCATTTCTGGATTTTTTAAAAGTTTCTAAATCCCATGCTGAAAAATTATATGAATAGAATATTAAATATATCCAGTACATCCATAAGCACGTACAAAATGCCGATACTGATGATTTTTATTTTGTTTCAATGACCTGGCTAGTCACCTGTTGGGCATCTCAATTTGAACGATGTGAAATGAAAGAAACTGATGTAAAAGTGTATTTGATGATAACTGTGTTAATTGCCTGGTAGTTACTTCATGATCGGGCCGACGGCGCAGCAGACCCGGGCCTACGCGTGGCTGCGGGACCACCTTCCACAGGACGGGTCGGTACAGCTCAGTGACGTCACCTCCATGTACACCGCCATCAACGTCATCGGACCCAAGGCGCAGGAGCTTCTGTCGGAGCTCACCGACACGCCGCTCAGCAAGCAGGACTTCTTCAGCATGACCTGCAAGGTGAGTTCGCACGGCCCGATATGACATCGTCATATTCCCCCGTCTGTCATGAGCGGAGAAGTCCTGCTCACCGACACGCCGCTCAGCAAGCAGGACTTCTTCAGCATGACCTGCAAGGTGAGTTCGCACGGCCCGATATGACATCGTCATATTCCCCCGTCTGTCATGAGCGGAGAAGTCCTGCTCACCGACACGCCGCTCAGCAAGCAGGACTTCTTCAGCATGACCTGCAAGGTGAGTTTGCACGGCCCGATATGACATTGCCATATTCCCCCGTCTGTCATGAGCGGAGAGCCTGCACGGCCTGACACACCACTCTCACAGATCCTATCTGTAAAGGCCAGTGCGACTGGTGGGGCCTGCGAGCCGGTACCTCCAGTATCAGACTGGAGGTAGTGGCTCACAAGAGCATGTTCCATATTCCTTGCAACTGGGCATACCGCATGTACCTCCAGTTGCAAGGAAATGCAGTTCACACTGTGCGCTGTGTTCCTTGCGCTTCGTCCCCTTGTCACTGGTGGAACCGGATCGCAAGCCCCTCAAGTTGCAGAGCGTTTTTAGGTACCTCAGGTATGTCCAGTCGCAGACTAGTGGCACCAAATATCAAACATGATTGAGTACGCCCGGTCTCAGACTAGTGGGAAGCTTACAGTTTATGCTGCGTGTTTTGCAGGGTACATCCAGTCTCAGACTGGGCGTACCTGGGTACCTCACAATGCACAGTGTGAACTGGCCATAATGAGCAGAGAGCAAACATAACCCAACGCACCACCCTCACATTCACTGTTATGAGCTTCCACATTCCCCCATCTGTCGTGAGCAGAAAGTCTGCGCGACACACCGGTAAATGGCCCAACGCGCCATCCTCATATTCCCCCGTCTGTCATGAGCGGAGAAGTCCTGCTCACCGACACGCCGCTCAGCAAGCAGGACTTCTTCAGCATGACCTGCAACTTGACCCCACAAACAAACACATTCTCGGTACATGGCGGTATGCAGGATTTCCACTGAAAACTGAAAACTGTTTCCACTTGTTTTCTCTCCCCACCAACTGATATTCATTATTAGGTCTTTGCTTGCAAATATGGTGATGCTTTAGAGATTTGTGTAGACCATATTGAGGTATCCCATAATGCAGTGTGTTTACAGGATCCGATGTTAGCTGGTTGTCTTTGTTGTACGCTTATAACCTTTAGACCATATCATACAATTATTGAGTTTTTATATATTTTTAAACCTGAAATCCGATGCCAGAAATTGAAATTTTAGATATTTCTACATGTCCAAGCCAAATTATATTCAGTTTTTCCAGGTAGAAATTGGAAAATGTTGGTCCATTCGAGGACAGACGGCTGTGGTGTGGCCAGCCAGTTGGGAGCGGATCCTTTACTTACCCGGGGCGATATTAGGAGTAATGTCTGGAGGGTGTATGGGAGTGCATTAATGTTTCAGAATTGGAGACAGCCTAAACTGGTGATTCCACCAGCACACAAGATATAGCAAGATTCAGCCCGATTCGGTTGTCTTGCTAGATCGGGCTAGGATTGAATGATCGCGTGCCTATTTGCCTGTGTCGTTTTGGTGGAGCACCAAAATAGACACATGACATCGCGGGCCACGTTTTGAGACAACGGAGGTATGACACATCGCGACACTACACGATACTACAAGATATACCACGGCAAATGCATCCTGTTGGTGGAATCAGCCCTTTAGACTAGTTAGAATCCGGTTGTTGGTAACGCGTGCTGGTGACTTTTCAGGTGATTGACGTGGGTCAGGCGAGCGGCGTCAAGGCCATGCGCTTAACGCACTCCGGAGAAGACGGCTGGTGTCTCTATATTCCCTCAGAGGTGAGTTCTCATCATCTGTATCGAACAGGACTGAAACTTAGAAAACCTGTCAAAATGTAGCAACAAATTGTCAAACATTTGTATCAAAATAAGGCTGAAACTTATAAAACCTGTCAAAATGTAGCAACAAATTGTCAAATATCAGTATTAAAATAAGGCTGAAAACCATAAAACCTGTCAAAATGTAGCAACAAATTGTCAAATAACTGTATCAAAATAAGGCTGAAAACTATAAAACCTGTCAAAATGTAGCAACAAATTGTCAAATATCTGTATCAAAATAAGGCTGAAAATTATAAAATCTGTCAAAACGTGACAACAAATTGTCAAACATTTGTATCAAAATAAAGCTGAAAACTATAAAATCTGTCAAAATGTAACAACAAATTGTCAAACATCTCTATCAAAATAAGGCTGAAAATTATAAAATCTGTCAAAATGTAGCAACAATTTGTTAATACTGTCTGATTCAGCTTACTGTCGTAGGTCCCGGCTATGATGTAAATTTGAGATGTCCGCAAACAGATGGAACTTAAAATGATACAGAAGAAATCAACGAGAGCGGATCAGGTTGACTAATACACCATGAGTTTGATTGCAGAATAATATTACAGGCAAAGCCGAGTGAAATCACTACGCGAGCAATCAAAAAGCATGTTAGCCAACCCTGACCACTCAAATTGGTTTTAGATTATGACCCAAGCCAGAATTTTATTGAGGGAGCAAGGAGCGTGCCGTTGGTGGCGGTTGATGTCAATGTTTATTTTTTCTAACTCTTCGTGACTTGTGATCTTGCAGTATGTACTCCATGTGTACGACAGTCTCATGGCGGCCGGTAAGAACTATGGCATCCGTAACACTGGCTACTACGCCTTACGATGGCTGTAGGTGGTTGATGTCAGTGTTTATTTGCTCTAACTCTTCGTGACTTGTGATCTTGCAGTATGTACTCCATGTGTACGACAGTCTCATGGCGGCCGGTAAGAACTATGGCATCCGTAACGCTGGCTACTACGCCTTACGATGGCTGTAGGTGGTTGATGTCAGTGTTTATTTGCTCTAACTCTTTGTGACTTTTCATCTTGCAGTATGCGCTTCACGTGTACGACAGTCTCATGGCGGCTGGTAAGAACTATGGCATCCGTAACGCTGTCTTCTATGCCTTACGATGGCTTTAGGTGGTTGATGTCAGTGTTTATTTGCTCTAACTCTTTGTGAATTTTGATCTTGCAGTATGCGCTTCACGTGTACGACAGTCTCATGGCGGCTGGTAAGAACTATGGCATCCGTAACGCTGGCTACTACGCCTTACGTGCGCTGCGAACAGAGAAGTTCTTCGCCTACTGGGGCACCGACCTCACCCCACACACAACCCCCATGGAATGCGGCAGGGAGTACCGCGTCAAGTTTGATGTAAATATCTCACTTTCTACCATTGCTACCATAAATTCCCTCATATAAGACACATCTTATACGTGAACCAAACGCCTAGTGTGCCTTTTAGGATTTACCCAAACTCGGGGTGCGTCTTATACACAGGTTTTTATTATTATAGAACAGTGCTAAAGTGCTGATTCCACCGACACACAAGATATAGCGAGATTAGTCACGATTTGAGTGTCATGCTAAGTCGGGCTAGGTTTGAGTGATCGTGTGCCTATTTGTCGCGATATGTCGCGGTGATGGAGCACCAAAACATCGACCCGACACCGCACGGCTACGTTTTGTGACAACGGAGGTCAGACATATTGCGACATGAGGTTTGTTGGTACCGCAGGTGGGTAACTTTATTGGGTACGTGTCTTTATTGGGTAATAATAAAAACAACAATAATAATGATAATAATAATAAATAAAACATGAGGTCTGTTGGTACCGCAGGTGGGTAACTTCATCGGGTACGTGTCTTTATTGGGTAATAATAAAAACAACAATAATAATGATAATAATAATAATAAATAAAACATGAGGTTTGTTGGTCCCGCAGGTGGGTAACTTTATTGGGTACGTGTCTTTATTGGGTAATGATAAAAACAACAATAATAATGATAATAATGATAAATAAAACATGAGGTTTGTTGGTCCCGCAGGTGGGTAACTTTATTGGGTACGTGTCTTTATTGGGTAATAATAAAAACAACAATAATAATGATAATAATGATAAATAAAACATGAGGTTTGTTGGTCCCGCAGGTGGGTAACTTTATTGGGTACGTGTCTTTATTGGGTAATAATAAAAACAACAATAATAATGATAATAATGATAAATAAAACATGAGGTTTGTTGGTCCCGCAGGTGGGTAACTTTATTGGGTATGTGTCTTTATTGGGTAATGATAAAAACAACAATAATAATGATAATAATGATAAATAAAACATGAGGTTTGTTGGTCCCGCAGGTGGGTAACTTTATTAGGTACGTGTCTTTATTGGGTAATAATAAAAACAACAATAATAATGATAATAATAATAAATAAAACATGAGGTTTGTTGGTCCTGCAGGTGGGTAACTTTATTGGGTATGTGTCTTTATTGGGTAATGATAAAAACAACAATAATAATGATAATAATGATAAATAAAACATGAGGTTTGTTGGTCCCGCAGGTGGGTAACTTTATTGGGTATGTGTCTTTATTGGGTAATGATAAAAACAACAATAATAATGATAATAATGATAAATAAAACATGAGGTTTGTTGGTCCCGCAGGTGGGTAACTTTATTAGGTACGTGTCTTTATTGGGTAATAATAAAAACAACAATAATAATGATAATAATAATAAATAAAACATGAGGTTTGTTGGTCCCGCAGGTGGGTAACTTCATCGGGCATGGCGCACTGCTGCAGCAGAAGAACCAGGGTGTGAAGAAGCGCCTCGTCCAGTTCCTGCTGGAGAACCACGACTTGGAGCGCGACCCCTGGCCCTGGGGCGGTGAGCCCATCTACCGGAACGGCAAGTTCGCCGGCACGGCCACCTCCACGGCCTACGGCTTCACGCTGGACCGCCAGGTGGTACTGGGGTATGTGTCGGACATCGACGAGGCCACGGGCGACACCAGTGTTGTCACCAACGACTTCATCCTCAAGGGCGCGCGCTACGAGATCAACATTGCCGGCCACACCTTCCCCGCCAAGGCCAACATCTACCCGCCCTCCTTAGCACCGGCCGCCATCATCATCGACCCCCCGATGCGCAGGACCACCCGGTGAACCCTGTAGGAGCGACCACGGGTTTCTAGTTGTGGCACGTCGATGGTCGTTTCTGAATGTTAAGGATGTCCAATGCGATGTAATATATGCAATTTGTTTTGTGAATATTTTGTTAGGAATTTTGGAGAGTGACTTTTTCTTACTTTATTGTTTGATTATCGGAACGATTCTCATGCTACCTTCCAGATGATTTTTTTAGAGGGAAGGGGCATCAGCTACAGAAAGGTTTTAAGTCCTGTTGACGGCATTAGTCTGCAGATAGAAGATGGCCAGTGTGCTTAAATAAGAGATAATCGTACATGTATGTGTGTATTCTCCCCTAGATCAAGAACATGAAATCATGCTACAGACTCAACTATCTTATAAGATATTAAGCCAGATTTCTTATTTTCTATATCTGGCTGATTCAGTATTTAAATATGCCCGATATATAAGGCACCAGTGGAGATTTAATTTCAGGAAGGTACAATGGAACAAAGTGCAGCCGTCACTCCTGGGTATTCCGATAGTTGTCGACCAGAGATTTAATAAGAGAATACTGTGTTAAGAGGCTGTTCCACCAACCAGGCCTTCGAGAGGTGGGCCGGCCCTGCTGGTATCCGGCAACTGGCCGGCTGGAAATGTGCAAATTCTCCAAGCTCTTCCACCAACCACCTTATTCTAGCCGGCCGACGACCACGCGGGGCCCACACGGTGCCCAGCGACCGCTTCCACCGAGCCGGGTCGTCGACCGGCACCAACGGGGGCTGCTTCCGCCACACTGTGTGCTGGACATCAGGTGCACGAACATGCGAGCCATGTTTCCTGTTCATCCAATGGGGGGTGCATCAGTCGAAACCTGGGGATCGAGCGAAGCAGTGTGCTGCCATGTTGCGATTTGTACGGTAACAATGGACGCTCGTCGTAGGGTAACATTGGGCAAGTTATTCAATCAGCTTTTGCCGGCAATCCTTTCGAGAGGACACTGAATGAGTGTGTCTGGAAATTAGCTCTTAAAGTCTAGTGCTGGTTTTAAAATGAAAGTCTGGTGTGATCGATCTCCAACCACATTCTTTGTGCCCCTTTTATATACCTGCCCTTAACCAGCGCTTTGGTATCACACTGCAGCGCTTGAGTTGCCTATGGAATTTATGCCTATGTAGTTCTCTGCAGAAAGCCTGATGTTGACAACACAAAACTGGAACCTGTTCGCACCTAGGTCCGTAACAATGTGACAACACGAAGCTTATGTACAGAGGCCTGTTTGAACTCTGTGTACAAAGTAGGAATTATACAAAGTGATGCAGCTTTCAGTAGACACTGCTGCCAAGGTCACCTCCCTCCCACAAACACGGACTGGCAAAGACGGTGCCCAGGTGGCGTTTTGAAATGTGATCATGAAAAAAAAATGGCTCCAATTATTGATTGCATAGATATGATGTTTAAGATGTTTTGGGTTAATTTCAGTTGTATTCATGTTGTTTTTTAAAAATATATTTTCCATTGATCTTTAAGTAAATGATATAATTAATTAAGTTGGTTCAAAATCCACAAAAAACCAATTTAATTAATTATCATATTCAATGTACATTCATGTATATTCGTGTATCAATTAGACTAAATGTAGATGTATATGGAGAGACCCAGGCCTTAACTCATTAAGGTGGTGCTATATATATAAATATATATATATTGGACAAGACTTTTGAGACATTGACTATAAGAAGAACTCTGTCAATTTAATTTATACATTATGTGTATATGGTGATTTGGTTTTGCTTCATAACGTGATTGAGTGTACACTGTATGTAATATGTTTAGAACTGTCCTTTACCCTACCTCTAATATAAAATCCCATAGGCTTAACATTGAGTTTCCGTATGCTACGCTAACTGGCATATAGAGTTTTATATGCCACTAGTGGCATACAGAATTGTTATCATGTAATATTCCAAAATTGAGGAGACCGGGTAGGATAAAATCAAAACCTGATTCGTCTTAATCTTGGCCATCGCGTGCCACTCCTGGAGTTTTGGCTCCGGACTTCACCCAGCTTTGCCTCATGAAGTCACTATGCCAAACTCCAGTCTTGGCATACGGTGACCCAGATTAAAACTCATTCAGTTTTACGATAGTATGATATATTTAAATTGATATTAGAAAACTTCCTTTTGTAACCTGATTAATCAGTAACTTGGCTGCAAAATTACGAACTCTTCTAAAACTACTTGTGCCGAAGTTATTCTACAGAATGTGTTTGGTGTGAAAACCCTTAAATTGAAACTAATTTGAAAGTAGAGTCAACCGGATGAAACCTGGACTTATTCCCCACCAATACTGTTAATTTTAAAAGTATCCCAACAAGAAATATGCTTGGTGCAAAAATCCCCAACACTGTACTGTGATGGAGAGTGAGAACACGGTGACAGCCTGTTCCCAAGGTGGCGGCGATTGTTGTTACATAGGTAACAATTGTAAGCCTGGAGATATCACAGCAACCTGGTTCAAAAGTGACAGGAAGTTGTCATTATCAAGGTAGCATCGGCTTACTACAGAGGTGTTATAGCCACGTCTTACAAATTTGAAAGTAGAGTCGGGACGCTCAAATGATATTCTCCTTCGTTGAAGTTTGTATCTTGTGACGAGTCTGAAATTTACCGAGTCTTTCTGTTTTCCCAGTATTATTATTATTGCGTAAATCTGTAAGGTAATATCTATTTTATTTTGCAGCAACGGCTTAAGACAAGACTTTAGCCTTATTCTTTCTAATAAATCTTTAAATGTAAGGTCCTGACTGCTTTGATATCTGAAGTTTCTTCAATTCTGTTTTATCAGTATCATGAATGTATCGCGGATTAAGAAAGCGTATTTATTCTGATGAGGTTAAAATTCGTCAGGTAAGAGCCGGTAAAACATATCTGACTACTCCAGTTTGTTTTGTTGGTTTCACAATAGAGTTGTCTAAAGGTTTATTCAAAAAGATATATGTTTAGAGTCAGGAAATCGGCTGCAGAGATGTTTCCGATCTCTGCTTTGTGTTGGAGTTGTGCGCGGATGTGACGGAGTTGACGATGAGGAGTTTACGGTCATAGTTTATGGATGAAATAGATCTCCAGCTCGATGAAAGGGGAAGTAGGGCAACCATCAACAATCTGTGACGTTATCAAAGTTAGATGCAGATGGACCTAAATAGGAGCCGGGGGATCCCAAGTCAGAGTTATATAGGGGGGGAAAACAGAAAGAAATAAGAGTTCTACTTTCAGTTTCTGCTGCAGTCAACTTTTGATGACATCAACTGGCTACACGAGAATAAACTGGTTATAAACTGTCGTCTGTTTTTTTAATCTTAGTTCACTTTAAACGTAGAAGTCACCGTGCTGTCACTATGTGTCCGTGTTACATTTGTGTATTATCAGTTTAACGTACAGTACTTTCACTATGATAACCATTAACATCTCCTTCTCTAGAGTGTTATGTCCATGCTGTCAGAGAGATAAGCAAAACTGTGAGCATTGGCTTTTAAAGATTTAACTACTTTACCATATTAAATTGACTTTTATTAGCAGGTGGACGGTTGGTCTTTAGGTTATGGCTATAGCCTACTGTAGTACAACTGCTTGTAAAGTCACTAAGTGACCTGACCACATTTTTGCTTTTTATAGCTCACTAAGTACAGATAGGAATATGATTTCTGTTTTGGACAGAAGGTTTTATGGTGGTACAATGCCATACAGTTTTGATACTTAGTATTTTAGTATGGATTTAAAAAAATAGTCGATTCAATTTGGGGGGGGGGGGGGACTTCTGTAGTCACAGGTCCATTTTTAAGAACTCCTTTATGCACATATTTCTACCCCTTAAACTGGTTCAATCATAATATAATATGCCTCACTTGAAAGAGAATAAAAAACAATAGGTGCTAGGAAGTGGAATTTTCTAAGCAGATTCTATATTTACAGAGATATTCAAGTATTTGTTGAAAGTGGGGGGGATTTTGAATGAAATGGGCATACTCAAACAGATGTTTACTCAATAATGATTTACAGTGAGCATTGGTGTAACATTTACCATCTCCATAAGTGGCACTGACCGTTAACTTACCCTCTAGGAAGTGTCATTATTTAGGTTAAACTTGTATTTTTGCCTAATTTCAGAGCATGGGGGGGGGTATCAGCCATCTTTGAATTTTAGTGCAGTCATGTTCCCCCAGAGGACTCTAGTTCCTGTCACTCTCCAAGCATATTAGCACATGCCCTATACCTATATCCTTATAAGAACACTAAGTTTCTGGTTGAAGCTCAGCCTCACTTTGAACATGGAGCCTGTAGTATCTCAAACTAACACTAGATGGAGCCATAACTAAGTACAGTTATATGATTTCTTTTTTTCTGGAGAAGTTTTCTGGTAATGCAATATCCTAGTTTTATTATTTAGTATTTTGACATATGCCCTCCAGTGGTTACTAGCCTCCCTATTATTGCCCAGGATAACTACAAGTTCTGCTCGCGACTGGCTGGCCTCACCACAATAACATAAACCATAGTTTTCCCATTTATATTTGAAGAACTTGAATATAATTTCGGATTTATATGTAGAAATAGCTGAAATTTCCATTTCTGACATCGGATTTCCCATTTGAAGATTTATAAAAACCGATAAACTGCAATAATTTTGGGTTACGGCTCAAGGGCTATCACCATACAACGTCAGTAACCAGCGCACCCTGGGACTTGTAAACAGACTGTATTCTGGGATACCTCAATAGGGTCTATTGATTTTAAAAAGACAAACTACTTTATGAACTTCCCCAAACACCTGACAGGCCCAGTAATCAAAGACTTGTAAGATATGCACAAAGCTTGTATGTTTCTCCTATGGTAACCCAACACCCCTCTTTCCCCCTCCCCTATACCTTCAATTCCTTCCAACTCCTGTGGAGCTTCCTTGATCTCATAGTAATTAATTATTGGTGGACCTTGTATTGAGTTTTAAATGTGTCCACCTGCTAATTTGGCCTTTAAAGGCCAATATTTCTATTTTAAAATGCACTCTTAGCTCTTGTTTTTCTGACAAAGCATTTCAATATCAGGCCGATACTGGCAGGGAGTAGAAGTTTGTATGGTGTCTTTTTTGGGGGGTTGTAATAAGAGCGCCAATACTTTAATAGTAGAAACGAGAGTTTGTAGTGTTAGTGTATATTGTATGACCAGCAGATCGTGTATTACTGCGCGAGGCGTTACCTGAGTGCAGTGAGTAGCCGATCTGACTGGAATGTGATAAAAACTCGCACCACTAACACGAGTTCAGTTTGGTATTTATCCTATCCAATCTCCACGACTTTGAAATAATAATTAGCTACTTTAGTTCCTCCAAGTTGCTTCAGCGAGTGACGTTTGTAGCTGCTGCATTGCAAAGTATGGCCAAAGGTCGTCAACAATTCATAGACCGCATGATAGTGTGCTGTTGCTCACATTCTGTCCGCTGATTGGTCATTTTTTATTATCCTCGTTCAATAAATAACACCTTACTGCACACTCGCCAAAATACAGAGACTCAATGTTAAGCCTATGACGTTTTTTTCTTTATTAGAGGTAGGATAAGATGGCTCCATGGCTTTATCAGATTGTAAAACTAGTAGGTAATAAATAGAAAACACAATTAAAAAAAGAAAAACTGGATCTTCTTTGAGATCACGTTTGTACTGAATTTTACAGACGCTCCACTATCAAATCTTAGGTTTCGCTATTCCAGGAATTCTACTGACGCGTCTTAAAACTAAATATAAAAAAGGGCCATATCAGCTTTCAAATGAGACCAGGAATCCATTTTAATTGTTAAAAAGGCAGGGGGTTCTGAAATTTTGCTGCCGTCAAAACCCGACACCTTCCCCCCTTTTTTATTTCCAAATTTCTAGGTCACTGAAAACATGATCTGTATTCTTTGTGGCTACATATTTGTGTGTGTGTGTAAACCTGACCAGGTACTACCAGTGGAATGTTTACATTCTCCGATCCGGCCTGGAAGTAGGTGGCGCTACGAACCGCCTTGGCGGCCATTTTGGAGACACCTCTGCAGTGCTAAGCCTATGGGCCGTTTGGACGTCCATTTATGATACTTTTTAAAGTGTGAGGATGTTTTAAGTACTTCTGAGGAATCTCTCCTGACAAAATCAGACTTCCCTCGCAATTTCAGATCAAATAACTATGTGGTAGCCCCAGTTAGACTACAAATGCGATGTCAACAAAATGTAGAAACAAGCGATTTTCTTTGAGTTGGCACGTTTAAATTATGTCTGACCAATGTAAATAATCCCGTTTTAACTATTACATGTACAAAATGCACAAGAGAAGGTCGATTAATACAGTTTTTCGCCATTTTAGACTCGGACAGCGCTTTGTATTCACCAGGAAAGATGGCGGATTGCTCCGTTGTCAGGTGAATTTGCATGATTTGGAGGGTATTTTGGACCGTAAGTGTCAAGCCAGATTAGAGAATACATCCACCCAACAAAACTACACACAGAGTTGTCAAACAAGATCATATGTTGACACACAACAAACACACATATAGGTGAAAACATTTACCTAACCAAGCAAGACTGAAAATGTATCTGAATAGCCAGATGATGGCGAAACTACACAGATTAGCCTAATCATGTTTGAAGGGAACAAACAATACAGGAAGACCACCATGACAGTGGCCACAGGTCAAGGTTGCTCAGAATGGACACACCCCACTGAACAACCAACCACAACCCCCAAACTACAGTGTGTACAAGTAACCACAGACAACCCCGGTCTCACCTAATGAGATGAGCAAAAACAGGAAATCAGCCAAAATGTGTGAATCTCTGTGGTTCAAACACCTTACCTGGTCAGTTGTGCAGTCATACTCTGTCTCTCAACACGCCTCCTCACCCGATTTACCTTCCCCCTTTTTTATTCATTCATTTAAAAAAAATCAATACTAGCCCCATACCACACTGCACCGCTAGAGCACCCTACAGAAACAGGTTTTGCGGGACTATAAACCAGAGCGGCGCAGTGTGGCCCCATACCTGTACCAAAGACCCCCCTGTCTCTAGTTCTGGACACACAGTATAACAAATTAAATATACAAAGGTATTTACGACACCCTCAAGATCTCTAGATGAAAACTTGCATTCTCAAATATTTCGCAGGGTATGAATTTATTAATTCCACTTTAAAGATCTACATGAAGTAATAGTAATGGACCACAGTTCTAGTTCTATGACCACAGCAAACCCAAAACGCACACTGCAGCGCTCGAGCAACATATGGAAAACAGGTTTTCCGGAGCGATAAACTGGAGCGGTGCAGTGTGCCCAAAACGCTGCCCTGTGCGCCTCCAAGCGGCCTGTGAAAGAAACTATCGTTCTGCGCACTCGCACGCCCTCTAGCGGGTCTCACTAATACCAGGCAGGCTGAGTACCAGCAGTTTTAACACCACAGTGAGAAGCTCTGCCGGATACCAGCTTCAGAAACCAACATGGCGCCGACCGAGCACTCTTTGGGGACGTGAAGGTAAGACATCGTGCAATATCCGCCTGTATTATATCATAGTACGAGTATCACCATCTGGTTCTGTATGGGATTAGATATTAACATGTCACCCGTGTCTATATACCGTAGACTTAGAGAGTAGATGAATATCTACAGACATGATACTGTACATACATCTCGTACAAGGTGAATGTCGGCCTCCGAGAGACTGGCCTTTCATAATCACGATATGCAATTGTAACAAGACCGTATTGCCACTTAAAATATGTATTTATTACCTTAAAACATCATTTTGAGTAAGAGTGATAATAAATACTTAACTAAGACATGAATTAATGATTTTAAAAGGTATCACGATATACAGGTGATGACAAGTTATAAATTATTAAGAGTACGGTAAAACACATACAATGTGTGAGATAAAAGGTATCACAAGTCCATTTGACGTGATTATGAGATACTGACTTTAGTGTCAGAATATCAGTAGTCCTTAAGACAGTTCATGAGTTTGTTTTTGCCACCGATTGAGTAGTAACATATATAATAAGGTGTGGGTGGGTGGGAAGAGAAAATATCCGACAACAATAGAAACGTCCGGTGCGGTGAAATCTGAGAGGGTGACTGGCGTCTTTAAAAACATGGCGGCGCGTTGGTCACGTGATATGTTATATAACGTTGGTTCGATTACTTGTCTGAGTCTGTGTGGCACGGTCGATAAAATTATTGTCAATTTGACAATTAACCTACAATTGTAACAAGACCGTATTGCCACTTAAAATATGTATTTATTACCTTAAAACATCATTTTGAGTAAGAGTGATAATAAATACTTAACTAAGACATGAATTAATGATTTTAAAAGGTATCACGATATACAGGTGATGACAAGTTATAAATTATTAAGAGTACGGTAAAACACATACAATGTGTGAGATAAAAGGTATCACAAGTCCATTTGACGTGATTATGAGATACTGACTTTAGTGTCAGAATATCAGTAGTCCTTAAGACAGTTCATGAGTTTGTTTTTGCCAAAGAGGTGGCGATGGCGTGGGCCGTAGCCGTTGATACGGCCTTGGGTAGATAAGCCCGCAGGCCTGAAACTGACGACCATGCACCGTGTTGCATGATGTCGCTCTCATTCGCTCCCGCCAGTGCAGCGTGTTGAGCACCCGAGCGCCGGAGGCTGTGTAACGTGAAAGACTGCCACTCCCGGAATCCTGCCGCTTTCAGGGCCGCTCGGTATACCGGTAAAATTGTGTCCAGACGTACTGGTCGGGAGTTGTCCCACACAAACGCGGGGGCCGATGCGGGGGCCGGGTACGCCGCGATGTACTCTCTCCAGGCGCGAACCGGACAGGCGACACTGCCCGTCGGCTCGATAGGGACAGGGAAGGCCGCTCTGCGGCCAGACGTTGTTTTGGTCGATCGCACCAGTATACGGAGTCCGACCTCACTGGCTGTGATGTCGGCTCGTCGTAATGTATGAGGAGACGCCCCCATCGGCCCGGTCATCAGCAGGTTGGATTGCCGCAACAGGGATGTAAGGCCGAGGAGGAGCACAGCGTGTGGCGGGAGGCCCGGGCGGCCTGCTGCGTGAAGGGCCGTGGCGACGAGCTTGATTACCGACAAGGGTACCGGTGGTGCCGGACTTGGGCTGTGTGTTGAGAGTTTCTGGGCACCTCTCAGGGCCCGGATGGCCAGGGGGGACGTGAAGGCTGAGTCGTCACCGTCCAGGGTTCGGACGAAAGTGCGCGCTCCTGAGATGTAGTTACGTATGGCTGGGATGCTTTTTAGTGAATTCGCCAAAATCTGGGTGTAGAGGGCCGCCTGTGTCGGGGAGGGGTGAAGTAGTTCGAAGCTGTGGTAAACCATGAATCTGGCATAGGCCTCGGCCTGTCGCTGTAGGTTAGCAGTCGTCCCTGGAGCCAAGGCCGCCTTCCATGTTGCCTCCAGCTGGGCAGCGAGTCGTGGATTGATTTTTTCTGTAAGGAATAGAGAAACCTGTGAGGGTACGTCTACGTTGGTGACAGCACATATGCAAGCGAAGCTGGAGGAACAGGTTTAAGTTTAAGCTCGTCAACTAGTTTTAATGCTAATTCTGCCTTATCATTTTCAACATAGGCCCTTGACAGTGCGTCTGCAAGTACCAGCTGCACGCCCGGGCGATGAACAACCTGTACGACCACATCATTTAGGGCCTCAAATAGGGCTACTTCTCGAGAACATGCTGCCAGGACCATATCCTTGGTCCTGCCTGAGTTCAATACCTGAGCAGCGACCATATTGTCTGTTATTATTCGAATAATGTGTCCGCGCTTCTTATCAGGGAGGACAGACTTTGCGGCCAGTAGACAGTTAACGGCCTCGATTTGGTTAATATGATATGACTCCTTATAGCTTGAGGGGAGGGGTACACTGTAGAAGGCGCCGGATTCCTTGCAGAACGCTCCAAGCCCTGCCGGACACGCGTCGCATTCGAGCTCAATGACTGGTCGCTCTTTAATGATCAACTTCTTCCCGTTGCTCTTTTCCGCAAAATCGGCGAACCAACGCAGATCTTTACGTGCCTCTTCGTCAAGTACTACTGAGTGTTCCGTGCGCCCGTCGCAGGAGAGCCAATAGTCGCGACATGTATCTCCGAGCAGGGGGGACACATTGCGAGATGTGGTTCAACTTTCCACATATAGCTTGGATTTGTTGCTTCGTCACATACTCCTTGTTCTCCCATAGCCTACATTCAGTGACAATGCTTTCGAGTTTTTCTTTCGGGATTGTGATAGTCATATCAATCGTGTCCACAGTAAATCCCAGCCAGTCTATTCGTGTGGTCGGGAACACTGATTTCTCCGCGGCCAGCTCTGCTCCCAATTCCTCGCACATGGCTTCAAACCCGGCGAAGGAAGTAGCCGCTTCATTGAAATCTGCATGCACTGAAATGAAGTCATCGACGTAGGCAAGGGTAGTTGAGTGGAAACGCTGGGCCATGACCCAACAGAGAGCATTTGATACTCTCTGCTGGGCCCCGCCTGAAAACCTACATCCAAATGAGGGGCATAGATCGATATATGTCTTGCCGTCATGCTGCAAGCCGAGGAGGGGATAATCCAGGGGATCGATCCGGAGCTGGCGATAGGCCCTCCGGAGATCCGCCTTCCATAACAGGGCACCCCGGCCTGCTCGCATGACCAGCACAGCGAGGTCCGCCACCGTGGGGAGAGTGTAAGCCCGCTCAACGCCTTGGACATAGTTCTTCCCTATCCCGTCATTTACACTCTCCCCGTGGGGGAACGACAAATCCATGATAACCCTCCTCTGTTCGCCCTCGCCTGGCTTGGGCCTTGTCAGGAGGGGACTTATCTGTGTCCAGGGTTTGAAGGGGGGACTGTCAAATGGGCCCATCATGGCGCCCAGCCCCACCTCCTTCCTGATAAACTTAGCCACTGCCTCCGGGTACGCCCTAGCAGATGCGTGGTTGGTTGTTGTCGGAGTGGGTATCTTTCGTGCGGAATAAGAAGACGGCCATCCATATTTTAGATATTCACAGATCTCCTTGTCGTGATACATTGACAGTGCGCTTTGCCAGGCGTGGTGTATCATGCCCGATGGTATACATAGTCGGGCACCCATATAGTTTGGCACGCCAGTCTTTCGCACCGCCTTGTAGATCTCCATATGCACCTTAGCCTGATTCGGCGCCTGCGGCGAAGGGTGAGGCCACAACTGCGCCACTATTTCTTCATATGCTTGTGGCGTTACCCTGCGAGCCCGCAGTCCACCCTCCAGCGGGGCAGTCACACACGCGTCGGAGAGGAGAGACATTTCCCGGATAGGGCGGGGTGGTTTCGGGGTGCTTGCCGCGAAGGAGTTTCTGTCTGGCTGATCGTCATCATTAGGGTCCGAGTCATGTTCACAGTCCTTTAACACACCAGCTGGGTATATCAATGAGATCCCCTCAAGACGCTGCTGCTGGCCTGTGTCTTTGAGGTTTCCGGCATTTACGCGTGCGTGATCGCGTCGTCCGGTTCTAGGGGGGGTAGCATGTACTAGTGCCACGGGCAAGTCAGGCTTAGTTCCCGCTAATTCCTCCTCTAGTTTACTCACTGCCATAAGTGCAGGTTTCTTACTAGAGGAGGGGGGTGCCATTGCCTCGCGTTCACCTGACACGCTTCCCGACATCGAATTGACCAGTTTATGGCCCTCGTTATGTTCAGCGCATGCACTATGTCGTATTGTGTTACCCCTCAACCTGGGTGGATCATCAGTGGTGTATCCCGCACAGGCTGAGACATCACACATTGACAAACGACTTGCAAAAGCCGTATTCAAGACGACGCCCAGTGGCAGGCCACGCGCTCTGTTTACTATGCGCGCGTGCGTCCCGCCCGCGATGTTTACATCGCGCGCGTTACCTCTGGTGCGGCTTCCTGAGCTACTTGGGTTGGTACCAACGACATCAACAGACATTCTTTTGCAATGAGAAAGGCGATTCACATTCACAGGTCTTGTACTCACTTTCAACAATGAATTAGTGAAGATCCGCGTCTTGTACCGCCGTCGTCTGTTCTGGTTTACTGTCCAAACCCCGCCGGTGGCGCTTGCTTCACGCCCGCGCTCCGGCAGTGCACCTGTGGGTGGGGATACATTGCCGCTTTTTGCTGGAGACACAAAGCGCAAATGTGAAGTCGCCTGACTCCGTTTACGATGTGATGCTGCCCTTCAGTACACTTGTCGTTCTGAAAGGCTGAGCAAGGGGGGCCCGGTCTCGCTTTTGCTACATGGGGCGGCATGTCTAATGCAGCCAGCGAACCCGACCTCTGTTGACCTTGTTCCTTTGTCCTGTTTTGGGCAACTCCTACATGAGATAGACGGGTTTGAATTCTGTCTATCTCATAACTGTTCAGCCACGTTATTTTACCCTGACCGATTCGCTCACACACCTCTTCAGAGAAGCTACGAACTGCCGGCCAAGGGTATGTCCGCGCGTCTTCCACCAACGCCTCGAGGTGGGCACCCATTGCCTCCTTTACTTCGTCGTCACTCGCTGCCTTCATCATTTGTAGAAACCCAAAAATGTACTCAGGTATCGTTAGATCATCGAGGGCGGTCTTTGATCGCTTTGCCCCCCTGAAAACAAAATGGTGGGGGAAAATCCCCGTACCTTTAGTTTCCGGTTGGAGCGCCTGACGGACGGCTTGTGCTACCCTCTCGGCTGCATCCTCCTGTAAGTTTATCTCCGAGAGACGTTCCGGGTATGTCGGTTGTCCAACAAGAGGAACCGCCCTTGCCGCATGATTCGGGTGGTAGTACACTTCGCGCCTATCATGTAGCCGGCTCTGTGCGCGTTGATGTGTGTCGGCCCGCATGGCCGGTGATCCATTTGGGGTTGCCAGGCTCCCGCCGGCGGCCTGGTTTTGCACAAGCTGGGACAACATGTGTGAAATACTGTTGAGCCTTGTGTCGATGGAGTCCACACGTCCAGCCACATTCTTTATCATAACCGAGTTCTCTTTCGCCGACGGCTTTGCCTTCTGCTTGCTGGCTTGCTCTAGGCCCACTCTCGCCTCGTCATGTTCGCCGTCGCCATTTTGGCTAGTGCTGTCACTTCTCACACGGTTCTCTGCCATTCTAAACCTTATAGGAATGTTCACCTCCCGTCGCGGTACGTTCCTTTTCTTTCTTTGTGCTGACAGCGGCTGTTTCCGTCTTGTCATAGTCCAGTGACCAACTTTTAGGGAAGGCTTCAGAAAGAGAAAATATCCGACAACAATAGAAACGTCCGGTGCGGTGAAATGTGAGAGGGTGACTGGCGTCTTTAAAAACATGGCGGCGCGTTGGTCACGTGATATGTTATATAACGTTGGTTCGATTACTTGTCTGAGTCTGTGTGGCACGGTCGATAAAATTATTGTCAATTTGACAATTAACCTACAATGCCAAGAGAGCCAAATGTTGACCTTTCAGACTGAGTCTATCACTGTTTTTTGTGGGTTTTTTTTACATCGTGTTGGGATGGGCCGAGCTGGCAGTGATACCGCCCGGTGCTGATAAAGCAGGGCCTGTCTTTAATAGACTGGTCCGACCCTGAACTCTAGTATTCTCCGATCCGGGCTGGACGTAGGTGGCGCTCCGAACCGCCTTGGCGGCCATTTTGGAGACACACCTCCGCAGTGCTAAGCCTACGGGCCGTTTGGACGTCCATTTATGTTACTTTTTAAAGTGTGAGGATGTTTTAAGTACTTCTGAAGAATTTCTCCTGACAAAATCAGACTCCCCTCGCATTTTCAGACCAAATGATTATATGATAACCTCAGTTTAAACTATAAACGAGATGTCAACAAGTCGTCGAAACAAGCGATTTCTTCGAGTTGGCACATTTAAATTAGGTCTGAATAATGTAAATAATCCCGTGTTAACGATCACATGTACAAAATGCACAAGAGAAGGTCGATTGATACAGTTTTTCGCCATTTTAAACTCTGACAGCGCTTTGTATTCACCAGGCAAGATGGCGGATCGCCCCGTTGTCAGGTGAATTTGCATGATTTGTAGGGTATTTTGAACCGGAAGTGTCAAGCCGGATCGGAGAATACGTTTGGGTTGTGAACCGTAACTAGGCTAGTCCGAGAAACTTTGACTGCCTAGCGGACAGTCAGAGAGCACAACCGCTTATTCCCATAGTACAAAATATCAGGTCCTTGGTTCTCTGTAATACTGTCAATGTGAGTGAATGTTTATGCTCCCTTACCTTCAGAAATGTATAATAATTCTTTTTTGATGATAAAAGTCCTGTTTTGTTCCTTTGTGTTACTTTCGGGAGCTGTTTTGTACAACTCCTTTAACCACATTTCAACAGTTCCAACTCATGTCGGCCATATTTGATAGGCTGGTTCCTGGCAATATCCTGTGAAGAATTACCTGCAGTTTTGAAACCAGTTTTTTTGTTATTTTTGGCGCCTGCAGAATGCATTGACACGGATTTTACAAACACTGGCTGTTCTATTATGTAAAACTAATGCAAAGGTAGGAAATTACTGTCATTTAACTGCATTTTGCCTCAGGAAACTATCTATCACAAAATCAGAAAGATTCAACCTATATTTATAAGGAAAACGGCTGCTGAGCTGAGATGTACATTTTTGGTCGACTTGTTAACATAGAACTCTATGGGACTGCTCTCTGACTGTCTGCACCGCTTGACAGTCAGAGCCTCTCGGACTAAACTAGGCATGGTCAAGTTTTGACAGTGTACTGGACTCTGGAGTGAGATTTGTCCCAATATGTGACCACTGGTGGCTTCAGGTCACCTCCACCCGCCCCACAATCACCCGGTCACAAGGTCCTCTCTCTGTTCCCTGCCTGTACCCACACAGACCTGACCGCGGCCGCAGTCTGTCACAGATCATTCTGTTCCAAACTAATTTTATAAATTATTTCTTTTTACTATGTGTTTTAAATTTCCAATTTTTTCCCCTTAGTCCTGACTTTCATCCCTATGTAACATTTGCTGATGCTAGCCAATAAAACCAGCCCCTCTCCAAACAGAGCAGGTTTATTAACTCACTCTGTTTCATACAGTATTGATATTACATTATAAATGACTCATTTTACAACAAAGTAAACAAACACAAGACAAAAATCCAAACAAACGAGGAAATACGAATATAGTAATACAAATGAAACAGTTGACAGAAAAAATAGAACAAATAATAAAGTAACAAATAAAAAAGAACACGTTTATACAAATACAATGGCTATAAAATATGTGTGCCCTCTTCAGCAGTAAATTCACATGAAAGATATTTCCATTTTTTCCATGACCCTAAATGACATCCCTGAGAAAATAAGAAGATGTATGTTACCCTCATCTTATTTTCTCTGATGCACAGATTATTCTCCTAATATACTCGTGCCATGCTCTCATTATCAGAACTGGAGTTGACGGATAAACTGGCTGATATTGGAGATGGTGCTCCGCGTGGCAGTGATTGGGGCTGGGGCTGCGGGGCTGGCAGCCCTTCGTCGACTCGCCGCCAAACCTGCTGTGTTTGAAGCCGTAGCCATGGAACAAGCAGCCACTGTGGGAGGTACGTGGGTCTACAATGAGCGAGTCGGCCTGGACGAGGAAGGAGTACCGATCCACAGCTCCATGTACGCCAACCTCAGGTATGTGAAAGATGATACAGCTACGTGTATGCTAAACTCTGGTGAGTAAACGGCGTCACAGCTCCATGTACGCCAACCTCAGGTGGGTGAAATACGTCACAGCTACGTGTATGCTAACCTCAGGTGCGTGAAAGACGTCGAGATCCACATATGCCAACCTCAGGTAGGTGAAATAAGACACATCTCCATGTACGCCAACCTCAGGTGAGTGAAATACAACACAGCTCCACGTGTGCCAACCTCCGGTGAGTGCTCCGTGTACGCCAAGCTCCGGTAAGATGAAGACGACACAGCTCACATCTACGCTAACCTCCGGTGAGTCAAAGACGTTACGTCTCCGTGTACGCTAACCTCAGGTAAGATGAAGACGACACAGCTCCATGTACGCCAACCTCAGGTGGGTGAAAGATGAAACAGCTACGTGTACGCCAACCTCAGGTGCGTGAAATACGTCACAGCTCCATGCACACCAACCTCCGGTAAGTGAAAGACATTACGTCTCCGTGTACGCTAACCTCAGGTAAGATGAAGACGACACAGCTCACATCTACGCTAACCTCAGGTGCGTGAAAGGTGTTACAGCTCCATGTACGCCAACCTCAGGTGAGTCAAAGACGTTACGTCTCCGTGTACGCTAACTTTAGGTAAGATGAAGACGACACAGCTCCATGTACACCAACCTCAGGTGCGCGGGTCAAGGACACTGAATGTTAGGGGTGAATTCTATTGTGGCAATATATTAAGGAAAAAGGGTCTAGTATCTCTAAATTGACATTATCGGATGCTACATCAATCAAACCAATCAAAATATATTGTTTTGTTTCCACAAAGTTTTTCTGATTCAGAAAGATGAATAAGGACCTGTTGTTCATATATAAGGGTTTATTTCATATTCAAGGATGCACATTTTCTGACAATTAACGAAAATCCGATTTCTTGCGGAATTTTGATGAGAATTGCATGGAATCTTCAATATGTACACAGCGGCAGTGTTGGTTTACTCCCCTAATAATGCGCCGAACCCCTGCCATACGAAGCCCGTTGTCAGTAACTAGCGGTCGGCCCTGCCCAGCTGGGAACCCCGGCAGCTACAGTCCTGAGCGTTTAATATGGGTAAAATCACAATATCCAATTCAATCAAATCCAGCATTTGTAAAAGATAATATTTACGAAATATAAGAAGATAGAAATCAAGAGAACTTTATAAAGAATACATAACAGATCTCAGGCCTTTATTTCTACAGGTCATCGTGATAGACTTTTCATTAAATCAGTGTGAAGACAAGAAGGTAAGATGTTTTAGTGATTTTACAAATTCTGATGTTCAATCTGTGACAGGGAACCCTAGCCATAACACAGGTACATGATATGAACACCAACAAATAGGGCAAAGTCGTAGCTTTCTAATGATGTTTTCATTATAAAAATCACCCTGTTATTGACGACACAACAGTGACTTGTTTTTTAAGTCAGAAAAAGCTAGCATTTTGTCACCTACCACATATAAAACGTTAGAATTTTGAGATATCCGATTGGAGCTGCTGCCGTACATAGAGACATAGTGAACCTGACCTGAGCTTGGAGATTGAAGGGCCACGAGAGTGAGATTCTCATGCAGTTCTAAACTGTAAGCAGCTCCTCTTTTTTGTATTTCTATGTGCAGACATACGTTTCTCTCATGATTCATTTCGAGCCATGATGAAATCAAAGTTTAGTATTGTAGTTTTCTGAGCTACTTTTCTCACGAGAAACCAATGAGATCTCAACTTTCGCTGGTTACCGCTGGTCGTGGTTCTGATTGCCGATTATCAGCTCATGTATCTGTGTCATGCCATATAATAACCCATTGAGAGTTACGCTGGTTTCAGGTATTAATAGTAGGAGGCGCCACTAAAGCCTCACCCCATTTTTTTAATTTTTTTTTTTTTTTTTCTTTCGTGCTACGTAGGCACACTGAGCATCACTTGTACAGGCTGTATCTGATATTGTCAAATGGAAGACCTGGGCATGCCCAGAGTTTGATAATAAAAACCTTAAAAAAAAGAAAAAAAGACCCATATTAAACGGTGAGGACTGCGGCATGCTGCAGGCGGCGGTCGCTTCTACTTCTCCCATCATTTAGATGGCATCTGTTTGGGTACACTGGCCACCAGAGCCAACGCTCGGTATGGTTATGATGATTTTTTAATACCGATATTTCCCCTCGCCCTAACTTTCATCCCTGTATTTCTTCCAGGACAAACCTCCCTAAGGAGACGATGGCCTTCCCCGGTTTCCCGTTCCAGGAACCTCTGCCGTCCTTCGTCACTCACCAACAAGTGAACAGCTACCTGAGCGACTTCGCCGACCATTTTAACATCAAGAAGTTCATCAGGGTCAGTGTCCAGCAACTCCTACTGGAGAAAACAGAGACATCTGGTTTTTATCCGATAAAATGATCATTAAAACTCCTACTGGAGAAAACAGAGAAATCTGGTTTTTATCCGATAAAATGATCATTAAAACTCCTACTGGAGAAAACAGAGAAATCTGGTTTTTATCTGATAAAATGATCATTAAAACTCCTACTGGAGAAAACAGAAATCTGGTTTTTATCCGATAAAATGATCATTAAAACTCCTACTGGAGAAAACAGAAATCTGGTTTTTATCCGATAAAATGATCAGTAAAACTCCTACTGGAGAAAACAGAGACATCTGGTTTTTATCCGATAAAATGATCAGTAAAACTCCTACTGGAGAAAACAGAGAAATCTGGTTTTATCTGATAAAATGATCATTAAAACTCCTACTGGAGAAAACAGAGATATCTGGTTTTTATCCGATAAAATGATCATTAAAACTCCTACTGGAGAAAACAGAGAAATCTGGTTTTTATCCGATAAAATGATCATTAAAACTCCTACTGGAGAAAACAGAGAAATCTGGTTTTTATCCGATAAAATGATCATTAAAACTCCTACTGGAGAAAACAGAGAAATCTGGTTTTTATCCGATAAAATGATCATTAAAACTCCTACTGGAGAAAACAGAGAAATCTGGTTTTTATCCGATAAAATGATCATTAAAACTCCTACTCGAGAAAACAGAGAAACCTGGTTTTTATCCGGTAAAATGATCATTAAAACTCCTACTGGAGAAAACAGAGAAATCTGGTTTTTATCCGATAAAATGATCATTAAAACTCCTACTGGAGAAAACAGAGAAATCTGGTTTTTATCCGATAAAATGATCATTAAAACTCCTACTGGAGAAAACAGAAATCTGGTTTTTATCCGATAAAATGATCATTAAAACTCCTACTGGAGAAAACAGAAATCTGGTTTTTATCCGATAAAATGATCAGTAAAACTCCTACTGGAGAAAACAGAGACATCTGGTTTTTATCTGATAAAATGATCAGTAAAACTCCTACTGGAGAAAACAGAGAAATCTAGATTTATCCGATAAAATGATCATTAAAACTCCTACTGGAGAAAACAGAGAAATCTGGATTTTATCCGATAAAATGATCATTAAAACTCCTACTGGAGAAAACAGAGAAATCTGGTTTTTATCCGATAAAATGATCATTAAAACTCCTACTGGAGAAAACAGAGAAATCTGGTTTTTATCTGATAGAATGATCATTAAAACTCCTACTGGAGAAAACAGAAATCTGGTTTTTATCCGATAAAATGATCATTAAAACTCCTACTGGAGAAAACAGAAATCTGGTTTTTATCCGATAAAATGATCAGTAAAACTCCTACTGGAGAAAACAGACATCTGGTTTTTATCCGATAAAATGATCAGTAAAACTCCTACTGGAGAAAACAGAGAAATCTGGTTTTATCTGATAAAATGATCATTAAAACTCCTACTGGAGAAAACAGAGATATCTGGTTTTTATCCGATAAAATGATCATTAAAACTCCTACTGGAGAAAACAGAGAAATCTGGTTTTTATCCGATAAAATGATCATTAAAACTCCTACTGGAGAAAACAGAGAAATCTGGTTTTTATCCGATAAAATGATCATTAAAACTCCTACTGGAGAAAACAGAGAAATCTGGTTTTTATCCGATAAAATGATCATTAAAACTCCTACTGGAGAAAACAGAGAAATCTGGTTTTTATCCGATAAAATGATCATTAAAACTCCTACTCGAGAAAACAGAGAAACCTGGTTTTTATCCGGTAAAATGATCATTAAAACTTCTACTGGAGAAAACAGAGAAATCTGGTTTTTATCCGATAAAATGATCATTAAAACTCCTACTGGAGAAAACAGAGAAATCTGGTTTTTATCCGATAAAATGATCATTAAAACTCCTACTGGAGAAAACAGAAATCTGGTTTTTATCCGATAAAATGATCATTAAAACTCCTACTGGAGAAAACAGAAATCTGGTTTTTATCCGATAAAATGATCAGTAAAACTCCTACTGGAGAAAACAGAGACATCTGGTTTTTATCTGATAAAATGATCAGTAAAACTCCTACTGGAGAAAACAGAGAAATCTAGTTTTATCCGATAAAATGATCATTAAAACTCCTACTGGAGAAAACAGAGAAATCTGGATTTTATCCGATAAAATGATCATTAAAACTCCTACTGGAGAAAACAGAGAAATCTGGTTTTTATCCGATAAAATGATCAGTAAAACTCCTACTGGAGAAAACAGAGAAATCTGGTTTTTATCCGATAAAATGATCATTAAAACTCGTACTGGAGAAAACAGAGAAATCTGGTTTTTTATTCCGTAAAATCAGGGATGCCAGTTTTCAATATTTCCATTAAAATTCATGTTTTCATTTTCAGGTTTAAAAATTATTTTTCCTTGTTTAATCTTGACATACCAACTGCTAAATTACCCAACTCAGCCACAGCCCATGATTCCCCACTGACCCATTAAGAACTTGAGCTTTCCCTTGATCCTTGGATTCCTTACTGTAGTGTGTATGTGATGCGTAAACCCAGTATTGCAATGGAAAATGTAGTTTGTGGTCAAACTTCCTTGATGCAATGGAAAATGTTTCAATGTTTTTTCTGATCTCAACTGGCATCCCTGGTAAAATGATGATTAAAATAAACACGAAGTAAAAGGTCTAAATGGTGTAGATAATATGTCTAAATATTTTTAAAGTGGGCCAGTCCCCAGTACTAAGACAAAGGGCCATCTATAAAGTATACAATATTTCCGATAATGTTGACCACTTCCACTTCTCAGTCTTGTTCACAATAGAACAAAGAAGGAGCACATGCAGAATTTGTAACCCCCCTCCCCCCTCCCCCTAGTGCGTACATACTTTATGGATGGCCCCAACAGATTTTTTAGAAGACCTCGTGGAAGGTAAGTTCTCACTTGCTTCTCGTACAGTTTAACACTCAGGTGGAGAAGGTGCGTCCTGTGACGTCAGAGCCCAGTGCATTGTGGGAGGTGACATCTCGGTGTCGTCACGACACAGAAACCAAGGTGGAGACGTTCGACGCTGTCTTCGTCTGTAACGGGTGAGCCTTATTTTGTAAATCTGAATTGACAGGTTTCCATTTTTCCATGAAAATACATTTTTTTCATTTTCTGTAAATAATGTTAGTTTTCCTTGTGTAAAACAAAGATATTTAATAATTGAGTCTAATTCATTGGTAAGTCACTAAGAGGGCCATTAAAATATCACTAATGTCAAACACAGTAAAGTCAACACCAGAAATGTGGAACGTGCTACAAATAATGCTAAAACACTCCGTACACTTCACGTCCTATCTCCAAGTGACTGTGGCACAAAATGAACATCATTTACTGGAAACAGTTAAGAGAGCATGATTCGGTTTATACGCAAACTGAGCCTTTCGCTACACCGTTAGATCGAGTTACTCCTAGACAGAAATGAAACGTGATCTCAGACATGACACAGTTACACTGTGCTGGGGCTACTTGAATGGGACCAGGTTCTCCCAAACCATTGTTACCTGCCATGATTTCAACGGGAGTTTCTCCCCCACATAGAGGCAAAGTTAACCAGGCCTATACGTGGAGACTGACATGCCACGGGAGTGAGATTCTCGTGTGCAGAAAAACTCAAATCTGCTATTCTTTCTTTCTAAATCTATACCCAGGTTTACTTTTTTCTTCTTATTAATTCTAGACATCCCCAAAGCCGAATGTCTGATCTCCCTACCCCGAAATGCCTCGGACAGCCTCCACCATTTCGGAAAAAAAACTAAAACAGATTTCACCACGCCCTCTAGCTGATAAACCAGCGTAAAAATGGCGGCCGCAATAATACACTAGAGAATGACGGGCGTTACCTGGCCTTTTATAGGCCAGTCTTTCTCATACCATGTCTATGTGGTATGGGAAATAAAAGAACTCTCACCTCCGTAAATGTGTAGAGGTGAGATTTCTACCTAAGTTCATCACATAGATTTGATCACCACCCTTGTGGTGTAAAAGAACCTTGAGAAAATCTGGTAAGAACCTGTATTGGTTAACTGGACGTTAAATCAAACCAACCAACCAACAAACAAACAAAACTGGCCTTATATGTGAGTGGGCAAGTACGCCAGGCTTCCCGGCTACAGCCTGTAGTGCAGTCAGTTTCCACCAGATGGCGTGTTCCATCGTTTTACTGATTTACACTTGATTGATTGCAGTCATTTCGCCATTCCACTGGTGCCCGACTTACCTGGTCAGGATGAGTTCACGGGCCGGATCCAGCACAGCCACAACTACCGCCACCCGGAGGACCTCTCGGGGCAACGCGTGGTGCTCCTGGGCGCCGCGTCCTCCGGGCAGGACATCACCCTCGATCTCGCGCCACACGCTAGCAAGGTCTGGTATCATATTATATTTGTATATTATCATATACCTGTGGTCATGTTATATTTATTTGTTATCGTATACCTGTGGCCGTGTTATATTTGTATATTATCATATACCTGTGGTCATTTTGTATTTGTATATTATCATATACCTGTGGCCACGTTATATTTGTATATTATCTTACACCTGTGGCCGTGTTATATTTGTATATTATCATATACCTGTGGCCACGTTATATTTGTATATTATCTTACACCTGTGGCCGTGTTATATTTGTATATTATCATATACCTGTGGCCACGTTATATTTGTATATTATCTTACACCTGTGGCCGTGTTATATTTGTATATTATCATATACCTGTGGCCACGTTGTATTTGTATATTATCTTACACCTGTGGCCGTGTTATATTTGTATATTATCATATACCTGTGGCCACGTTATATTTGTATATTATCTTACACCTGTGGCCATGTTATATTTGTATATTATCATATACCTGTGGCCACGTTGTATTTGTACATTATCTTACACCTGTGGCCGTGTTATATTTGTATATTATCATATACCTGTGGCCGCGTTGTATTTGTATATTATCTTACACATGTGGCCGTGTTATATTTGTATATTATCATATACCTGTAGCCACGTTGTATTTGTATATTATCTTACACCTGTGGCCGTGTTATATTTGTATATTATTATATATTACCTGTGGCCATGTTTTATTTGGGAGCACTCACTTCTGCAACAGTTTGCAATAAAAGCCCACATAACAAAATTGATAAAAGAGAATCTTGCCTTTCGCACCCAGGTGTACCTGTGCCACCGGAAGGCGCCTCTCCGGTCGTCTCTGCCGGAGAACGTGGAGCAGAAGTCCGGTGTGCGGAGTTTGCGGGGCAGCACGGTGCTGCTGCAGGACGGGGAGGAGCTGACGGACATCGACACGGTGCTGCTGTGTACGGGGTACAGGTACACCTTCCCCTTCCTCGCCCCGGACTGCGCGCCCAGCGTGCATGACGAGCGCGTGCACCCCGTCTACAAGCACATCGTCCACGCGCAGTGGCCCTCCCTCTTCTTCATCGGGCTCTGCAAAGTAGTTCTCCCCTTCCCTCAATTTGACTGCCAGGTAAGCAGTTCATCTAGTCAACCCTTTAAGGACGCATGATGCCATTCCATGCTTTTTGAATTTATTAGCGGGTGGACGGTTGGTCTTTGGGTTATGGCTATAGCCTACTGTAGTACACATGCTTGTAGTCACTAGGCGACCTGACCACGTTTTTGATTTTTATAGCTAACTAAGTACAGATAGGTGCTAGGAAGTGGAATTTAGATTCTATATTTACAGAGATATTCAAATATTTGTGTTAAAAAAGTGGGGAAGATTTTTGGGTGAAATAGGCATTCTAAATCTTGTTTACTCAATATTGATTTACAGTGAGCATTGGTGTAACATTTACCATCTTCATAAGTGGCACTGACAATTGCTTACATCCTAGGAAGCATCATTATTTATGTAAAAATATATTTGGCATGATATTCATGTATTTTTGCTTAATTTCCTAATATGGTGGAGTGGGGGATCCGCCATCTTTGAAAGCACATGGCATTGTAATACAGCCAACTTCCACTAGGGGGCCCTTTGGTTCCTATCACTCTCCAAGCATTGGCACATGCCTCATACCTATATCCTTAAAAGAACTCTAAACATCTGGTTGGAGCTCAGCCTCACTTTAAACATGGAGGAGCCTGTAGTATGGCCAACTAACACTAGATAGCATCATAACTTATAGGCTTAGACTTGTATTTGTATTGAGATTTGAATGTGTCCATCCGCTAATTTGGCCTTTAGGGGCCAACAATTCTATTTTAAGATGCACACTGCACTCTTGATTCTGACTGTGATGTTCGTAGGTGCGGTTTGCGCTGGCCGCCCTGGAGGGGACCATGGAGTTACCGTCTCGCGCGGAGATGGAGAGAGACATTGAGGAGGACTATGCATGGCGGTTGGCGCAGGGCATGCCGCACCGCCACGCGCACCACATGGGCGACCTGCAGTGGGCCTACAACGACATGCTGGCGGGGCTGGCGGGGTTCGAGGCTCTGGATCCCGTGGTACCCGCGCTCTACGGGCATGTGCACGTCAAAAGGAGGAGTATCCTGCAGGAATACAAGAAACTGCAATTTAAACTCACCGGGCCGGACACCTTCATAGAAGTGCCATCAAAACACCCAGTTAGTAACGGGCTCGGGTAGAAAATATAAATCTATTCTGAACTCTCTATGATTAATCAGTATTGAACCCTCAGAATGTTGAAATAGAGGTACCCACACCTGATCCACACATGACCCAGACAGGACCTACACATGACCCACACATGACCCACACATGACCTACACATGACCCACACATGACCCACACATGACCCACACCTGATCCACACATGACCCACACATGACCCACACACGACCTACACACGACCCACACATGACCCACACATGACCCACACACGACCCACACATGACCCACACATGACTTATGTGAGAGTGTTTCATAATCTTTGAATGTCAGTCATTTTTAGTTATACAGAAATGTCAGTTTGAGATAAATATTTTCCTGTTTGACATTTAATCTGCTTTAATCTGCTTCCGTGGTGGCAAAGCGGTGGGTGTAGGAGTGTTTACTGAATCGCTCAGCCCCGTCTACCTACATGACATTTAATCTGCGTTAATCTGATTCCATGGTCGCAAAGCGGTGGGTGTAGGAGTGTTTACTAAATCGTTCAGCCCTGTCTACCTACATGACATTTGATCTGCTTTAATCTGATTCCGTGGTCGCAAAGCGGTGGGTGTAGGAGTGTTTACTGAATCGCTCAGCCCCGTCTACCTACATGACATTTAATCTGCGTTAATCTGATTCCATGGTCGCAAAGCGGTGGGTGTAGGAGTGTTTACTAAATCGTTCAGCCCTGTCTACCTACATGACATTTGATCTGCTTTAATCTGATTCCGTGGTCGCAAAGCGGTGGGTGTAGGAGTGTTTACTGAATCGCTCAGCCCCGTCTACCTACATGACATTTAATCTGCGTTAATCTGATTCCGTGGTCGCAAAGCGGTGGGTGTAGGAGTGTTTACTAAATCGTTCAGCCCCGTCTACCTACATGACATTTGATCTGCTTTAATCTGATTCCGTGGTCGCAAAGCGGTGGGTGTAGGAGTGTTTACTGAATCGCTCAGCCCCGTCTACCTACATGACATTTAATCTGCGTTAATCTGATTCCGTGGTCGCAAAGCGGTGGGTGTAGGAGTGTTTACTAAATCGTTCAGCCCCGTCTACCTACATGACATTTAATCTGCTTTAATCTGATTCCGTGGTCGCAAAGCGGTGGGTGTAGGAGTGTTTACTGAATCGCTCAGCCCTGTCTACCTACATGACATTTAATCTGCCTTTATTACATTATCTCGTTGATAAGAGAACAGAACTATTTAACAGGACACATTACATAGTTCAGGTAACCTATTACCATAGTATAGCATTCCACAAGAAGTGAAGTCTTCACTTTCATGCTACATTCTTGATGTTAAAGAACAACTAACTACAATAATTATAATAATAATAATAATAATTTTACTAGTCTAGGGTGCTGAACATGTCAAGTGAGAAAAGGCCTGCTTTGTAACTTGTACATATATTGACTACATATAACTGGTGTTCATGCAAAAAAAAATGTTAACATTTGATAACTAGTTAAAACATACTTACATGATTTCTGTTTGGTAATTCGTCTTATGAGTATATATTCGACCAGTGTGAAATACAACATTATCAGAGAGTAGAGGTTTTAACAAATCATGCCTGGCTGAACCAAAACACTGAGGATTGAACTTGAGGAACTGCATGAAGACCCGTAGAAGGTTAAATTACGCAGTGTGTTTTGATTGCGTGAGTGATCGCACGAGGCACGGCTCAGTGAGAACTTACTGACGTCACGTTCGTTGTCAAGTTGATATCTTGTCGGAGCGATGTGATCCTGGCAGCTGATTGGCTCGTTCATTTTGAGGTCATCAATGACTGCCAGGTAACACCTGTGGCACAGTTTTTAACTTTATGTGATGACCCGTTGGGTATTTCTAAACTGTTAATTTTATGGTGAAAACTAAAACCAGGGATGAGTTGAACATGAGTGGATAATTGGAGATGATGGAAGAAAGTCCGGTTGCTGATATTAAAGTTCAATATGTTTTTGCCCGTGAGTATGGAGACCGGAATGAAGTCTGAACTTACAAATTAACTGAGAAGTCTTCACCAATAGCTTTGAAGCTATTACCATTGTGCTGTTTTTACATAGCAGTAGCTATACTTGCGATGGGAACTGTCCAATCTAGTCAGTTTCATTTGATTTTCAATTGTTTTAAGTTGTTGGGTGTTTCGTTTGCTTATTGATAATTTGCAGGAAGTATATTCAAGGTTCATTTACAGCAAGCAGGTTTGGTCATTAATTGGTATAATGCACAATGGTTATGGCTGTGAATAATATAAAAAAAGTCCAGAATAGGTGATGAGAAGTTGGAAACAATAAAACAGACCCAGGACTGTATCCATCAGGAGGTGAGAGGCCTGACTTGTAACAGGCTGAGGTCCTCCATTTGTCCTGACTGTGCTACATTTTGGGAGTGCTTCCAACAGGTGGCTTCATATTAATATATATTGTGTGGTATTGGCAAAGAACCTAAAGAAATATCAAACGACAGCTCACCAGAATAGTTAGAATAATTCAGATCAAGGTCTGTAGTGTATTTAAATGAGATCAGCTTGAATTGCTGAGTCATCATTGTTAAAGATAAATAAACTGTGATATGAAAATGAAAACTAACAAAATGTGATTGTCAAATGTGTTGATCAATTACTAAGTTTTGAGTTCCCTAGCCATGGCTTTCTTGAAAGTTAACCCAGTCTGGGCTTTCTGAGTATCGGCATTCGGGGTGATCCGGATATAGATTCCCCGGTATGCACTGCTCTTCATGATTTGAAGTGGTGCTCCCTGTGTCTAACTTTCTCATCACTCCTAGTTCCTCCAATCGTTGTGTAAGAATATTACATCTGAGCCTAAATATCAAAGACCTTATCTTAGAGGATGTGAAGGAGACACCACCAAAATACCACCTACAGCCCAGAGTATGGTGGAGATCGTCTTCTTCGTCTGGTAGCACGGAGCTGATGAGCTGGAGAAATGGTACGCGTGGCTAAACGACAATACCATTAAATTCACCAGATTAACCTCAAAGATGAAGAAATCCTTCTTAGACACTCTCATCAAGAGAGGTAGAGAGGGACCTGCACGTGAAACCTAAAGATTGAGAACCCATCTGACACTCCTGGTGTGATGTAATGAACTGTGCATCCAATTGTAAAGTTGGTCTTGGTTTCTATGTGAAGAGGTTAGTCATCAAAATTGTCCGTATTCATTAGTATAAAAAGTGACTGCATTAAGACAGCCACCATTTTGTAGCAGCTCCTCCCTGTCTTGATGTTGTCTGTATGGCAGCCATGTAGTGAATGGCAAGTTTATCCTCATTATTGCTTGCTCTAGTTCCAGGTCTAGCCATATGGGGGCAGGACATGCTGACATGAAATCTGAGTTGTCAGTGACATGAGCGACCCTCCTGGCATGTGCGACAGACCAGAAGGAGACTGGTCAATTCTCATTGGCTTTTGGTTCAACAGCCAATCACAGCACAGAGCTTGCAAACTCAACCTGCAGCAAGATGCCACCTGCTGTCTGTATATAAGCTGAAGAATCTGTCATTAAAATCAGTTGAATTTGTTGACTCAGAGTAGTACATAATATAGTACTCTGTTCGAATTCTTACTCCCTTACTCCTAAGATCTGCACCTAGCTAGTCAAGGCCCCTAGACTGGAGCCATTGGAAGATGGATTGGTTGTAATCCAAACGAGCCCCCACTATAAATAAAAGCTTTAAAGATATATCGAAAAAAACCAAACTGTCTGCTGGGGTGGACAGCAATTACCAATGTGTTCCAGGGAATCAAAGCATATTCCCCGCAGGAGGAAGTTGGACAACCTCCTTATAGTACTCATCCAAAAAACAAATGATGGTAAAATAAAAACCAAATTCAGACTCAGCTCGGCAAGTTGACAACTGAGAATATCAAGAGAGGCAGTGCGACAAAAAATGTAACAGACCAGACCCAGTGTGGTATCAAAAGAGGGCGTGAGAGCACAAGGGAAACTTCTGCCTTCCATGCCAACAAAAAGTAAAAAGAGGGCCAAAAGGGTTATAACAACTTTTAAAGCCAATACCCACTGAACGATTTCGTTTCCACCGATTAACTCCCTGAATCGGCAGGGTTATTTAACTTGTCTCAGGCAAATATGTACATCGCGTCGACTATTACCACAACGTTTATGGCAGCCATTAGCATGAGTTAATCGTAAGCAAATTCTGTCCACACTGGACGACGGACTGCGTTAATCGTGAGCGATTTAGGACCACCGATAAAGGAACAAGTAATAAATCTCAGTATATGGGAGTTAAATCGGTGAGCTGGCCTCAGTCTGTGTGTGGCATGGGCATTTCTGCTCACCCAGCGACTAATTAAGGGCCATAATTGGTAGGAACCACGGGGGGTATTTCTTAAGTTCCGTTGTCAGGGACAACGGGAAGGAACACGTTCCTTAATTTATCGGTCCCGATTTCGGAACATTGGACTGCAATTTGTCGGCGACAAAGGTACATCGCCATGGGGGGGATTTCTGTAGGGGGGTGTCACATTGGCCGACACATTTTCTAGGCCTCGCCTGAGCTTACGATTGTTCTTTTGTCGCCGAGAAAGGAACATTCATGTTCCGAAATCGTACAGTGTGTATTGGCTTTAACTGGCTTAGATTCCAGGGGGCCGTTTTACTAGTAGGGGGGTCAAAGCGAGAGGTAGGACTGGAACAGTGACACCAACAGTGGCACCAACAGTGTCAAGCCTAAATTCGCGTTTTATCAGTGGTCTCGCTATTGAGGTGAGACCAACTCTCACTGTTGGCACAGGTCTCGCTATGCACACATGTTTGACGTTCAAATTTATTTGTCGACAGGCCGCGATGACGTGGAATTCCACCCACTTCCCATAGGAATTAAGCGATGAAACTTGAGCACGAGTTAGGTATATATATAACCTATAATCGTACCAAATATGAAGACGAACGGCCATACTGTTCCGAAGTTATCGGCGTTTGAATTTCTTCACTCCCTCCATAGTGCGGCGGGGTTTCGGCTGTTCTTTTTGTCTCCCCCCGGAGGCCGGCGGGAAGTGCTCGACACTGGCCACCAGAGCACGACAAAATCCAAACGCCAATATCTTGGGAACGGCGTGGCCGATTTTCTTCATATTTGGTACGATTATAGGATATATGTATACCTTACTCGTGTAAAAATTTCATTGCTTAAATCTCACGGGAAGTGGGTGAGAGTATTCTATACACGTAACAAACGACAGGGTAGACCCTGTCGCTTACAGCGGCTCCACAGCGGCAGTAACAGCGACAGCCACTTTACTGATGAAACGGGCTCTGCCACTGTTGCTGTCGTTCGCTTCGCCAGTGTCGTTCACGCTTGGTTGCACCTACTAATGAAATGCAAACTGTCGCTATGTTGCCACTGTTTCCAACAGCGATACCTACACCTCCTAGTGAAACGGCTCCCTGGTAATGGAATCACCACAGAATCTCAAAAGAGTATCTCCTTTTGTCATCCATAAGGCAATAAACCCACAGGATGACAAAGAGATCAAAATATCAAAAATGGCAGCAGGTAATTTGCTGGTGGAGGTAGGCAAAAAACATCAAAGCCTCAATCCTTCCTTAAACAGAATTCCAGTGAAGGTTAGCCCACACAGATTCCTGAACAACTCCAAGGGAGTAATAAGATGGCGGGATCTGGAGGGCACACCTGAGGATGAGATAGCAGAGGGTTTGGCCCAATATGGAGTGACGGAGGCCAAACAAATTAAGATAAAAAGAAATGGCCAGGTCATTGAAACAAATGCATATATTCTGTCCTTTGACACTCCGCACCCACCAGAAAAGATCAAGTGTGCTTTATGAAATTCTGAAAGGAAGTCCATATATGCCAAACCCTATGCGCTGCTATAGATGCCAACATTTTGGCCATGAAGACACCTGTGGAAAGTGTGGTTCACGAGCATACAAGATAAAGAAGTGCAAGGATGACCCCCACTGCACAAACTGTGCTGGTGCCCATCCTGCCTCCTCAAAGAACTGCAAAAAGTTTAAAGAAGAAAAGGAAATCAAAAAGATCCGGATGGAACGTAAGATTTCCCTCAAAGAGGCACGTTCAATCATGCGAGCAACAACTGCTCCTCCATTTTCTGTGAGCTAAAAGACCAAGCTCCATAGCTCCACAGGAGAAACCACACCCCTCCATTCAGACTAAACTGTCTGAAAAATGCTGTTAACCATCTCAAGGCTGTCAAGACACAAAAACATCAGGGTCACAACCAAATGGGCAACATCTGGATGGTGAATATGCCAAGAAAGCAACATCACCACCACAGGCTGCAAATAAGCCAATGCCCAAAATCAACAGGGAAAACATCAAAAAGAAAAATGATGAGATTGCCAAGAGACTTGGATCACCACCTACCAAAACAACATCTATGGTGGTGCTGACCAAACAAAAGACACCAGTCAAGAAAGAGACCATTATTCAATGGAATTGTCAGGGCTTCAGAGCCAACAGGGAAGAAATAGAACTCATCTGTTCTGACCATTCCCCTGTTGCACTCTGCCTCCAAGAGATTAAATGTAAAGAAGAGAAAAACATCTCTCTGAAAGGATATACAACATACATCAAGGTGCCAGACCCACAGAACCCTATTGGAGGAATGGCAGTCATGGCAGATAACAAATACCCCCGGTCTGAGGTACATTTGGAAGTGAAACTCCAAGCTGTGGCTGTTAAACTGACAGTTAACAGCCCTCTCATGCTTTGTTCCATCTATCTACCTCCTGGACAAAGGGTAAAATATAAAAGTCATCACCCAACTCCCTACGCAATTTATCCTTATGGGTGACTTTAATGCCCATAACACCATATGCGGGTTTCACAAAGCGTTACGCCATGTAAACAAACATATCTTGTTAACCCCTTTTGAGACATCTGGGTTTCTCAAATCGTTACGCCACGTCAACAAACATATCTTCAAAACACCATATGGGGCTCAAACAGGATTGATGAAAGAGGAAAACTGATGGAAAAATTCCTAGATAAACACTCACTGTGCTTATTTAACACAAAAATATCAACATATCTCCACCCTCCAATAGGTACATACAGCTCTATTGACCTGTCACTATGCCATCCGACCCTGTTTGCAGACTTTAGATGGAGAGGGCACACTGATCTCTGTGGAAGTGATCACTTCCCTATAGTGTTCCCTAAATTTCTGGGAATGATTTTTGACGACAAACTATGAACATAGAATATGTTAGGAAAAAATGTCAAAAAGCCCTGAATCTACTGAAGGTCCTCTACAAGTTGGGGGGCCAATAGAGGGATCTTGAATACTCTCTACAAAGCCTACATTCAATCAAGATTAGACTATGGATCCATTGTTTATGGGTCAGCCAGCAAAAGGTATCTGGACAGACTGAAACCAATCCAGAACCAAGGCCTTAGACTTTGTCTTGGAACATTCCGAACCTCTCCCAAAAAGAGTTTGGAAAAAGAGGCTCTGATACCACCACTTGAGCTCCGCAGAGAGAAATTATCTCTACAGTATGCAATCAAGACAAAGGTAAACTCGAGAAACCCCACACATGAGACAATAATCAAAAAGAATAACCAGAGACTATTTGAGAACAAACCAAGAGTAGCCTCACCATATGCTACTTCCAACAGAAGTCTCTTGGAGAAAACAAACCTCCCTCTGAGTGATCTGAGGGAGCTAACTCCACCAAGTGCACCTCCCTGGCTGGAGAGTAAACCTGGGATTATTCTTGATCTAAGTAATAACAAAAAGGTGAAAATAGCACTTAACAGTTAAAAACTGAACTCAAAAAGAGAGGGAAGCACCACAAAGAGTACATTCCCATATACACTGATGGGTCAAAAGGAGGACAGAAAGTGGGCTTTGCTGTCCATACACCATATGGTAAACTGACTGCAGGATTACCTGGCCAGGCCAGTATTTTCATGGCAGAGACTCAAAATCATGTCTTCAAAGTATCCTCCAATACTCTCAGACAAACCCTTTGGTAATAGAAGTTTGAGAGAGGATTACCATTTTGAAGAAAAGAAAGAAGGACATACTTCTATGCTGGCTACCAAGCCACATAGGAATTGACGGAAATGAAGAGGCAGACAGAGCAGCAAAGAAAGCTCTGAAATTGCATACCGGTACACGGAAAATTCCACACACGGATATGACAGCTCCAATAAGAGAAATGACAATGAATAAATGGCAATCTGACTGGAACAAGCAAATAAGAAACAAACTGCATACCATTCACTCAACTCTGAATGGGAGGAGAAACTGTGGGGAATTAAGTCGTAGTGAACAGGCGAAGTTGACCCGTCTGAAAATAGGTCACTCCAGACTTGCACATGAATATCTCCTGAAAGGGGAACATCCCCCAATATGCCAAGCATGCAATGTACCAATCACTGTTCAGCATATTCTGCTGAACTGTAAAAGGGTACAAGTAAATAGAAGACAGTATAGTGAAAATATTGTTTGAAACTATTCCAAAGATATTATCATGTTTTTGAAAGAGATAAATCTCTTTGATTCTGTGTAAAATATTTGAAAATATTGAAAAGAATTGACTGAAATAAGTCTACAAAAGTGAAAAGCTAAATCATTGATAGTCCCTATATACCCTCAGGGACCCCTGGGATGTTAAACCACAAACAAACTTAAAAACGATTATATAATCAATACAATATGCAGATTTTCAATGTTTGAAAGGGGGCAAGTTGTATATAATTTTCATTATAAGTTGGATGTAATTTTCATTATAAACAAGGACATACAAACATATTTCAAATCCCTGGAATAATCTGCTATTTAATTTTCATTATCAATTATCACGAGCTCACATCTGCCTTTTACAGTTATTTTACCCTCAGAAATCTAAAGTAAGAAAATGAATAATTACAATAGCATTTACTTTTTCTGGTTTTCATCTGGTTCTACAATGAAAGTTTCAGGGCCAGTTATCATAAAGTTTTTCTTCCTGAAGTTCCGGATATCTGTTGCATAGAGTTGCCTTACATGCCTGTGCAACTTATAAATCACAGGCGGCACTGGCTCAAAACCAGCTATCTCTGCCAGCATATCAATATAGACTTCCTGCCATTGATACAAATAGTGAGCACATCGAGAGCCTATCCCCTGAGCCAGTCGCCACCGGTAGTCCTCCTCTATGTCCGTCTCCATTTCCTCCAGGGTTGGCAGCTTCACAGTTCCATCCAACACAGCCACAGCAAACTTTGCCTGCAGGTAAAACAATGGATGAGAATCTCTTGCCGTTTACCTTATAGTATCGGTAACTCTCACTTCTATCACTTATTCATAGTAGTGTAGTAGATGTCTTTGAGCACGTATGATTTAGCTACTAACTTCCGGCTGACCTGCTTGCAGAACGGAAGTGGTGTTGGGTCATAGAAATGGAGGGTTCTGATAGGTTGAAAGACTGGAACTGGTATTATATCGGTAAACTTATGCATACATTAACCTACTTTTTGGATTGAATACATTAACCTTTGCATACAGTGAATTCATGCTGAATCATATATGCTCAAAGATACCTACTCTACTACTGTTCTTGATTGGTGACTAACAATTGAGATGCAGTCTGACTGGCTTTTGCAATTGTGGCTACATCAGGCAGCAGTTGAAATCATGCCACCTCAGTGTACCCTGTATAATAAGCCTTCCAAAAGTCTCAATACACCCAGATTCCTTAAAAGTAATTAATGAACAATAGGCAATTGCTTCTCTATTGCACCTGATAAGACTTTGTAAGATTCAAAACCATTAATTATCAAGGACTGCCGAAATGAAGCTGGGGGACTTCAATAATTTTTGTGTGACTTAAATACGTATATGCGATTTTACTTTATATGAAAGCTTACTAAATTGTAGATCCCGCATCTCCTTCCTTTCCGAATACATAGTGAACCAACCTATACGGTAAACCCATAGGTGGCAACTGTCTAACTTCACCGTAACAGAAAAATCTAGCTTTCGGGAAGTGCAGAGCATAGCTAAAGAACCGGCGGACTTCTATAATTGTATAGGGAACATCTACCTACATCTAAATTTCAGAGGAAGCTCAGAAAACCAAGAATCATCCTAAGCTCTGAACTATCTGATGACTGAAGATATATTTTGATTACACCTCTTCCCCACAGGAATTAGATTAATTATATCAATTTTATGAATAAGACTTACGACTATTGCAGAGTTTGCATACCTGAGAGTGGAAATTGGAGAATAGGGCGATGCCTTCACAAAGCCCAATAAATGCGAGAGTTGGCCACTTGGTATGGATGATGTGTTTGTAAGTGGAGAAAACACGCCCAAGTTCCACATGAACACCACACTCCGGGGACAGGAAAGGGAAGTTATAATTGTAGCCAGTGCAGAGAATGATCACATCCACTTCTTTTAGTTCCTCGTCATCTTCTAATATTACTGATGAACCACATAGGGCTTTGATTCCCATCTTCTCTTCCACATTAGATGGTAGTGTGTAGTTTTTACGTTCCTTTCTATGGCAAAGGTATACCTTGTGTGCAAAGAGAGTCAGAAGAAAGATTAAGGTTGGCAGTAAGCATAGATTATCTTATTTATGTGGGTTCCTATTTATGTAGGTTTTTATAATATTTTTGTATCTACATGTGTTTCTATACCATATGCATGCATCAAATTGCAACATCTCACGAGATAATACTTATAGAATGTATCAACGTGGACCTCCATAGCATAAAATTCCCCAGAATTATTAATCATAAGCTGTATTAAAAAGTATACATACTAATAAGTTGGTAATATGTGATGTTTACTCTATTTAAAATACTCCAATGGTGGTTTATCATCTGATTGATCATACATCTAGTAATAATATCTCTTCCTTGGTACATAGGCATGCATTTTTTTTTTACAAAATACAATAACAAAGAATTTGTCCAATATGATGCATCGCCTCACCTGGCTGGCATGTGATGCCACATCAAACATAATATCTTCTCCAGAATACTTTGCACCAAGACAGACAACACAAAGACCTGAGAATCGTTCTGGACGACGGTAGTCACGGCTGTGCAGGATATGCCCAGTAAATGTCTCCTGACCAACTATCTTTGGCATGAATGGAAAGGAACGGTGACTGAAAGTTGCCCAGATTTATACATGTTGAATACAGCAGAGACTTCAGACAAAGATATCGACAGATCATTCAGCATCATGCCTACAACTTGAATAATGCTCTGGCCTAGCAACTGGTATTAGATATATATATATAGTATTAAGTACTAAAGAGGTATCAGTTACGCTTCTCTCAGGAATAATCAGTATCTAATTGAATTATTACTCAATGAAGTATTGACAATCAGAATGGTGGACACTTGTTTTATTGTAGTTGTGGTTTATGATTGAATCCTTTCTCACCCATTACAAACAAAGACAGCATCAAATGTGTCCACTGTAGTCTTAGATGCATGATGATCACGAAATGTAATTTCCCACTCAACTTTGGCATCTGATGTTAGAGGGCGCACCTTCTCCACACTCGTGTTAAACTGTAATAAGATCCAGAGTGTTGACTATGAGGAGTATATGACCATGTAGATCAAATCGTGGTAATGATGTATTTATCATTCTACATTCCAGAATTAAGTTATCAAAGGAAAGCCAAAATCTGCTGATCTTAATGCTAGGGACTCTTTTCCATATATTGTTGAATCATATTAAAAAGCCAACTAGATTTCTATGTCCCATGAATAACTACAAAATACTATGAAAGACCTGAATACCTGAATTCTAACTAACAAAAGCCTTGTACCAATAAATGATAGTTACCTTTATGATCTTTCTGATGTTGAAATGGTCAGTAAAGTCATTGAGGTATGAGGTCACCTGCTGATGATTTAAAAAAGTAGGTGAAGGCTCCATCAATGGGAAATCAGGAAACTGCATTAATTGTTTGGGTAAATTTGACCTTGAAGCATAAATGAAAGGGGTACCATTAACACACGTGCATAGCCTAAAAAGGAGTAAGATTGTTGTTGACCTAGTATATATTTTCTATGAACTGTAAAATCATATCTATAGGTGTATGCACTACATGATGAACATTTTAGAAATGCACAACAATATGGTTTCTATAACAAGGTAAAGTAGGATGTTATTGATATTGGGTTTGTATAATAGAGAGAACATTATGCCATGGTTGTACTACAGATGTAATGAAGTTGAAGGTCTGCCTCATTGGTACATTCTTTACATAATGTTTCATGTCGTCTTGTCTAGTATGGTTGTTCTATAAATAGACCCACCTGAGATTGGCATACATGGAGCTATGGACAGGTCTCCCATCACGGCTTGTCTCCTCAGTGTAGACCCATAAACCACCGACACACGATGCCTGCTCGAAGGCTACTACCTCAAACATGGCTGGATTGACCGTGAGATGGTGCAGGCTGGCAAGTCCAGCTACTCCCGCCCCGATCACAGCCACCTTTAGCACCATGGTGCTGCTATATCCAGTTGAGAGGAGTATTTAAAACTGCGTGTGTGATTTCCAGGAGCTGTGTGTATAGCTAGTATAGCAAGCAGAGTCAGTCCACATTGTAACCACCCATAACCTATGTCCTACATGTCTTCTCAACCTTGACCATTTTGAATCATAGTCTATGCTGCTACCATGACCAGATATCCTGTTGTAAAGTTCTGGCCTATACATCCCTATCAGGGCCAAATTCTCTACATTACCCCTTATCCCTGGATAAAGAAAGAGAGGCTGGAGTTGGGCGGATACAATTTTATTGAATTTCATATAGACCTTATTGAAGGAAATATTGATAAGGAATCATTAATATGATTGAATAATAAAATAATGAATAATTGACTGCTGGAATAATATGTCAATTATTATAAGTATATATATAGGTATAAAATATAATGAAATAAGTATATAAAGTTATACAATATAATGAAAAATAAAAATAGCCAATGAGCCATTAGAGAGATAGGAGGGGGCTGGAGAGATAGAAAAGGAGAGAGTATTTATAGATTGAATGAGGGACAGGTTCACTGCCTGGGAGTTGGTGTCAACGATGTAAGAATGGTGGGAGTTGGGACGCCTCCGGCCATATCGACAGTTCAGGCATTCCCACCTGGAACGCCTGAGTTGTAGCTGCCTTCCTGAGGCTGTGCAGTGTATATTTTTTGGGCGGGTGGCCTGCAATATAAACGAGTTTGTCCCATTCCTTGGTCAGAGTGTGTGAAGTGATGATGGACCTGTCCTCGAGCATCAGGAGAGCGTCCTTGTCTGAACCCGTAGGGCCGCCTCTACCATCTGAGTTATATCCTGGGGCCTGTTTTTCAGACAGCGACGTCTTTATTTGTAGTAATCACAAAAGAGTGACCAGTTGGGCGACCAAACCAGTGATCATGACCAAAAAGTGTTCCTGAGACCCAGTCACTATTCAGCTGAAATTTGGGAATTAGATAAAACAGATATAGACAATTCATCGCAGTAAATATTGTTTCATTTGATAAAGTGGAAGTGTATAAAATGAAATATGCCACCATTTGGGCTAAATGGTCACAACTCTGGAACCCAAAACCGTCACCACAACTCTTTACCCCTGAAAGTGGTCGCACATGTTATGACGTCGCATCTCTGGAACCCAAAGGTCTCCAAATGGTCACTAACTGGTCACTATAGGAAAGAGTCACGACTAAAAAAACAGGCCCCTGGACTGGGCAGAACCTCAGATCTGGGACCTGGGATCTGTTTCACTAGTTTCGTGACATGTCTAGATGGCGTCTAGATGGTGTGCACGGTTTCATAAGAACTAGACATTAGACTTTGTTTTGTCCGTTCTTGCTTGCACTGTTGGTGCCGCTTTTCATGTCTGTCTAACACTTTTGTCACAAAACTAGTGAAACAGGTCCATGATGTGTAGATTTGTCTAATTCTTATCTTTAGGATCTGTCTTTTCCTAAGGGCAGCTACTTGTGTTGTCACAAAACTAGACAACCCCAATGTCTGTATGATGTCACAGACATGTCATGAATCTAGTGAAACAGGGACCTGCTGAAGTCTGTAACATGACAACCTTCCTTTCTCCCACTTGTTGAAGATTTGAGGTGCCAGGCCAGGCCATACCCACCAAACACAAATACATTCTAGCAAGGTAAATTTACTTATTTATTTGGGAGAATTTACATAATTTTCTATGTAGAAGGAACCTAGAAATGTTCTGATTTACTTACGTCTGTCAAACGTTTGGTAGGTTTATGTAAATTTACGTTTCTAAACTACATGAATCTATGTAAATATATCAATAGAGCAATACATATTTTTATGTACATGGTAGGTAAAACAGTTATGTTCTTGACTCATAGTAGTACAGAGGAGATCTGTGTTTGAGTTCTTACTCCCTTCTCTTAATCTACTTTTTATGCAAGTAAGGCTCAAGACTTTTCCCTAAATCTTACTTATTAATGCCGTCTTTAGGTATCTGTCTCTTGTTACTAATATATGCATATCATTGTGAATGCTTGTTGGGGTAGTTACATATTTTAACCCTTAACTTATATATAGCCAAATATAGGTATATGATACTGATATGTGATCCTCATAATCTATGGAGCAAGGTAAGAACCTTGGGTCTTTATTCTGCTGTCTGCAAACATGAGAGTGTGGAGTTATTGTCAAGACTTGCAGATGTCAATCTGAGGCTAGATATTGAATGGTCCATGAGCCAGACCCTCAATTTCTGGCCATCTGAGGGAAATAATATCAAGAGACGCCACGAGTTTGAGTCTGAGTTTATTTATGCCATGCATTTTGTTGGCTCCATAATTTCACGAGTCGAAGACGAGTGACATTACGGAGCCAACCCCGTTTCCATATCTTTTCAGTATCAGAAAGTAGTGGCATAAACAACACTTTATGTCACTACCCGTGACATAAACAAATCCCATGTTAAGCCTATGGCCTTTTTTATTAGAGGTAGGATAATGCTCTGTACCATCTGAGGGGAATAATGCTCATTGTTATTTTCAGCAAGGTAAACATCTCTGGGGATGGAAAAAAGATGATAGTCTTGTATTCATGGTAGCTTTTTATGTTTTTTTAGTAACTCCACCCCAAAATGAACCTTTCTAAAATCAGCGTCGAGCAAAAGAAGCCATTCCATCTAAAACTACTGGTACTCACTTATTATCAGCTCTATTTTCTTGAAATTTGGGAGGGAAATAGCTGATAATTTCCCCCCTTTTAAAACAGTATAGTTTGTACCTTAGAGGTGCCTAGGGAACCCCTGCCTGGAGAGTACCAACAATCCAAAGGTTCTGATAGTTAAAAAAAATATAATATGATACGACGAGTGGATCACCAGAAAAGTGAAGACCGAACGTTGAATACTTGTACTACCATTGTTCCATTGGTACCCTTCCATCCCATTTCATCTGAATGGGTTTTTCATTATAGCAGCTCTCTTAATCAACTTAAAACCTATTTTTTCATTTTTTTCAGGTTGAAAGACAAAGGATATCTCGATGTACAATGACTCCAGACAAATGTATCAGAATAACTCGTACATATGAGTGATACAATAAACATGAAAAAAAAGCAACAAAAAATCAGTTATCAAAACATCCCTCATATTTACTCTCTTTGATTCTATATGATTTTGTTTTCATAAAAAGTGGTCTGGAAAGTTTTATTGTACATACTCAATTAATGGATAACATGCCAAAATGTGTAGCTTTGAAGAATGTTTAAGCCCTAACAAAATTACCATCAATATCCATGTATTTCAAGTTTGATGTACATCTAACATTTTATTGTTATTGTAGTTACCTCACTACAAAAAAGAAATACTTCTTCAAATCAAGAAATATTTGTTACTCTCAGTGTTTCTGCATATCGGTTACAAATAAATAAAATACATATTTTGTTTACCTGCTGATTATATATGAATTGAGTGGTTTACTTCCCAAGAAATTCCTGGTAACTCACAACAAGATATGTTCCTCGGTATAGAATCATGATTATGGACTCTAAATATTTCTCATTAGTTTTCTTGTTTTTCTCTCTTACAGACATGTCCTACTATAAGATTGAGAACCCATTTGACACTCCTGGTGTGATGTAATGAACTGTGTATCCAATTGTAAAGTTGGTCTTGGTTTCTATGTGAAGAGGTTAGTCATCAAAATTGTCCGTATTCATTAGTATAAAAAGTGACTGCATTAAGACAGCCACCATTTTGTAGCAGCTCCTCCCTGTCTTGATGTTGTCCGTATGGCAGCCATGTAGTGAATGCATGTTTATCCTCATCATCGCTTGCTTTAGTTCCAGGTCTGGCCACATGGGGGCAGGACATGCTGACATGAAATCTGAGTGACATGAGTGACCCTCCTGGCATGTGCAACAGACCAGAACGAGACTGTTTGAGTTCCTACTCCCTTACTCCTAAGGTCTACGCCTAGCTAGTCTTGTCTAATATAAACAATACAATATGCAGTCATTAAATATTTGAAAAGGGGCACGTTGTATGTAATTTTCTTTATAAGTTGTATGTAATTTTCATCATAAATAATGAAACCTAAAGTAAGATTATTAAGAATTACAATAGCATTTACTATTTCTGGTTTTCATCTGGTTCTACAATGAAAGTTTCAGGGCCAGTTATCATAAAGTTTTTCTTCCTGAAGTTCTGGACATCCATTTCATACAAATGCCTTATAAGCGTGTGTAGCTTGTAAAGCACAGGAGGCAGTGGCTCAAAACCAGCAATCTCTGCCAGCATATCATTATAGGGCCCTTGTAAATGAGAAAGAAAATGGCCAAATCGAGGGTTTGCCCCCTGAGCCAGTCGCCACCGGTAGTCCTCCTCTATGTCCGTCTCCATTTCTTCCTGGGTTGGCAGCTTCACAGTTCCATCCAACACAGCCACAGCAAACTTTGCCTGCAGGTAAAACATTGTGTAAAGTTCCTAGGCTATACCATTAGCGGTTCTGCTCCTAGCGGTCGATATACGTTAAATAAGGTTTGGAGTCAACGCATAGATGTTGTAGGTAACAGAATCCAGGTAAGACTGAATGCTCTGGGTTTAATTCGATTCTCTTATATAGCTGTGGAGACGCCTTTGTCTCCAGGTGGGGGACGCCTATACGGGCCGCCGTGTTAGGCGCCAGTTAGCGTCACCTTTGTACCAGCGAGCGCGCCCGCATCTCCAGGAAGTTGGGTTAGCAAACAACCGCCGGACTAAGCCGGGTTCAAAGCGAGGATTATATTTACCACAGGAAGGACCAATTAACCTGGCCAATGTCGGCCATCTTGGATTTGGAGGAAAGAATTCAGAATAGATTTAATATATATAATATAATTAATAATGCTGCTTTTTCAACGCAAAAATACCACAAAGTTAGAATTATCGACTGCAGATCTTTACAATTGGATTAAAATCTCTTGGTGTGTACCTTACAGCATCGTTCCCCTGATACTTCATGTAAAACAGAATAACTGCTGCACTTCTACCACTTGTTCTTAGTAGTATACATGTCTTTGAGTGTGTATGATTTAGCTGCTAACCTCTGGTTGACCTACTTTCAGAATGGAAGTGGTGTGATGTCATAGAAATGGAGCATTCTGATTAGTTGAGAGACTGGAACTAGTATCATCTAGGTCAACTGATGCATACATTAACCTACTTTTGGGGTTGAATACATTAACTTTTGCATACAGTGACTTCACCTAATTGGAGTGTTCTGATTAGTCAAGAAAAAGGAACTAATATTATCACTAGTATTAGTAGCTTAATCATACATGCTTAAATATACCTACTATACTAATGTTCTGGGTTGGTGAATAACAATTGAGATGCAGTCTGACTGTTTTTTGGCAATTGTGGTTATTTTGAGTAGCAGGGAAAGTCATGCCAAACTTTTTCCAACTTTTGCATGCCTGATTGAATAAAAATCTAAGCCTCCTCCTCAGTGTCCCCTGTAACCTCCCTCCAGCCAGGTCATATCCAGATTCCTCAAAACTAATTAATAAACAATAAACGATTGCTTCTCTGTTGCACCTGATGAGAATCCATAAAATTCATAAACCATAAATCAACAAGGAATGCCAAAATGCAGCTGAAGGGGCACTTAGATAATTCTTTATAACTTATATGTGATTTTACTTTACATGAAATGTTAAATACAGATAAAACCCACACATCACACTTACTACCCGACAGCTCCAAGTGCACAAGAATTACCAAAAACTGCACAAAAACACCCCTGGTGTATTACCATACTTTAATCAATGAGTACAGAGAGAGAGAGGGGCATCTCTGGAGGCCTTGTTGGAGGCAGATGTCACCAGCTTATTTTCAGTTGGTCACACTCAGTGGGCGGTGACCTCTCCTGGTGACTACTTGTGATTAGTGTTGGGGCTGGTGGGTAGGGTGAGACAAGGAAAAACTTTAAACAGAATTCTATCAAGCCATTTTCGGTACAACAAAGAAAATGGATTGATAAAGTTCAAGACATCAAGGACTTTCCAGTTACGAATGGGGGTTTACTTCCAGACATTTGACTGATTTTCAAAATTTTCAAAATTTCCAAAATCCTACATACAGCTTATATGTGTTCTCTTTGAGAAGTGGTGGGAGAAGACAGTGCTCAGCTCAGCCTTTTTACCAAGATTTGATCCCCTTTGAACAATCTGCTTAAAATGCATCTTACATTCTTTCTCTGCATTTGACCATGCAATCAAAATGAGATGTCTAACTCCCTTCTTTTTTAAACTGGATACTGGAGACTCCTCCATGGTGAAGGCATGATGACGGCATGCCGCCCTACAGGGGGTGGTTCTATTAGCATGCAGTCCTGGCACAGTTCTCTCTGCAGTGGTTGAGGTGATGAGGTACTAATTGCTGATATGGCAGAGAGAAATTCTCAGATGTTCATCCAGCCTGAGCTGCCTCTCTCTTTCTCTATACTCATAACTTTAATGGAAGACAGCAACAACTCCCAGCCAATAAAATAACGGCGAAAGCAGTGGTCCGACCAAAGTCTGGCCGATGAAAGGGATGATTGTATAGGGAACATCTACCTACATCTAAACTTCATAGGAAGCCCAGATTCACCCTAAGCTCTGAACTATCTGATGACTTAATATATATTCTAACTACACCTCTTCCACACAGGAATTAGACTAATGATATTAATTTTATGAATAAGACACATTTATGACTATTGCAGAGTTTGCATACCTGAAAATGGAAATGGGAGAATGGGGCGATGCCTTCACAAAGCCCAATAAATGCGAGAGTTGGCCTCTTGGTATGGATGATGTGTTTGTAAGTGGAGAAAACACGCCCAAGTTCCACATGAACACCACACTCCGGGGACAGGAAAGGGAAGTTATAATTGTAGCCGGTGCAGAGAATGATAGCATCTACGTCTTTGAGTTCCACGTCATCTTCTAATATTACTGATGAACCATGCAAGGCTTTGATTCCCATCTTCTCTTCCACATTAGATGGTAGTGTGTAGCTTTTACGTTCGTTTCTATGGCAAAGGTATACCTTATGTGCAAAAAGAATCAGAAGAAAGATTAAGGTTGGCAGCAAGCATAGTTTATCTTATTATTGTTGGTCCTATGTAGGTTGTATTCTATATGGGCATCTATATGTATTTCGATACATGTATATGTGCATCCAATTGTAAAATCTCTCAAGATAATACTTATGGAATGAAATATCATGGACCTCCATAGCATCCTAGTCCCCAGATTTATTAATCATAAGCTGTATTAAAAAGTATACATACTAAGAAGTTGGTAATATGTGATGTTTACTCCATCTAAAATACTCTGATGGCGATTTATCACCTGATTGATCATACATTTAAAACGGTAGCATCTCTTCCTCAGTACATAGGCATTTACCAGAGAATTTGTCCAATATAATGCATTACCTCACCTGACTTGCATGTGATGCCACGTCAAACATAATATCCTCTCCAGAGTACTTTGCACCAAGACAGACAACACAACGTCCCGAAAAGTATTCTGGACGGCGGTAGTCACGACTGTGCAGGATCTGCCCAGTAAATGTGTCCTGACCAACTATCTTTGGCATCAATGGGAAGGAATGGTGACTGAAAGTTGCCCAGATTTATACATGTTGAATACAGCAGAGACTTCAAACAAGGATATCATTCAGCGAAATGCCTACACATTGAATAAGGCTCTGGCCTAGTCTGGGTGATTCTAACAGCAACTGGCATTAAATGTATTGAATTGGTTTAAACCTTTGTGCGTCAGAGACAGAGAGTGTTCGAAAAAATTAAATGTAATAAAGTTTATATTCATAAGTACTGAAGAGGTATTAGTCACAATCCTCTGGGGGATAATCAGTATCCAATTAAATTATTACTCAATGAAGTATTGACAATCAGAATGGTGGACACACTTGTTTTATTGTAGTTGTGGTTCATGATGATATCTTTTCTCACCCATTACACACGAAGACAGCATCAAATGTGTCCACTGTAGTCTTAGATGCATGATGATCACAAAATGTTATTTCCCACTTAACTTTGGCATCTGATGTTAGAGGGCGCACCTTCTCCACACTCGTGTTAAACTGTAATAAGATCCAGAGTGTTGACTATGAGGAGTATATGACCATGCAGATCAAATCATGTTAATGTTGTATTTATCATTCAACATTCCAAAAATAATTTATCAAAGGATTGCCAAAGTAGCTGCTGATCCTCTCATGCACAGACTAGGGACTTTTTTTCACATATATTGTTGAATCAATTAAAAACCATCTAGATTTCGATGTCCTATTAATTACTATGAAGTACTGTGAGAGAGAAGGAACTGAATAGCAAATCGAGTGACCTAAACCTAAGTCCTTGTTGGGGAGGCTGTTGATTTTGGCAAGAAAAGGGTTTTAATTAACATTCGACTTGTACCAATAAACAATAGTTACCTTTATGAACTTTCTGATGTTGAAATGGTCAGTAAAGTCATTGAGGTATGAGGTCACCTGCTGATGATTTAAAAAGGTAGGTGAAGGCTCCGTCAATGGGAAATCTGGAAACTCCATCAATTGTTTGGGTAAATTTGACCTTGAAGCATAAATGAGACGGGGTACCATTAACAGGTACATAGCCTAAAAATGACTAAGATTGTTACAGACCTAGTATCAGTTTCTATGAATTGTTTAGAAGGAAACTCTTGAGATGAAAATAACTTGGTCCGTACTCCACCAAGTTTGACCATAGAGTAATTCATGAGGCGAAGCTTAGTGAATTACTCTGTTGGTCAAACAAAGTGGAGTGCAGACCCAAGTTTTTTTCATCGCGTGGGTTTCTGATTTTATCTCACCCCATATAGGTGTATGCATTACATGATGAACATTGTCAGAGTGTAGATATTATACACAACAACATGGTTTCTATACCCATGTAGAATAGGATGATATTGATTTTGGGATTGTAATATAGAGAGAACATTATACCATAGTATACAAATGTAATGAAATTGATACTTATTTATTGAAGGTCGACCTCATTGGTACATTCTCTAAATAATGTTTCATCTTGTCTTGTCTGGTATGGTTGTTCTATAAATAGATCCACCTGACATGTTAACACTGCAGTTGCAATAACTAAATCTATGATATTATCGAAGCTTGAATATGGTGATTTTATGACAGTCACTCTAACTGAAGCACAACGGCATAATCTACAAGTATTACTTAACAATGCGCTGCGATGCTGTTTTAAAATCAGACCCCAGGGCCATGTCCATGTAGAAACACTTCTCGAACGTGCTAATATTGAGAGTCTGACTGCCCATCGGGCACGCCATGTGTTGGCAATGGTGCACTGGTGGGCGACCGATCCGGAACACATAATTGGTGACCGTGAGATTGTCACAAGAAATAACAGTAAGATAAGATTTAAACTAAAGAGACCCCGACAGACCACTATATACACTCACCTATATACTATGGAGCTATGCTATGGGATAGGCTACCCCGTGAGACACAACAGATTCAGAGTAGAGATGCATTTAAAAAGGTATTAAAAGAAATGGATCCAAATGATGTCTTCAGGGGCCTACTTAGGTAAATAATTATTTGGTAATGTTTGGATAAAAGGATAAAAGGCGTTAGACACATGACATAAATATCGCTTTGTGTATTACGGTATTACTGTGCTGCTGCCCGCTTGCCCATTTGTTCCAGTCGGGGTCCCTTTGTCCTTTCCTCCTTTTTTTTTTTTCACCACCGCCCTTCTATATTTCTATGTTGTGTTCATGTGTTATTCTATTAAATGATCTACATGTGTAAATCTCTTGTACTGATCTACTATTGTAACCAAAGATGAGAGTAGCTAAAGGTACTAACAAATATAACTGAGCCGAGTGATGGAGGTAATAATGTTACCTGAAAATATGTTGTAGTGTATGAAATATTGTACGAAATAATCTAGATCATCGTTACATTCTACCTAACGTACACTTGCTATACAGATATACACACTACGCCTGTAACTAGTGTTGTCTGTGAAAACCATTGAATTGGACTGTTCCTACACTGATTTGTTGTTGATTTTATTAACTATCATTGTCTGTCATTTTGATTGTCTCTGTCATGTTGACGGATCCAGTGGAAGATCGCGGCTTCTTTCTGTGAACTGTTTTTCGTCAGAAATAAACTTTTAAAAAAAACCCCCAAAAAACATTGTCACAGAAGACATTGGCATACATGACGCCATGGACAGGTCTCCCATGATATAAACATCTTATCTTGTCTGGTATGGTTGTTCTATAAATAGACCCACCTGAGATTGGCATACATGGAGCCATGGACAGGTCTCCCATCACGGCTTGTCTCCTCAGTGTAGACCCATAAACCACCGACACACGATGCCTGCTCGAAGGCTACTACTTCAAACATGGCTGGATTGACCGTGAGATGGTGCAGGCTGGCAAGTCCAGCTACTCCCGCCCCGATCACAGCCACCTTTAGCACCATTTTACTGCTATATCCAGTTGAGATGAGGGTTTAAAACTGTAGTGTACAGCAACTGTGTGTACAGGTAGTTTAGCAAGCAGAGTCAGGTTACTCGATGACTGTCCTAGATTGTCTGATCCTCCTCCGAGGTTCAGTTGGTATAGTTGACCTGTGAGTCGTGAGAGTATAGGTCGCTGGGTGGTTTACCAGGATAGCATCTGGTTACACAGTTCTCCCACCTATATACAACTACTCTACATATCTTCTCAACCATGACCAATTTGAATCATAGTCTATGCTGCTACTATTAACAGACATCCTGAGTGTGGATTTCCCAGAATCTTACTAAACCCAAATACACATCTACTGATTGAACAATTAGTTCCAAAATCGTATAGTAGTCAGTGAACTTGTCCCAGGCAAATTACTTTATACCTTGGCCTGTGTCAGCCACCCAATGGTTGCAGGTGCATGTCTTTAAATGCCACATGTCTGACACCGGACTACCTCTGTAGGGCAAGCCTATGTTACAATTGTTGAGAAAATGTATTCTTTTCCATCATATTTAAAGTAGTCAGTCAATGTTTATATGGTGATAACTATAAAATTATTTATTAACTACCACTATGAATGCATTTTACATAATCTCTGAAATTAACTGAGATAAATGATATTTTAACAAGAATGGAAAATGATGCCTTGAGGCGTCATTTGTGCTGGCTACGGGAGTGCCCTGAGGCATCATTTGCTCTAGCCACGGGAGTGCCTTGAGGCATCAATGGTAAGGAAAGGGTTAAGCACCATCTGCCAACGTTCCGTTGTCGGCGACCAGATTTATCAATATGTTGATAAACATTTGGCCACCGATTTAGGAACATAGAAACCACAACTTGTGGACAACAGAATAACATCTGAAGGAGGTGGTTCACTAATCGTTGCCTGACCCTTGCCTAGCTGTGATACATTTACCGACAATGGCCGACTCCGTTACTAAGAGAGAAACCCAGCCGCCAAGCCGTGAGGACGTGTGAAGCCCCCACCACGAGGCACACACCTCGACAGGGGAGGGGACCAACCTGGAGAGGGGGAATTAGATTTTTCATCAGAAATGGATGAGTGTTTGGTCTGTGTCCTCATTCGCCATCGAGTTTGGAGTGTGCAGTAATATGAACGAGGCGATAGCCGAGTGAATATTCTGATGCACTCTAAACGAGATGGTGAACAGGGACTCAGACCAAGCACGAATATGTTTCTGATTTTATCTTAGCCTGGAAATATTCATCTCTTTATCACCCGTTGAGAACGAGTGACCGTTCTCGCAAGCCTGTTGAGAACGAGTTCGTAATGCTAAGCCTATGGACGTTTATTCCAGGCTAAGATAAATAACTGTTTTGATATCGGTAGATGCGTATAGGGCTTTAATGACACGGTCTAGAGGTATCTCTCTCTTGTCAGTGATTTATGCATGGCCCCCAGCTGCCTCCTTCCCCTGTCCTCACATGCCCCGGCCCCGGCATTCGTTGTCTTCTGCTACAGATGTCACTCAGCTCCGCTTCGTGATATCATGCCGCAAAGACAACTCATGTCATATAAACAATCATATGAAATTTCGTGATGTTTCATGATATTATCTCACCCCTGGTTTTTTTCCCCATAGATTTATCATTGAGAACTCTTATCCAACGTCCATTGAATATTTAAAAAGATACTCAATGGGGAATCATGTCATAAAGGTTAGCCCAGTAGTCAATGTGAGGGGTGAGATAAATTCAGAAACCTATTCAAGACTAGGTTCAGAGCTTTATCTCACCCCTGGTATTTTTTCTCCATAGACTTAACATTAGGAACTCGTATCTAACGCCCATGAGATATTTAGGGAATATATTCAATGGGGGATCATGTCACAAATGTTAGCCCATCTGTCAATATTAAGGGTGAGATAAATTCAGAAACCAATTCACGTTTAGTGTCAGAGCTCGATCCCATCTCCTTTCAATAACAACGTAATTGACGTTGCTTCGCCTTGTGAATTACTACGTCATTCAAACTCGATGGGATACGAGCTCAGATCCTAAACTCTCCTTTCCTCTATACAATCCCATTTCAACATGCGTGTTGAAGTTGAGATATAACAATAGATAAAAAGCGCCGATCTCACTAGATAAAAGAAAAGTGCCCAGTGGTTTATTAATGGACACTGGCATTATTCTAACAAAACTATGTCGGATGTGAATCATACATGGAGGGAGGGAACCTTTACCATTTTTGTGCCATTTCTTTAAAGTCAAATACCTATTAGTCCATGAGCCAGAGGGCCATATTTCAGCAAAATGTCCCCGTTTGAGGGAGTAATCCTATCGTGACTTTTTGAATACCTAAATGTCTGTAGTTCATGGCCAGGTATGAAAGGATTGCCAGATGAGTAGCTTAATGTCAGAAATCACATGTCTAATGCTACACAGACCATCAATTTTGACCATTTTACTGAAACACAATTCTTCCTATAACAAGATTGGTTCGGCAGAGGTACGGCCTCTGGCGTCTCATTGAGCTCGGCAGTGCGAAACACATTCCAATTCACTGGCTACTCATAACCCGCACAAAAACACACACCGCTCTCACTTCCCTGTCATCGCTCAACCTCGTTGGACGACACACATTTTACACACGCATTTTACACCGTGTATCCTGTATCTGGGTTTCATCAAACCATCGCTGCCAACAACGTATGCAAGCGAAACGTCTACACACGACAGGGGAGTTCTATTTGACCGTTTTTGTCCCTGTAGCCCTTCTTTGGTGACAAAATCCGCATGGTCACGGCGCCGACAACATGGCGCCCCGCACCACCACACGGAGGCCGGCCAAAATGGTGACTAGGTCAAAGACCGCAGCCGCTAAAAAACGGACACACGACAGTGCTTCGCAACTCCGAGAGGAAGAGTTTGCTCCACAATACTCCGAAGCCTCGTCGAATGACAGCAAGGACATCGTCAGCGCCGATTTCTCGGCGGGAGATGAGAGCCAGCTTCAGTCGACTTTCAACTCCACAACAAGTTCTGGCCGCCGGCGTGTCAACACGTTACAGACTCAGGTGAATACCCTAGAATCTAACATGGCTGCAGTGAACCAGAAGCTCGACATGTTGGTAAACGCTACACTACAGAAGGAGCGTCCGAATTTACACAAGCTCACCGAGAAGGCAGCCAGCACAGCGACGTCACACAGCCACAGCGACCCGCCATGACAGCATGCTCGACCCACCGAGTGTCGGGCCCTCCCGCGGTGTCAACCGTGACAGTCACACGCTCGACGCATTCGTGGACCGACAGTTGTTGAAGGAGGAAATTCAATTCGACCGCACAGCTGGTAAGAATGCATTTGCAAATGATATTTTCTCTCAAAGGTTGACCCCCAAACCATATATGTATATTGAATGCGATGGTGTCAACACGCTGAAAGCTAAGCTTGAGCTCAGGAGCAAGCTTGGTGCCATTGAGTACTGTGCTGCATTTACCTCACTACTGAGGGACCCGCGAGCAGTAAACAAACATGACTTTCAACCAATGTTTCAACATCTCAACGAGGTGCTTAGCGATTCTCTCTGTCGGACATGGGAAGGCATACGAGCATGGTCAGACTACGTATTCGATGGCATTGAGAGACAGGCGTTCGCCTGGTCCGACGCCACTCGAATTCAGTATGAAAGGATACGTATTGCCATGACCGGAGGTGCATACCGGGCTGACCAAGGCGTCCGTCAGGCTACAGTGGTAGGACAGACTACGCACAATCAAGGTAAACCGTCAGTGCCATCCAAACAATTTAACACTGACGTCGGATGTAGACACAAGGGCAACCACGACGACCAATACGTCAAGTGGGTACGTGCATGCTCGTACTGTGATAGTAAGGGGCGTACATGTGCCCACTCAGTGGCAGTGTGCCACAGGAGGCAGAACCAGCACTACGACCCACACCATGCCCAGGGACAGCGGCACGCTGCTTCCCCCGCGGCAAACGGATCAAACGCGCCTGACCGATTCCACGCAAAAAACTAGGTAGGGGTGTCTCGGGTCCCGATGAAGGGGCACCCCCACTTAACAACTACAACCACCAACGACCCAGCCCCATGACCCAGTCTGCTGGGCATCGGAGCTGTGATAATACACGTATTGAACCCGGCCCTACGACCCAGTGTGTTGGGCGTTGGAGCTGTGCTCAACCGGTCAATATACCCGGCCCCATGACCCAGTGTGTTGGGCATCGGAGCCGTGCAGAGATAAACGTCGACGTCCAAAATCAGTGCACTGGCACCCCACACCAAGCCTCCAGTCCACAAGACGTCCATACGACAGCGGTCCAAGACAAGATAACGCCAGTCATAGCCGCCCAACCCACGGGCGACGAGGCACTACTAGTGGATAGCGGCTTCGACGTTCAGCTACCAGTGGTCAAGCCTGTCACTTACACCCCCGTAACCACAGCGGTGAGTCCCAACTTTGAAAACATTAGGGAAATATGTGAAAATGATTTTCCTATTGGTGATCTCGACATCTCTCCATCTGCCTTTGCTGGTCACAGGGTAGAAAACTGGCCAAACATGCTTCCCAATGACAAATTCAACCAGTATGTTCAAATATATCAGGCCGTACGCCAGACCGGCCTCCCTAACATAAGCAGTGCACGTGTACCCGTGCCGTCAAACCTTAATCTTCCCGTATGGAAAGAAAAGCTGGCCAACTGTACTGGTGGCGATGAACTGTATGACCTACTGTGTTTTGGTTTCCCTCTGGGATACATGGGTCCCGTATCCGACACAGTTGATGTCGGAAACCACCCCAGCGCCACACAATACCCCGGGGAGATCGATAAGTTTGTCAACAAAGAAATTGGGTTACGAGGCCTGATCGGCCCATTCGACCAATCTCCATTCGATGCATGGTGCCATATCTCACCACTTATGAGCCGTGAGAAACGTGACACCTCTGAGAGGCGAGTAATTACAGACATGACATTTCCTAGGGAAAGTTCCATAAATTCGTTTATCCTCAAAAATACCATCATGGGCAAACACGTGATCACTCACTACCCACTGTGGATAAATTTGTACAACATCTCACTCGGTTCGGGACTGGCGCATACATGGCGTCTATCGACATAAGTCGGGCCTACAAGAATTTTCCAGTCTGTCCTCTCGACTATCCCCTCATGGCACTCAGCTGGAGGGACAAAGTGTACCTCGACACTAGCATTCCATTTGGCAGTCGCGCTAGCAGTGCATCTATGCAGCGCATTGCAAATGCAATTGTCGAGATCCTTGCTAAACATGACATTGTCTCCGAAATGTACCTCGATGACTTAATAATTATTGCTTCCAACAGGCACGAGGCCGAAAAGGCTTTCAACACGGCACGAGACCTCATAAGGGACCTTGGTCTACCTGAAGCAGTCGCCAAGGCACAGCCTCCAGCAACTATGGTAAGATGGTTGGGCATAAATATTGACTCAAATGATATGTCACTCTCCATACCGGCCGACAAAATAGCTGACACCACCAAGTTAGTCAGCGACGTCAGTAGAAAACGAACAATCACAAAACGGGGTCTACAGTCAGTAATAGGCATCCACATTGCTAAGTGTGTCAGACCAGCTAGGCTATTCACGGCCCGTCTGCTAGACGCACTCAGATCCATGAAGGGTGGCTATTGTAACATCTCACCTGAAATGAAGCTAGACCTAAAGTGGTTCATCACATTCGCTAAGCACTGGAACGGAAAGTCACTCATTCCCCTCCCTGCTCCAAATGTCGACATGGTGGTAGACGCGTGCCTCACTGGTATGGGGGCATCAGACAGCTTCAAAGCATATTCTGGACAAGTCTGTAGTACAGCAGACCCAGTCCAGAATATAGCGGAACTTGAAGCGATAAATGTAGTCATCGCCCCAAACACTTTTGTGACCGATGCCCACAAAGGGTCACACGTACGTGTTCACTGCAACAACCAGGCGGCAGTACACGTATTCACATCGGGCAAAGGGCACAACAAGACACTTATAGCATGTGCAAGGGAAGCCTGGCTAATTCAGGCACTATTTGATATCACAATCACTTATGAGTATATTAGCACCAAATGTAACGTGCTCGCCGATTGCCTTAGTCGTGCTCACTTATCTCGTAAAGACTACCATGAAGCAGCCTCTCTCTTTGACGAATTTCACCTTGTGTATGTCGATCCATGTACACACGTCCTTGACACCATATCTAACCATGTACTTTGCAGATCAGGAACTCGCCTGGCTGCAGCAGAGGGCCCGTGCCACGCAGCAAAAGGCGCGTGCCCACTCCACAAACAAGAACCACCGTCTCGCAGTGGCCTCCTGGGTGCGCTTCGCAGCACGCTTCCGCTTCCAGCCCGCCAGACCCACGCACCAGCAGGTATGCACGTACATAGAGCACCTCAGGCTCAAGTGCGCGGCACCGGGGTCACTCGCAAATCACATCTCCCACATCAAGACGTTCATAATCCTCACGGGTCAAACAGTGGAGCAAGTCGACCACATACGCGTACACAGGGCACTGGATGCCGCAAAACGGGACAAGTCATATCAGCCAAGACAAAGGGCTGCTGTGACGATGCCCCACCTGCGCCTAATAATCGGGGTTATGGACAACTCTCCGCTAGACAACATCCTCCGGGCAGCTGTGCTCCTTCTATTCTATGCGGCACTACGCCAAGCGGAGGTGGCCCCACCTTCCTTGAAGACATTCGACCCGGCCCGACATCTCACCAGGCGGGACATTGTCGTGTCCCCTACGGGACTCGCAATCACCATCAAGGCAGGGAAAAACCTGCAGTATGCCGCCCAGAAAAAGTCGCTCTACTTGCACAGGGCGGACGCAACAGCACTGTGTCCAGTGGACGCGGCAACCCGAGTCCTTATCGACACCCCAACCACGTCTCCAGACGACCCGTTCTTGATGTTCCCCACCACCCAACGCCCCGTGCCAATATCGCACATCAAGCGAGCATGGTCCACCGCATTGACACGGGCGGGTCGAAAGGACATGCCATATACACTGCACAGCCTACGACAGGCGGCCGCAACGCAAGCATACAGGGCTGGCGCATCTGAACTTGATGTCCAAAGATATGGGGGCTGGCGGTCCTCTGCTCATCGAGCGTATATACACACTGACAATAACAAGGCAGTCAACCTGCAGCTCATCTCAGGCATTCAGTCTGACAAACACTGACTCTTAACATAACTACTCACCACATCAATCTTCATACCACTACACAAATCTTAACACACCTCATTCAACACATCACACACACTTATATACTCCCAAACTCTTTATGGGCTTGGCAATTTTTATCATAAATACACTTGTATTTCTCATTTCTCAATTTTTATACATTTTAATAGTATAATATGTCTATTATTATTAAAATGTCTTATCATTAAATTTTACCACAAAAATAAAATTTTATTTTCCCAAACCAAACTCTTACATTTTACTTTCGCGGTGCGTGTAGAGCAATGACTATGTATCGCCGATGCTTGAACCTTTATCACGATCGAGCCATATCAATGTGTCATCACCACAAAAAATATCAGTGACCTACCTACAGGACAAGGTCAAATTTGAGTGATGTCAATTGTGAAAAATTGATAAAGTTCTACTATAGACTGTGTGACGTTTGTTCCTGTATCTCTAAAACTAATCTAATCTGTCGGATCATGCTTCAGAGTGATTCTTTCAAGTCTGGGGAGTACAACTGTACAAGTCTATAATATTTCTCATATTACTATTACTCTGAAAGTGGACATTCTATGTAAAAATTCGGTTTCCATGGGAACCACACAAATCAACATTTTTGGGTCTAAATCTAATGTTAAACTTAATATTCATAGGCTAACAGTGACAAAATGTATTTTTCTATAGCTATACTAATGGACTATGGATACATCTAACATTTCAGTTAACCTATGAAATCTTTTACATGGTTACCATGGCAATTGCGGAATACACAAAAATAGGCAATCAGACCCATATGGGCCTACTCTCTTGTATTCCCTGCCATAGATTGTGCAGAGAATTATGACTTATTGAACATATCTTGATATCACATATACTTGCTACAATTTTCAACAATAATGCAAGACATCTCGAATCTAGGCCTGCTTTTCACCTAAGTGTCCATCTAAATGTTGTGATTCTTTTCTAACTTTTCTAACACGGCGTCTCAGTGACACACATAACGGCGTCTCACTGTCACACAGCGTCTCAGTGACACACATAACGGCGTCTCTGTGTCACACAGCGTCTCAGTGACACACATAACGGCCTCTTCGTGGCACACAGCGTCTCAGTGACACACATAACGCCGTCTCACCTTCACACGGCGTCTCAGTGACACACATAATGGCGTCTCACTATCACACAGCGTCTCAGTGACACACATAACGGCGTGTCAGTGACACACATAACGGCGTCTCACCTTCACACGGCGTCTCAGTGACACACATAACGGTGTCTCACTGTCACACATCGTCTCAGTGACACACATAACGGCGTCTCAGTGACACACATAACGGCCTCTCACTATCACACGGCGTCTCAGTGACACACATAACGGCCTCTCACTGTCACACAGCGTCTCAGTGACACACATAACGGCCTCTCACTGTCACACAGCGTCTCAGTGACACACATAACGGCGTCTCACTGTCACACAGCGTCTCAGTGACACACATAACGGCCCCTCACTGTCACACAGCGTCTCAGTGACACACATAACGGCCTCTCACTATCACACAGCGTCTCAGTGTCACACATAACGGCCTCTCACTGTCACACAGCGTCTCAGTGACACACATAACGGCCTCTCACTGTCACACAGCGTCTCACTGACACACATAACGGCCTCTCACTGTCACATGGCGTCTCACTGACACACATAACGGCCTCTCACTGTCACATGGCGTCTTCGTGACACACATAACGGCCTCTCACTGACACACAGCGTCTCAGTGACACACATAACGGCGTCTCATTGTCACACGGCGTCTCAGTGACACACATAACGGCCTCTCCGTGGCACACAGCGTCTCAGTGACACACATAACGGCGTCTCACTGTCACACAGCGTCTCACTGACACACATAACGGCCTCTCACTGTCACATGGCGTCTCACTGACACACATAACGGCGTCTCACTGTCACACAGCGTCTCAGTGACACACATAACAGCCTCTCACTGTCACACAGCGTCTCAGTGACACACATAACGGCGTCTCACTGTCACACAGCGTCTCAGTGACACACATAACGGCATCTCACTGTCACACAGCGTCTCAGTGACACACATAACGGCCTCTCACTGTCACACGGCGTCTCACTGACACACATAACGGCGTCTCACCTTCACACAGCGTCTCAGTGACACACATAACGGCGTCTCTGTGTCACACGGCGTCTCAGTGACACACATAACGGCGTCTCTGTGTCACACAGCGTCTCAGTGACACACATAACGGCCTCTCACTGTCACACGGCGTCTCAGTGACACACATAACGGCCTCTCACTGTCACACAGCGTCTCAGTGACACACATAACGGCCTCTCCGTGGCACACACTCTCAGTCCATGTCGGGTTCTGCACTAAGAGAACTCCACCCTCCTCGTGATGTGGACGAGACGTCAGTTTCCCATCTCCACGAATCAGCAGAACAGACAAAGCAGAACGCTGATATTCATCTGCACTGGACGCCAGAAGCCGCCATCAAAAAGACGCCTTGTGACAAGTGAATCTGGAGTGCGTCCAGAGGGAAGGCAGATCGAGAGAGATAAAGACAGGGAGAGAGACAGAGAGAGAGAAACAGGATATTACTGACACAGAGGGAAGGCAGATCGAGAGAGATAAAGACAGGGAGAGAGAGAGAGAGAGAGAAACAGGATATTACTGACACAGAGGGAAGGCAGATCGAGAGAGATAAAGACAGGGAGAGAGACAGAGAGAGAAACAGGATATTACTGACACAGAGGGAAGGCAGATCGAGAGAGATAAAGACAGGGAGAGAGACAGAGAGAGAAACAGAGACAGAGACAGAGACACAGACAGAGAGAGAAACAGGATATTACTGACACAGAGGGAAGGCAGATCGAGAGAGATAGAGACAGGGAGAGAGACAGAGAGAGAAACAGGATGTTACTGACACAGAGGGAAGGCAGATCGAGAGAGATAAAGACAGGGAGAGAGACAGAGAGAGACAGAAACAGAGACAGGGAGAGAGACAGAGAGAGAGAGAGAGACAGGGAGAGAGACAGAGAGAGAAACAGGATGTTACTGACACAGAGGGAAGGCAGATCGAGAGAGATAAAGACAGGGAGAGAGATAGAGAGAGAGAGAGACAGAGAGAGAAACAGGATATTACTGACACAGAGGTAAGGCAGATCGAGAGAGATAAAGACAGGGAGAGAGACAGAGAGAGAAACAGGATGTTACTGACACAGAGGGAAGGCAGATCGAGAGAGATAAAGACAGGGAGAGAGACAGAGAGAGAAACAGGATATTACTGACACAGAGGGAAGGCAGATCGAGAGAGATAAAGACAGGGAGAGAGACAGAGAGAGAAACAGGATGTTACTGACACAGAGGGAAGGCAGATCGACAGAGATAAAGACAGGGAGAGAGACAGAGAGAGAAACAGGATATTACTGACACATAGGGAAGGCAGATCGACAGAGATAAAGACAGGGAGAGAGACAGAGAGAGAGACAGAGACAGAGACACAGACACAGAAACAGAGATAATGACAAGCAATTACAGGACATTACAGACACAGAGGGGGAGAGAGATAGAGAGATAAAGAGAGAAGCTGCTACAGGACGTAACAGACTCACCGGGAAAGAAAGAGAGTAAACGGAGAAAGACAGAGAGAGAGAGTCAGTTCTAGGACATAGAGGGACAGAGAGAGAAATAGATAAAGGGAGAGAGAAAGAGACAGGCAGTTCCAGGACATTACAGATAGACAGAGAGATAGAGAGATACAGTGAAAGACAGGGACAATGGGGGGGAAAGAGAAAGAATAGAGACAGGGAGAGAGATACAGTGAAAGACAGAGAGAGAGGGAAAGAGAAAGACAGAGAGATAGAGACAGGGAGAGAGAGAGATACAGTGAAAGACACAGAGAGAGGGGGAAAGAGAAAGACAGAGAGATGGAGACAGAGAAAGACAGAGACAGAGAGTGGGACAGAGAATAATACAGAAAGACCTAGAGCGAGAGAGATAGAGAGAGGGAAAAGATAAAGAGAGATAGATACAGTGAGAGACAGACAGAGAGAAAGGGAAAGAGAAAAACAGAGAGAGATAGAGTGAGAGACACAGGGAGAGAGGGAAAGATAGATAGAGGGAGAAAGAGAGAGTGGGAGACGGAGAGGGGAAGACAGAGGGAGAAAGACAAAGACAGGTAGAGAGACAGAGTGAGAAAGACAGACTGAAGACGAACGAATGAGAGGGAGAGGTTGAGGAAGAGTGAGAAGGTGAGAGAAATACGAGAGAAGTGTGAGAGTGAGAAAGACAGGAGGAGAGACACAAAGTCAGACAAAGAGCCAGAGACATAGACAGAGACATAGAGACAGACATACAGAGAGGGAGACAGAGCGAGAGACAGACAGACAGAGACAGACACACAGACAGACAGAGACAGGCACTGTCTCTCTTACCGATGCCTCTCTGTCTCAGTGACTCAGTCACACAGACAGAGACAGACAGAGACAGACATTGCCTCTCTTAGAGATACCTCAATCTCTCGGTCACTCGGTCACACAGACAGAGACAGACAGAGACAGACAGAGACAAACAGAGACAGACAGAGACAGAAGGAGACAGACAGAGACAGACACTGCCTCTCTTACAGATACCTCAATCTCTCAGTCACTCGCTCAGTCACTCTCTCAGTGACTTGGTCACACAGACAGAGACAGACACAGACAGGCTCTGTCTGTCTTACAGGTGCCTCTCTCGGCCAATCGGTCAGACAGACAGACAGACAGACAGAGACTGACCCTGTCTGTCCTACAGACACAGACAGACAGACAGAGACTGACCCTGTCTGTCCTATAGACGCCTCTCTCGGCCACTCGGTCAGACAGACAGATAGAGACTGACCCTGTCTGTCCTACAGATGCCTCTCTCGGCCACTCGGTCAGACAGACAGACAGATAGAGACTGACCCTGTCTGTCTTACATATGCCTCTCTCGGCCACTCGGTCAGACAGACAGACAGATAGAGACTGACCCTGTCTGTCCTATAGATGCCTCTCTCGGCCACTCGGTCAGACAGACAGACAGACAGACAGATAGAGACTGACCCTGTCTGTCCTACAGATGCCTCTCTCGGCCACTCGGTCAGACAGACAGACAGATAGAGACTGACCCTGTCTGTCCTACAGACGCCTCTCTCGGCCACTCGGTCAGACAGACAGACAGACACACAGATAGAGACTGACCCTGTCTGTCCTACAGATGCCTCTCTCGGCCACTCGGTCAGACAGACAGACAGATAGAGACTGACCCTGTCTGTCCTATAGATGCCTCTCTCGGCCACTCGGTCAGATAGACAGACAGATAGAGACTGACCCTGTCTGTCCTACAGATGCCTCTCTCGGCCACTCGGTCAGACAGACAGACAGATAGAGACTGACCCTGTCTGTCCTACAGATGCCTCTCTCGGCCACTCGGTCAGACAGACAGACAGATAGAGACTGACCCTGTCTGTCCTACAGATGCCTCTCTCGGCCACTCGGTCACACAGACAGACAGATAGAGACTGACCCTGTCTGTCTTACAGATGCCTCTCTCAGCCACTCGGTCAGACAGACAGACAGATAGAGACTGACCCTGTCTGTCCTACAGACGCCTCTCTCGGCCACTCGGTCAGACAGACAGACAGATAGAGACTGACCCTGTCTGTCCTACAGACGCCTCTCTCTGCCACTCGGTCAGACAGACAGACAGATAGAGACTGACCCTGTCTGTCTTACAGACGCCTCTCTCGGCCACTCGGTCACACAGACAGATAGAGACTGACCCTGTCTGTCTTACAGACACAGACAGACAGATAGAGACTGACCCTGTCTGTCCTACAGACGCCTCTCTCGGCCACTCGGTCACACAGACAGATAGAGACTGACCCTGTCTGTCCTATAGATGCCTCTCTCGGCCGCTCGGTCAGACAGACAGACAGACAGACAGACAGATAGAGACTGACCCTGTCTGTCCTACAGATGCCTCTCTCGGCCACTCGGTCAGACAGACAGATAGAGACTGACCCTGTCTGTCTTACAGACGCCTTTTGGGCCCTCGGTCAGACAGACACACAGACAGACAGATAGAGACTGACCCTGTCTGTCTTACAGACGCCTCTCTCAGTCACTCGGTCAGACAGACAGACAGATAGAGACTGACCCTGTCTGTCCTACAGACGCCTCTCTCAGTCACTCGGTCAGACAGACAGACAGATAGAGACTGACCCTGTCTGTCCTACATTTGCCTCTCTCGGCCACTCGGTCAGACAGACGAGCAGTCCGCTCACACCGGATGTGGCGGCAGGACTCAGCGTCTCCACCATCCGGGCACGGCGGCAGCGCCACCTACAGCCGGGTATATAGAGGAGGCGTCGACACACAGACAGACAGACGGCGTGCGGGGCGCGTGCGGCGTGTGACGACAGCGTGGGGCCGTGCACGGCGCGTGGAGGAACGCCCGGACACACACACGGAGACGGGGCAGCGTGTTACAGCGTGGTGCGTGCAGTGTGCGTGCAGCACGTGCCGTGTACGCGCGTGCCGAGAGGGCAGGCGGTGAGGGTGAGTGGAGTGTGTGCGGAGGTGAGGTGTTACACAAGGCAAGCAGGTGTGAAAACAGGCGTGAATACAGGCGTGACTACAGGTGTGAAGGCAGGCGTGAATACAGGCGTGAATACAGACGTGAATACAGACGTGAATACAGGCGAGAAAATAGGTGTGAAGGCAGGTCTCAAGGCAGGTGTGAAAGCAGGTCACGTGACTGGCCAGCAGGTCACGTGACTGGCCAGCAGGTCACGTGACTGGCCAGCAGGTCACGTGACTGGCCAGCAGGTCACGTGGTTCTACGAGCTTCTCTCTCACTTCTCTCCGTAGAGCTCCATGTGGGAGCAGCGACATTCCCTGACATCCTGTGAGACTGTGAGACTAACTACCAGGGACTGGTGTACTAAGTAACATCCTGTAAGACTAACTACCAGGGACTGGTGTACTAAGTAACATCCTGTAAGACTAACTACCAGGGACTGGTGTACTAAGTAACATCCTGTAAGACTAACTACCAGGGACTGGTGTACCAAGTAACATCCTGTGAGACTAACTACCAGGGACTGGTGTACTAAGTAACATCCTGTAAGACTAACTACCAGGGACTGGTGTACTAAGTAACATCCTGTAAGACTAACTACCAGGGACTGGTGTACTAAGTAACATCCTGTGAGACTAACTACCAGGGACTGGTGTACTAAGTAACATCCTGTAAGACTAACTACCAGGGACTGGTGTACTAAGTAACATTCCCTGACATCCTGTGAGACTGTGAGACTAACTACCAGGGACTGGTGTACTAAGTAACATCCTGTAAGACTAACTACCAGGGACTGGTGTACTAAGTAACATTCCCTGACACTGGAGTACTAACGTGAGACAGAGCTTGCTAAAGTGAGCGGGAATCTCACCTAAAGAAGACCTCACGTTAAGTCGTGTGACAACACGTTGTGAGGGAGGTGTAAGCTCCGAGCCGCGCCGAGCCGCGCCGAGCCGCGCCGAGCAGCCCCGAGCAGCTCCGAGCAGCTCCGAGCAGCTCCGAGCAGCTCCGAGCAGCTCCGAGCAGCTCCGAGTAGATGCTTCTACAGACACGTTCTCATACCGCCTCGTGCCTTGACGACTCTGAGTGACTCTCAGGATCAGCTGACCGCCACAGGAAGCACGACCTCAGCGCAGGCGCAGTCCCAGAAGCAGCTCCAGATGACCACTCGTCCTGCGGCTCGAGTCTAGATGACCACTCGTCCTGCGGCTCATGTCTAGATGACCACTCGTCCTGCGGCTCATGTCTAGATGACCACTCGTCCTGCGGCTCATGTCTAGATGACCACTCGTCCTGCGGCTCATGTCTAGATGACCACTCGTCCTGCGGCTCATGTCTAGATGACCACTCGTCCTGCGGCTCGAGTCTAGATGACCACTCGTCCTGCGGCTCATATCTAGATGACCACTTGCACTGCGGCTCATGTCTAGATGACCACTCGTCCTGCGGCTCATGTCTAGATGAGCACTTGCCCTGCGGCTCGTGTCTACCAGTGCTTACACCTGGTGGTGGTTTATAACGGATTACCAGTGCTGACACCTGGTGGTATATAATGGATAACTAGTGTTGACACCTGTTGGTATATATCAGATTACCAGTGCTGACACCTGGTGGTGGTATATAATAGATTACGCGTGCTGACACCTGGTGGTATATAATACATTACGCGTGCTGACACCTGGTGGTATATAATGGATTACCAGTGCTGACACCTGGTTGTATATAATGGATTACTGGTGCTGACACCTGGTGGTGGTATATATCAGATTACCAGTGCTGACACCTGGTGTTATAATGGATTATCGGTGGTGACACCTAGTGGTGTTGTGACGGATTACCGGTGGTGACACCTGGTGGTACATAATGGATTACCAGTGCTGACACCTGGTGGTATATATCAGATTACCAGTGGTGACACCTGGTGGTGTATAATGGATTACGCGTGCTGACACCTGGTGGTATATAATGGATTACCGGTGCTGACACCTGGTGGTATATATCAGATTACCAGTGCTGACACCTGGTGGTATATAATGGATTATCAGTGCTGACACCTGGTGGTATATATCAAATTACCAGTGCTGACACCTGGTGGTATATAATGGATTACGCGTGCTGACACCTGGTGGTGTATAATGGATTACGCTTGCTGACACCTGGTGGGAGATGCTGCAGGCGGGCCGGCTGGCACTGCGGGGGAGAATCGTTCTCGCCATCTTCTTCCTCCTCATCTTCGTCAACACCGTTCTCATCTTCTCCCGTGAGTTCTGCCTTCTCTCGTTACTTCTTCTCGCAGTTCTTTTCTCAAATCCTGATCTATGTCTCATATCTTGACCTAATTACTCACCATGTAAGTATAAGGTTAATAAAGGGGCTTGTACAGGCGAAAAAGGAAAATTTGCATGGATGTCAGTTGGGGTCAGAAAGAGCATGTGGAAATAACGTGGAATTTCCTGCCTTAAAGAGACCACATCGTGATATTCACTCGGCTGACTTTGACTAAAACTTGTTGGTTTCTTCTTTATTACTTCTCACTGTGATAAAGAGGCAACATCTAACTTCATGAAGGAACATTCAGAACCAAACCAACATCCTTCAATAACCAAGGGGCCCGTTTAATGATCTAGGGCCTAAGACATGAAGACCCTTTTCTGTACGCCATAGAGACCCAGGGACGATGTGGGTCAACTTTATTCAACATTCAGAATTAAATATTATTAAACGAAACCCTTGTAAAAGGTACAGAAAAGGTACGAGCCTAGATTATTAAATGGGCCCTGGTCTCCGTTTCGGGGCTCCGTACCCGGTCTGAGTGCCACAAAGCTGTACGCAGATGAAAGTTTAATGTTGACCTGAATGTTCCGCTGTAAGGTGATTTTTCTCGTGCAGTTTTCTCCATCTCTATGTACATTATTTAACAGCGCGGGAAGGTTTCAGGGTTTTATTGTTTTACGTCGTCAGAGGGAGATTTCTCCTCTCCTACTCGTGGTGCTGTCTCTACGTACATTATTTAACAGCGCGGGTAGGTTTCAGGGTTTTATTGTTTTAAGTCGTCAGAGGGAGATTTCTCCTCTCCTACTCGTGGAGCTGTCTCTACGTACATTATTTAACAGCGCGGGGAGGATTCAGGGTTTAATTGTTTTACGTGAAGGCGTCAGAGGGAGATTTCTCCTCTCCTACTCGTGGAGCTGTCTCTACGTACATTATTTAACAGCGCGGGGAGGTTTCAGGGTTTTATTGTTTTACGTGAAGTTGTCAGAGGGAGATTTCTCCTCTCCTACTAGTGGAGCTGTCTCTACGTACATTATTTAACAGTGCGGGGAGGTTTCAGGGTTTTATTGTTTTACGTCGTCAGAGGGAGATTTCTCCTCTCCTACTCGTGGTGCTGTCTCTACGTACATTATTTAACAGCGCGGGTAGGTTTCAGGGTTTTATTGTTTTAAGTCGTCAGAGGGAGATTTCTCCTCTCCTACTCGTGGAGCTGTCTCTACGTACATTATTTAACAGCGCGGGGAGGTTTCAGGGTTTTATTGTTTTACGTGAAGGCGTCAGAGGGAGATTTCTCCTCTCCTACTCGTGGAGCTGTCTCTACGTACATTATTTAACAGCGCGGGGAGGTTTCAGGGTTTTATTGTTTTACGTGAAGTTGTCAGAGGGAGATTTCTCCTCTCCTACTCGTGGTGCTGTCTCTACGTACATTATTTAACAGCGCGGGAGGTTTCAGGGTTTTATTGTTTTACGTGAAGTCGTCAGAGTGAGATTTCTCCTCTCCTACTCGTGGAGCTGTCTGTGTGTACATTATTTAACAGCGTGGGGAGGTTTCAGGGTTTTATTGTTTTAAGTCGTCAGAGGGAGATTTCTCCTCTCCGACTCGTGGAGCTGTCTCTACGTACATTATTTAACAGCGTGGGGAGGTTTCAGGGTTTTATTGTTTTAAGTCGTCAGAGGGAGATTTCTCCTCTCCTACTCGTGGAGCTGTCTGTGTGTACATTATTTAACAGCGCGGGGAGGTTTCAGGGTTTTATTGTTTTAAGTTGTCAGAGGGAGATTTCTCCTCTTCTGCTCGTGGTGCTGTCTCTACGTACATTATTTAACAGCGTGGGGAGGTTTCAGGGTTTTATTGTTTTAAGTCATCAGAGGGAGATTTCTCCTCTCCTACTCGTGGAGCTGTCTCTACGTACATTATTTAACAGCGCGGGAGGTTTCAGGGTTTTATTGTTTTACGTCGTCAGAGGGAGATTTCTCCTCTCCTACTCGTGGAGCTGTCTCTACGTACATTATTTAACAGCGCGGGGAGGTTTCAGGGTTTTATTGTTTTACGTGAAGTCGTCAGAGTGTGATTTCTCCTCTCCTACTCGTGGAGCTGTCTGTGTGTACATTATTTAACAGCGCGGGGAGGTTTCAGGGTTTTATTGTTTTAAGTCGTCAGAGGGAGATTTCTCCTCTCCGACTCGTGGAGCTGTCTCTACGTACATTATTTAACAGCGTGGGGAGGTTTCAGGGTTTTATTGTTTTAAGTCGTCAGAGGGAGATTTCTCCTCTCCTACTCGTGGTGCTGTCTCTACGTACATTATTTAACAGCGCGGGGAGGTTTCAGGGTTTTATTGTTTTAAGTCGTCAGAGGGAGATTTCTCCTCTCCTACTCGTGGAGCTGTCTCTACGTACATTATTTAACAGCGCGGGGAGGTTTCAGGGTTTTATTGTTTTACGTGAAGTCGTCAGAGGGAGATTTCTCCTCTCCTACTTGTGGAGCTGTCTTTGTGTACATTATTTAACAGCGCGGGGAGGTTTCAGGGTTTCAGGGTTCATTCCTCTCCTACTCGGCAGGCGGAGAAATCAGTCTGCTGTAGGGTCGGACCACTCCAGGATGAATATCAGCAGCAGCATGCGGGAAGGAGCGATACCTTAATACTCTGATCTTTTTGTGTTGGTTATTTTCATCCTTTTTTTTTATAAGTTGAGATTTAACGTTTTGTTCGTTAATTCTTTGCCTTTCACTATGATGTACCTATTGTCTAACTAAATATGCTACACCCTGTGTTTACCCTCTCTCTGCCTTACACTATGATACACCTACTGTGTGACTGAGTGTAATTGAGTTTAATTAAGTCTAATTGAGTCTAATTAAAGATTAATTAATGATACACCCTGTGTCTACCCTCTCTCTGCCTTTCACTGATATAACTATTGTATGATTGAGTTTAATTCAGTCTATATATATATGATACAGCCTGTGTATGCCCTTTTTTCTGCCCGACACTATGATATATCTACTGTCTAATTGAGTCTAATTGAGTCTAATTGGGTCTAATTAAGTCTATTAAGGATAGCCCCACCGCTCGCCGTGTAATTGCTACGTATAGTAGACCCCTGATTAACATCCTCGACGAACACAGCGTGCCTCAGGGCTCAGTTTTAAGCCCCTCACTTTTGCTGGTAGGCGGTAAGATTGACTTACATTTGCATGACGTGATTCCAGTCGCTGAGAGTTAATGATGAACGATTGTTGTCGTAGCCGACGCCTGCCATGTAGATAGGGTTCTGAGCGCGGTATAGGGCGCTAAATACATTGCATCTTTGTACATAAGACTATTGAGGTCTGTTGGTGTATAAGTATGGCTAGTACCACTTATAACTATAATTATGATATATATATATAATACATATACATTATGTATTATATATATGCATTATATATATATTATATATATATATATATATACATTATATATAGTTTATTGCCGTATACAATAAATCAACTTATTTACAATAGGTGTCACAGAATTATCCGGGGTTACCTCAGATAACAGTTAGTCTACTAAACACAATATAGATCAATGGGAGTTTGTCTATTTTAGTATTATGAATTATTGCTTTGACAACAGAAGTATTGGTGATTACAGTAAATAAGACGGGGAGGTATGTGGTGGTGGTGGTGGTAGCCTCATGTCCTGGTGACTACAGTAAATGAGACGGGTAGGTATGTGGTGGTGGTGGTGGTAGCCTCATGTCCTGGTAACTAGAGTAAATGAGACGGGTAGGTATGTGGTGGTGGTGGTAGCCTCATGTCATGGTGACTACAGTAAATGAGACGGGTAGGTATGTGGTGGTGGTGGTGGTAGCCTCATGTCCTGGTAACTACAGTAAATGAGACGGGGAGGTATGTGGTGGTGGTGGTGGTAGCCTCATGTCCTGGTAACTACAGTAAATGAGACGGGTAGGTATGTGGTGGTGGTGGTGGTAGCCTCATGTCCTGGTAACTACAGTAAATGAGACGGGGAGGTATGTGGTGGTGGTGGTGGTAGCCTCATGTCCTGGTAACTAGAGTAAATGAGACGGGTAGGTATGTGGTGGTGGTGGTAGCCTCATGTCCTGGTAACTAGAGTAAATGAGACGGGGAGGTATGTGGTGGTGGTGGTGGTAGCCTCATGTCCTGGTAACTACAGTAAATGAGACGGGTAGGTATGTGGTGGTGGTGGTAGCCTCATGTCCTGGTAACTAGAGTAAATGAGACGGGGAGGTATGTGGTGGTGGTGGTGGTAGCCTCATGTCCTGGTGACTACAGTAAATGAGACGGGTAGGTATGTGGGGGTGGTGGTGGTAGCCTCATGTCCTGGTAACTAGAGTAAATGAGACGGGTAGGTATGTGGTGGTGGTGGTAGCCTCATGTCCTGGTGACTACAGTAAATGAGAAGGGGAGGTATGTGGTGGTGGTGGTGGTAGCCTCATGTCCTGGTAACTACAGTAAATGAGACGGGTAGGTATGTGGGGGTGGTGGTGGTAGCCTCATGTCCTGGTAACTAGAGTAAATGAGACGGGGAGGTATGTGGTGGTGGTGGTAGCCTCATGTCCTGGTAACTACAGTAAATGAGACGGGTAGGTATGTGGTGGTGGTGGTGGTAGCCTCATGTCCTGGTGACTACAGTAAATGAGACGGGGAGGTATGTGGTGGTGGTGGTAGCCCCATGTCCTGGTGACTACAGTAAATGAGACGGGTAGGTATGTGGTGGTGGTGGTGGTGGTAGCCTCATGTCCTGGTAACTAGAGTAAATGAGACGGGGAGGTATGTGGTGGTGGTGGTAGCCTCATGTCATGGTGACTACAGTAAATGAGACGGGTAGGTATGTGGTGGTGGTGGTAGCCTCATGTCCTGGTAACTAGAGTAAATGAGACGGGTAGGTATGTGGTGGTGGTGGTAGCCTCATGTCCTGGTGACTACAGTAAATGAGACGGGGAGGTATGTGGTGGTGGTGGTGGTAGCCTCATGTCGTGGTAACTAGAGTAAATGAGACGGGTAGGTATGTGGGGGTGGTGGTGGTAGCCTCATGTCCTGGTAACTACAGTAAATGAGACGGGTAGGTATGTGGGGGTGGTGGTGGTAGCCTCATGTCCTGGTAACTAGAGTAAATGAGACGGGGAGGTATGTGGTGGTGGTGGTAGCCTCATGTCCTGGTAACTACAGTAAATGAGACGGGTAGGTATGTGGTGGTGGTGGTGGTAGCCTCATGTCCTGGTGACTACAGTAAATGAGACGGGGAGGTATGTGGTGGTGGTGGTAGCCCCATGTCCTGGTGACTACAGTAAATGAGACGGGTAGGTATGTGGTGGTGGTGGTGGTGGTAGCCTCATGTCCTGGTAACTAGAGTAAATGAGACGGGGAGGTATGTGGTGGTGGTGGTAGCCTCATGTCATGGTGACTACAGTAAATGAGACGGGTAGGTATGTGGTGGTGGTGGTAGCCTCATGTCCTGGTAACTAGAGTAAATGAGACGGGTAGGTATGTGGTGGTGGTGGTAGCCTCATGTCCTGGTGACTACAGTAAATGAGACGGGGAGGTATGTGGTGGTGGTGGTGGTAGCCTCATGTCGTGGTAACTACAGTAAATGAGACGGGGAGGTATGTGGTGGTGGTGGTGGTAGCCTCATGTCCTGGTAACTAGAGTAAATGAGACGGGGAGGTATGTGGTGGTGGTGGTGGTAGCCTCATGTCCTGGTGACTACAGTAAATGAGACGGGTAGGTATGTGGGGGTGGTGGTGGTAGCCTCATGTCCTGGTGACTACAGTAAATGAGACAGGGAGGTATGTGGTGGTGGTGGTGGTGGTAGCCCCATGTCCTTGTAACTAGAGTAAATGAGACGGGTAGGTATGTGGTGGTGGTGGTGGTAGCCTCATGTCCTGGTGACTACAGTAAATGAGACGGGGAGGTATGTGGTGGTGGTGGTGGTAGCCTCATGTCCTGGTAACTACAGTAAATGAGACGGGTAGGTATGTGGTGGTGGTGGTAGCCTCATGTCATGGTGACTACAGTAAATGAGACGGGTAGGTATGTGGTGGTGGTGGTAGCCTCATGTCCTGGTGACTACAGTAAATGAGACGGGGAGGTATGTGGTGGTGGTGGTGGTAGCCTCATGTCCTGGTGACTAGAGTAAATGAGACGGGTAGGTATGTGGTGGTAGTGGTAGCCTCATGTCCTGGTGACTACAGTAAATGAGACGGGTAGGTATGTGGTGGTGGTGGTGGTAGCCTCATGTCCTGGTGACTACAGTAAATGAGACGGGTAGGTATGTGGTGGTGGTGGTGGTAGCCTCATGTCCTGGTGACTACAGTAAATGAGACGGGTAGGTATGTGGTGGTAGTGGTGTAGAATCTCAGCTAGCCTCATACTCTGGTAACTACTGTAGGTATAATTGGGTGAGGACTGTATGACCATCTTTTAGCCCATTTAGGCTCTTTACAGTGCTAGGAGCTACACGACTGTCGGCGGCTAATCTCTACCCACAATGCCCTGCGCGCTGCGCCGTTCACGACTGCCCTGTGTAGAGGGCGGGCATCGTGCGGCCCGGCCTCAGCGCCGTTCACGAGTGCCCTGTGTAGAGGGCGGGCATCGTGCGGCCCGGCCTCAGCGCCGTTCACGAGTGTCCTGTGTAGAGGGCGGGCATCGTGCGGCCCGGCCTCAGCGCCGTTCACGAGTGTCCTGTGTAGAGGGCGGGCATCGTGCGGCCCGGCCTCAGCGCCGTTCACGAGTGTCCTGTGTAGAGGGCGGGCATCGTGCGGCCCGGCCTCAGCGCCGTTCACGAGTGCCCTGTGTAGAGGGCGGGCATCGTGCGGCCCGGCCTCAGCGCCGTTCACGAGTGTCCTGTGTAGAGGGCGGGCATCGTGCGGCCCGGCCTCAGCGCCGTTCACGAGTGTCCTGTGTAGAGGGCGGGCATCGTGCGGCCCGGCCTCAGCGCCGTTCACGAGTGTCCTGTGTAGAGGGCGGGCATCGTGCGGCCCGGCCTCAGCGCCGTTCACGAGTGTCCTGTGTAGAGGGCGGGCATCGTGCGGCCCGGCCTCAGCGCCGTTCACGAGTGTCCTGTGTAGAGGGCGGGCATCGTGCGGCCCGGCCTCAGCGCCGTTCACGACTGCCCTGTGTAGAGGGCGGGCATCGTGCGGCCCGGCCTCAGCGCCGTTCACGAGTGTCCTGTGTAGAGGGCGGGCATCGTGCGGCCCAGACTCAGAGTCCTGGCCACTCACCAAACCCTGACCAGCATATCGACCAATAAGAGATGCGCACTCAAGGGCTGCCAACTGGGGCTGCCAACTGGGGCTGCCAAGTGCGGGCTGCCAAGTGCGGGCTGCCAAGTGCGGGCTGCCAACTGGGGCTGCCAACTGGGGCTGCCAAGTGCGGGCTGCCAAGTGCGGGCTGCCAAGTGCGGGCTGCCAACTGGGGCTGCCAACTGGGGCTGCCAAGTGCGGGCTGCCAAGTGCGGGCTGCCAAGTGCGGGCTGCCAACTGGGGCTGCCAACTGGGGCTGCCAAGTGCGGGCTGCCAAGTGCGGGCTGCCAAGTGCGGGCTGCCAAGTGCGGGCTGCCAAATGCGCTGGTCAGGGTCCTTTAGGGCCTTGTTCTCTGTCTCAGACTGACACTTGATGAAAGGACATGCTGAGTCTGCCCTCTGTCGGTCGTCCTGCTCACTAAACCTGCGTCCGTGTCTCGGCGTCCGTAATCTGCTCGTCCAATCAAAACCCACCAAAGCGGTCACGGGATAATCTGCTAACATGGCCGCTAAATCCCCCCTCCATCACCCACACACCCACACCCCGCCTCACACACCTACACACCTACACCGACACCCATAGACACACACGCACATACACACCCACAGACTGACAGTCCTCGCCCCGAGCGCCATCTATCGACAGCATCCCGAGACGCTCACGAGACGCCCTCTACTTCCACATTTCTCCGCTGGCGGCGCTGTATATCTGCCCTCCCTCAGGGGGTTCGGGAACAATGATAAAATATTCAACAAGAATTATTAGCTCACTCTCCGCGCTGTCTTCACGGCTCTCCTCTACGTCAGCCTTATCTGTGTACCACGTGATACACACTCTCCATACGGAGTCTGCCTTTATCTGTGTACCACATGTTACTCACTCTCCATACTGAGTCTGCCTTTATCTGTGTACCACGTGATACACACTCTCCATACTGAGTCTGCCTTTATCTGTGTACCACGTGATACTCACTCTCCGCGCTGTCTTCATGGCTCTCCTCTACGTCAGCCTTATCTGTGTACCACGTGATACACACTCTCCATACTGAGTCTGCCTTTATCTGTGTACCACGTGATACTCACTCTCCGCGCTGTCTTCACGGCTCTCCTCTACGTCAGCCTTATCTGTGTACCACGTGATACACACTCTCCATACTGAGTCAGCCTTCATCTGTGTACCACATGCTACTCACTCTCCATACTGAGTCTGACTTTATCTGTGTACCATGTGTTACTCACTCTCCATAGACCCTTGACTCATCCACGGGTGCATGGCAAAATTGCGGCCGGGCGTGAGTTTCCGGTTTCGGACCCGGCGGACGCCATTGTTTGTTTTGATTCTAACACAGGTTTTGGAGCAGCTTATCTCTGATAAAAATACATGTCAATAATCGAGATTGGTCTAATTTAGAGAAGGAATGTAAACTTTGTGTGTTTGTTACAAAATGAATGTTTGTTTATCCTGATTTGTGTGAAAACAGAAGGTTTCCCCCAGGGCTGTCAGTCTACATGTTTCAACTACATTTCATCAGTGCTAGCTGCTCTGTAAAACATAGTTCTCTCCAGAGGTGCATCTTTAAAATATCTGAAAGTTATTTATATTGAGCATGAACTGCATATGCACTTACAATACACTGTCCATTATTCGGGAAAGTACTGGGTGATTTGTATTTGTATTTTTTTCTAAACATACTTATGACCAGTAGCCTACTACGCCTACGGTATAAACTGTCACTGACACACTACGACACAAGAACCGCGGAATTCAGTGCTTAAGGGAGCATCGTAGAGTATTCTTCCGGGAAAATCACTCTTATTTGAGAGATACTCAACAGAAATTTATGAGATTTTGGAATTAGATAGCACATATATTACGACTATATTAGATGACTGGAATATTATGGAAAAAAATAGAAACAATCGCTATACAGATATCAAAACCTAATCATAAAAGGATGAAGTAATCATAAATCTATACAGACCCCCTGGATATAGCTGCACCAGATTATTAGATTATTTAGAAAATTTATGCGAAAATACCATAACTAATAATTGTGAACTTTGGATAGTAGGCGACATAAATTTAGATGCGAGAAAAAGAAGGGACAAACGTAACAAAGACTTAATGGATTTATTAAAGAGACATGATATGAAATGACAAAAGAAAACATTGTGCTGTTAAAGCCAACATCGGCACGATCGAGAAAAAACCCCAACCTATATTGGCTATAGTTTATGGAATATTTTAACAAGGGAGCAACAAGTCAGTCAAAGAACGATTTTAAAAAAGAGGTCAATCGAAAAATAAAAGTATATCTCGGTAATAAGATAGACGAAGATTAGACTAGATTAAGGAAATCTAAATTGGGAGCTGTAATTGTTGAGTATAAAATGTATAAAATTAGATTAGCACCGCCTAATCTTTTCTGAATCTCTTCAAGTAAATGCTATCATTATTTCTAAGGACCTGGAGAACTTTGTATTATATCATCACACATGTATTATGTTATCAGACGCACCTTGTTAGTTTGCGTGGAAGAATGACTATAACATTGTCGAATGCAAATTCTTGAATAAAAGAAAAAAATATATATAACGGGCATTATGTATTGTAAATATGGTGATTTTTGATAGGGGCTAAATTTTTCAAATCAATAATTCCTATATTTGACCTCAAAAAGAGTTTTTAGAGCCTCAAAAAAATTTGTCTGTATATCCCAGACCCCCTGATACTATCGGACAGTCTTAATAAAGTGAATACCTTCTAGTTCTCCTATGTAAATGTATATATAGACGCTGCGACACGGTCTGTGTTTTAGCAAATATTGAACATGTTCGATCGTGTCGCAGTGTGTCCGGAGGCTCCCGACACTGCCCTTTTTGTCGGGAGGCGTGTCGGCTCTGGTGGATGCCCCCCTTTTAATAGACCCTTGACTCATCCGCGGACGCATGGCAAAATGGCGGCCGCGCGTTAGTTTGATATAGAATTCGATATTTGAGGATGAAATTTCTATATGTATAGCATGCATATTCACAAAATTTCATAGTTTTATTATGCTTGTTTCCTTCATAAGGCACCTTCAGATTTTGCTATAGCAAATGTCTGACACAAGGGTGAGACAACTGACACACTGTTTTTGCGTGTGTCACTTGTCTTGAATCAGTGGAGATTTCGGTCAGTTGTCCCATCCCCTATAGAACTGAACAGAGAATTGTATAAATGGACAATACTCCACGAGTTTGGATGTGCCCGAATCGTCATCGAGGCGAAGCTGAGTGACGATTATTATTAGATAGTATCAGAATATCAGAATAGTTCGAATATACCTAGCAAATCGTAGGTAACATTGTATTGCACATCCACATAAGATGTTACTAAGTGTACTGCCCCTCCACCATACTGCCCCTCCTACATGCTGCTCTTCCACGCTACTGCCCCTCTACTATACTGCCCCTCCTCCATTCTGCCCCTCTACCATACTGCCCCTTATTGATTCTCTCTAGATTGGTGTCTTTAAAAGAAAGGTAAAAAAATGGTTGTGAGCGGGGGTCAAACACGCTTTTATCAACCCAAACTTAATATAAAATATCCAGGCCAGATCACATCAAGAATATGTTAATATAATGTCTTATTTCTGCCATTTTCAGTTTTATATTCATTACGATTAAGAATCCGATGATAGAAACGGAAAATTTACCATATATTGCCAAATTACAGGCAGTTTCAATGGTTATAAGTTGGAAAACAATGGTTCATTGTAGATTCGAACTCAAAGCCATAATCAAGTGACACTGACAGCCTATGTTTACACAGGTAGCTTCTTCTAAGTTTCCTATTTTCTCCATAATATATCAACCATCCATAGAAATCAATGGTATAGACATCTTCCTTGCGTTATTCATATAGTGATGTGGCCAGCTTACAGTACTGTCATGACTTTATCATTAACGACAGACTAGATCTTAGAAGTAGGAAAAACGATTGGGTACACGGCCATTGTTTACATTTTCGGAACACCCGCACTGCAACCGGAAACTAACTGAGCGCAGGAATTCTGGGATACCGTACAGGGGTCTATACTGAGTCTGCCTTTATCTGTGCACCATGTGTTACTCACTCTCCATACTGAGTCTGCCTTTATCTGTGTACCACGTGTTACTCACTCTCCATACTGAGTCTGCCTTTATCTGTGTACCACGTGTTACTCACTCTCCATACTGAGTCTGCCTTTATCTGTGTACCACTCTCCATACTGAGTCTGCCTTTATCTGTGTACCACTCTCCATACTGAGTCTGCCTTTATCTGTGTACCACGTGTTACACACTCTCCATACTGAGTCTGACTTTATCTGTATACCACGTGTTACACACTCTCCATACTGAGTCTGCCTTTATCTGTGTACCACGTGATACACACTCTCCATACGGAGTCTGCCTTTATCTGTGTACCATGTGTTACTCACTCTAAACCCCTCCTTACTATAATCACACCCATCTTCACACCCCTCACACCCCTCACACCCCTCACACCTCCTCACACCCTCAACACACTTCGCACCCTCCTCACACCTTTCACACCCCTTCTCAGACCCGTCTATTTGACATTTTTTCACAAGCCGGTATGTGCTTAGTTACGCATGCAGATTCGATCAAACAATTGTATTGCAAAGTTTATTTACCCAAACACTGAATAATCTGTTTACAAAACTCGCTCAAAGTATCTCCAGGGAAATACAATGATCGCATCGTATTCTCTTGTAATCCAGCTCCGACCTGGTGAATTAAACTTGTATATCGCCCCTTAATAAGATGGCGACCTGGTCTGGACTGAGTATTATCATGAAACATCACAAAACTTTCATATGATTGTTTATATGCATGAGTTGTCTTCGCGCAATGATATCACGAAGCGGAGCTGAGTGATATCTGTAGCAGAAGACAATGAATGGCATGTAAACAATTTAAATGAGGGGTAGGATAATAACCATGGCATACAGTCACACCATGTTAAGTCTATGGAGATTGATATGAGGGGTAGGATAATACACTGGGTTCATAACATGTAGGAACCTCACGAGGTTTCGGGAGGCAAAGCTCAGCGGATATGTTGTATGTAGCCGATCAGTGTCATAATCTATAAGAGAAAAATCACATTGCAATCAAGAAATGATCCCACCCTCTCAATTTTACAAAAGGTAATAAGATACCTAAAACACTGATCGTACCAATCATACGCATGCATATAATACAGAGTAATTCACGTAGTAATTCACTCGGCTTCGCCTTGTGAATTACTACGTCATTCAAACTCGATGGGATACGGGCTCAGACCCTAAACTTTCATGGGTTTCCTCTATAGTATCCCCCTGCCCATTCCCCTACCCCTACCCCTTACTTTTAACCCCCCTGCCCATCCCTATGTATGTATAGAGGAAACCTATGAAAGTTTAGGGTCAGAGCCCGTATCCCATCGAGTTTGAATGGCGTAGTAATTCACAAGGCGAAGCCGCGTGAATTATGTAGCTATTCAAACAAGATGTGATCGAGCTCTGACCCTAAACTTGAATGGGTTTCTGAATTTATCTCACCCTTCACTTTGACTAACGGGCTCACATTTGTGACATAATCCCCAATTGGATATTTTTCCTAAATATCTCATGGGTGTTGGATACGAGTTCTCAATGTTAAGTCTATGGAGGAAAAATGCTAGGGCTGAGATGATACCCCCTACACCTACACCTTACTTGTAAACCCCCCTGCCCATTCCCCTATCTCTACTCCTTACTTGTAACACCCCCTGCACATTTCCCCACCCCTACCCCTTACTTGTAGCCCCCTGCACATTCCCCTATCCCTACCCCTTACTTGTAGCCCCCTGCACATTCCCCTAGCCCTACCCCTTATTTGTAACACCCTGCCCATTCCCCTACCCCTTACTTGTAACACCCTGCCATTCCCCCACCCCTACCCCTTACTTGTATCCCCCCTGCCCATTCCCCTACCCCTACCCCTTATTTGTAAACCCCCTGCCCATTCCCCTACCCCTTACTTGTATCCCCCCTGCCCATTCCCCTACCCCTACCCCTTATTTGTAAACCCCCTGCCCATTCCCCTACCCCTTACTTGTAACCCCCCTACCCATCCCCCTACCCCTACCCCTTACTTGTAACCCCCTGCCCATTCCCCTACCCCTTACTTGTCACCCCCTGCCCATCCCCCTACCCGTACCCCTTACTTGTTACCCCCCTGCCCATTCCCCTACCCCTACCCCTTACTTGTAACCCCCTGCCCATTCCCCTACCCCTTACTTGTCACCCCCTGCCCATTCCCTACCCCTACCCCTTACTTGTAACCCCCCTGCCCATTCCCCCATCCCTACCCCTTACTTGTAACCCTCTTCCCCATTCCCCTACCCCTACCCCTTACTTGTCACCCCCTGCCCATTCCCCTACCCCTTACTTGTCACCCCCTGCCCATTCCCTACCCCTACCCCTTACTTGTAACCCCCCTGCCCATTCCCCCATCCCTACCCCTTACTTGTAACCCTCTTCTCCATTCCCCTACCCCTACCCCTTACTTGTCACCCCCTGCCCATTCCCCTACTCCTTACTTGTCACCCCCTGCTCCTTCCCCTCATCTTACCTCACACCTTTCAGCCTATTCCCCGATAACAGTGTATCTCGTAAACTCCGCATAAACGCTACACATGTGATCACGTGACCGTTGTGGTGCCGCATGGTGCTCGCAGGGGGAGGACGTAATCAGGACGGAACAGCTCACCCCGGCTCCGCTCGTACGTCGACTGGACGCACCCCCTCTGGAGATCGTACCAGGAACTCGCGTAACCAGAAATGTAATAAATCAAAGGTGATTGATATTCTGTTCTGTGCTGACCAATCAGAGGAGTGCTATCTAACGACCTGACTGCTGGTAAATGGAGTCTTACGCCATATCTAGAGTTGATCATGGACATTCAATAAATAATCAAACCAAATCATGACGAAATACAGTAGAATATATACACTTCCTCTGACAGGCCGAGGATTCAAATTAGGATATGGCAAACTGGAGCCTGAGAATTGGGATTTAACAAACTGTGGTTTAAGAATCAGGCTATATGACAAATTGGTGTCTAAGAACCAGGCTATATGACAAACATGGTCAGGAGGTCTGAGCTGGCCAGCTTTACAAACAGACCCCATGTTTACACTGATTGCCGGTTTGTTGCTCTGCTCCTAACCTGGTTGGCCGTCTCCCGGCGCCCGTTATTCAGCCGCCGGTGACCGCGATAAACGGGCACAATTTACATCCTTCACTCCCCCCCACACAGCCCCCAACAACCACGATAAACGGGCACAATTTACATCCTTCACTCCCCCCACAGCCCCCAACAACCACGATAAACGGGCTCAATTTACATCCTTCACCCCCACAGCCCCCAACAACCACGATAAACGGGCTCAATTTACATCCTTCACCCCCACAGCCCCCAACAACCACGATAAACGGGCTCAATTTACATCCTTCACCCCCACAGCCCCCAACAACCACGATAAACGGGCTCAATTTACATCCTTCACCCCCACAGCCCCCAACAACCACGATAAACGGGCTCAATTTACATCCTTCACCCCCACAGCCCCCAACAACCACGATAAACGGGCTCAATTTACATCCTTCACCCCCACAGCCCCCAACAACCACGATAAACGGGCTCAATTTACATCCTTCACTCCCCCCACAGCCCCCAACAACCACGATAAACGGGCACAATTTACATCCTTCACTCCCCACACAGCCCCCAACAACCATGATAAACGGGCACAATTTACATCCTTCACCCCCACAGCCCCCAACAACCACGATAAACGGGCACAATTTACATCCTTCACCCCCACACAGCCCCCAACAACCACGATAAACGGGCACAATTTACATCCTTCACTCCCCCCACACAGCCCCCAACAACCACGATAAACGAGCACAATTTACATCCTTCACTCCCCCCACAGCCCCCAACAACCACGATAAACGGGCTCAATTTACATCCTTCACCCCCCCACAGCCCCCAATAACCACGATAAACGGGCACAATTTACATCCTTCACTCCCCCCCACAGCCCCCAATAACCACGATAAACGGGCACAATTTACATCCTTCACTCCCCCCACAGCCCCCAACAACCACGATAAACGGGCTCAATTTACATCCTTCACCCCCCCACAGCCCCCAATAACCACGATAAACGGGCACAATTTACATCCTTCACTCCCCCACAGCCCCCAACAACCACGAAAAACGGGCACAATTTACATCCTTCACTCCCCCCACACAGCCCCCAACAACCACGATAAACGGGCTCAATTTACATCCTTCACTCCCCCCACAGCCCCCAACAACCACGATAAACGGGCACAATTTACATCCTTCACTCCCCCCACAGCCCCCAACAACCGCGATAAACGGGCTCAATTTACATCCTTCACTCCCCCCCCCCCACAGCCCCCAACAACCACGATAAACGGGCTCAATTTACATCCTTCACTCCCCCCACAGCCCCCAACAACCACGAAAAACGGGCACAATTTACATCCTTCACTCCCCCCACAGCCACCAACAACCACGATAAACGGGCACAATTTACATCCTTCACTCCCCACACAGCCCCCAACAACCACGATAAACGGGCACAATTTACATCCTTCACCCCCCCACAGCCCCCAACAACCACGATAAACGGGCTCAATTTACATCCTTCACTCCCCCCACAGCCCCCAACAACCACGATAAACGGGCACAATTTACATCCTTCACTCCCCCCACAGCCCCCAACAACCACGATAAACGGGCTCAATTTACATCCTTCACTCCCCCCACAGCCCCCAACAACCACGATAAACGGGCTCAATTTACATCCTTCACTCCCCCCACAGCCCCCAACAACCACGATAAACGGGCACAATTTACATCCTTCACTCCCCCCACAGCCCCCAACAACCACGATTAACGGGCACAATTTACATCCTTCACTCCCCCCACAGCCCCCAACAACCACGATAAACGGGCACAATTTACATCCTTCACTCCACCACAGCCCCCAACAACCACGATAAACGGGCACAATTTACATCCTTCACTCCCCCCACAGCCCCCAACAACCACGATAAACGGGCTCAATTTACATCCTTCACTCCCCCCACAGCCCCCAACAACCACGATAAACGGGCACAATTTACATCCTTCACTCCCCCCACAGCCCCCAACAACCACGATAAACGGGCACAATTTACATCCTTCACTCCCCCCACAGCCCCCAACAACCACGATAAACGGGCACAATTTACATCCTTCACTCCCCCCACAGCCCCCAACAACCACGATAAACGGGCTCAATTTACATCCTTCACTCCCCCCACAGCCCCCAACAACCACGATAAACGGGCACAATTTACATCCTTCACTCCCCCCACAGCCCCCAACAACCACGATAAACAGGCTCAATTTACATCCTTCACCCCCACACAGCGCAATTCTTCTCGCAGGGCACCAGCTCCTTGATATGTTCCGCTATTGGCGTCTCGTTCTGCTGGTTCCTCATCCAACTTCCGCTATTAGCGTCTACTTCTGCTGGTTCCTCATCCAACTTCCGCTATTAGCGTCTACTTCTGCTGGTTCCCTGTCCACACACATCAACTTCCGTTATTAGCGTCTACTTCTGCTGGTTCACTGTCCACACACATCAACTTCCGTTATTAGCATCTACTTCTGCTGGTTCCCTGTCCACACACATCAACCTCCGCTATCAGCGTCTCTCTCTGCTGGTTCCTCGTCCAACTTCCGCTATTAGTGTCTCTTTCTGCTGGTTACCTGTCCACACACATCAACTTCCGTTATTAGTGTCTACTTCTGCTGGTTCCCTGTCCACACACATCAACTTCCGTTATTAGCGTCTACTTCTGCTGGTTCCCTGTCCACACACATCAACTTCCGCTATTAGCGTCTCTCTCTGCTGGTTCCCTGTCCACACAAATAAACTTCCGCTATTAGCGTCTACTTCTGCTGGTTCCCTGTCCACACACATCAACTTCCGTTATTAGCATCTCTCTCTGCTGGTTCCCTGTCCACACACTTCAACTTCCGGGAATTAGGGAATGTTTCTACCTAGATAATATGTTAAGTACACAAGGAATTTATCCAACTCATATATTTCATGCTTAAATAGCTCACAGAGAGATAAGACCGTTGTGGTGCCAAAATTGGTTACCCTGCCAAAAGTGGTAATTATCGCCCACCCGATACGCGAATGCGTCTGCACACGCTCTTCCGGTCAGATTTCACGGACTATTGGACGTACTACTATTTTGATTTGATTTTAATGTAAATAAATGAAAAGAGGAGTATTTAGACATGAGAATTTCATGTCGTGATATGCTTAATTTTGGCAAATTTCATCACTGCGCATGTCCGCGCATGCGCAAAAGACAATAGTGAGCGATAATTACCACTTATGGCAGGGTAACCAATTTTGGCACCACACCGTTAGAAACTGACATTGAGAGATTTCCATAAAGTCACTGAGATGAGAGCGTTAGAAACTGACATTGAGAGATTTCCATTAAGTCACTGATATAAGAACGTTACAATCTGATATTGAGAGATTTCCATAAAGTCACTGATATAAGAACGTTACAATCTGACATTGAGAGATTTCCATTAAGTCACTGATATAAGAACGTTACAATCTGATATTGAGAGATTTCCATAAAGTCACTGAGATGAGAACGTTCGAACCTGACACAGGTGGAAGGGGTACATTTAGTCTTTTCATTTTCGAAACTAGACAACCCCAATGTCTGTATGTGTCACAGACATGTCACGATACAGGCCCCAGATCTACATGCGTACTTACTCCAGTCAAACTCCGGGCAGACTCGTGAACCTCCCAGCGCTGATACTCTCACTGACGGGGTGAGAGCAGTAGTGCCGGGAAACTGGCCACTGCCGCAGGCGTCATTGTTCTCAGGTCAAGGCTGGGGTCTGTGTTACAACGACACACGACGTTAGAAACTCGTACTCTACGGTCTTGAAGGTAGTGTGACCAATACTCAATAGCTAATTGGGTGATTTATTTTATCAGTTTATAATGTTATACGGGGTGAGACAAAATTAGAAGCCCACTCTCGTGAGTTTCCTCCTAATTATGAATGTGTTGACCTTGACCTCACTGTACTCTCATATCACTAAGGGGTTGGCCTTGACCTTTCTGTACTCTCATATCACTAAGGTGATGACCTTGACCTCACTGTACTCTCATATCACTAAGGGGTTGGCCTTGACCTTACTGTACTCTCATATCACTAAGGTGATGACCTTGACCTCACTGTACTCTCATATCACTAAGGGGTTGACCTTGACCTTTCTGTACTTTCATATCACTAAGGGGTTGGCCTTGACCTCGCTGTATTCTCATATTACTCAGGTGATGACCTTGACCTTTCTGTACTCTCATATCACTAAGGTGTTGACCTTGACCTCACTGTACTCTCATATCACTAAGGTGTTGACCTTCCCCTTTCTGTACTCTCATATCACTAAGGGTTTGGCCTTGACCTCACTGTACTCTCATATCACTAAGGTGATGACCTTGACCTTACTCTACTTTCATATCACTAAGGGGTTGGCCTTGACCTCGCTGTATCTAATGTTACTAAGGTGTTCACCTCCCCACATTCACGACATTCTGTCAGGTATTTGGTGCACCTCTGTGGGTAATCAGACTCTACTTTCCCCCCAACACCTCCCTCGCTTCACCTCCCTCTGTCTGCGGCCACACCACACCGCCTCATTCCCCCCAACACGTCACACTCTCACGAGATCTCCCCGTTATCAGCGGAAATGAACTCTGCACATGCGCAATGAGAGGTCATCAGGTGCGCATGCGTGTAAACGTGCCATTTGTTTGCTTAGTGTGAGAGTCAGGTCTGTGAACTATATTAGGACAGTGTCAGGTCTGTGAACTATATTAGGAGTCAGGTCTGTGAACTATATTAGGACAGTGTCAGGTCTGTGAACTATATTAGAGAGTCAGGTCTGTGAACTATATTAGGAGAGTCAGGTCTGTGAACTATATAAGGACAGAGTCAGGTCTGTGAACTATATTAGGACAGAGTCAGGTCTGTGAACTATATTAGGACAGAGTCAGGTCTGTGAACTATATTAGGACAGAGTCAGGTCTGTGAACTATATAAGGACAGTGTCAGTCTGTGAACTATATTAGGACAGAGTCAGGTCTGTGAACTATATTAGGACAGTGTGAGGTCTGTGAACTATATAAGGACAGAGTGAGGTCTGTGAACTATATTAGGACAGTGTGGGGTCTGTGAACTATATTAGGACAGTGTGGGGTCTGTGAACTATATTAGGACAGAGTCAGGTCTGTGAACTATATTAGGACAGAGTGAGGTCTGTGAACTATATTAGGACAGTGTGAGGTCTGTGAACTATATTAGGACAGAGTCAGTCTTTGAACTATATCAGGAGTGTCAGGTCTGTGAACTATATTAGGACAGAGTGAGGTCTGTGAACTATATTAGGACAGTGTGAGGTCTGTGAACTATATTAGGACAGTGTCAGGTCTGTGAACTATATTAGGACAGTGTGAGGTCTGTGAACTATATTAGGAGAGTCAGGTCTGTGAACTATATTAGGACAGTGTGAGGTCTGTGAACTATATTAGGAGAGTCAGGTCTGTGAACTATATTAGGACAGTGTGAGGTCTGTGAACTATATTAGGACAGTGTGAGGTCTGTGAACTATATTAGGACAGAGTGAGGTCTGTGAACTATATTAGGACAGTGTCAGGTCTGTGAACTATATTAGGACAGAGTCAGGTCCGGTTACTGTATTAGGAGGTGGGTATTTGATTAGATCTGGGAAGTAAGAGTTTCAGGTCTGTGTACTGTATTCCCCTCCTCACTCACCTTTATTCTTCTCACCAACCCTTCCTCCACTCTTCAACCCTTCCCCTCCTCTATAAGCGCCCACCCTTCCCCTCCTCCCCCACCCCTTCCATACTGCCCGACCCTTCCCCTCCTCACCCACCCTTTCCCTTCTCCCCCATCCTTCCCCTTTTCCCCAACCCTTTCCCTTTTCCCCAACCCTTTCCCTACTGCCCCACCCTTCCCCTCCTCCCCCACCCCTTCCATACTGCCCGACCCTTCCCCTTCTCCCCCATCCTTCCCCTCCTCACCCACCCTTCCCCTTTTCCCCAACCCTTTCCCTACTGCCCCACCCTTCCCCTCCTCCTCCACACCCACCCCTCCACTCCCCCCCACTACTCCTCTATGAGCGCCCACCCTTCCCCTGCTCTCCCACCACTCCTCTATGAGCATCCACCCTTCCCCTGCTCCCCCACCCCTCCTTTATAAGCGCCCACCCTTTCCTTGCTCTCCCACCCCTCCTCTGTAAGCGCCCAGCCTTCCTCTCCTGCCCCACCCCTCCTCTATCAGGGCCCACCCCTCCCCTCCTCTATGAGCACCCCGCCCCCATCCCTATCGCTCACAGACCCTGTGTTGGTTGAGCTGGTCGTCTGTACCCCGCCCCTCATTAATCCGTTCACTAGATCAGACACTGGCCCCCGAGCCCCACCTCACCGCCGCACCTCGACACACAATCAACAGGAGGCCTGTCATCTCACACCTCAGACGTTCCCCGTGACTCACACCTCAGACATTCCCCGTGACTCACACCTAAGCTGTTCCCCGTGACTCACACCTCAGCTGTTCGCCGTGACTCACACCTCAGCTGTTGCCCGTGTGAAAACCAGGTGTCGAAACGAAATAAACAAAAAAAGTGGCTGTACAAAGCCTCGGACTCTTCAGTGGGGTTCACATTTCATCTCGCCCTATTTCACAATAAAGAATGTCAATAATATATAATAAATATGATAAAACAGCATACCTTCGTAAAACGGCCATTGGTCATCTAGACAGAGATGGCAAATCCTGGCCGCTGATTGGCTAGATTTTTTCTTACATCATTAATGTATATTACGTAACACCGTATTGCATAGTTTTACACATTACTTAATATTTGTTTTAATTCATTTCTTTACAATATTGATATAGTGGCGGAACAATACGAGGGGTTAGATAAATAGATAATGTTCCACTGTGACGCCATCCCCCTCACGTCCGTGTCACACTGAGGCAGCATGCGGGCGGCGTATTTATAATCCCCCATCCCCCACACGTCTGTGCTCACACTGAGGCAGCATGCGGGCGGCGTTTTTATATTACATGTGACATGCGGCGGTGACTGGACGACACGGCAGGCAGAGAACACCTCGGTCTGTCTCATGGGAACATAGACGGGAAGGTATCGTGAGTCTAGTGCTGACAGCGACTGAGGCTTTTACCTGAATATATGTCAAGTCTGCATCACCTGTTTATATACATGACTCATCTGACACAGTGTGAGATCTACATGAGACTCTAGTGCTGACAGCGACTGAGGCTTTTACCTGAATAGATGTCAAGTCTGTATCACCTGTTTATATACATGACTCATCTGACACAGTGTGAGATCTACCTGAGACTCTAGTGCTGACAGCGACTGAGGCTTTTACCTGAATAGATGTCAAGTCTGTATCACCTGTTTATATACATGACTCATCTGACACAGTGTGAGATCTACCTGAGACTCTAGTGCTGACAGCGACTGAGGCATTTACCTGAATAGATGTCAAGTCTGTATCACCTGTTTATATACATGACTCATCTAACACAGTGTGAGATCTACCTGAGACTCTAGTGCTGACAGCGACTGAGGCTTTTACCTGAATAGATGTCAGGTCTGTATCACCTGTTTATATACATGACTCATATAACACAGTGTGAGATCTACCTGAGACTCTAGTGCTGACAGCGACTGAGGCATTTACCTAAATAGATGTCAAGTCTGTATCACCTGTTTATATACATGACTCATCTTACACAGTGTGAGATCTACCTGAGACTCTAGTGCTGACAGCGACTGGGGCTTTTACCTGAATAGATGTCAAGTCTGTATCACCTGTTTATATGACTTATCTAACACAGTGTGAGATCTACCTGAGACTCTAGTGCTGATGGCGACTGAGGCATTTACCTGAATAGATGTCAAGTCTGTATCACCTGTTTATATACATGACTCATCTGACACAGTGTGAGATCTACCTGAGACTCTAGTGCTGACAGCGACTGGGGCTTTTACCTGAATAGATGTCAAGTCTGTATCACCTGTTTATATACATGACTCATCTAACACAGTGTGAGATCTACCTGAGACTCTAGTGCTGACAGCGACTGAGGCTTTTACCTGAATAGATGTCAAGTCTGTATCACCTGTTTATATGACTTATCTAACACAGTGTGAGATCTACCTGAGACTCTAGTGCTGATGGCGACTGAGGCATTTACCTGAATAGATGTCAAGTCTGTATCACCTGTTTATAAACATGACTCATCTGACACAGTGTGAGATCTACCTGAGACTCTAGTGCTGAGGCATTTATCTGAATAGATGTCAAGTCTGTATCACCTGTTTATATACATGACTCATCTGACACAGTGTGAGATCTACCTGAGACTCTAGTGTGCTCTTAATCTGGAGGTGCATACACAACAGTGACGGTATTTATCAAGTGTGGGCCACATGCTCAGAGACATTATAGGGACTTTCAGCATGGTTCACACTCAAATACGCTGTCTAGGTTAGGGAGAGGTTATAGAGACTTTCAGCGTGGTTCACACTCAGATACGCTGTCTAGGTTAGGGAGAGGTTATAAAGACTTTCAGCATGGTTCATACTCAGATACGCTGTCTAGGTTAGGGAGAGGTTATAGAGACTTTCAGCGTGGTTCATGCTCAGATACGCTGTCTAGGTTAGGGAGAGGTTATAGAGACTTTCAGTGTGGTTCATGCTCAGATACGCTGTCTAGGTTAGGGAGAGGTTATAGAGACTTTCAGCGTGGTTCATACTCAGATACGCTGTTTAGGTTAGGGAGAGGTTATAGAGACTTTCAGCGTGGTTCATGCTCAGATACGCTGTCTAGGTTAGGGAGAGGTTATAGAGACTTTCAGCGTGGTTCACACTTAGATACGCTGTATAGGTTAGGGAGAGGTTATAGAGACTTTCAGCGTGGTTCATGCTCAGATACGCTGTCTAGGTTAGGGAGAGGTTATAGAGACTTTCAGCGTGGTTCATGTTCAGATACGCTGTCTAGGTTAGGGAGAGGTTATAGAGACATTCAGCATGTTTCATACTCAAATACGCTGTCTAGGTTAGGGAAAGGTTATAGAGACTTTCAGCGTGGTTCACACTTAGATACGCTGTCTAGGTTAGGGAGAGGTTATAGAGACTTTCAGCGTGGTTCATGCTCAAATACGCTGTCTAGGTTAGGGAGAGGTTATTGACTTTCAGCGTGGTTCACACTCAGATACGCTGTCTAGGTTAGGGAGAGGTTATAAAGACTTTCAGCGTGGTTCACACTCAGATACACTGTCTAGGTTAGGGAGAGGTTATAGAGACTTTCAGCGTGGTTCATGCTCAGATACGCTGTCTAGGTTAGGGAGAGGTCATAGAGACTTTCAGCATGGTTCACACTCAGATACACTGTCTAGGTTAGGGAATGGTTATAAAGACTTTCAGCATGGTTCATACTCAGATACACTGTCTAGGTTAGGGAGAGGTTATAGAGACTTTCAGCGTGGTTCACACTCAGATACGCTGTCTAGGTTAGGGAGAGGTTATAGAGACTTTCAGCATGGTTCACACTCAGATATGCTGTCTAGGTTAGGGAGAGGTTATAGAGACTTTCAGCGTGGTTCACACTCAGATACGCTGTCTAGGTTAGGGAGAGGTTATAGAGACTTTCAGCATGGTTCATGCCCAGATACGCCATCTAGGTTAGGGAGAAGTTATAGAGACTTTCAGTGTGGTTCATGCTCAGATACGCTGTCTAGGTTAGGGAGAGGTTATAAAGACTTTCAGCATGGTTCATACTCAGATACACTGTCTAGGTTAGGGAGAGGTTATAGAGACTTTCAGCGTGGTTCATGCTCAGATACGCTGTCTAGGTTAGGGAGAGGTTATAGAGACTTTCAGTGTGGTTCATACTCAGATACGCTGTCTAGGTTAGGGAGAGGTTATAGAGACTTTCAGTGTGGTTCACACTCAGATACGCTGTCTAGGTTAGGGAGAGGTTATAGAGACTTTCAGCGTGGTTCATGCTCAGATACGCTGTCTAGGTTAGGGAGAGGTTATAGAGACTTTCAGCGTGGTTCATGCTCAGATACGCTGTCTAGGTTAGGGAGAGGTTATTGAGACTTTCAGCTTGGTTCATGCTCAGATATGCTGTCTAGGTTAGGGAGAGGTTATAGTTAAAAAGGGACTGATAAGGAGTATTTAGAGTTATTTTCCCGCATAGTTAATTCTACCTCGCTGTGGTTCCCTGTAAACCTACATAAACGCCTGGAGCCTGGGTTCAGGTTGGTATTGTAGGTAAACTGCGTTAGTGTGGCTGTAGCAGGTGGTACAGAGTGCGGGGACTGAGCGCCGTGAGTTAATGGAGCCCGTCTATCTTCATATCGCCTCGTACAGAATGCCTCCCGCTCTCATCACCAGAGACACTGTGCGGAGTAAATCTCCATACCGCCCGCCCAGCCGGTACCACGTGACACGAATGGACCAATGAGAGGCCGATGTTATGTAAGATACGACCAGTTTACGGCCAGTCGCCGTTTACGTCCTGCTGATTCCTCGTTAATGCTGTCTTCCTCTGTTATCATTGTGTTCGTTCTGCGGCTGACACTCAAGTCGTTGATACTGACAAGTGTATTGAGGCTGAGTGCGGATCATTATTATATATAGACCCACGCCGTATACATTCTGCATATATATGCACCGTTTAACCATTTAACGTATAGGTTCTATAGAGGAAACCTATGAAAGTTTAGGGTCTGAGCTCGTATCCCATCGAGTTTCAATCGCGTAGTAATTCACAAGGCAAAGCCACGTGAATTACATAGCAATTCAAATGAGATGGGATCGAGCTCTGACCCTAAACTTGAATGGGTTTCTGAATTTATCTCACCCTTAATATTGACTAATGGGCTAACATTTGTGACATTATCCCCCACTGGATAATTTTCCTAAATATCTCACGGGCGTTAGATACGAGTTCCCAATGTTAAGTCTATGGAGAAAAAATACCGGGGTGAGATAATGTTCCGTAGGGCAAAATAAGGAACACAGTTCCATAGCATCGACTAAGACATTATTTGTTAGGCCAAATTAAGTTGATTATTTCAGGTACATTGCAAAAAACGACCTACCATGCTTGTGCACTATGTGCTTGTACGAAAATTACAAAGGAACTGTAATAATTATGTGTGAGTTATAACAGAGAGTAGCGTGAGAGAAGTTAAGACATGATGATACAACATCACGTTAGTCCGAAGGTATAAGAAGCACAGGTGTTCCCTATAAGGAGAGTGGTTAGTCACATTATGTTTAGATGATTGAGAAGGAGGTTGTTGGTTTGAGTATATCAGAGTACCACTCTGCACTGCTCGCTGCATTGCGGTGACTAGAACGCTCAGTAGGCGCCAGAGGCCTCAGTCTACCTGGAGTGAGGTCACCTTGATAGCTGGTGTATGCACGAGAACAATTCTACTCCGTCAGTGCCTAGAAAACCGACATTCATGAAACACGCTCTCACAGGGAGAGCACACAGAGGGAACGCGCCAGGACTTAAAACACTGTGAACGGAAACGGATTACATCAGACTGAAGATCAGTAAGGAGGATTGCGGTGTTAGCGGTTGAAACGATGTTACAGTGCAATGGATATTAGAAATGTTGGAACGATGAACCGATGTGAATCATGCTAAGTGATATCAGTTTAGTGGGACAATGTCATTGATAGGAACATTGAAAGGAGAAACAACAAGAATTGTGGTTTATTGAAGAAAGTGGTTAGTATTTTGTAATGATTGGGATTGCTGCATCGTTGATTATTCAATGCTTTGTGTGGATTGTTTCAGTTTATCAAGTTAATAAGAACTTAACATCCATTATATGTGCCTCTGATTGTGGATGTGGGAAGTTACTGTGCACCAGACTCATAGCAAGATGACAAAGTTAATCAAGAATCTATCAGGTCTTAGTGCGATTCAACAATTGATAATCCATAAGTCGTTCCATGTTTCAAGTTCCATGTTTCCAGCTCGTGTATTACTATGCGTCAACCTCTCATAATTCATAAATTGGTTCTTGACTATCTTTATGTAGGACTATTCCCCATATGACTATGTCTATACACAGTACTCTGTACATGACAACTCGTGACTGCTCGCTTCACACGGAGGGTGACGGGAGGTTTGAAGCTGGTGTTATTTCACAGCCGGTTCTCAGTAAACACCGCGCCTTGCTTTCTGAATAAAGGATGAGGTGCAGCGTGCCCTGCCTCCATACTTCATAAAGACACAACCGTCTGCGCGAATACCGTCTGTGAAAGACGAGGCCACTGTGAGAAGGACGAGGTGCAGACAAAGTAGTTCTCACCAAGATAAACGGTGAAGGCTGTAAAATATTCAGGCTCTTTTCGGCGGCGCTGAGCATTGAGCAGTGAGCGAGCAGCTCAGAGATCTGCGTCTAACGGAATCTCTCTGCAAGCAGCTCCGAGCAGTTCCGAGCATCTCTGAGCATTTCCGAGTAGTTCCGAGCAGTTCCGAGCAACTCCGAGCAGCTCCAAGCAACTCCGAGCACCCCCGAGCATTTCCGAGCAGCTTTGAGATCTGCGTCATGTGGATCCTGTCTTATAGCACACTGAGCATTGGGCGGGCAGCTCAGAGTCTAACGGATCGTGTCTCAGAGCAAGACTTAGAAGTTACTGTCGCCACCACGACGCCACCACGACGCATCCTAGATCCTCCGAGGATCCTAGAGCAGTTGCAAACAACTCCGGGCATCTACGAGCAGCTATGACCAGCCAGGGGCAGCCAGGGGCAGCCAGGGGCAGCCACGGGCAGCCAGGGGCAGCCACGGGCAGCCACGGGCAGCTACCAACAGCCTCCTTCTGAGCAGTCCTCAGAAGTCGTGGGTCCTCACAAGCAGCGGGGAGGAGCTATGACCAGTGACGAGTAGTCACGAGCATCCCCGTGCTATTACGAGTAGTTACGAGTAGTCACGAGCATCCCCGAGCCATTACGAGTAGTCACGAGCATCACCGAGCCATTACGAGCAGTCATGAGCATCCCTGTGCCATTACAAGCAGTCACGAGTAGTCACAAAAATCCCCGAGCCGTTAGGAGCAGTCACGAGCATCCCCGAGCCATTACGAGCAGTTACGAGTAGTCACGAGCATCCCCGTGCCATTACGAGTAGTCACGAGCATCCTCGAGCAATTACGAGCAGTCACGAGTAGTCACGAGCATCCTCGTTACGAGCAGTTCGGAGCAGCACGAGGCTACTCAGAGTGCCATCCAGCGGCCGACTGCGGGATTTAATAACCCTCTGATGGCCTCACTGCGCTGAGGGTCGAGCTGGATGGCGCCTGTTTAGACGACGATGACCCCGGCGCGGCTGTCGGCACGCCGCGTGTTACGTGGGTGAACTCTGTGACAGTGAGAGGAGGGGTCGTGGACTCTTACTGAATGCAGCGTAATACAAGACGGCAACTCTACACAAGTTAGATTGTCACTCGGATGTATGAGGGTTTGAAGTCATGATTAATAAGTGTAGCTCAATATAGGAGGTTGGTGTCAACTACTAGTAGTATATGTGAATAGGTAACGAGAGGAAGTCTTTAAGTATATTTGAAATGATAGTGTATGTGAAATAATATTAGGAAACGTCCTTACTGTGGACGAAACGGTTACTGTTCGAGGTCAGTCTTCGGTTTCATACTGCCTGACGCCATAGGCAGAAGGCAGTATGAAATCAAAGACTGACCGAGAACGAGAAACGTTTCGTCCACAGTGAGGACGTTTGCTTATTATTATATACCTTAAATTGATGGAAAAACGACATTTTGATGAATTATTAAGGCACTCTCACAGCGGCACAGACATTATTATAACTGCACCCCTAGCAGCAGGCAGTATTTCATAGAAATTCGCACACAGGTATATAATAATAGAAACTTTTGAATTATTAATATCTATAAAATGTATGAAATGTATGATATGAAGTGTAAAGCAGAGAGATGTACAAGTGGTGTTTGGTGGGGATTGGAGGCTGTTGGGTGGAGGGTAGCTGGTGTGGGGTGTTGGCTGTTGGGTGGCAGGTGGCTGGTGTAGGCTGGAGTGTGGCTGGTGTAGGGTGGCTGGTGTAGGCTGGAGGGTGGCTGGTGTAGGGTGGCGGCTAGAGGTTTGAGGGTGGGGGCTGTTGGCTGTAGGGTGGGGGTTGTTGGGTGGAGGGTGGCGGTTGTAGGATGTAGGGTGGCTGGTGTAGGGTGGCGGCTAGAGGTTTGAGGGTGAGGGGTGGAGGGTGGAGGGTGGCTGGTGTAGGGTGGAGGGTGGCTGGTGTAGGGTGTAAGGTGGAGGGTGGCTGGTGTAGGGGGGAGGGTGGCTGGTGTAGGGTGGAGGGTGGCTGGTGTAGGGGGGAGGGTGGCTGGTGTAGGGTGGAGGGTGGCTGATGTAGGGTGGAGGGTGGCTGGTGTAGGGTGGGGGCTGTAGGATTGAGGGGGAGGGTTAAGGGGGAGGTTGGAGGCTGTAGGGTGGAGGGTGGCTGGTGTAGGGTGGCGGCTAGAGGTTTGAGGGTGGCGGCTGTTGGCTGGAGGGTAGGGGCTGGAACCTAGAACCTGGAGAGTGGAGGTCGGGGGCTGTAGGGTGGAGGGTGGCAGGTGGAGGTTTGAGGGTGGGGGCTGTTTCCTAAAGACGCGCCCCCTGTGGGTGACAGCTGGCGGCTCGGCCATGCGCAGAAGCGATGCGCAGTGGCGGGCCGCCCTCAGGGCCCCGGATGTGTATTGTCTCTGTCAGTCTCACATTTATCTTCCATTTATTGTCCTGATTGCATCGACAATCGATAGTCACATGGGACGAGGCCGGGAGGACTGGGGAGACTGGAAGAGGGGGGAGGGAAACATCGTAGAGCACAAGAAGCTCTGTACGTCTGCCAGAAACTGCTGGGAGAAACTGGTAGGATCCCAGTATCTCTTTGTAAAGCCCATTTTCCATTAGCCCATTATTCTGTATTCGGGGACCACCGATCTATTTCTTTATTTTATCTCACCCCGGTATTTTTCTCCATAGGCTTAACATTAGGAACTCGTACTCGTGCTTCGCTTCGTGAATTACTCTGTGGTCAAACTCGGTGGAGTACGGACCAAGTTATTTTCATCTCGTGGGTTTCCTTCTAAGTATACGGACGACAGATCGGAGAATGGAAACGAGACTTTCACAGATGTTCATATGTACATTTGATATTGATTGTGTAATAAGGTCACCTCAAACAGAGTATGAAGAGGTGGTCAACTTTGTTAAACACTTATCGGGAAGGGTGGCGGGACGTGGGGGGTTAACTGTGAGGTCAACTAGAGGTCATACCTGAAGGAGAGGTGGTACGAGGCCTTTACAGACAAGTACAACCCACGCGGGACTGTCCTCACAGAGGATCGAAGACGGATTACCCATAATGCCCCAGTCACACTGGCGTAAAAAACGCCGTTTTCCCATGTACGCACCTCTACGGTCTTCTACGCATTTTGAAATTTACAAATGCGCGGCAATGCGCGGGAAAACGCGGAGATGCGTAAATGAAAGTCGGAATGCGCCGAAAAACGCCACAATACGTACAAAAGCGTAAAGAAGCGTTGATGAACGTTGAGAAGCGTTCTAAAACGTTAAAGCAAAGCAAACAATACGTTCTAAATCCGTTCCAAATCCGTAGCTAATACGTGGTCCCCATCAATTCAAATACGTAGAAGAAACGCCGACATTTACGCCAGTGTGACTGGGGCATAAGCGTTTAGCAAAGCTGCCCCGTATTACCATCCTCCAGTCCATGTGCAGAGAGGGATCTTAGAGGAGGTCAACCTCTGACGTCTACAGCTGGGACATTCCTCCTCTAACTCTATTATTTTGAAACAGAGGCTATAATAAATAAATGTCCGCTGATTTAATTGATAAGGCATATATATATATATACTCCCCTTTAACAGGTTATCCAAACTAGTAACTTCTGAAATTCCACCTTATTCATTGAACCTGCATTCCTTCCCAGTCCTATCCCAATATCTACCCCTATAAAGTACAGAAGGTGATTTATAAAATCCTTTTGTTATCGCAGATTGCGGGGTTTATCTGCAGGACTGGCGTTCGGCGGTCTGTCACTCGTCTACACGGCGCCAGATTGTATGCATGCTATCAGTGGGCGGCGAGGAAAGAAAAACATCATCTGACAAACGGCAGAGTTTGTCGTTTGTCGCATGTCGTTTGTCGTTTGTCGCATGTCGCTCCACTGACTGGGATGCGTCAATTGAGTGCGGGGTTTTACAGGTCCGGTAAATCGTGAGGGTTCATGGATGCCTTAAGCCCGGGACGATTTGAGCCCTAGACACCTTGAGCCTTTCTGTGGACGCCTTGAGCCTACCCTGTGGACGCCTTGAGCCTACTCCGTTTTGGTGGCCTTGACTTGCTTGAGCCTCTAGATGTAAAAACTTTGAAAAGTGCACTTATACTGGTTTGTAGTCATATATACTCAACCCTAACCCTTATCCAACCCTTTTCTAACACTAACCCACCAATCAGAACTGAAATGGGGTAGGCTCAAGGCGTCCATGGGGTGGGCTCAAGGCGTCCACGTTTTCGCGCTGACAGGAGGCTCAAACGGTAAAAGGCTCAAGGGGTCCAATTCCTATCATGAGGCTTTGGGGTGCCACTGTATTCCCTGCTTGTCTGTCGTCATTATCTGGTTGAAAGGGAGTGAGGGTCGACTCAGGCCTATGCCACTTCAGGATGCCGCTGTATGTACCGCTTGTCTGTCATCATTATGTCATGGAGACGACGTCATCCTGGTATGATCCTGGCAGTTGCTATGGAATAAAACTACTTATTGGGCAGAGATAGAGAGACAGAGAGAGAGAACAGGGGAGATAGGGAGAGAAAGAGGGACAAAGAGAGGGACAGAGTGAGAGAGGAAGAGAGAGGGAGACAGAGTGAGAGAAGGAGAGAGAGGGAACAAGAGAGGGAGAAAGAGAGGGAGGGGAGAGAGACAGAGATAGAGAGGGAGAGAAAGGGAGAGAGAGAGGAGAGAGAGAGGGAGGGAGAGAGAGAGTCTATTGTTAATGTTGACGTACATTGATACATAGTGTGGAAGCCTTGAGTCTATTGTTAATGTTGACGTACATTAATACATAGTGTAGACGGCATTGAGTCTATTGTTAATGTTGACGTACATTAATACATAGTGTAGACGGCATTGAGTCTGTTGTTAATGTTGACGTACATTAATACATAGTGTAGACGGCATTGAGTCTATTGTTAATGTTGACGTACATTAATACATAGTGTAGACGGCATTGAGTCTGTTGTTAATGTTGACGTACATTAATACATAGTGTAGACGGCATTGAGTCTATTGGTAATGTTGACGTACATTAATACATAGTGTAGACGGCATTGAGTCTACTGTTAATGTTGACGTACATTAATACATAGTGTGGACGGCATTGAGTCTATTGTTAATGTTGACGTACATTAATACATAGTGTAGACGGCATTGCGTCTATTGTTAATGTTGACGTACATTAATACATAGTGTAGACGGCATTGCGTCTGTTGGTAATGTTGACGTACATTGATACATAGTGTAGACGGCATTGAGTCTGTTGTTAATGTTGACGTACATTAATACATAGTGTAGACGGCATTGAGTCTGTTGTTAATGTTGACGTACATTAATACATAGTGTAGACGGCATTGAGTCTGTTGTTAATGTTGACGTACATTCATACATAGTGTAGACGGCATTGAGTCTGTTGTTGATGTTGACGTACATTCATACATAGTGTAGACGGCATTGAGTCTGTTGTTGATGTTGACGTACATTAATACACAGTGTAGACAGCATCGCGTCTGTTGGTAATGTTGACGTACATTAATACATAGTGTAGACGGCATTGAGTCTGTTGTTAATGTTGACGTACATTAATACATGGTGTAGACGGCATTGCGTCTATTGTTAATGTTCATTCACATCAAGAACGACTCTTGACTCTCGATGTTTGTTCTACGTGACTTGCAGATGAAACCATCTCAGCTGCGATGAGAACAGAAATCTCCCTCCTCCGTATTCACCTGCGAGCACAGCGGAGTCTGTGAGAGACTAATCAATACAAACAGCCCTGTTTGTTGTTACAGGGCAGGGGGGCGGGGTGTATGGGGCGGGGTGTAGGGGGCGGGGTGCAGGGGGCGGGGTGTAGGGGGCGGGGTGTAGGGGGCGGGGTGTAGGGGGCGGGGTGCAGGGGGGCGGGGTGCAGGGGGCGGGGTGTAGGGGGGGGTGTAGGGGGCGGGGTGTAGGGGGGCGGGGTGTAGGGGGGGGGGTGTAGGGGGCGGGGTGTAGGGGGCGGGGTGTAGGGGGCGGGGTGTAGGGGGCGGGGTGTAGGGGGCGGGGTGTAGGGGGCGGGGTGCAGGGGGGCGGGGTGCAGGGGGGCGGGGTGCAGGGGGCGGGGTGTAGGGGGCGGGGTGTAGGGGGCGGGGTGTAGGGGGGCGGGGTGTAGGGGGCGGGGTGTAGGGGGCGGGGTGTCGGGGGGCGGGGTGCAGGGGGCGGAGTGTAGGGGGGCGGGGTGTACGGGGGTGGGGTGTAGGGGGCGGGGTGTAGGGGGCGGGGTGTAGGGGGCGGGGTGCAGGGGGCGGGGTGTAGGGGGCGGGGTGTAGGGGGGCGGGGTGCAGGAGGCGGGGTGTAGGGGGGCGGGGTGTAGGGGGCGGGGTGTAGGGGGCGGGGTGTATGGCGGCGGGGTGCAGGGGGCGGGGTGTAGGGGGCGGGGTGTAGGGGGCGGGGTGTAGGGGGAGGGGTGTAGGGGGCGGGGTGTAGGGGGCGGGGTACAGGGGGCGGGGTGCAGGGGGCGGGGTGTAGGGGGGCGGGGTGTAGGGGGGCGGGATGTATTGGGGGCGGGGTGCAGGGGGCGGGGTGTAGGGGGCGGGGTGTAGGGGGCGGGGTGTAGGGGGCGGGGTGTAGGGGGCGGGGTGTAGGGGGCGGGGTGTAGGGGGGGTGTAGGGGGCGGGGTGTAGGGGGGCGGGGTGTAGGGGGGGGTGTAGGGGGCGGGGTGTAGGGGGCGGGGTGTAGGGGGGGGTGTAGGGGGCGGGGTGTAGGGGGGCGGGGTGTAGGGGGGCGGGGTGTAGGGGGGGGTGTAGGGGGCGGGGTGTAGGGGGCGGGGTGCAGGGGGCGGGGTGTAGGGGGGCGGGGTGCAGGGGGCGGGGTGTAGGGGGCGGGGTGTAGGGGGGGTGTAGGGGGCGGGGTGTAGGGGGCGGGGCGTAGGGGGCGGGGTGTAGGGGGGCGGGGTGTAGGGGGCGGGGTGTAGGGGGGCGGGGTGTAGGGGGGCGGGGTGTAGGGGGCGGGGCGTAGGGGGCGGGGTGTAGGGGGCGGGGTGTAGGGGGGCGGGGTGTAGGGGGGCGGGGTGTAGGGGGGCGGGGTGTAGGGGGCGGGGTGTAGGGGGCGGGGTGTAGGGGGCGGGGCGTAGGGGGCGGGGCGTAGGGGACGGGGTGTAGGGGGCGGGGTGTAGGGGGGTGGGGGACGGGTAGCGGCGGTCTATAAAGTGACTCTTATTTCAGCTGATCACGACTCTACTCAGTCGGAACACGGTACCTCGTTAGCATAAAGCTCCTCCCTCCTTTGTTTATTGTCGCTTCTCATGCGGCAGTCTGTCGGCAGTCTGATGTATGGCGTACGGCTCTTTACGGCACCTTTGTCCTTACCGTAGGAAGGTGAACGTGGGACCGGGCTCATACACACGCCTGTCTGTGTATCAGTACATTTTTTATTAGAGCGTGCTTGTACGCTCTATATACATCGCATAACGGTTAGGGAGGTCCCATATAGACTTTCAAAGACTGGCAAAAGGGGCAGGGTGCCAGTGTCTCAGTGTGTTAGAAGGTGCTCAACTGACCACGACCAATCACTACAGACCGAGGTACCTCATTGACCTACTGGTCCTTGATATATTCTGATCCTAGACTGAAGCAGTTGCAGAAATGGCAAGGTGACTGGGTACAAGTGGGTTAGAGAAAACTATCTATAGATTGAATATTTCCCAAACATTTTGATTGTGTTTCATTTATAATTTCACGCTCATTCATCATTGATGAACACATTCTTTACCCCTAGTTTGTACCTACATATGTTGTGTTGTGAGCATCTATTCACAACAATAAAAGACGAAGGCGTCTTCAACACTCCCTGTGTATGCATCTCCCTGGACCTAATGTAAGGTGTACGATACTTCCCCTCTATAGACCTAATGTAAGGTGTGCGATACTTCCCCTCTATACAGACCTAATGTAAGGTGTACGATACTTCCCCTCTATATAGACATAATGTAAGGTGTGCGATACTTCCCCTCTATACAGACCTAATGTAAGGTGTACGATACTTCCCCGCTATACTGACCTAATGTAAGATGTGCGATACTTCCCCTCTATACAGACCTAATGTAAGGTGTACGATACTTCCCCTCTATACAGACCTAATGTAAGGTGTACGATACTTCTCGGCTATACTGACCTAATGTAAGATGTGCGATACTTCCCCTCTATAGACCTAATGTAAGGTGTGCGATACTTCCCCTCTATACAGACCTAATGTAAGGTGTGCGATACTTCCCCTCTATAGACCTAATGTAAGGTATACGATACTTCCCCTCTTTACAGACCTAATGTCAGGTGTGCGATACTTCCCCTCTATACTGACCTAATGTAAGGTGTACGATACTACCCCTCTATACAGACCTAATGTAAGGTGTGCGATACTTCCCCTCTATACTGACCTAATGTAAGGTGTGCGATACTTCCCCTCTATACAGACCTAATGTAAGGTGTACGATACTTCCCCTCTATACAGACCTAATGTAAGGTGTGCGATACTTCCCCTCTATACTGACCTAATGTAAGGTGTGCGATACTTCCCCTCTATACAGACCTAATGTAAGTTGTACGATACTTCCCCTCTATACAGACCTAATGTAAGATGTGCGATACTTCCCCTCTACACTGACCTAATGTAAGGTTACCATACTTCCCCTCTTTACAGACTTCTGGGGTGCAGTGGCTAATCTCATTGTACTGCTTATTGGCCATATCATGTGGTAATAGGTCTAACTAAACACAACCCACCTCTCCCGTACACATACTTCACCTCTCTGGCACTCTGCCCCTTCACCACCCACTCCTCCTCCCCTGTCCGTACATAGACCTAATTCATCAGCCCGCAGTGCTTCCGGCTTACGGTGCAGTATGCCCCATTCCACTTCCGGCTTATTGCATAAGGCCGCGCCCCCTGGTGTATGAGGCCGGTACTAGGCCGGGGTCACATTGGTTCCTCTCCATCAGGACAGGTCGGCGTCTCTCTCCCAACACGAGGTGAGCCTTGACCTTCGCCTGACCTACCAGTCACCAGCAGGCCTTGACCTTCACCTGACCTACCAGTCACCAGCAGGCCTTGACCAGGTCGGCGTCTCTCTCCCAACACGAGGTGAGCCTTTTACTGTGAGTCTCCCTCCTCTCACCTACCAGTCACCAGCAGGCCTTGACCTTCACCTCACCTACCAGTCACCAGCAGGCCTTGACCTTCAACTGACCTACCAGTCACCAGCAGGCCTTGACCTTCACCTGACCTACCAGTCACCAGCAGGCCTTGACCAGGTCGGCGTCTCTCTCACAACACGAGGTGAGCCTTTTACTGTGAGTCTCCCTCCTCTCACCTACCAGTCACCAGCAGGCCTTGACCTTCACCTCACCTACCAGTCACCAGCAGGCCTTGACCTTCAACTGACCTACCAGTCACCAGCAGGCCTTGACCTTCACCTGACCTACCAGTCACCAGCAGGCCTTGACCAGGTCGGCGTCTCTCTCACAACACGAGGTGAGCCTTTTACTGTGAGTCTCCCTCCTCTCACCTACCAGTCACCAGCAGGCCTTGACCTTCACCTCACCTACCAGTCACCAGCAGGCCTTGACCTTCACCTCACCTACCAGTCACCAGCAGGCCTTGACCTTCACCTCACCTACCAGTCACCAGCAGGCCTTGACCTTCACCTCACCTACCAGTCACCAGCAGGCCTTGACCAGGTCGGCGTCTCTCTCCCAACACGAGGTGAGCCTTTTACTGTGAGTCTCCCTCCTCTCACCTACCAGTCACCAGCAGGCCTTAACCTTCATCCGACCTACCAGTCACCAGCAGGCCTTGACCTTAACCTGACCTACCAGTCACCAGCAGGCCTTGACCTTCACCTGACCTACCAGTCACCAGCAGGCCTTGACCTTCACCTCACCTACCAGTCACCAGCAGGCCTTGACCAGGTCGGCGTCTCTCTCACAACACGAGGTGAGCCTTTTACTGTGAGTCTCCCTCCTCTCACCTACCAGTCACCAGCAGGCCTTGACCTTCACCTCACCTACCAGTCACCAGCAGGCCTTGACCTTCACCTGACCTACCAGTCACCAGCAGGCCTTGACCAGGTCGGCGTCTCTCTCCCAACACGAGGTGAGCCTTTTACTGTGAGTCTCCCTCCTCTCACCTACCAGTCACCAGCAGGCCTTGACCTTCACCTCACCTACCAGTCACCAGCAGGCCTTGACCTTCACCTGACCTACCAGTCACCAGCAGGCCTTGACCTTCACCTGACCTACCAGTCACCAGCAGGCCTTGACCAGGTCGGCGTCTCTCTCACAACACGAGGTGAGCCTTTTACTGTGAGTCTCCCTCCTCTCACCTACCAGTCACCAGCAGGCCTTGACTTTCACCTGACCTGCCAGTCACCAGCAGGTCTTGACCTTCACCTGACCTACCAGTCACCAGCAGGCCTTGACCAGGTCGGCGTCTCTCTCCCAACACGAGGTGAGCCTTTTACTGTGAGTCTCCCTCCTCTCACCTACCAGTCACCAGCAGGCCTTGACCTTCACCTCACCTACCAGTCACCAGCAGGCCTTGACCTTCACCTGACCTACCAGTCACCAGCAGGCCTTGACCTTCACCTGACCTACCAGTCACCAGCAGGCCTTGACCAGGTCGGCGTCTCTCTCACAACACAAGTGAGCCTTTTACTGTGAGTCTCCCTCCTCTCACCTACCAGTCACCAGCAGGCCTTGACCTTCACCTGACCTACCAGTCACCAGCAGGCCTTGACCAGGTCGGCGTCTCTCTCACAACACGAGGTGAGCCTTTTACTGTGAGTCTCCCTCCTCTCACCTACCAGTCACCAGCAGGCCTTGACCTTCACCTGACCTACCAGTCACCAGCAGGCCTTGACCTTCACCTGACCTACCAGTCAACAGCAGGCATTGACCTTCACCTGACCTACCAGTCACCAGGAGGCATTGACCTTCACCTGACCTACCAGTCACCAGCAGGCCTTGACCTTCACCTGACCTACCAGTCACCAGCAGGCCTTGACCTTCACCTGACCTACCAGTCACCAGCAGGCCTTGACCTTCACCTGACCTACCAGTCACCAGCAGGCCTTGACCTTCACCTGACCTACCAGTCACCAGCAGGCCTTGACCTTCACCTGACCTACCAGTCAACAGCAGGCATTGACCTTCACCTGACCTACCAGTCACCAGGAGGCATTGACCTTCACCTGACCTACCAGTCTACAGCAGGCCTTGACCTTCACCTCACCTACCAGTCACCAGCAGGCCTTGACCTTCACCTGACCTACCAGTCACCAGCAGGCCTTGACCTTCACCTGACCTACCAGTAACCAGCAGGCCTTGACCTTCACCTGACCTACCAGTCACCAGCAGGCCTTGACCTTCACCTGACCTACCAGTAACCAGCCCATCTTGACCTTCATTTGACCTAGCAGTAACCAGCCTGCCTTGACCTTCAGTTGACCTGATATGATATAGGATGGATTTGAAATGTGTAGAATCTGACAGTTTTTAAACAATGGCTAGAGGTTTAGTGAGTCCCATTCATTATCAATACACGGATACATGGCTAATAATGTCTATTTCTCACACATTGATACACCTCGCCCTGATCCCTGGTCAGCCTTTAACGTGAAGGTAACTCCCGTTCCGTTCAGACGAGGCAGGTAGGACGGGAGAGAGCAGGATGTCCGCCTCAGAATCGATGAGCCGCGTCTAGTTATACCCAGCTACACCCGACTACCCGGCGTCCTTTTGTGGACCAATTTCCGCTCCCTTATAAGATAGAGGGAGAATTTCCTGTTTGAGATGAGATCGGGTTTCCCGAGAAGTGTGAGGTGTGAGGGGAGATTGATGTCTCTGTATGGAGAGTGTAGAGAAGTGTTAGGTGTGTGGGTAGATTGATGACTCTGTATGGAGAGTGTAGAGAAGTGTTAGGTGTGTGGGTAGATTGATGACTCTGACTATGGAGAGTGTAAAGAAGTGTGAGGTGTGAGGGGAGATTGATGTCTCTGTATGGAGAGTGTAGAGAAGTGTTAGGTGTGTGGGTAGATTGATGACTCTGTATGGAGAGTGTAGAGAAGTGTTAGGTGTGAGGGTAGATTAATGTCTCTGTATGGAGAGTGTAGAGAAGTGTGAGGTGTGAGGGGAGATTGATGTCTCTGTATGGAGAGTGTAGAGAAGTGTTAGGTGTGTGGGTAGATTGATGACTCTGTATGGAGAGTGTAGAGAAGTGTGAGGTGTGAGGGTAGATTGATGTCTCTGTATGGAGAGTGTAGAGAAGTGTGAGGTGTGAGGGGAGATTGATGTCTCTGTATGGAGAGTGTAGAGAAGTGTGAGGTGTGAGGGGAGATTGATGTCTCTGTATGGAGAGTGTAGAGAAGTGTTAGGTGTGTGGGTAGATTGATGTCTCTGTATGGAGAGTGTAGAGAAGTGTTAGGTGTGTGGGTAGATTGATGACTCTGTATGGAGAGTGTAGAGAAGTGTGAGGTGTGAGGGTAGATTGATGTCTCTGTATGGAGAGTGTAGAGAAGTGTGAGGTGTGAGGGTAGATTGATGTCTCTGTATGGAGAGTGTAGAGAAGTGTTAGGTGTGTGGGTAGATTGATGTCTCTGAATGGAGAGTGTAAAGAAGTGTTAGGTGTGAGGGTAGATTGATGTCTCTGTATGGAGAGTGTAGGGAAGTGTTAGGTGTGTGGGTAGATTGATGACTCTGTATGGAGAGTGTATTGAAGTGCTAGGTGTGTGGGTAGATTGATGACTCTGTATGGAGAGTGTAGAGAAGTGTTAGGTGTGTGGGTAGATTGATGTCTGTGTATGGAGAGTGTAGAGAAGTGTGAGGTGTGAGGGTAGATTGATGTCTCTGTATGGAGAGTGTAGAGAAGTGTGAGGTGTGAGGGTAGATTGATGTCTCTGTATGGAGAGTGTAGAGAAGTGTTAGGTGTGTGGGTAGATTGATGTCTCTGAATGGAGAGTGTAGAGAAGTGTAGAGAAGTGTGAGGTGTGAGGGTAGATTGATGACTCTGTATGGAGAGTGTAGAGAAGTGTTAGGTGTGTGGGTAGATTGATGTCTCTGTATGGAGAGTGTAGAGAAGTGTTAGGGGTGTGGGTAGATTGATGTCTGTGTATGGAGAGTGTAGAGAAGTGTGAGGGGTGTGGGTAGATTGATGTCTGTGTATGGAGAGTGTAGAGAAGTGTGAGGTGTGAGGGTAGATTGATATCTCTGTATGGAGAGTGTAGGGAAGTGTTAAGTGTGTGGGTAGATTGATGACTCTGTATGGAGAGTGTATTGAAGTGCTAGGTGTGTGGGTAGATTGATGACTCTGTATGGAGAGTGTAGAGAAGTGTTAGGTGTGAGGGTAGATTGATGTCTGTGTATGGAGAGTGTATATAAGTGTTAGGTGTGTGGGTAGATAGATGTCTGTGTATGGAGAGTGTAGAGAAGTGTGAGGGGTGTGGGTAGATTGATGTCTGTGTATGGAGAGTGTAGAGAAGTGTGAGGTGTGAGGGTAGATTGATGTCTGTGTATGGAGAGTGTAGAGAAGTGTTAGGTGTGTGGGTAGATTGATGTCTGTGTATGGAGAGTGTAGAGAAGTGTTAGGTGTGTGGGTAGATTGATGACTCTGTATGGAGAGTGTATTGAAGTGCTAGGTGTGTGGGTAGATTGATGACTCTGTATGGAGAGTGTAGAGAAGTGTTAAGTGTGTGGGTAGATTGATGTCTGTGTATGGAGAGTGTAGAGAAGTGTTAGGTGTGTGGGTAGATTGATGACTCTGTATGGAGAGTGTAGAGAAGTGTGAGGTGTGTGGGTAGATTGATGTCTCTGTATGGAGAGTGTAGAGAAGTGTCCCATCGCTTTCTTGTCTTGGATGTCTTTTGTAACAATCCTGTTGGTAATTTGTAATGAGTATGTCGAGTCAATTTAATCACTTTTTGATGGACTTATATAAACGGGTTGGCTGGTGCTCATGGGCTAGGTTGTAACGGGTTGGCTGGTGGTGGTGGGTTGTAACGGGTTAGCTGGTGCTCGTTGTTGCGGGTTGTAAGGGGTTGGCTGCAGATATTTCCCGCCATGCTTGACCTGCCTCGTCTGGGATCGGGAGATCACTGAAGCTGATTGGAGCTTCCAGCAGCGAGGGGCGGGATTCAGACGGAGCCTGGTCATTATGTCGGGGCTCAGCATAGAACGAGGGAATCCCCACACAGAACGAGGGTTACTCTACACAGAACGAGGGAATCTCAGCACAGAACGAGGGAATCTCCACACAGAAAGAGGGAATCTCTACACAGAACGAGGCAATCCCCACACAGAATGAGGCAATCCCCACACAGAACGAGGGAATCCCCACACAGAACGAGGGAATCTCCACACAGAAAGAGGGAATCTCAGCACAGAAAGAGGGAATCTCCACACAGAACGAGGGAATCTCTACACAGAACGAGGCAATCCCCACACAGAACGAGGGAATCTCAGCACAGAAAGAGGGAATCTCTACACAGAACGAGAAAATCTCTACACAGAACGAGGGAATCTCCACATAGAACGAGGGAATCTCAGCACAGAACGAGGGAATCTCTACACAGAATGAGGGAATCCCCACGCCGAATCAGGGAATATCCATGCAGAATGAGGGAATCCCCACACAGAATGAGGGAATCTCCACACAGAACGAGGGAATCCCCACGCCGAATGAGGGAATCTCCACGCAGAACGAGGGAATCTCTACACAGAACGAGGCAATCTCGACACAGAACGAGGGATCTCCTCACAGAACGAGGGATCTCCTCACAGAACGAGGGAATCTCCACACAGAACGAGGGAAGCTCGAGCAGAACGAGGGAATCTCAGCACAGAACGAGGGAATCTCTACACAGAACAAGGGAATCCCCATGCCGAATCAGGGAATCTCCATGCAGAACGAGAGAATCCACACACAGAACGAGGGAATCCCCACACAGAATGAGGGAATCTCCACACAGAACAAGGGAATCTTTACACAGAACAAGGGAATCCCCATGCCAAATCAGGGAATCTCCATGCAGAACGAGAGAATCCCCACACAGAACGAGGGAATCCCCACACAGAATGAGGGAATCTCCACACAGAACGAGGGAATCTCCACACAGAATGAGGGAATCTCCACACAGAACAAGGGGATCTCTACACAGAACGAGGGAATCCCAACACAAAACGAGGGAATCCCCACGCAGAACGAGGGAATCCCCACGCCGAATGAGGGAATCTCCATGCAGAACGAGGGAATCTCTACACAGAACGAGGGAATCTCTACACAGAACGAGGCAATCTCCACACAGAACGAGGGATCTCCTCACAGAACGAGGGATCTCCTCACAGAACGAGGAATCTCCTCACAGAACGAGGGAATCCCCACACAGAACGAGGGAATCCCAACGCAGAATCAGGGAATCCCCACACAGAATGAGGGAATCTCCATACAGAACGAGGGAATCCCCATGCTGAATGAGGGAATCTCCACGCAGAACGAGGGAATCTCTACACAGAACGAGGGAATCTCTACACAGAACGAGGCAATCTCCACACAGATCGAGGGATCTCCTCACAGAATGAGGGATCTCATCACAGAGCAAGGGAATCTCGACACAGAACGAGGGAAGCTCGACGCAGAACGAGGGAATCTCAGCACAGAATGAGGGAATCTCTACACAGAACGAGGGAATCCCCACGCCAAATCAGGGAATCTCCATGCAGAACGAGGGAATCCCCACACAGAATGAGAGAATCTCCACACAGAACAAGGGAATCCCCACACAGAATGAGGGAATCTCCACGCAGAACCAGGGAATCCCCACACAGAACGAGGGAATCTCTACACAGAACGAGGGAATCCCCACACAGAACGAGGGAATCCCCACACAGAACGAGGGAATCTCCACACAGAATGAGGGAATCCCCACCCAGAACGAGGGAATCTCCACTCAGAAAGAGGGAATCGCCACACAGAACGAGGGAATCCCACGCCGAATGAGGGAATCCCCACACAGAACGAGGGAATCCCCACACAGAATGAGGGAATCTCCACACAGAACGAGGGAAGCTCGATGCAGAACGAGGGAATCTCCTCACAGAACCAGGAAATCTCTACACAGAATGAGGGAAGTTCGACGCAGAACGAGAGAATCTCCGCACAGAACGAGGGGATCTCCACACAGAATGAGGGAAGTTCGACGCAGAACGAGAGAATCTCCGCACAGAGCCAGGGAATCTCTACACAGAATGAGGGAAGTTCGACGCAGAACGAGAGAATCTCCGCACAGAACCAGGGAATCTCTACACAGAATGAGGGAAGTTCGACGCAGAACGAGAGAATCTCCGCACAGAACGAGGGGATCTCCACACAGAATGAGGGAATCTCCACATATAACGAGGGAATCTCCACATATAACGAGGGAATCCCCACACAGAAAGAGGGAATCTCCACACAGAATGAGGGAATCACTACACAGAATGAGGGGGGAGGGGCAGGGGTAGGAGGGGGTAGAGGGGTAGAGGGGTAGATGGGTAGAGGGGTAGAGGGGTAGAGGGGTGGAGGGGTGGAGGGGTGGAGGGGTGGAGGGGTAGAGGGGTAGAGGGGTAGAGGGGTAGAGGGGTGGAGGGGTGGAGGGGTGGAGGGGTGGAGGGGTGGAGGGGTGGAGGGGTGGAGGGGTGGAGGGGTGGAGGGGTGGAGGGGTGGAGGGGTGGAGGGGTGGAGGGGTGGAGGGGTGGAGGGGTGGAGGGGTGGAGGGGTGGAGGGGTGGAGGGGTGGAGGGGTGGAGGGGTGGAGGGGTGGAGGGGTGGAGGGGTGGAGGGGTGGAGGGGTGGAGGGGTGGAGGGGTGGAGGGGTGGAGGGGTGGAGGGGTGGAGGGGTGGAGGGGTGGAGGGGTGGAGGGGTGGAGGGGTGGAGGGGTAGAGGGGCAGAGGGGTAGAGGGGTAGAGGGGTAGAGGGGTAGAGAGGTAGAGGAGTTGAGGAGGTGAAGAGAGGTGAACGGGAGGAGTGGGTAGAGGGGCGGAGGTGTAGAGAGGTGAGCGGGAGGAGGGTAGGAGGGGTAGAGGGTAGATGGGGTTTAGAGGTGAGTGGGTAGAGGGGCGGAGGTGTAGAGAGGTGAACGGGTGGAGTAGAGGAGGGGCGGAGGTGTAGAGAGGTGAACGGGTGGAGTAGAGGAGGGGCGGAGGTGTAGAGAGGTGAACGGGTGGAGTAGAGGAGGGGCGGAGGTGTAGAGAGGTGACCGGGTGGAGTAGAGGAGGGGCGGAGGTGTAGAGAGGTGAACGGGTGGAGTAGAGGAGGGGCGGAGGTGTAGAGAGGTGAACGGGTGGAGTAGAGGAGGGGCGGAGGTGTAGAGAGGTGAACGGGTGGAGTAGAGGAGGGGCGGAGGTGTAGAGAGGTGAACGGGTGGAGTAGAGGAGGGGCGGAGGTGTAGAGAGGTAGAGGGGTTGAGGAGGTGTAGAGAGGTGAGCGGGTGGAGTAGAGGAGGGGCGGAGGTGTAGAGAGGTAGAGGGTTAGAGGAGGTGTAGAGAGGTGAACGGGTGGAGTAGAGGAGGGGCGGAGGTGTAGAGAGGTAGAGGGTTAGAGGAGGTGTAGAGAGGTGAACGGGTGGAGTAGAGGAGGGGCGGAGGTGTAGAGAGGTGACCGGGTGGAGTAGAGGAGGGGCGGAGGTGTAGAGAGGTAGAGGGGTTGAGGAGGTGTAGAGAGGTGAGCGGGTGGAGTAGAGGAGGGGCGGAGGTGTAGAGAGGTGAGCGGGAGGAGGGTAGGAGGGGTAGAGGGTAGATGGGGTTTAGAGGTGAGTGGGTGGAGGGGTGAATGGGGTAGAGAGGTGAACGGCTGCGTGGAGAGCGCTGCAGTGCGGCTGGGCGTCGTATCGCACGCTCATCACAAAAGGCACCTCACCCAGTTTTGTGAGGCGCAGATAAAGTCGCTGTTTGCCGCCCGTGGCTGGAGACTCACTAAGAGCGGATCGCGTCACTTGACGTTCCGCAGTCTGCCGGAGACTTTATACGGGTAGAGCAGCAGCGAGCCGGAAAATGTGATGAACCCCACAAATTACAGACCAAACTGAAGCTCTATACGTCCCCTATGAGCATCAACTTCACGAGGGGGCATATTCTTTGTAATATTTCTGTAATTTAAATTTTTTTTTTTTAGTTTGTTTATTTATCCTGGAGAGATTTAGGCTCTGGGCCTGTCTTACAAAATTCCAGCTCAATGTGGCTCGTCCATTGGACGGTAGATTTACACTTATGATTACAATCCAATAGTATTTAGCACTTGTGATTATACATAGTATGTAGGCTTATGGCCTCGATTAAGTGGTTAGCAAATGAAGACATGGTAAACGGTAATGAGATGATTTTTGGATTTTCTGTTTCTATGGCACCTTATTTTTCACACAATAGATACACTTTCTTGTCATGACCTTTTTACTTCTAGTTCCATGTTTGATATCCATATTAGGAGCTCAAGGAGGTATGCATACTGCATCTGAAAATATTCAATGATAGAAGGTTTTGTGTTGTCGTGGCAACGAAATGTGTATTTTGCAAGCTGTCCTCAATATGGAATGGTGTACTTTGAGACAATGAATAATAAAAGAAAACCTTACCCAACACAATGAGTACCAATATCCAAACTACGTGATAGTAAATCATAAATCTTCCACAAGTCTAAAACCTGTATTGTGACAGGGTGGTATTGTAATAGGGGCTGAGGACCCCATTGAAGGTGTAAGCCACGACCCATTATATAAAACCTGTCAGATACCATAACTGTGGTATACAGATTCATATATGTGGTATACGGCCTCAAAACCATGGTATGCGGGAAAAATAGTCCCATTTGCTATAGAGCAAAGAAATAGTCCTTATTGTTATACCCTTTGGTATGGCAGTTGCTGGGTTTAATCCAATCAAAAAGGATGGATAATAAATGCAACAAACGATGGTTATGTGTACAGGCGGCTCTGTAAACAACTCGAGGTTGACGTCGTAGCGCTAGCGCTCATGTATTACTACGCGTCACCCTCTCGTGGTTTACGGCCGCCTGTCCACAAACCATCGGTTTCTGTTTGTGTAGAGCCTGGCGGTGAGAATGAGGTGACCCTCGTGTATAACTACGCGTCAACCTCTCGTGGTTTAAAGCCGCCTGTCCACAAACCGTCGATTTCTGTCTGTGTAGACCTGGCGGTGAGAACGAGGTGCTCAGAAGGCGGGTCCCGCTCTCTACATGGGGAGGAGAGAAGGTGACTCATTACGGAGGGAGGTGGGGCAGGGTGGTGGAGGGGGGCGGGATACAGGAGGAGGTCGTAGAGACACCTTCACCTCCACCAGCCCGCTGACCAGCCCGCTGACCAGCCCACTCACCAGCCCGCTCACCAGCCCGCTCAGCAGCCCACTCACAAGCCCTGACACCCCGCACCCTCCACCAGCCCGCCCACCAGCCCGCTCACCAGCCCGCCCACCAGCCCGCTGACCAGCCCGCTGACCAGCCCGCCCACCAGCCCGCTGACCAGCCCGCTGACCAGCCCGCTGACCAGCCCCCTCACCGGCCCGCTCACCAGCCCGCTCACACCCCGCACCCTCCACCAGCCCGCTCAACCCCAGCGACACCCCGCACCCTCCACCAGCCCGCTCACCACCACTGACACCCCGCACCCTCCACCAGCCCGCTCACCACCACTGACACCCCACACCCTCCACCAGCCCGCTCACCATCCCTAACACCCCGCACCCTCCACCAGCCCGCTCACCACCACTGACACCCCGCACCCTCCACCAGCCCGCTCACCACCACTGACACCCCGCACCCTCCACCAGCCCGCTCACCACCACTGACACCCCACACCCTCCACCAGCCCGCTCACCACCCCTAATACCCCACACCCTCCACCAGCCCGCTCACCACCACTGACACCCTGCACCCTCCACCAGCCCGCTCAACCCCAGCGACACCCCGCACCCTCCACCAGCCCGCTCACCACCACTGACACCCCGCACCCTCCACCAGCCCGCTCACCACCCCGCACCCTCCACCAGCCCACTCACCACCCCTAATACCCCGCACCCTCCACCAGCCCGCTCACCACCACTGACACCCCGCACCCACCACCAGCCCGCTCACCATCCCTAACACCCCGCACCCTCCACCAGCCCGCTCACCACCACTGACACCCCGCACCCACCACCAGCCCGCTCACCACCCCTAATACCCCGCACCCTCCACCAGCCGGCTCACCACCACTGACACCCCGCACCCTCCACCAGCCCGCTCACCACCACTGACACCCCGCACCCTCCACCAGCCCGCTCACCAGCCCTAACACCCCGCACCCTCCACCAGCCCGCTCACCACCACTGACACCCCACACCCTCCACCAGCCCGCTCGCCACCACTGACACCCCGCACCCTCCACCAGCCCGCTCAACCCCAGCGACACCCCGCAATCTCCGCCCTGCCGCAAATTTGTCCTCTCCCCTCCTCACCAGACCACCACCTGCCACTCAGTCACATACCACACCCCACACCCCACACCTCACACACCACACACCTCACACACCACACACCACATACCACACACCCCACACCACACACCTCACACCCCACACCACACACCACACGCCCCACACCACACACCACACACCACACACACCACACACCACACACACTACACACCTCACACCACACACCACACACCACACACCACACACCACACACCACACACCACACACACCACACCCTACCCAACTTTTCGTATGGAAAACCACACACCACACATCACACACCACACACACCATAAGAGATGTCTCGTACAGACTAGGCGCTGCCTCCATTACCCTATCCACATACCTAACACCACACACCACTCACCACACACCACTCACCACACACCACACCACACACATCACACATCACACGAGATGTCTCGTATAGACTAGGCGCTGCCTCCATTACCCTATCCACATACCTAACAACACACACCACTCACCACACACCACACCACACACCACTCACAACACGAGATGTCTCATACAGACTAGGCGCTGCCTCCATTACCCTATCCACATACCTAACAACACACACCACACACCACACACACCATAAGAGATGTCTCGTACAGACTAGGCGCTGCCTCCATTACCCTATCCACATACCTAACAACACACACCACTCACCACTCACCACACATCACACACCACACATCACACGAGATGTCTCGTACAGACTAGGCGCTGCCTCCATTACCCTATCCACATACCTAACAACACACACCGCTCACAACACACCACACATCACACACCACACACACCATAAGAGATGTCTCGTATAGACTAGGCGCTGCCTCCATTACCCTATCCACATACCTAACAACACACACCACACCACACATCACACACCACACACCACACGAGAAGTCTCGTACAGACTAGGCGCTGCACGACACGACCAGCCCCCTCCCGCCAGGTCCCAGCTAACGCCCAGAGCACCGACCAATCAGAAGCCGCTCTTTACGTCAGCGCGCGCTCACTTCCGGTTTCCGCGTCAGTCGTCACCAGGAGGCGCCACTGTCAGCTGGTTGGGTCCCGGCGAGTACTTAATGTAAACGGTCAGACAGGCCGTCACCAGCGGCGGGGACAGGTCTGTGGGGATTACAGGTCGTCTTCCAGGGGCTTGTGATGTGAGAGACGTCTGGCGGGAGAAGGGCGAACCTCGTGTTGAGACAGCGACCAATCAGCGATCAATACGTCATTTACTGCCCTCACTACACGCTCAGTGTCTGACCAATCAGCGATCAGTACGTCATTTACTGCCCTCACTACACACTCAGTGTCCGACCAATCAGCAATCAGTACGTCATTTACTGCCCTCACTACACTCTCAGTGTCCGACCAATCAGCGATCATTACATCATTTACTGCCCTCACTACATGCTCAGTGTCTGACCAATCAGCAATCAGTACATCATTTACTGCCCTCACTACACTCTCAGTGTCCAACCAATCAGAGATCATTATGTCATTTACTGCCCTCACTACACTCTCAGTGTCCAGCCAATCAGCGATCAGTACGTCATTTACTGCCCTCACTATACTCTCAGAGTACGACCAATCAGCGATCAGTACTTCATTTACTGCCCTCACTACACTCTCAGTGTTTGACCAATCAGCGATCAGTACATCATTTACTGCCCTCACTCCACTCTCAGTGTCCAACCAATCAGTGACCAGTACGTCATTTACTGCCCTCACTACACGCTCAGTGTACATCCGACCAATCAGCGATCAGTGCTTCAGTGACTGCCCTCACCTTGTCCACTCGGGATCGTTCGCTCTCAGACCCGGCGTAGTCGCAGTCGCCACATCGCTCTTTAAATATTAAACTGCCCCCAGTCTCCTGCCAGTCCCGCCATCACTGCTGCCGCCTAGCGGAGGACCATCCGCCGAGATCAAAGTGAGGCACGTGACAGGGCAGTGACCTCATATGACCTCAGCAGACCTCAGATGACCTCGTGACCTCGTCCTTCACAGATCAGAGACTGGGGGTCGCCGACCGGGCTTTCAGTCGTTTTTTCCCGTCACACTTTTTATACAAATGAAACTTTTTAACCCTTTAAGGACGGCTGCCTGGGGCCTAGCTACTCCCGTAAGGACGAGTGCTGGTAGCAGTTTGTCTGGCTAAAGGACGGCCACATAATAGTTAAAACTGATATCCAAGTTTGTCATCATGCAGTATGATACATAATCATAAATATTTTATTTCTTTTATACTAAATATGATGTTATATCTACATATTCTGAAGATTTCATGAATATTGCTCTATCATTTCTTTGTTAAAACATTTTTGTTAATATGGGGACAATGATGCCTCAAGGCATCATGCGTCTTTAGTGCGGTGATGCCTCCAGGCATCATGCCTCCTTAAAGGGTTAAGCCTCACAACTGAGAGCTTTTTTCAGGGTGGGTTAAGTCTGTGTTCGTCTCTGAGGGGCAGGTATCGAGCTGTTCCTCTGTGAGGGGGTTTCTGGTGGTGCTTATTTAACCCTTTCAGTTCTGGGAATGCCTTGAGGCCCTCCTCTGGCGGATCCTGAAGATTCTTTCAGTATTCCCCTGGCGAGTTCTGAAGATGCCTCAGAGGCATTTTATGGGAGTTTTTTCTTGCCAATTTTTCTTGTTTATTGCCAATTTTGAGGATAAATAGTTCATATAGTTTTATGATTATTTCAGGATATATAGATAATAATATCGGCATTCTAACTTACTAAGGGCTAGAAAACCGAAGGCAAGAAAATCCTGGGTATCATGGTGAATTAGTCTCTAGTGTGAATCCCGCTTAAGGTGTGAAGTACACCGTCTCAGGTACATCAGTCTCTATGTGTGAATCCCGCTTTAGACTAGGGGAAAGGTGTGAAGTACACCCGTCTCAGGTACATTAGTCTCTATGTGTGAATCCCGCTTTAGACTAGGGGAAAGGTGTGAAGTACAGCTGTCTCAGGTACATTAGTCTCTATGTGTGAATGCTACTTTAGACTAGGGGAAAGGTGTGATGTACACCCGTCTCAGGTACATTTGTCTCTATGTGTGAATCCCGCTTTAGACTAGGGGAAAGGTATGAAGTGCACCCGTCTCAGGTACATTAGTCTATACGTGTGAATCCTGCTCAAAGGTGTGAAGTACACCCGTCTCAGGTACATTAGTCTCTACGTGTGAATCCCGCTGTAGACTAGGGGAAAGGTGTGAAGTACACCCGTCTCAGGTACATTAGTCTCCACGTGTGAATCCCACTTTAGACTGGGGGAAAGGTGTGAAGTACACCCGTCTCAGGTACATTAGTCTCTATGTGTGAATCCCACTTTAGACTAGGTGAAAGGTGTGAAGTACACCCGTCTCAGGTACATTAGTCTCTATGTGTGAATATCGCTTTAGACTAGGGGAAAGGTGTGAAGTACACCCGTCTCAGGTATATTAGTCTCTATGTGAGAATCCCGCTTTAGATAAGGGGAAAGGTGTGAAGAACACCTGTCTCAGGTACATTAGTCTCCACGTGTGAATCCCACTTTAGACTGGGGGAAAGGTGTGAAGTACACCCGTCTCAGGTACATTAGTCTCTATGTGTGAATCCCACTTTAGACTAGTTGAAAGGTGTGAAGTACACCCGTCTCAGGTACATTAGTCTCTATGTGTGAATATCGCTTTAGACTAGGGGAAAGGTGTGATGTACACCCGTCTCAGGTACATTAGTCTCTATGTGTGAATCCCGCTTTAGACTAGGGGAAAAGTATGAAGTGCACCTGTCTCAGGTACATTAGTCTCTACGTGTGAATCCTGCTCAAAGGTGTGAAGTACACCCGTCTCAGGTACATTAGTCTCTACGTGTGAATCCCGCTGTAGACTAGGGGAAAGGTGTGAAGTACACCCGTCTCAGGTACATTAGTCTCTACGTGTGAATCCCGCTTTAGACTAAGAGAAAGGTGTGAAGTACACCCGTCTCAGGTACATCAGTCTCTACTTATGAATCCCACTTAAAGGTGTGAAGTACACCCGTCTCAGGTACATCAGTCTCTATGTGTGAATCCCGCTGTAGCTGACTTAGATCGTGGCACTGTCTCACGAGGAGTATCCAATGAGCTGCAGCCATTCCCTGCTCTAATTACTTGATGAGGAAACAGGAGCATGTTCTCGGCGACCTCGTGACGTACATCTACCCTCAATGGAGGTGTGATGAATTAAGAATTACTGCACACTATGCAGTAATTACACGCCCCAATCCAATCTCTTCCCGTAATTAAGATTTATTACCGATTCTTTCCATCATCACCAACGATACACACGATCACCAATCCAGAGTGAGGTGTTTCTTTTGTTTCTGTTTGTCTTTATTCCAACCAGGTCTACCAACGTGATTTAAAAGAAGAAGTGGTCGACTGTATCGCGGACTTCAGAGTGTGGTGTTCAGTGCCAGTCTTTTTGAAATGATCTTTATTCATTCTGTTGATTTAACAGATCTACCATGAGTAGTAGGATACAGCGATCGCTGACAACACTTGAGAAGATCTCTTATCAAATACAGTAGAACCCCGGGTCAGGGCTCCATGAGTTATTCGGGTTTTGAGTATGTCCTATCCTAAAACTGGATGAGGTTTAATCTTGGCCACCATATTCCACGACTGGAGTTTGGCAAAGTGACTTCATGAGGTGAAGCCGAGTGAAGTCCGGCGCCAAAACTTCTGCTCGTCGTGATACTGGTGGAGAACCTGTCACTCATGGTCTTTGTTTATTTTTCAGGGATGGGTGACGTGTGCAAACCGCTTGGGGTCATCAAGAACCAGCTTCCACACGAGGTAAGATCACTAATCAACTACTTATAAACATCTAAAATGTTCCTTTATTATTTTTTTATATTTCTTTAATCTCGCTTATTTAGGGTATAAAATTTTACATTTTGCTTCTATGCTCGGCGTAGCCCCTCCTAGGTATTGAACGAGTTAAATCTGCTTAATCATAGCAAGTGAACATACGAGTTCCTTAAATCGAGAAAAATATTGAGTTGAGGTACAATAGGATACTGGGTTCATCAATACATTATACATATAGCTGTTTACCTCTTTAGTCTTTATGGTGCCCAACTTTTGTGCACGATTTGGAGAGAGTTTTTACTATATTCAATTCGCTTCACAAGTCACTCTTAAATCATCAGAACCCTTGTAAGAACCCTCAGACTTTACCACGAGTAGCATCTTAAACTCGTTACATTTTACCACGAGTAGCATCTTAAACTCGTGACACTTTACCACGAGTAGCATCTTAAACTCGTCACACTTTACCACGAGTAGCATCTTAAACTCGTGACACTTTACCACAAGCAGCATCTTAAACTCGTCACACTTTACCACGAGTAGCATCTTAAACTCGTGACACTTTACCACGAGTAGCATCTTAAACTCGTGACACTTTACCACGAGTAGCATCTTAAACTCGTGACACTTTACCACGAGTAGCATCTTAAACTTGTCACACTTTACCATGAGTAGCATCTTAAACTCGTCACACTTTACCACGAGTAGCATCTTAAACTCATCACACTTTACCACGAGTAGCATCTTAAACTTGTCACACTTTACCACGAGTAGCTCCTTAAACTCGTCACACTTTACCATGAGCAGCATCTTAAACTCGTCACATATTACCACGAGTAGCATCTTAAACTCGTCACATATTACCATGAGTAGCATCTTAAACTTGTCACATATTACCATGAGTAGCATCTTAAACTCGGTACACTTTACCACGAGTAGCATCTTAAACTCGTCACATATTACCACGAGTAGCATCTTAAACTCGTCACATATTACCATGAGTAGCATCTTAAACTTGTCACATATTACCATGAGTAGCATCTTAAACTCGGTACACTTTACCACGAGTAGCATCTTAAACTCATCACACTTTACCACGAGTAGCATCTTAAACTCGTCACATATTACCATGAGTAGCATCTTAAACTTGTCACATATTACCATGAGTAGCATCTTAAACTCGGTACACTTTACCACGAGTAGCATCTTAAACTCGTCACATATTACCACGAGTAGCATCTTAAACTTGTCGGCCATCTTGTCGAAAAGTGGAAAGTGGCCTGAAGCAGACGACATTTTATTCCTTGTCCTTTTATAATATGTATTTTTCGTCTTTTTTTCTTTTCTTTCTCTTTTTTTTCTTTTTTTTTGGTTCGTCTTTGTTTTAGTTATATCTTTTTTTTCCCCTGTTTTCGTCAAGAGTTACTTTTATTAGTATTGTTCTCTATATATTACAGTGTTTCCATGCGAACAAATTAAAGTACCATCCAGTCAAACCCTGATAGATTTGATTTAAGAACAAGAGGCCACGAACTGGAAATGGCAGTCACGATGAGGAATGAAATATGCAACCACATAACTCATGGTGCTAACCGCGTTAAGCCTAATGCTGTATGAAGTTTTATTGTTCACCTCTTTGTACTCTGTGACGGAGCTAAGTGGAAGATCACAATCTTTCTGTAAATATGAACTCGTTATCGGAGAATAAACTTAATAAAAAAAAAGACAAAAAACATAAAAACTCCACCGTCGCTGGTTGCCGCGTCCTCCATGCGGCCGATGGAACCAGCGCGCATTGATCTCTCCGTGAATCAGGAACTCTGCTAGGAGAGTGAATCTGATAGGAGAGTGAGTCTGATAAAGCCGCACAACCAGAACGAGGCCGGACCACGTGACTTGCCGCCATGATGGATGATGCGCGCGCCGGTCGTCTGCGCTGGTCGCTGATTGCCGGCGAGATGTCTGTTCCCTGCATCACAATGACGCCATGTTGGTCGTCGATCTGCGCACGCGCTATGACGGCAGCCTCGTTTTGAGCACGACGCTATGACCTTGACCTTGGAGTTTGACTTTGACAACCATTCAGAGTTTATTGAGTAAATGCAGTCTGTTTCCCTGATGTATGACCTTGACCTTGACTACATACTGATGTATGACCTTGACTTTGGAGTTTGACCTTGATTACAATACAGAGTTTATTGTGTAAAATCCCTGATGTATGACCTTTAGAAGTTTGACGGTTGTGCAATTTGACTTATAATATTTGAAATGTGAGTACCACTATACGGTGAACAGCAAGATTTAGTGCAGACTTCGGCATCGGTTCATCTGGTCGTCAATTTGACGGCGTATTTATCACGTACAGCCACAGTAACCCTGTTTCCGTATACTACTCAGACTAATATGACACACCACTGAGACACGTCAATTTGACGGCGTATTTATCACGTACAGCCACAGTAACCCTGTTTCCGTATACTACTCAGACTAATATGACACACCACTGAGACACGTCAATTTGACGGCGTATTTATCACGTACAGCCACAGTAACCCTGTTTCCGTATACTACTCAGACTAATATGACACACCACTGAGACACGTCAATTTGACGGCGTATTTATCACGTACAGCCACAGTAACCCTGTTTCCGTACACTACTCAGACTAATATGACACACCACTAAGACACGTCAATTTGACGGCGTATTTATCACGTACAGCCACAGTAACCCTGTTTCCGTACACTACTCAGACTAATATGACACACCACTGAGACACGTCAATTTGACGGCGTATTTATCACGTACAGCCACAGTAACCCTGTTTCCGTATACTACTCAGACTAATATGACACACCACTGAGACACGTCAATTTGACGGCGTATTTATCACGTACAGCCACAGTAACCCTGTTTCCGTATACTACTCAGACTAATATGACACACCACTAAGACACGTCAATTTGACGGCGTATTTATCACGTACAGCCACAGTAACCCTGTTTCCGTACACTACTCAGACTAATATGACACACCACTGAGACAGGTCAATTTGACGGCGTATTTATCACGTACAGCCACAGTAACCCTGTTTCCGTATACTACTCAGACTAATATGACACACCACTGAGACACGTCAATTTGACGGCGTATTTATCACGTACAGCCACAGTAACCCTGTTTCCGTACACTACTCAGACTAATATGACACACCACTAAGACACGTCAATTTGACGGCGTATTTATCACGTACAGCCACAGTAACCCTGTTTCCGTACACTACTCAGACTAATATGACACACCACTGAGACACGTCAATTTGACCGTGTATTTAACACGTACAGCCACAGTAACCCTGTTTCCGTACACTACTCAGACTAATATGACACACCACTGAGACACGTCAATTTGACCGTGTATTTAACACGTACAGCCACAGTAACCCTGTTTCCGTACACTACTCAGACTAATATGACACACCACTGAGACACGTCAATTTGACGGCGTATTTATCACGTACAGCCACAGTAACCCTGTTTCCGTACACTACTCAGACTAATATGACACACCACTGAGACACGTCAATTTGACCGTGTATTTAACACGTACAGCCACAGTAACCCTGTTTCCGTACACTACTCAGACTAATATGACACACCACTGAGACACGTCAATTTGACGGCGTATTTATCACGTACAGCCACAGTAACCCTGTTTCCGTATACTACTCAGACTAATATGACACACCACTGAGACACGTCAATTTGACGGCGTATTTAACACGTACAGCCACAGTAACCCTGTTTCCGTACACTACTCAGACGGGACGTGCCTCATACACCATTGACAGCTCTACCGCGTTCACGCTTGCAATGAATCGTCGTTTAGAGTATGAAGTACAATGTTACATTTTAATAACCTCATTGTCTTAGATTTAGCAGGTGAATGATATTGCTTTAGATAAAAGATAGAAGTTGATCTACGTACATGTGCATTGTGATGTTACTCCACTCTGTAGGTGCCGGTTTCTCCGCGACGACGCACCTCTAGTGAGAAACATCAATATAAAAAGTAGCCAAATAGGAAATTAAAAAAAAGACAGACACAAAAATAAATGAAAACAAAGAGTCACAGAATTAAGACAGTACGGGAAGAAATGATGAGAATACGGTTTAATGGGTTACACAGATTAATGAGATGATAAGAAAGGTTTTAGAAATAATGTCTCAAAAAACGGAAATGGATATCCAATTCGCTGAGAGTTTTTCCCGCCTTTTTCACGTCACTCTGCGAAGAAATGTCGTCTGGCCTGTGATCTGGGGCCCGTTTAATAATCTAGGATCGTACATGAAGACCCTTTTGTGTCTGCCATAGAGACCCAGGGACGATGTTGGTCAACGTTAGTCAACACTTATGGACGACCTTATTGACGGCTAATGCTGTCTTAGCAAACAGACTTAAATATCTTTAAACGATAACCCTTGTACGAGTCTTCATGTACGATCAAAGATTACTAAACGGACCCCTTCCCGCCCTTTTTAACCCTTCCTATAGGGCACATAGCTGTTGTGCTATGGAGGCGGCCAGCGGCCAGGGGGTGGGTGTGGCGGTGGATGTGGCGGTGGATGTGGCAGTGGATGTGGCAGTGGGTGTGGGGGTGGGTGTGGGGGTGGGTGTGGGTGTGGGTGTGGGTGTGGGTGTGGGGGTGGGGGTGGCGGTGGCGGTGGCGGTGGGTGTGAAGGTGGATGTGGGGGTGGGTGTGGCGGTGGATGTGGCAGTGGGTGTGGCAGTGGGTGTGGTGATGGTCTGTGTTGTGGATGTGGCGGTGGATGTGGGTTAATTGCGAACACAGAGATCAATATGGAAATATCCAACATTCCACGCCGCGCCCCCCATCGGCCGCCACCAGAACCAATTTGCCGCAGACGACGCCAGCCCCACTTCCGGTCTGACACGCACGCGCACAGAGCCTGGTGGATGACGGTAATCGGCGAGAGGCGGGAAAAGTGGGAAAGGCGCCATTTGCTCAAAATGTCGTCTGCACCTGAGAAACGACCCCCGCGACCCCCCCTCCCTCCCCCCTCCCCATACACCCCCCCCCCCCACACACACACCCACACACACCAGGCCCAGTCCCTGTTCATTTTAATGGACTCGAGGGGCCGGGTAAGAGTCTGGTTTGTGTAGAGTGGTGAGTGTCTGGGGTTGTGTCGGTTTGGAAGCGTAGGCAGTACTAAGAGAAAACGTGGTTAGTCAGCCCCTAGCGATTGCCGTTTGGGGTATTTGTTGAGCGTGGGAAATCACGCTCATATGCGTCATTTAGAGGTTAGAATGCTCACATAGGCTTTCAGCTTACTGCAAAGAATCTAACCCTTCACTATCCATGCACCAACTACAATAGCCTGGTAAAATGGTCAGTGCCCAGTATCCCGGTCTGACCATACTGCCCCAGTGACTTGGTTCCTAAAGATAGAACTTAAGATTTTTAAATCTGACGGGTAGGATCTAAATACGCCACATTCTGATGGGACAGACTTGACTACACAGTCTTCAGACCCACTTTGTACAGACCTTACAAACCAGTTCTACTCCCTTAAACCCTGTCACCAAGCCTTGCGCCTGAGACCATAGACTTGCTGAAACCCTTGATCATCGATTTCCATGAAGACAGAGAGAGAGACACACACACAGAGACAGATAATGATGCAGATGATAACAGAGGGATGTAAGGGAGACTCACACAGGGACAGGTAAACAGACAGCGAGTCAGACATATACAGATAGGGACAGAGACAATGAGACAGAGATGCATAGAGACACATACAAAGAGAAATAGTCACATAGTCAGACATACATGCCAACCAACATGGACAGAGACATATATATCGTAAGACATATATGGACAGACAGGGTCAGATACACAGAGATATAAACAGAAAGGGTGAGACATACAGCATACAGACAGGGATAGTTCCAGGGAGACAGACAGAGAGGCCGAGGCTGTAGACAGTTGACAGACATAAGCAAAGATTGCTGGGAAAATACATGTACTTTAAGAGCATGTATTAGGGATATGGCGGGCCACACCAGGGCAATGTGCGACTGGTCTATGATACGACACATGGAGACCAAAGCGAAAGTAGAATTAGAAACGTCACTGCAGCAGCATGAGGGAAATCAAACATCATTTCCGAAGCCCGCTTCTACAGAAATGGTGTTGTTTCAAGAAACAGAAAGATAAATTGTTTTCTCTAAGAGACGAGAATAGAAATGTAGCAGACTGTAGAATTCTGTTGTCTGTGAAAGCAGAAATAGAAATATTGCTCGCGGGAAGAGAACTGGAAATGGCGTTGGTTGAGGAAGTGGAATGAGAAATATCATTTGGCGGCAAAATGCGGAGAGAAATGTCGTCTGCGAGCAGCGCCTTCTCGCCTCCTTACCGGAGAGCTCCAGCTTCAAATCTAATTACCAGAGGGCGCTGAAGGACAGGGCGCACTCTCCCAACAGATCCTTAGCGGCGCTAGCGTTTACTAATCTCTGCCCCAACCCAACGCTGGTTCCCTGGGTATCCACTAAAGACAGGGGAGACCAGCGAACATTTCAGATTCAAAAACAGGGCAACTGTCAAAAGTTATACAAGTCAAACAACTCATTTATCATGAGTATGGAAATATGGGAATTTGTTAAATGAGCTTCACAGACAATCCAGCTGTTTCTTTTTCAGACTAAACCCATTTTATAATGGGAATCCACAGTTGATTAGACTGCCCCTTTAAAGGAGCACATAGGCATTGTTGACAAAACAAAACCCTGCAACACATGAGGTGCTTTCTACTGTAGAAAGTAATCCCAGAGACTGTGTCTGGTTTGACATAAATACTAACAGAAATGAGAATATTCTATTTACCATATAAATATTTACATGTAGAACTCAAAATACCCCCAAAAGTCCTCAGAATTTAGGATATTTCATAACTGGCGTAGGGGCCAGATTAGGGCCCAAACAGGTAGGTTGGGGCAGAGATACAAGCGACCGCAGGAAGTATAGCGCAGGATATCTGCTGGGAGAGTGGACTGGGCCTCGGTTTCGCAGTCAAAGCCGCGCCGGTAAAAAGCCACTATTTATGCAGTCATTTTGCTGCCACGCTAGTGCCATCTGAATTGGCGAACAAATTAATACTTGATAACAAAGCTGACGTGGCGGAGTCAGTTTAATAACCCCAATTAGGGTTTTTGACGCCGGGTGGTCTTTGGTTTATCGGTTATGACGCTGTAGACGTAAGACCCGGACAGTATTACGTTTCATAGTGGCGCCGCCCGCACAGTCCTAATGGCCGTAAATCTGACGTCACCTCCGATAAACTTGGCGGGAAACTTGCTCGTGAATTATTCATGAGGTGCTGATAAGGCGGGAGGTCACGTGAGCGGCCAGCCGCCCTCTCGACCAATCAGCGGGGAGGGCGGCGGAGGAGCCAATCTCATTGTATTTATGGGGGATGTGACGTAAGATGGGATCTCGCTGTTTTCATGGGGGATGTTACGTAAGATGAGTCTTCGCTGTATTTATGGGAGATGTGACGTAAGATGGGATCTCGCTGTATTTATGGGGGATGTTACGTAAGACAAGTCTTCGCTGTATTTATGGGGGATGTGACGTAAGATGGGATCTCGCTGTATTCATGGGGGATATTACGTAAGATGAGTCTTCGCTGTATTTATGGGAGATGTGACGTAAGATGGGATCTCGCTGTATTTATGGGGGATGTGACATAAGATGGGATCTCGCTGTCTTCATGGGGGATGTGACGTAAGATGAGATGTCGTGGTATTAATGGGGGATGTTGCATAAGATGAGTCTTCGCTGTATTTATGGGGGATGTGATGTGAGATGGGATCTCACTGTATTTATGGGGGATGTGACGTGAGATGGGATCTCACTGTATTTATGGGGGATGTGATGGGAGATGGGATCTCGCTGTATTTATGGGGATGTGATGTGAGATGGGATCTTACTGTATTTATGGGGGATGTGATGTGTGATGGGATCTCACTGTATTTATGGGCGATGTGATGTGAGATGGGATCTCGCTTTATTTATGGGGGATGTGATGTGAGATGGGATCTCGCTGTATTTATGGGGGATGTGATGTGAGGTGGGACCTCGCTGTATTTATGGGGGATGTGATGTGAGGTGGGACCTCGCTGTATTTATGGGGGATGTGACATCAGATGAATCCTCACTGTATTTATGAGGGATCTGTTGTAAAATGAGATATTGCAATATCTATGGGGAATGTGACGTAAGATGGGATCTTGTGGCATTCATGGGGGATGATGCGAGATGAGATCTTGCTGTATTCATGGGGGATTTGACGTAGGATGAGATCCCGCAGTATTTATTGGGGATGTGACATAAGACGAGATCTCGCTGTATTCATAGGGGATATTACGCAAGTCAAGATCGCTGTGTATTTATGGGAGATGTGACGTAAGACAAGATCTTGTTGTTTTTATGGGTGATTTGACGTAAGATCGCGCTGTATTAATGGGGGATGTAATGTGATATGGGATCTCACTTTATGTATGGGTGATTGCTATATTCATGGGGATGTTACGTAAAAGGAGATCTCGCAGTATTGATGGGGGATGTGACGTAAGACGAGATGTCGCTGTATTTAGGGGGAATATAATGTCAGTCGAGATCTTATATTTATGTCGGGTGTGACAAGGTGGTTGAGTGTTGAGTGTAAGTGGAGCGTCCCTTACCACTCGTCTCGCATGAATGACTTGCTGCTCGAAAATCAGTACTTAGTAATATCTGAGCTGCAGCGAGAAAAGTAGTTGCAGATTATAATCATCTGACATATATACTGAAAACATTTCGAACCGATCTCTGTAGGCCATAATCGGTGATCGCTACAATCACATATTTTTGTATTTTCGTATGTCCAAACTTTTGGCGTCTCGATGGTTTATGAATTTAATACTGAAAATTAAACAATTGAATATGCAGAAAATGTATGAACTCAATCCTTGTGCTCACGTTTCTATCCAAACTCCGCGTGATTTCTGTGTGAGTCCTGATTGACGTCGCCTCCTGCTTCCTCTCCTCAGCGCGAACAGCGCCGCAGAAACTCGCCATGAATAAACGCGCGGGAAAATGTCCGGCGGCGAGTGGCTACAGAGACGGGCCCAGTGCCGGTGGAAGTCGAAAGTAAGTTCGCCATTTATCAAACCAGCCCCGCCGCTCGTAAATGGACGAGTTGTTTTATCCCGGCCGTCTGCTTGCCGTAAATGTACCACGTGGCCGCCTTCGACCAATCACAGCAGGCGACACATAAATCAGGTGATCAGCGCGGCGCAGACGACATTTGGGCCGCCATGTTGCAGGCCCGCAGTAAAGTCCGGGGCGGGCGCTCAGTGGGGCTTTGGCAGCGTCTGTATTTTATGAACGGAAGCTGTGACGAGTTTGTGCGGCACGTGGAAGAATCGGTCGGCTGTGAAAATATCTGTAAATAAATCAGTGACAGTAAACGGAGTAGGTCTTTATGCTTCCATGTAGTAACGGGTTGTCGTTCATTTGAGTACTGATTATTAACTCCATGAACACCGTGGAAACCTGCGTATACATGGTTCTTACACCATAGCCAAGCCGAGCTCAGAGTATGTAAAAATATTGAGGACACCTGTACTTCTACCAACACAAACGGGCGGGAGGCGGTGGGGGGAGAGGATATTTCCTTTCATATACGCCGGGTGTGAAATACAGCCAATACGCGTCCGTATATAAGGCCTGGGCATATATATATACATATATATGAAAACAAGTCAATATTCAGCCAATACATGCACTTCCGCGATGGCGTATATATGAATAAAATGGTGGTTTTCGTGCAGTGCATGGGAACCAATCAGTATGATTCTTACACCATGAGAACCAATCAGCATGATTCTTACACCATGAGAACCAATCAGCATGATTCTTACACCATGAGAACCAATCAGTATGATTCTTACACCATGGGAACCAATCAGCATGATTCTTACACCATGAGAACCAATCAGCATGATTCTTACATCATGAGAACCAATCAGCATGATTCTTACATCATGAGAACCAATCAGCATGATTCTTACACCATGAGAACCAATCAGTATGATTCTCACACCATGAGAACCAATCAGCATGATTCTTACACCATGAGAACCAATCAGCATGATTCTTACACCATGAGAACCAATCAGCATGATTCTTACACCGTGAGAACCAATCAGCATGATTCTTACATCATGAGAACCAATCAGTATGATTCTTACACCATGAGAACCAATCAGCATGATTCTTACACCATGAGAACCAATTAGTATGATTCTCACACCATGAGAACCAATCAGCATGATTCTTACACCATGAGAACCAATCAGCATGATTCTTAAATCATAAGAACCAATCAGCATGATTCTCACACCATGAGAACCAATCAGCATGATTCTTACACCATGAGAACCAATCAGCATGATTCTTACACCATGAGAACCAATCAGCATGGGCACTGAGTGACCTTCACCTTCAAATTTCACATTCGATTCAGTGTCTCACGAATACGCACGTTCTGCTCTCTGAACCTACAAATTAATATCACATAACTACAAATACTGCACGCTGCTACCAGTGACGTATTCATGGCCGTACGTCACACTGAGACGTACGGGGTATGACGTCACCTAACTAGGTACGGTCAAAGCTAGACCTAGTTGTCATGCGTACAGCCCGATTATTGGTTTACATCTTGTTTTACCGATTATTCGATTCCAGCGGAATTTCTTCGGTTGGATTTGTTCTCTACTGACGTTGACAAATTGCGTCGTGTTAAGAAGAGATGTGGCCGGCAGTGTGTTACAGCACGGGCTTGGAGGACGTATGTAGGTCCGTGCTTACAGTTTCCTGTTTCCATTTACAGCCATTTTAAAAGGAAAGAGAAAAGGTTCTCGATGCCGTATTTGATGATACAGACAGATAAAATGTCACATGGTGTAAAGTCTGGAGGCCTAGACTAGCTAGGGGTAGACCTATAGAGGGAGTAAGAACTCAAACACAGATGTACTATGTACTACTATGAGTCAAGAACATAACTGATTTAATGACAGGTTTATCCAGCTTATATACAGACAACAGGTGGCATCTTGCTGCAGGGTAAGCTTGTAAACTCTGTGCTGGGTTTGGCTGTTGAAGCAACAACCAATCAGAATTGACCAGTCTCATTCTGCCCTGCCCCCATGTGGCCAGACTGGTAACTAGAGCGAGTGATAATGAAGGTAAACATGCCATTCACTACATGGCTGCCGTACGGTCAACATCAAGACAGGGAGGAGCTGCTACAAAATGGTGACCCTCTTAATGCAGTCCTTTTGGTACAAATAAATACAGACAATTTAGATGAAAAATTTCTTCCATAGAAACCAATACATATTATCACATAAAGATGTGGAGACTGGAACTTTACACTGGTATGTGTAGGACTTGACGAGGCCTGCTTTCTGTCACACAATGTCACTTGGTATGTAAGGTACGGAGACGACTTGACGAGGCCTGCTTTCTGTCACACAATGTCACTTGGTATGTAAGGTGCGGAGACGACTTGACGAGGCCCGCTTTCTGTCACACAATGTCACTTGGTATGTAAGATGCGGAGACGACTTGACGAGGCCCGCTTTCTGTCACACAATGTCACTTGGTATGTAAGGTGCGGAGACGACTTGACGAGGCCCGCTTTCTGTCACACAATGTCACTTGGTATGTAAGGTACGGAGACGACTTGACGAGGCCCGCTTTCTGTCACACAATGTCACTTGGTATGTAAGGTGCGGAGACGACTTGACGAGGCCCGCTTTCTGTCACACAATGTCACTTGGTATGTAAGGTGCGGAGACGGCTTGACGAGGCCCGCTTTCTGTCACACAATGTCACTTGGTATGTAAGGTACGGAGACGACTTGACGAGGCCTTCTTTCTGTCACACAATGTCACTTGGTATGTAAGGTACGGAGACGACTTGACGAGGCCTTCTTTCTGTCACACAATGTTACTTGGTATGTAAGGTGCGGAGACGGCTTGACGAGGCCTGCTTCCTGTCACACAATGTCACTTGGTGTGTAAGGTGCGGAGACGACTTGACGAGGCCTGCTTTCTGTCACACGATGTCACTTGGTGTGTAAGGTGCGGAGACGACTTGACGAGGCCTGCTTTCTGTCACACAATGTCACTTGGTATGTAAGGTGCGGAGACACTTGACGAGGCCTGCTTTCTGTCACACAGTGTGACCTGGTTAGAGCACACTTGCATACATTATATACATTGCCTAAAGATTAGAGTGGTCACATACAGACTTCCAGCGTGATGCAAAAAAAGACTATCCCCTCACTATCGGCATCCCATTCACTGTGATATTGTGAATGGAGCAGAGGGCCAGTGTCTCAGTGTCTTAGATGCATGCCCAGCTGACCATGACCAATCACTAGAGACCGAAATACCTCATTAACCTACTGGTGGTTGATAAGTTTGTGTCCTAGACTCAGGTAGGTGTAGAAATGGTATGTTGACTGGGGCAATACAACCCAGACCTTTTAATCGTTATTCATCTATAATTGCACGCTCATTCATCAATGATGAACGTACGACCTGCCCCTAGTATTCAGTGTGCACGGACCGACCTGACACGGTGTTCCTGAGCGCACATTGCCCAATAACACAGAATGTCAAAGATGAAAGGCGGGACAAAGCGCCTCAATCAGAGCGACCAGACGCTCGCATGCCCCGTGAGCCGCAGACCAGCATCAACGCGCTTAGTGCCGGGAATGATATATCAACCAGGCCTTTGATGTCCCGATCACAGATTATAGGGTTTACCATCGAGGTGCCTCACTTGTCCTTTATACAGAGTGTGCTGAAGGGCATGGATTCACATTTACACATACATTATGTACAGTTCTAATTTATGTAACATTAACATGTAACATTAATAGCTTCACCCTCGGCCAGCAGATTCTCAATGAGCGCGTCGTGATTCTGGTTTATCGGGGGACTATAAATGTCTTTAATTAATGTAGAGCATATTTTATTTGACATCTAGATAACCTTTACGCTACAAACTGTGTTGTGTAGTGATGAGTAGAATGTAGTCTCCATTATATCACAAGGTACAGTAAGTAATGTGTGATTCAGTGGTCTCAGCTAGTGCTTCCCTTTTCTTTGGATATTATAGGAAAATATGCTAAACAAAAATTTAAAAAAAGAGAGAGGTAGCCATCGTTGTATTTTGATGTGCTCAATGAGTTAAATCCAGGCAACCTGATGTCATTCTGCTTTTAATTCCTCGTATTTCTGCAATTTGTTTCCTTGCATTTGCACAAGTAGTTTGTACAAATTAGGCGAATGTCACTATTGGGTGTGGAAAGGAATGTTTTAAGAATTGAACCTCTACTTTACAGACTTGTGTTGAATGTGATATATTATCTTCAAATATGAATCATTTTAGACGTGTGCTGGGTATGTGCTGTGTCATTCTTAGACCTCTTTCTCCACTTTTCAGACTTGTATTGGGCCGGATGTATCATTTTAAGACTTGTCTCTCTACTTTATAGATTTGTGTTGGATGTGATATATTATTTTACAACAAGAGTCTTCATAGACTTGTGCTAGCTATGTGCTGTGTCATTCTAAGAATTGTCTCTCCAGTTAAGAGACTCATTTGCAGGCTTATTGTTCTACTTCTCAGACTTGTCTTGGCTGAGATCTATCATTTTAAGACTTGTTTCTTCATTTTTCAGGACTCAACTCTGGAAGACGACATGGACACGACCCGGATGTTAGACGCGCGTTCTGACGTTCACTATGGTAACCCGGTACTGGGCCGACCACGACCCAACAGAGGTAGGCCCGTGAGGCATGGTGGGGAGGGAATGGGGTGACTAGGTACTGGGCCGACCACAACCCAACAGAGGTAGGCTCGTGAGACATGGTGGGGAGGGAATGGGGTAACCCGGTACTGGGCCGACCACGACCCAACAGAGGTAAGCCCGTGAGGCATGGTGGGGAGGGAATGGGGTAACCCGGTACTGGGCCGACCACGACCCAACAGAGATAGGCCCGTGAGACATGGTGGGGAGGGAATGGGGTAACCCGGTACTGGGCCGACCACGACCCAACAGAGGTAGGCCCGTGAGGCATGGTGGGGAGGGAATGGGGTGACCCGGTACTGGGCCGACCACGACCCAACAGAGGTAGGCCCGTGAGGCATGGTGGGGAGGGAATGGGGTAACCCGGTACTGGGCCGACCACGACCCAACAGAGATAGGCCCGTGAGACATGGTGGGGAGGGAATGGGGTGACCCGGTACTGGGCCGACCACGACCCAACAGAGGTAGCCCCATGAGGCATGGTGGGGAGGGAATTGGGTAACCCGGTACTGGGCCGACCCAACAGAGGTAGGCCCGTGAGGTATGGTGGGGAGGGAATGGGGTAACCCGGTACTGGGCCGACCACGACCCAACAGAGGTAGGCCCGTGAGGCATGGTGGGGAGGGAATGGGGTAACACGGTACTAGGCCGACCACGACCCAACAGAGGTAGGTCCGTGAGGTATGGTGGGGAGGGAATGGGGTAACCTGGTACTGGGCCGACCACGACCCAACAGAGGTAGGCCCGTGAGGTATGGTGGGGAGGGAATGGGGTAACTAGCTACTGGGCCGACCACGACCCAACAGAGGTAGGCCCGTTAGACATGGTGGGGAGGGAATGGGGTAACCCGGTACTGGGCCGACCACGACCCAACAGAGGTAGGCCCGTGAGGCATGGTGGGGAGGGAATGGAGTAACCCGGTACTGGGCCGACCACGACCCAACAGAGATAGGCCCGTGAGACATGGTGGGGAGGGAATGGGGTAACCCGGTACTGGGCCGACCACGACCCAACAGAGGTAGGCCCGTGAGGCATGGTGGGGAGGGAATGGGGTAACCCGGTACTGGGTCGACCACGACCCAACAGAGGTAGGCCCGTGAGGCATGGTGGGGAGGGAATGGGGTGACCCGGTACTGGGTCGACCACGACCCAACAGAGGTAGGCCCGTGAGGCATGGTGGGGAGGGAATGGGGTAACCCGGTACTGGGTCGACCACGACCCAACAGAGGTAGGCCCGTGAGGCATGGTGGGAAGGGAATGGGGTAACCCGGTACTGGGTCGACCACGACCCAACAGAGGTAGGCCCGTGAGGCATGGTGGGGAGGGAATGGGGTGACCCGGTACTGGGCCGACCACGACCCAACAGAGGTAGGCAAATGAGACATGTTAGGGAGGGAATGGGTGTCAGGTGTCTCATGACTGTTTTAGATTAAGAAGAAACTACCTGTAGTCGATATTCGAAGTAGAAATTTAGCATACAGAGCTTGTCCATCCATGCATGGATGAACTGAGTCAACAATTGTTCAAAATATAAAAATGACGAGACTCTTTTGGAGGCGTCCACTCGCCGTGCCTGGAGCAGGCTTCACGGTTTACGTGATTTCCGTACTCCACTCTTTACACTGGCCACCAGAGCACTCTGACGTCAGCTCTGGTGGAATCCGAACTGAACCACCTTGACTTTCACTCTCCAAGCTGATCTTCTCACTATCAGAGTCAGAATCTCTGATGAAAGATTGAATCATTCTTCCTGCAGATCTTTTGTCGTGGTCGTGTTTGTCACAACAGACTATTATGGTTTGAGATTGTAGTACTCTCGAAGTACTTATCCATATCATTATTTTTGTGTGTGTGTATTTTGATTAATGGACCATGAAATTAGACTTTGTTATCAATTAACTAAGTTAATAATGCTTTGTAATGAGTATTTATAGTTTATATTCCACCATATCCCAAAAGTGTACCTGCTTCGAGATATTTATATCGAGCTCTCTGGCCTGAACGCGATCGGACCAGACCAACCTCGAGATCTAAGTGGGAGACAGGGGTGGTGGCCAATCTACACTGACCCCTAAGTGGGAGACAGGGGTGGTGGCCAATCTACACCAACCCCTAAGTGGGATACAGGGGTGGTGGCCAATCAACACCAACCCGTAAGTGGGAGACAGAGGTGGTGGCCAATCTACACTGACCCCTAAGTGGGAGACAGGGGTGGTGGCCAATCTACACCAACCCCTAAGTGGGAGACAGGGGTGGTGGCCAATCTAACCACAGTTCTGCTCTCTCAGGAGGCGCCAGTAGTTCTGACAACAGACTGTAGGGGCGCCTGGGGAGGCTCTCACCAGAACGAGGCTGGGCAGGCCCTCAGCGTCTGTCGTCACAGAAATCAATTTGCAGTTTTCTATATAAAAGAATCTCAGCCAGGGCCATCTAAAGATGTCAGGAATGTCAGACAAGGTCAACTAAAGATGTCAGCAATGTCACACAAGGTCAACATCTTTACCGGATTTCTAGCCTTAGATTAACTGCGACTATTTGCCAGAGACTGCAAGTAATATAGTATGGGATGGGCAATAAATGTGCCAACTATGGGATGGGCAGTAAATGTGCCAAATATGGGATGGGCAGTAAATGTGCCAAATATGGGATGGGCAGTAAATGTGCCAACTATGGGGTGGGCAGTAAATGTGCCAACTATGGGGTGGACAGTAAATGTGCCAACTATGGGGTGGGCAGTAAATGTGACGAGTATGGGGTGGGCAGTAAATGTGATGACTATGGGGTGGGCAGTTAATGTGATGACTATGGGATGGGCAGTAAATGGGACATCTATGGGATGGACAGTAAATGTGCCAACTATGGGATGGGCAGTAAATGTGATGACTATGGGATGGGCAGTAAATGTGATGACTATGGGGTGGGCAGTAAATGTGATGACTATGGGGTGGGCAGTAAATGTGACGACTTTATGACCAGAGTCTTGTTATGACAGACAAGTCTAGGCTATGTGCTATTTATGTGGACAGGAAACCAGTCTATAATGGAAGTCTGTACTATATATTTAGACAGGGAACCAGTCTAGCCTGGAAGTCTGTACTATTTATGTGGACAGGGAACCAGTCTAGCCTGGAAGTCTGTACTATTTATGTGGACAGGGAACCAGTCTAGGCCTGGAAGTCTGTACTATTTATGTGGACAGGGAACCAGTCTAGCCTGGAAGTCTGTACTATTTATGTGGACAGGGAACCAGTCTAGCCTGGAAGTCTGTACTATTTATTTAGACAGGGAACCAGTTTAGACATGGAAGTCTGTACTATTTATGTGGACAGGGAACCAGTCTAGCCTGGAAGTCTGTACTATTTATGTGGACAGGGAACCAGTCTAGCCTGGAAGTCTGTACTATTTATTTAGACAGGGAACCAGTTTAGACATGGAAGTCTGTACTATTTATGTGGACAGGGAACCAGTCTAGCCTGGAAGTCTGTACTATTTATTTAGACAGGGAACCAGTTTAGACATGGAAGTCTGTACTATTTTTTTGGACAGGGAACCAGTCTAGCCTGGAAGTCTGTACTATTTATTCAGGAAGGGAACCAGTTTAGACCTGGAAGTCTATACTCTATATGTGGAAGGGGAACCAGTTTAGGTCTTAGACTCGCAGCATTTCACTTTCTGTGTGGTTCATCAAACACCCGGCGGGCGGCGCTGTCAGCAGATCGATGCGCCATGATTGTCCAAAACGAGGCCGGAAGCCGCGCCCATCTTGTGTCGTGTAGGGGGCGGTGTGTGTGTGTGTGTGGGGGGTGGGGGGTGGGGGGTGGGGGGGACTCACACCTACAACTACGCCTACACTCACACACACACTCCCACTGTCAGGATCTCTGAGAGAAGAGCGTTCTTTGGCGACGGAGGAGCAGCCTCCAGAGGGCGCCACTGTGATTGCGGTCACCGTAAAACTTCACAGAAATGGGGATAAATGTCCTGAGAAATGTACTGATGGGTCTTTTATGAGACTAAGAGTGGAATATGTGGCGGGACGAGCGATGAAAGTCTGATCATGACAGGAAAACAGAAAGAGACTCATAAATGGTATAAACGCTGCGAGGCGTTGGGTTACAGTGTACAGGTTAGTTTGGTGATTTAGTAAACTTCTATTAATCCACCTATTACGACTGATTAAAAATGTTCCATCTTATTTTGTAGCAGAATAGATTGCAACTGTACTTAAACTTGCAAATTTTTTTGACCTCATTACACTTGAGCCCATTTTAATCTGATAATAACATAAAAACCTATATCAGGTCAAATAAATCGATGTGAATGTGAACCAATGTGCTTTACTAAATCAAATTAAGAGAAGTATAAACTGGCGGGCTCATATAATTTAATTGAATCAAATTAAATTGATATTGGTGTGTGTTTTTCATAGTTCCTGACAATTGGCATCCTAACTGAATCAAATAAGATAAAAAGATTTCATTGAAAACATGAGTCTTGATTCCATTTCAGTTAAATTATATAGAATTTAATGATTTAGATGTAAATCTGTGTGCTAATTTAATGGTCCTGACTGAAATAAATGAACTCAAACAATTTAAATGTGAAACAGGTTGTTCATTTCAGGGTCTTGACTAAATTGAATGAAATTAAACGATTTAAATGTTAACCAGTATGTTTGTCACAGGGTTCTGTCTATATGAAATGAAATTAAATGATTTAAATGTAAACCGGTGTGTTCATTTCAGGGTTCCTGACTAAATTGAATGAAGTTAAATGTAAACTGGTGTGTTCATTTCAGGGTTCCTGACTGAATTAAATGAAGTTAAATGTAAACCGGTGTGTTCATTTCAGGGTTCCTGACTTAATTAAATGATTTAAATGTAAACTGGTGTGTTCATTTCAGGGTTCCTGACTGAATTAAATGAAGTTAAATGTAAACGGGTGTGTTCATTTCAGGGTTCCTGACTGAATTAAATGAAGTTAAATGTAAACCGGTGTGTTCATTTCAGGGTTCCTGACTGAATTAAATGAAGTTAAACGTAAACTGGTGTGTTCATTTCAGGGTTCCTGACGATAGGCATCCCGACGGTGCAGCGTGAGGGTGGCAGTTACCTGCTGAAGACGATCGACTCGCTCATCCGCCACACCTCACATGCAGAAAAGATGGAGCTTGTCGTCGTCATCCTCCTCGCCGACCATGACCATGACACGCGCGCCCGGATGAGTCTCGTCCTGGAGACCGCGTACCGGACTTACATTGCTGACGGCTTTCTTCAGATCATCCACATCCGGTCTGCCTTCTACCCACACATGCACCACCTGGACCGGACGTTCGGCGACTCGGCGGCGCGGGTCAGGTGGCGCTCCAAGCAGGCGGTGGACTTCGCTTTCTTGATGTTGTATTGCGCCAACATCTCCGAGTTCTACATGCAGCTTGAGGATGACGTCATCTCCACACCCAACTTCCTCAGCGCCATGAAGCAGTTCATCGTGCGGCAATCCCAGCCCTGGGCCTGCCTCGAGTTCTCTCACATCGGATTCATCGGTAAGTTCTACCACTCCAAACACCTGAGGAAGTTGGCCTTCTTCATGCGCAACTTCTACTCGGAGCAGCCGGTGGACTTCCTGTTCCGCTACTTTAATGTGTTGATGACACAAAAGACCACCATCATGCGGACGCCATCTTTGTTTCACCATATCGGCATTGTGTCGTCACTTCCGGAGAAGAACAGTGGTCGGCGGTCGGTGGAGGACATCCAGGATGCTCTTCCCAAGGTCCACAAGGGCGACAACCCGCCTGCCGACATCTCCACCAACCTCAAGACGTTCAAGGCCTACACCATCGACCTGGCCTACCACCTGACCCCGGGCCACTTCTGGGGCATGGCGCCGTCTGGTGGGGAGGCGGTCTTCTTGGCGTTCCTGGAGCCGGTGCGGTTGCGGCGGATCCTCGTTGAGACCGGTTCGACCTTGCACCCTGACGACGTCCTGGAGGCGGGGCGGCTGGAGGTCAGTCCGCGCATGATCTCGCGGCTGGAGGACGGGCGCGTGCTGTGCACGGACTATGTGCATCTGGGGAACTTCTCGCGCGGGTGCGTGGACGTCGATCATGTGGACGCGCGCGTTCCGTACGACGTACACTGCCTGAAGATCAGCGTGGTGCGCGCGCAGACCGCCTGGTTACTCATCCGGGAGATCGCCGTCTTCACCGCCAACTCCACAGCTACCACCAGGGGGCACCACTAACCGCCACACGGGGGCGCTGACCGCTCACAATCTTCTGTGATTCCTGTTTGTTTGTCATCCTGATCAAAGACATAAAGACATTAACCAACCTGACCTCTCACTCGGAATCCTCCATAGGAGGCTCAGTCATGCCTCTGTGATTCCTGTTTGTTTGTCACCCTCATCTCATAAAAACATTAACCAATCCTCGAGAGGAGGCTCGGTTGTGCCGCTGTAGTTACTGTTTGTTTGTCACCCTCATCTCATACTAACAAGCCTGCGGTGCTGACATCAGGGCGAGCCTCTCCCTGGCCCCAGACTCACCCCACTCGACTTTGTAGCTGAACCTCGCCCGGAGTCCCGGAGTCCCGGAGTCCCGGAGTCCCGGAGTCCCGGAGTCCCGGAGTCCCGGAGGCCACACGCAGGCGGCTCACACCGGGCCAGAGACGGGCGGCCATTTTGTACTAGCTGGTACTCCACATCAGACTGGGGGATCACAGACTGCAATATTCACTGTGTGTGTGTGTGTGTGTGTGTGTGTGTGTGTAGGTGTGTGTGTGTGTGTGTGTGTGTGTGTAGGTGTGTGTGTGGTGGGGGGGGAGTAAAACTGGTTAACACGGAAAATATCAAACTAGGCTGGGTAATACTAATGTTTGATTGACAATGACTTTAAGTTATGAGGCTGGTGGTACAAGTTGAATATTACTTGTTCAAGATTTTTATCACGTGATATGGTACGTCATCCTAAATATTTTATTTGTTAAAAATGAAAATACAAAATATGATGTTCTATGTGCATTATATGATGTTCTATGTGGATGTAATATTTTCGTTCCATTAGACTTCCTTTCGGCGTCCGTGGTTGGAAATGTTTTCCCGTGGTCGCTACGTGGTGGAGAAGGAGCTCTGCGCTAGGCCCCGTTCAAACACATATGATGTTCTATGTGCATTATACGAAAAATTGATTCATTTTATTCAATTATTTATTAATAGAAATAATCTTGTAAATATCACAGAAATGATGGCCCCTGGACGATTGATGCCTCAATTCATCACTCTTCTCGAAAGGATTAAGTATTTGGACATCAGTTGATGTCGTGGCAGATTTCTGAATTTTGTGTATTGTGACTAATCTGATCTCAAAGACGATAAACCTTATCGGAAATAATCCCGAATCATCACTGAACATGATCTGAGCTGTTTTCATCACATTCAATTAAAACCTCACCCAGAGAGGTGTTTTATAGACAGCGACGTCTTTATCAGTGATCCTGTAAAAAGAGAGACTGAGTGGGAGATTGTTTTAGTGATTGTCATTAAAATGCGTCATTTAGACCCGATCACTGTTGATTTAATCACCTACGATAGTTATCTCAAAATATTCACAGTAAATGTATGTAAACAAGCCAGTTACCAGCACTGAGGCATGCATGGCCCCATCTGGTGAGAGTTGGCTGAACTGCAGGCTATTTCAACAGTTATAAGAACCATTCAAAAACAAAACTGTGCCTCACATACATGTATATTACTCAAGAGGACATTATGAAACTGGGTATTAATGTATGACATACATAAAGAATCATTTGCTGCAAATCTCTCTTAATTTTATTGAGTTTCAGAATGGACATTAGACCTGTATGACAACTCTGACCCTACCACTTTCTGGAGATTATTTGGAGAGAGTGCGCTGTGATGCTCACGACTATGGAATGCAGTACAGTGACCAACAGCTCGCTGCACCTGAGACGGATCGCTATGATCTTTTGTCTATAGAACTGATGACCTCAAAATAGTCGCTAACTGATCGCTATTAGCGATCATCACGACTATAAACACCTCCCAGGCCTTGGTTGTTTCATGGAAATGCAATCCTTCTGTGATAAGTAAAGTAGTCCTAGGAGTCAACTATCTATTCACAGCCATCCTACATTTGGAGTTGTTCAACTCCTGTATTTCTGTTGGTGCGTTAATGATTTAAAAAAAAATTGAATTTGGAGTAAAATCCCTTTTGGCATTCATGCTGTTATAGTAGTCTCAGTGTAGAGTGTGTTCTATATCCAAGGTAAAGCCATGGTAAGGTCTTGTTAAAGCCAAGACAAGGTCATGATAAGGTCATTGTAAGGCCATGATATGGTCAGAGCAAGGTCATGACAAGGCCATCGTAAGGTATCGTAAGGGCATCATAAGGTCACAATAATGTTATGGTAAAGCCATGATAAGGTCACAGGAAAGTCATGATAAGGTCACCATAAGGCCATTGTCAGGTCATAATAAGGTCACAGATAGATCATTATAAGGCCATAGTAAGGTCATGATAAGGCCAACATACAGCCATAGTCAGGTCATGATAAGGTCAATGTAAGGTCATGTACACTGGATCGAGGTCAAGTTAATTTGTCATAATGTAACAGAATTACCACCAACAGTTGGTCATGTTTTTTATTGTGAATAGTTTAAGACATGGATAAATGCCAAAGTTTTGGCAAGAGTTTGCCTTGATCATTATCGGATGTATTCATTATTCATTCATTGTTTACAGTTTTCTGTTGTATTGAATGTTAGTTCCATGTACGTTTGAGATGTGCCAATAAACTGCTCAAAAAAAAAGAAGCACTATTTCCAGGAAAGTTTCTTGAAAACCGTGATCTTGTGTTCGGGAAGCCCCCCCCCCCCCCTCCCGGCTCCTGACTATGACTTTGATCTATAATCAGACACCAATAAAGACCTCACTGCGTGAACTGTTTGATCATCGATCACTCCGCTTATCAGGTGATTTAATACAGATACGGAGTAGGAGATAGCGCCCCGCTCTGAGGGGTCTCACCACACGGGGGGGATAAGACAGGAGATAAAGCTGGATGTGAGTGAGAATAGTTTGAATCCGATTGGATGTGAGTTTGAATCGTTTGGCTCGCTACGTAATTCACGCGGCTTCGCTTTGTGAATTACTACGCATTCCAAACTCGATGGCATACGAGCTCTGTCCGTAAGCTTACATTGGTTTCCTCTATAATACTAATCTACAGGTAAGTAAGAATATAGACTCCCTGTACTTCATGACAAATGATGAATCATACGATGAATCACGACCTTACCGTTCTGTCTTTACCGAGAACTCCCGTTTGTTGTTCATGAAGAGAGAATGCTCCTAATATCGCTTTATAAATGCACATTCTTAGAGATATAGACATTGTGTAAGTAAACTCTCCATATTTAATACTGGAATGTCGTGGTTCACTTTGGGCATGATGAGAACTTTCCTGTCTAGAAGTACAGAGACTGTGACCTGCCGGTTACAAGCGGGATGCACAGTGGCGCCACGTAGCGGGCAGCGGCTGAACCTGGGAGGACTAGACTCTTCAAATGGGAAAACTGAACTCGTCCAGAACATGAAAATAAAAATGAATCAAACAAAATGAAAAAGATACGAACCTGGGCAGCATCCTCAGATTTGAGTTTCCCTTTACAAAATTTTTCTCATTTATTACTTTCCCTCCCTTTTCACTGATTTCTACGTCACAAAGCTTGACCTTGTGCTAGGATTTCACTGAAAAGGTCACGGGAAGGTCATTGCAAGGTCACTAGAAGGTCACTTGGAGGAAAGTTCCTGTTATTTCCGGGTAGGTCAGTCAGACACTCATCTCAGAGAGCAGAATACGCCGTTTGAGAGTTCTGACAAGTTACAAACCCCCTTCTACGATCTTTTTGTATCATTTCACCCTCTATGAGCAAAAAGAATTTATACTAGAATTTTGTTGTTGATCACTAAAACCTTCCCCGAAATACCCAATATTTACCTAATTCCTGCTCCAAAATAGTATCAAATCTTCGAGTCTTTTTAGTGAAGTTCCAAATGGTCACTGACGATACGTTCTCAGTGAGCCTGAAACTAACAATACGTTCTCAGTGAGTCTGAAACTAACGATACGTTCTCAGTGAGCCTGAAACTAACGATACCTTCTCAGTGAGCCTGACACTAACAATACGTTCTCAGTGAGCCTGAAACTAACGATACATTCTCAGTGAGCCTGAAACTAACGATACATTCACAGTGAGCCCGAAACTAACGATACGTTCTCAGTGAGCCCGAAACTAACGATACGTTCTCAGTGAGCCTAAACTAACGATACATTCTCAGTGAGCCTGACACTAACGATACGTTCTCAGTGAGCCCGAAACTAACGATACGTTCTCAGTGAGCCCGAAACTAACAATACATTCACAGTGAGCCTGACACTAACGATATGTTCACAGTGAGCCTGAAACTAACGATACATTCTTAGTGAGCCTGAAACTAACGATACATTCTCAGTGAACGTGAAACTAACGATACATTCTCACTGAGCCCGAAACTAACGATACGTTCTCAGTGAGCCCGAAACTAGCAATACGTCCTCAGTGAGCCTGAAACTAACGATACATTCTCAGTGAGCCTGAAACTAATGATACGTTCACAGTGAGCCTGAAACTAACGATACGTCCTCAGTGAGCCTGAAGCTAACAATACGTTCACAGTGGGCCTGAAACTAACGATACATTCTCAGTGAGCCTGAAGCAGTACACAGTGGGAGGACTAGTTCTCGTCGATCTGCTATCTTCATGTAATCACTCTTGTGGAGAGTATTTGCCGACAATAACAAAAGGCTTTCCACGTAACCGGCGTTACAAAGAAGACGTTAGATAAGAGGTGCCACCATGACGGCAGTTGGCGGCCACTCTGTGCCGATCAGAGCGTGCTTCAGGGAATTCCCCACAGAGGGCGGGTGGGTCCCCGCAGTGTGATCCGAAGATCGGAGACATTTACTGCACTCCGCTCATTAAGTTAATTTACGACCTCTCTGAGGTGTCGCTATCAGGACTTTGTCTCCTGTTGACGTCAGTGACCCATCCCGGCATGTCTCACTCAGCCCCCCCCCCCCCCCCACACACACACAGAGCTTTATTAAAACCCCAAAGAACGGAGATACGTCTCAACAACGTAGCCCGCTGTTCTCAAGACCCGACGTGCAGGGGTTGTGGTGTTCTGAGATTTGTTCACACCTGAGACGTGTTTTACTGAGGTGGACGAACCTTCTACTCCCAGAAGACACGTGAAACAGCAGAGTTTGGAGACATCGCTGTGGGGGAGAAGAGAGAGAGAGGAGAACAGCCACATGCACTCAGTCATCAGAGAGAAGGAGCAGTGTCTCAGTCTGCGTGGGGGAGAAAAAGTGGAATATCCGAGAACTGGGAATTATCAGTAGAAAAAGATCTTGGATTTGACCCGGAGAGGGGGAACAGTGCTTTATATTTGGGAATTTTTTCGTTCACTTGAACCCACAATCTGTTGTGACTGTTAATTCAGTGTTGAAACAGAACACAGAAGTACAGCTTGTAGCTGAAGGTCACACAGAGTGTAGCTGAAGGTCATACAGAGTGTAGCTGAAGGTCATACAGAGGGTAGCTGAAGGTCATACAGACTGTAGCTGAAGGTCATTCAGTCAGTAGCTGAAGGTCATACAGACTGTAGCTGAAGGTCATTCAGTCAGTAGCTGAAGGTCATACAGACTGTAACTGTAGGTCAAACAGAGTGTAGCTAAAGGTCACACAGAGTGTAGCTGAAGGTCAAACAGAGTGTAGCTATAGGTCAAACAGAGTGTAGCTGAAGGTCAAACAGAGTGTAGCTAAAGGTCAAACAGAGTGTAGCTGAAGGTCATCATGGATCAGCTGGAGAGCGCTCTGAACGCGACGGACGACGGGAAGATGATCCGCACCTTCGGCACCGTGGATTACGTCATCTTCTCGCTCTCCCTGCTGCTGTCACTCTTCATCGGAGTCTTTGCTGGCGCACATGACTGGGCGCGGGCGAAGATGGAGTGGGCGGGCACCATGCGCAACATCACCGGACTGCGGGACCAGCTGGTGGGCGGCGGGGATATGAACGTGCGTACCTCTCTGTCCGTCTCTCCCTCACCCCCGTCTTTACCGCTGTCCCTGTCTGCCTCTCTCCCTCACCCCCGTCTCTGTCTCTCTCACCCCCGTCTCTGTCTATACCTCAGTCCCTGTCTGCCTCTCTCTGTCTGTCTCTGTCTCTCCCTCACCCCCGTCTATACCTCTGTCCCTGTCTGCCTGTCTCTGTCTGTCTCTGTCTCTCCCTCACCCCCGTCTATACCGCTGTCCCTGTCTGCCTCTCTCTGTCCGTCTCTCCCTCACCCCCGTCTATACCGCTGTCCCTGTCTGCCTCTCTCTGTCTGTCTCTGTCTCTCCCTCATCCCCGTCTATACCTCTGTCCCTGTCTGCCTCTCTCTGTCTGTCTCTGTCTCTCCCTCACCCCTGTCTATACCTCTGTCCCTGTCTGCCTCTCTCTGTCTGTCTCTGTCTCTCCCTCATCCCCGTCTATACCTCTGTCCCTGTCTGCCTCTCTCTGTCTGTCTCTGTCTCTCCCTCATCCCCGTCTATACCTCTGTCCCTGTCTGCCTCTCTCTGTCTGTCTCTGTCTCTCCCTCATCCCCGTCTATACCTCTGTCCCTGTCTGCCTCTCTCTGTCTGTCTCTGTCTCTCTCTCACCCCCGTCTCTACCTCTGTCCCTGTCTGACTCTCTCTGTCTGTCTCTGTCGCTCCCTCACCCCCGTCTATACCTCTGTCCCTGTCTGCCTGTCTCTGTCTGTCTCTGTCTCTCTCTCACCCCCGTCTATACCTCTGTCCCTGTCTGCCTCTGTCTGTCTGTCTCTGTCTCTCCCTCATCCCCGTCTATACCTCTGTCCCTGTCTGCCTGTCTCCCTCACCCCCGTCTCTGTCTATACCTCAGTCCCTGTCTGCCTGTCTCTGTCTGTCTCTGTCTCTCCCTCACCCCGTCTATACCTCTGTCCCTGTCTGCCTGTCTCCCTCACCCCCGTCTCTGTCTATACCTCAGTCCCTGTCTGCCTGTCTCTGTCTGTCTCTGTCTCTCTCTCACCCCCGTCTATACCTCTGTCCCTGTCTGCCTCTCTCTGTCTGTCTCTGTCTCTCCCTCATCCCCGTCTATACCTCTGTCCCTGTCTGCCTCTCTCTGTCTGTCTCTGTCTCTCCCTCATCCCCGTCTATACCTCTGTCCCTGTCTGCCTCTCTCTGTCTGTCTCTGTCTCTCTCTCACCCCCGTCTCTACCTCTGTCCCTGTCTGACTCTCTCTGTCTGTCTCTGTCGCTCCCTCACCCCCGTCTATACCTCTGTCCCTGTCTGCCTGTCTCTGTCTGTCTCTGTCTCTCTCTCACCCCCGTCTATACCTCTGTCCCTGTCTGCCTCTCTCTGTCTGTCTCTGTCTCTCCCTCACCCCGTCTATACCTCTGTCCCTGTCTGCCTGTCTCCCTCACCCCCGTCTCTGTCTATACCTCAGTCCCTGTCTGCCTGTCTCTGTCTGTCTCTGTCTCTCCCTCACCCCGTCTATACCTCTGTCCCTGTCTGCCTCTCTCTGTCTGTCTCTGTCTCTCCCTCACCCCGTCTATACCTCTGTCCCTGTCTGCCTGTCTCCCTCACCCCCGTCTCTGTCTATACCTCAGTCCCTGTCTGCCTCTCTCTGTCTGTCTCTGTCTCTCTCTCACCCCCGTCTATACCTCTGTCTCTGTCTGCCTGTCTCTGTCTGTGTCTGCCTGTCTCTGTCTGTGTCTGCCTGTCTCTGTCCCCCTCTGTCCTTGTCTGTGTGTCTATGTGTGTCTCTCTCTGTCTCTCCCTCACCCCTGTCTATACCTCTGTCCCTGTCTGCCTGTCTCTGTCTCTCTCTGTCTGTCTGTATCTCCCTTTGTCCTTGTCTGTGTATCTCTGTGTGTCTCTGTCTTTCCCCCTATCACTGTCTGTCCCTATCTCTCTGTCTCTCCCTCACCCCCGTCTATACCTCTGTCCCTGTCTGCCTGTCTCTTTCACCCCTGTCCATGTCTATATCTCTGTCCCTGTCTGCCTCACTCTGTCTGCCTCTCTCTGTCTGTGTCTGTCTGTATCTTCCTCTGTCATTGTCTGTCTGTCTCTGTCTGTCTCTGTCTGTCCCTTCCTCTGTCTCTGTATCTCACCCTGTCCCTGTCTGCCTGTCTCGTGTCTGTGTGCCTCTGTCTGCCTCTCTGTCTCCGTCTCTGTTTCTCTCTCCCACACCGGTATTTGTGTCTCTCTCTGTCTCTATGGCTCTGTCTTTCACCTGTACCTGTTTCTCCTGTCTCTCTCTGTCTCCCTATTGCTGTCTCCCTATCTATTTCTCTATCTCTGTCTGTCTCTGTCTCCCTCTGTCTCTGTCTCTTTTTGTTTCTATTTCTGTTTCTATGTGTATATGTTTATCCTGTCTCTATTTCTGTCCCTCTGTCGCCCTCTGTCTGTCTCTCCTTATCTCTCCATTGGCTTCTCTGTATATCTCTCTATCCTCCTCTCTATTCATGTTTGTGTCTCTCTTTGTCTTTCTCTGTCTCTATCTCTCACTCTTTCTCTGTATCTGTCTGTTTCTCTCTCTCTTTCTCTGCCTGTATCTATCTGCCTCGCTCTGTCTGTACCAGTCTGTCTGTCTCTCTCTGCCTGTATCTGTCTGTCTATCCCACTCTGTCTCTGTCTATCTAGCTATTTCTCCCTCCCTGACTCCTTTGCTCTCGGTCTTTCCTTGCATTTGTTTCATCCATAAACATTAAGAACAGTGACTTGATAACATTACAGAGATAAGACAAGTCCTAGATTTCTCCCATGTTGTCCAATTTATGCCTGCATAACCTGTTTTCATGTGGCAGGTGACAGGTTTATTGCTAACCTTTATGCCTCCACACCTTGTTTTTATATGGCTTGTGGCTGGTCTATTGTTTACTTCTATACCTCCTTATATTGTTTTCATATGGCTGGTGACTTATTAACATCTGCCTCTATACTGATTTGTATAGTTTGTAGATTTACTTCGATAAGCTCTATGTATCTCCACACTGCCTGTAGAATGACCTTCAATAAGTTCTTTTTGTTTTGTACAACCTGAAGATTTATGAAGTTCAATCTATCTCTCTACAGCCTTTATGTTTATTAAGTTCTATTTGTCTTGCACAGCCAGTTAATTCATTGAGCTTTATCAATACAGCCTGAACATTATTTAACCTCTATCCCTCTCTATAAAGCATGTACAATATCTAACCTCTATCCCTCTCTATACAGCCTGTACCTTATCTAACCTATATCCCTCTCTATACAGCCTGTATATATATTAACCTCTATCCCTCTCTATACAGCCTGTACATTATTTAACCTCTATCCCTCTCTATACAGTCTGTATATATATTAACCTCTATCCCTCTCTGTACAGCCTGTATATATATTAACCTCTATCCCTCTCTATACAGCCTGTATATATATTAACCTCTATCCCTCTCTATACAGCCTGTACATTATCTAACCTCTATCCCTCTCTATACAGCCTGTATATATATTAACCTCTATCCCTCTCTATAAAGCATGTACATTATCTAACCTCTATCCCTCTCTTTACAGCATGTATATTATCTAACCTCTATCCCTCTCTATAAAGCATGTACATTATCTAACCTCTATCCCCGTGCCCTTTCTACTCGGCACTCCAGCGGAGATCTACATGTAATAATACAGTCGGTAGATTAACTAAACTCTATCCCTCTCTATACATTCTCGCCCTCTCTTTCTGTTTACAGCCCTTCTTGGTGGCCTTGTCGATGCTGGCCTCCTTTCTCTCGGCACCCTTTCTACTCGGCACTCCGGCAGAGATTTACATGTTCTCGTACAGCCTGTAGATTATTTAACCTCTCTCCGTCTCTCTCTGTTTACAGCCCTTCTTGGTGGCCTTGTCGATGCTGGCCTCCTTTCTCTTGGCGCCCTTTCTACTCGGCACTCCGGCAGATATTTACATGTTCTCGTACAGCCTGTAGATTATTTAACCTCTCTCCGTCTCTCTCTGTTTACAGCCCTTCTTGGTGGCCTTGTCGATGCTGGCTTCCTTTCTCTCGGCACCCTTCCTGCTCGGCACTCCGGCAGAGATTTACATGTTCTCGTACAGCCTGTAGATTATTTAACCTCTCTCCGTCTCTTTCTGTTTACAGCCCTTCTTGGTGGCTCTGTCGATGCTGGCTTCCTTTCTCTTGGCACCCTTCCTGCTCGGCACTCCGGCAGAGATTTACATGTTCTCGTACAGCCTGTAGATTATTTAACCTCTCTCCGTCTCTCTCTGTTTACAGCCCTTCTTGGTGGCCTTGTCGATGCTGGCTTCCTTTCTCTCGGCACCCTTCCTGCTCGGCACTCCGGCAGAGATTTACATGTTCTCGTACAGCCTGTAGATTATTTAACCTCTCTCCGTCTCTTTCTGTTTACAGCCCTTCTTGGTGGCCCTGTCGATGCTGGCTTCCTTTCTCTCGGCACCCTTCCTGCTCGGCACTCCGGCAGAGATCTACATGTTCGGCTCCATGTACGCCTCCATCATGATCAGTTACCTGTTCGCCGCCCCGCTCACCGCCCACCTCTTCGTGCCCGTCTTCCACCGCCAGCAGATGACCAGCGCATACGAGGTGTGTGTTTACAAAGTGTCCAGTGGAACTAACCCAGGAGAAAGTGATACCAAAAATGATAACATACTGTGCAGCAAAATGAAAATTAAAGGCATACTGTTAGAATAGTGTCATTTGGCACCTGAGCCAGTTACCTTTCTTTTTTGATCAATTATATATTTTTCTGATTATTTTTCCAAATTATTACATCAGGGGCTCAACTAAACCAAAAATCGATCATCATTTTCTTTCAAGTATGTGTTAAGCTCCCTAACCTAGACAGCGTATCTGGGCATGAACCACGCTGAAAGTCTTTATAACCTCTCCCTCACCTAGACAGCGTATATGAGTGTGAACCACGCTGAAAGTCTCTATAACCTCTCCCTAACCTAGACAGCGTATCTGAGCATGAACCACAATGAAAGTCTCTATAACCTCTCCCTAACCTAGACAGCGTATCTGAGTATGAACCACGCTGAAAGTCTCTATAACCTCTCCCTAACCTAGACAGGGTATCTGAGTATGAACCATGCTGAAAGTCTCTATAACCTCTCCCTAACCTAGACAGCGTATCTGAACATGAACCATGCTGAAAGTCTCTATAACCTCTCCCTAACCTAGACAGTGTATCTGGGCATGAACCACGCTGAAAGTCTCTATAACCTCCCTTAACCTAGACAGCGTATCTGAACATGAACCACGCTGAAAGTCTCTATAACCTCTCCCTAACCTAGACAGTGTATCTGAGTATGAACCATGCTGAAAGTCTCTATAACCTCTCCCTAACCTAGACAGTGTATCTGAGTGTGAACCTCGCTGAAAGTCTCTATAACCTCTCCCTAACCTAGACAGTGTATCTGAGTGTGAACCTCGCTGAAAGTCTCTATAACCTCTCCCTAACCTAGACGGCGTATATGAGTATGAACCACGCTGAAAGTCTCTATAACCTCTCCCTAACCTAGACAGTGTATCTAAACATGAACCATGCTGAAAATCTCTATAACCTCTCCCTAACTTAGACAGCGTATCTGAGCATGAACCACGCTGAAAGTCTCTATAACCTCTCCCTAACCTAGACAGTGTATCTGGGCATGAACCACACTGAAAGTCTCTATAACCTCTCCCTAACTTAGACAGTGTATCTGAGTGTGAACCACACTGAAAGTCTCTCTAACCTCTCCCTAACCTAGACAGGGTATCTGAGCATGACACATTAATGTGTTTTCTGGTTTCAGTTCATAGAGAAGAGATTTAACGGCTGGATTCGTCTTCTCGGCTCTCTACTCTTCGTACTCATGATGGTAAGTTTTTTTTATTTATTTTTTTTATTTGCAGGTCTTCCATTACATTACAGCAACTGTCCGGTTTGTGTACATAAAAGTGGAATTACAATTCTCGTAATCAGTAAAGTTCTTCTATAAGGGAAGATTATAGATGGTCCTTGTGAAAATGAGCGGGAGACAGTAAAATGAGAAAACTGTATTCCTGTGGCCGAATTATTATTTTACTGATCCCCTGTCCCCTGCCATTATGACCGAGGTCGTAGCTTCAAGACTTGCTTTTGATGATATTTATGTTTTTTTCCTCTGGTACCTCGAGGTAATTTCATTTGTGCATTCTCCTTTTTGATCCTGCACATGCCTCAATCCACGTTAACTCGCCGATCAATATCCCGATAATTGAATCCACATTGAGTATATCCACTGCGCTAAGATGTAATACGCTCACACTGTGAGCGTATACATTGAAACGCTCCACCCTTGCCGAATTATATGATTGATATATGCCTATCAGCGGGTAGTGTCATTCGCTCATAGGTATATAATAATGTTCTGTTTGTAATCTCACACTCACTGTCTCACCTTGTTATTACAGCTTCTCTACATGGCTGTAGTCGTCTATGGAGATTGTGTTCTGTTTGTAATCTCACACTCACTGACTCATCTTGTTATTACAGCTTCTCTACATGGCTGTAGTCGTCTATGGAGACTGTGTTCTGTTTGTAATCTCACACTCACTGACTCACCTTGTTCTTACAGTTGCTGTACATGGCTGTAGTCGTCTATGGAGATTGTGTTCTGTTTGTAATCTCACACTCACTGACTCACCTTGTTCTTACAGTTGCTGTATATGGCCGTCGTCGTCTATGGAGACTGTGTTCTGTTTGTAATCTCACACTCACCTTGTTCTTATAGCTTCTCTACATGGCTGTAGTCGTCTATGGAGACTGTGTTCTGTTTGTAATCTCACACTCACCTTGTTCTTATAGCTTCTCTACATGGCCGTAGTCGTCTATGAAGACTGTGTTCTGTTTGTAATCTCACACTCACCTTGTTCTTACAGCTTCTCTACATGGCTGTAGTCGTCTATGGAGACTGTGTTCTGTTTGTAATCTCACACTCACTGACTCATCTTGTTATTACAGCTTCTCTACATGGCTGTAGTCGTCTATGGAGATTGTGTTCTGTTTGTAATCTCACACTCACTGACTCACCTTGTTCTTACAGTTGCTGTATATGGCCGTCGTCGTCTATGGAGACTGTGTTCTGTTTGTAATCTCACACTCACCTTGTTCTTATAGCTTCTCTACATGGCCGTAGTCGTCTATGAAGACTGTGTTCTGTTTGTAATCTCACACTCACTGACTCACCTTGTTCTTACAGCTTCTTTACATGGCTGTAGTCGTCTATGGAGACTGTGTTCTGTTTGTAATCTCACACTCACTGACTCACCTTGTTCTTACAGCTTCTCTACATGGCTGTAGTCGTCTATGGAGACTGTGTTCTGTTTGTAATCTCACACTCACTGACTCACCTTGTTCTTACAGCTTCTTTACATGGCCGTAGTCGTCTATGGAGACTGTGTTCTGTTTGTAATCTCACACTCACTGTCTCACCTTGTTCTTACAGCTTCTCTACATGGCTGTAGTCGTCTATGGAGACTGTGTTCTGTTTGTAATCTCACACTCACTGACTCACCGTGTTATTACAGCTTCTCTACATGGCTGTAGTCGTCTATGAAGACTGTGTTCTGTTTGTAATCTCACACTCACTGACTCACCTTGTTCTTACAGTTGCTGTACATGGCTGTAGTCGTCTATGGAGATTGTGTTCTGTTTGTAATCTCACACTCACTGACTCACCTTGTCCTTACAGTTGCTGTATATGGCTGTAGTCGTCTATGGAGACTGTGTTCTGTTTGTAATCTCACACTCATCTTGTTCTTACAGCTTCTCTACATGGCCGTAGTCGTCTATGGAGATTGTGTTCTGTTTGTAATCTCACACTCACTGACTCACCTTGTTCTTACAGCTTCTCTACATGGCTGTAGTCGTCTATGGAGACTGTGTACTGTTTGTAATCTCACACTCACTGACTCACCTTGTTCTTATAGCTTCTCTACATGGCTGTAGTCGTCTATGAAGACTGTGTTCTGTTTGTAATCTCACACTCACCTTGTTCTTACAGCTTCTCTACATGGCTGTAGTCGTCTATGGAGACTGTGTTCTGTTTGTAATCTCACACTCACTGACTCACCTTGTTCTTATAGCTTCTCTACATGGCCGTAGTCGTCTATGGAGACTGTGTTCTGTTTGTAATCTCACACTCACTGACTCACCTTGTTCTTACAGCTTCTCTACATGGCGGTAGTCGTCTATGGAGACTGTGTTCTGTTTGTAATCTCACACTCACTGACTCACCTTGTTCTTACAGCTTCTCTACATGGCCGTAGTCGTCTATGGAGACTGTGTTCTGTTTGTAATCTCACACTCACTGTCTCACCGTGTTCTTACAGTTGCTGTACATGGCTGTAGTCGTCTATGGAGATTGTGTTCTGTTTGTAATCTCACACTCACTGACTCACCTTGTTCTTACAGCTTCTCTACATGGCTGTAGTCGTCTATGGAGATTGTGTTCTGTTTGTAATCTCACACTCACTGACTCACCTTGTTCTTACAGTTGCTGTATATGGCCGTCGTCGTCTATGCTCCAGCTGCCGCCTTTGCTCAAGGTAACTCTCTTCTCTATTCTACACCTGAACAGAACTCGGCTGACTCAGCCGACTCAAAACTTGATTCTCATCACCGAGGGCATCAGCAAAAACAATTTTAGAGGATTTCTTTTTTATATTAGACCTACTTTGTTGTCAGGGATATCTCTAAAGTTGAGCTGACTGTAGAATCTTAAATCTATAGGTGACAATCTACAATCTGGAGATCGGAACATTTTTGAAAACTTAGAAACTTAGTGTCAAATTTGGTTAAAACAATTTTTTTTTTTTCATTTTACACAATGTAAAATGAGTGAGATATGAGGAGTTTAGAGTGGGAGTGCAAGATAGGACCTAAACAGCAAAAATGAGTAGCCCCCCATTGACTGCCTATAGCCTCAATTAACCAGAGCGTGTTTTCTACCACTGTGCGGTAGTGACCAGAATAATATGTACGGCAGTTATAGCTCCCTATAGTTCTCCAAACGTGTGTCCAGGGACCTGTTTCACTAGTTTCGTGACAAAAGTATTGGACAGACATGAAAAGCGGCACCAACAGTGCAAGTAAGAAGGACAAAACGAAGTCACGTTTCATAATGCATGTCACATCTATTGTCGCTTGTTGTGTCATAATGTCAGTGTTGCGAACAGTGACACTACAACGCCACTTGTGCCAGCGCTACTTGAGTTGTCACGAAATTAGTCGAACCCAATCAGTCTGTATGGTGTCACAGACGCCATCATGAAACTATTGAAACAGGTCCCTGGTGAGATGTCTGAACAACGCTCGCTGTCATGCGCCAGATCTGTCCAGTACAAGTGTCCCGCCTGCACAGTTTCTGCGTACGGGAACCCTTTCGATGCCACACGCCGCATGGTCGAGGGCTCATAAAATTCATAGCATTCACTCTCGCCTAGTGAGTCCTGGGTATAAGTAGCTAAATTCGACTTTCCATAATCAACTCATAATCCCCAATCATTTATATCAACCCTTGAAATGCAGCATGGTGCCTCCAAGCATTCCCCTGGCTATGGCAGGAAGATGCCTCCAGGCATTTTTGAGGCATCATTGATACTTTTATACAAAATTCAATAGATAAAAAGATAATTGTTTGATTTAAAAGACATTGGAGGAAGTATAAACGCCATATTAACCTTTGATTTGTTATAAAAAAATATCATCAGTAGGCAAGTAAATTACTCAAATCCAATGACATGTCATGTGACATTGCTATTTTCCCCAAAAATGTGCCTGCCGTAGCAGGGTCGTTTTGCACTGTGAGGTAGTGACCAGAATCAAATTTAAGGTAGTTATAGCTCCCTATCGTCTATGATAACCACATTGGTAGCTTTCTTCAATGTGCGGTAGTGACCAGAATGATACTGTACGGGAGTTATAACTCTGTATAGTCTATGATAACCACATTGTTAGCTTTCTTCAATGTGCAGTACGGACCACAAAGATACATGTACGGCAGTTATAACTCTGTATAGTCTATGGTAACCACATTGTTAGCTTTCTTCAATGTGCGGTAGTGACCAGAATGATACTGTACGGGAGTTATAACTCTGTATAGTCTATGATAACCACATTGTTAGCTTTCTTCAATGCGCAGTAGTGACCACAAAGATACATGTACGACAGTAATAACTCTGTATAGTCTATGATAACCACATTGTTAGCTTTCTTCAATGTGCAGTACGGACCACAAAGATACATGTACGGCAGTTATAACTCTGTATAGTCGACACTGACCACATTGTTGGCTTTCTTCATTGCGCGGTAGTGACTACAAGGATACGTGTACGGCAGTTATTAAGTGATCACGGTGTGACCGAGGTGTGGAGAGCGACTTCCCTGACACTCTCACTGATTGCACGTTGATGTATGGCCCCCAATAACGCCTCCTTATCAGGCATGACTATCGGAATGTAAGACGCAGCCTTATCTAACCTCACTCTATTCCACGAAATACTGAGATCCAATTTCTCATCTATCCTATTGAAAAAGGGAATAAACACTTAGAACAATGCAATGGATATTTCATAAGGCAAAGGTTCAGATCAAAGTTTACTAATAAAATATTGGATTTGCAGTTACTAGGAATAAAATTCCACGAAATAGTGATATGCAATTTCTGATCTGTCCTATTGGATTAGGATATAAACACTTATAACAATGCAATGGATCTTTTATAAGACAAAGGTTAAGATCAAAGTTTACTAAATAAAATATTGGATTTGCAGTTACTAGGAATTAAATTCCACGAAATAGTGATATGCAATTTCTGATCTGTCCTATTGGATTAGGATATAAACACTTATAACAATGCAATGGATGTTTTATAAGACAAAGGTTGAGATCAAAGGGTACTAAATAAGATATTAGATTTGCAGTTACTAGGAATTAAATTCCACGAAATAGTGAAATTCAATTTCTGATATTTCAGTTACTGTCTATCCTTTTTCTGTAGTGCAGTTAACACTCAAAACAATGCATTGCATGTTTTATGATACATAGGTTAACATTATATAGTACTACCAAAATGAAATCTGTAACTCTCAAAACAATCCAATGTATACATATTTTATATGATAAAGGTTCAGATCAAAATGAACAAATTAAAGTTACTAGGAATGTTATTGCATCAAGTAGCGTGTTGAATGTGTAAGACAGTAGAAGCACTCAGCACCGTAAAATAGTGTGTGTGTAAGACAGTAGAAGCACTCAGCACCGTAAAGTAGTGTGTTGAATGTGTAAGACAGTAGAAGCACTCAGCACCGTAAAGTAGCGTGTTGAATGTGTAAGACAGTAGAAGCACTCAGCACCGTAAAGTAGCGTGTGTGTAAGACAGTAGAAGCACTCAGCACCGTAAAGTAGTGTGTGTGTAAGACAGTAGAAGCACTCAGCACCGTAAAGTAGTGTGTTGAATGTGTAAGACAGTAGAAGCACTCAGCACCGTAAAGTGGCGTGTTGAATGTGTAAGACAGTAGAAGCACTCAGCACCGTAAAGTAGCGTGTGTGTAAGACAGTAGAAGCACTCAGCACCGTAAAGTAGTGTGTGTGTAAGACAGTAGAAGCACTCAGCACCGTAAAGTAGTGTGTGTGTAAGACAGTAGAAGCACTCAGCACCGTAAAGTAGTGTGTGTGTAAGACAGTAGAAGCACTCAGCACCGTAAAGTAGCGTGTGTGTAAGACAGTAGAAGCACTCAGCACCGTAAAGTAGTGTGTTGAATGTGTAAGACAGTAGAAGCACTCAGCACCGTAAAGTAGTGTGTGTGTAAGACAGTAGAAGCACTCAGCACCGTAAAGTAGTGTGTGTGTAAGACAGTAGAAGCACTCAGCACCGTAAAGTAGCGTGTTGAATGTGTAAGACAGTAGAAGCACTCAGCACCGTAAAGTAGTGTGTGTGTAAGACAGTAGAAGCACTCAGCACCGTAAAGTAGTGTGTGTGTAA